>OY997268.1:584479653-585079653 GCA_963921465.1 Triticum timopheevii
ACTTAATTCAAGTCTACAGTACAAGGAAAGAGGCATAACACTAACACCGGCTCCTGAATCACATAAAGCAGTTTTAACATAATTTCTTTTAATGGAGCATGGTATAGTTGGTACTCCTGGATCTCCAAGTTTCTTTGGTATTCCACCCTTCAAAGTATAATTAGCAAGCATGGTGGAAATTTCAGCTTCCGGTATCTTTCTTTTATTTGTAGTGATATCCTTCATATATTTAGCATAAGGACTTAATTTAAGCATATCAGTTAAGCACATACGTAAGAAGATAGGTCTAATAATTTCAGCAAAACGCTCAAAATCCTCATCGTCCTTTGTCTTGGATGATTTAGGAGGAAAAGGCATGGGTTTCTGAACCCATGATTCTCTTTCTCTACCGTGCTTCCTAGCAACAAAATCTCTCTTATCATAACATTGATTCTTTGATTGTGGGTTATCAAGATCAACAGCAGGTTCAATCTCTGCTTCATTATTTTTGCTAGGTTGAGCATCAACATGAATATTATCATTAACATTATTACCATGCTCATGTTCATCACCTGATTGTGTTTCAGCATCAGAAATAGAAATATCATTAGGATTCTCAGGTGTTTCTACAATAGATTCATTAGAAGCATGCAAAGTCCTATCATTTTTCTTTTTCTTCTTTTTGGAAGAACTAGGAGCATCGAGGTTATTTTTCTGAAAATCTTGTTCAATTCTCTTAGGGTGGCCTTCAGGATACAAAGGTTCCTGGGTCATTTTGTTCTAGTAGCCACTCTAACAGCAAAATCATGTTTATTATTTAATTCATCTAGCAATTCGCTTTGAGCTTTAAGTACTTGCTCAGCTTGAGTGGTAACCATAGAAGCATATTTGCTAATGAGTTTAAGTTCACCTTTAACTCTAGCCATATAATCATTCAAGCGTCCTATCTCAAAAGCATTATTCTTTAATTCCCTGCCAACATAAGCATTAAAACTTTCTTGTCTAGCCATAATGTAACGCCCCGGATTCGATGTGCCAGGTGTCTGCCAGTTATTCGCCGTCGTTGCCATATCACTTGCTTGCGTGTTGCATTTTATCATGTCATCATGTGCATCTCATTTTGCATACGTGTTCATCTCATGCATCCGAGCATTTTCCCCGTTGTCCGTTTTGCAATCCGGCACTCCTATGTCCTCCGGCGTTCCCCTTTTTGTCTCCTGTTGTGAGCGGGTGTTAAACTTTCTCGGAATGGCCCGAGGTTTGCCAAGCGGCCTTGGTATAGCACCGGTAGACCGCCTGTCAAGTTTCGTGCCATTTGGAGGTCGTTTGATACTCCAATGGTTAACAGGGGAACCGTAAAAGGCCCTCTTTGTATTGCAGCCCAACACCCTTCCAAAGTGGCCCAAAACTCTTCTAACTCCCCTCCGTGCTCTTGGTCGTTCGATCACGATCGTGTGGGCGAAAACCGTGCCTCATTTGGACTCTCCTAACTCCCAGAATCAATAAATAGGTGTCTCCCCCCAAATTTTCGCGCAGATGAACCATAGCCTCTTCCCCTGCGCGTCGCCGGACATGTCCGCCCGGCGGCCGGACACGTCCACCGCCCCCGCAGCCACGTCGCCCGACCAACGGTAGGACGCCACCTCAGCAGCGCCGCCTCCCTCCTCCTCTAGCGCGCCGCCACGCGTCCCCCTGCCTCCCATCGCCGCCGCGGCCCACCGGGCCCAGGCGCGGCCCGCCGGGCCCAGGCACGGCCCGCCGGGCCCAGGCACGGCCCGCCGGGCCTAGGCGCGGCCCGCCCAGGCCCGCGTGTGCCGCCCCGCGCCTCGCGCCTCCAGCCGGCGACCTCGCCCCGTCGCCGGAATCCGCCCGCCGCCGCCAGGCCCCGCCTCCTCGCCGTCGTGGCGCTCCATCGTCGTCAGCCGTCGCAGCCCCTCCGCGCGCCCGACCGGCCCCGGATCCCAGCCGCCTCCCGGACCATGCCTGCCCCTCCGTCGGCCCCGCCAATCCTCTGCCTCGCCGGCCGCGAGCTTCGGCGAGCTCGCCCGTCGCCCCCGCGCCTCCTCTCCGTCGCCCCCGGCCAGATCCGGCCACAGGAGGGCCGGATCCAGCCGTCCCGCGCTCTCCCCGCCTTCCTCCTCGCCGGATCCAGACTTCCCCGCCCTGAGTTCGTCTTCTCCGGCGAGATCCAGGCCAACTCCGGCGAACCTCGATGTCCGTGCAGACAAGGTTGACCCCGGAAACGCCCAAGTCCCTGAGAATTTTGACATTATCATGCCATGTTCATCGCATCATAACTCCCTGTGTGCTGCTCCGTTTTGTGCGTGTAATATGTCAAATTGTTCATCTCAACGAGTACTTCATTTTATTCCATTGCATCATGTCCATTTGAGCTCATCTTGATGCCTGAATCTTTGTTGCAAAAGTGCTATATGATGTTGTCTGCTGTCTGTTAACAGAACATGCTCATTTGTCATTTTTGCCATGATTGATGTGTGCATTCTATGAGGTTGATGTCTACATGTGTTTTGAACTATGCCATGTCTTCTTTACAGAGGTGCAATCCATGTATTTTTGTGAGTCTTGTACTGAGTGCATCAAGCTTGTTAAGTAGGGTACTTGCTGTTGCTGTTTTGTAGGCTGAATCTGTTACATTTTGTTGCTATGTAAACCTGCTGCTACAAGTCATACTATGCATAATCTGGAGATGTTCAATAAGGATGATTTGTCATACATGTCATTCTATATCCATCCATGCCCCTTGTTGCATTTATAGCCTACAGTAGCTTGTTTTAACCTTGCTCCAAACTTGCTAAATAATGTTGCTGTCAGCCTGTTAACATTAAGATCAGTTTTGCCATGTGTTTTGCTAGTGATCCATGCACCCTATGAACTTGTACTTGCCATGCTTAGCTTCATAAACACGTCTTATTACTGTTAGTCACCTTGTCATGCCATGTATTTCTCTGTGGTGAGTGGTACAAGCTCATCAACATGCCTACTTATTGTTGTTCCTGCCATGTTTGAATCTGTCATATAACTTGCCATGTTTACATGGGTGCCATCATAACTTCTGATCCTTTTTGGCTCATGGTCAGTAAGGGACTTTTGTTCTATGCAATTAGTAGGTTCATTCCATGCATTTTTTTTCCATGTTAAGCTCCTGTAACATGTTTTTTGATAGCTCTAAACATTGCAACCTGATGGTTATTTCTGCAAAGTCTGAAACTGTTATTCTTTGTAATCTTGCCATGTCTTTTTGAGTATGTTCTAGTGATTTCTGGAGTTAGCTCAGTGTTCATGTTTTGTTATGCTTTACCTGTACATCATGTCCATGCCTTTTGTTTTCCTGTTGAGGTGTTGTAGAACATTGTTTTGATGCTTGTAATATGCCTAGTTGCTGTTTTGGACAGATTGTGGCTATAATTTGTTTCATGTGTGTGTGTTGAACCGTTGCTCCGTTTTAAGCGTGCTCTATATGAAACTTGCTCGATTTTGCATGTAGCTTAATATTATCATGTTGCATCCTTATTTTGAGGTGTTTGCTTGATGTTTGTATGCATTTTGCATCAATGCCATGTTTAACTTGTTTTGCTCATATCTTCTAGGCCGTAGCTCCAAATCTAATGAACTTTATATGTAACTTGACTAGAATCTCGTGTAGATCATCTTGGTGCATCTTAACTTGCTGTTTAACAACTTGAACATAAGGTTTATTCAGATCTGGACCAACTTCGAAATTTGCACATGAGGACTTACCGGATTTGTTATATGTTGTTCCCGGCCTCATTTAAACTAGCTATTATGTGTTGCTCTTGTTTTCATCATCTCTTGCCATGAGTAGCTTCATGTAGTCTTGTATTGCATCATGCTTGGTTGAGCATCATGCCTTGTTCTTGTGTGCTGTGTTTACTATGTTGTGTGCTTCTTCTCGATAGTTCCCGTTTCGTTGCGATCGTGAGGATTCGTTCGTCTACGCTTGGTTCGTCTTCGTGGCTCCATCTTCTTCATGGACTCGTTCTTCTTCCTAGCGGGATTTCAGGCAAGATGACCGCTGCCCTGGATCTCACTACTATCATTGCTATGCTAGTTGCTTCGTTCTATCGCTTTGCTGCGCTACCTATCACTTGTTCTTCAAGCCTACCAATTTGCCATGTCAGCCTCTAACCTTTTTCACCCTTCCTAGCAAACCATTGTTTGGCTATGTTACCGCTTTGCTCAGCCCCTCTTATAGCATTGTTAGTTGCAGGTGAAGTTGAAGATTGCTCCATGGTGGACAGGATTATGTTGGGATATCACAATATCTCTTATTTAATTAATGCATCTATATATTTGGTAAAGGGTGGAAGGCTCGGCCTTATGCCTGGTGTTTTGGTCCACTCTTGCCGCCCCTAGTTTCCGTCATACCGATGTTATGTTCCCGGATTTTGCGTTCCTTACGCGGTTGGGTGATTTATGGGACCCCCTTGACAGTTCGCTTTGAATAAAACTCCTCCAGCAAGGCCCAACCTTGGTTTTACCATTTGCCTCACCACCACCTACTTTTCCCTTGGGAGTCGCTCTCTCGAGGGTCATCTTTATTTTAGCCCCCCCAGGCCAGTGCTTGTCTAAGTGTTGGTCCGAACTAAGCTGCCTGCGGGGCCACCCCGGGGCAACTTGAGGGTTGGTTTTACTCGTAGCTAGTCTCATGCGGTGTGCCCTGAGAACGAGATATGTGCAGCTCCTATCGGGATTTGTCGGCACAGCGGGAGGCTTTGCTGGTCTTGTTTTACCATTGTTGAAATGTCTTGTAAACCGGGATTCCGAGTCTGATCGGGTCTTCCTGGGAGAAGGTATATCCTTCGTTGATCGCGAGAGCTTATCATGGGCTAAGTTGGGACACCCCTGCAACGTATAAACTTTCGAAAGCCGTGCCTATGGTTATAGGCAGATGGGAATTTGTTAATGTCCGGTTGTAGAAAACTTGACGCCAGATCCGAATTAAAACGCATCCACCGTGTGTGTAGCCGTGATGGTCTCTTTTGGGCGGAGTCCGGGAAGTGAACACGGTTTTGGGTTATGCTTGACGTAAGTAGGAGTTCAGGATCACTTCTTGATCATTGCTAGCTTCACGACCATTCCTTTGCTTCTCTTCTCGCTCTTATTTGCATATGGTAGCCACCATATATTGCTTAGCCGCTACTGCAACCTCACCACTTTACCCCTTCATTTCCCTTTAAGCTTTGCTAGTCTTGATACCCATGGTGATGGGATTGCTGAGTCCTCGCGGCTCACAGGTTACTACAACAACAGTTGCAGGTACAGGTTTTGCGATGATCATGATGCGAGAGCGATGTTTGCTTGTTTTGGAGTTCTTCTTTTGCGTCTTCTTCGATCAGGGGATAGGTTCCAAGTCAGCAGCCTGGGATAGCAGGGTGGATGTCGTTTGAGCTTCTATTTGTGTTTCATCCGTAGTCGGATGTTGATCTTATGGATGATGTATTATTGTATTCGAGTGGCATTGTATGCCCATTGTATGTATTCCCATCTATTTATGTAATGCTGATGTGATGATATCCACCTTGCAAAAGCGTTTCAGTATGCGGGTCTATCCTTGGTGGGACCTTCGAGTTCCTTTTGGATAGGGTCGCATATTGGGCGTGACACATAAAGTCATCAAACTCATCTAAGCACTGGCTATGAAATTTAGTAGAGGGAATTTCAACCTTATCATATCTATAGAGAGAATTTACCTTTACTACCTGTGTCGGGTTATCAAGACAGTGTGTTTCTTCAATAGGCGGTATATTAAGACCATGTATTTCTTCAATAGGAGGTAAATTCTTAACATCTTCAGCTTTAATACCTTTTTCTTTCATTGATTTCTTTGCCTCTTGCATATCTTCACGACTGAGAAATAGAACACCCCTCTTCTTCGGAGTTGGTTTAGGAATAGGCTCAGGAGTTGGCTCAATTGGTTCAGGAATTTCCTCAGGAATTGGCTCAGGAAGAGTCCAATTATTTTCATTTGTCAACATATTGTTCAATAACAATTCAGCTTGGTCGACTGTTCTTTCCCTAAAAACACAACAAGCACAACTATCCAAGTAGTCCTTGGAAGCATCGGTTAGTCCATTATAAAAGATATCAAGTATTTCATTTTTCTTAAGAGGGTGATCAGGCAAAGCATTAATTAATCGAAGAAGCCTCCCCCAAGCTTCTGGGAGACTCTCTTCTTCGATTTGCACAAAATTATATATTTCCCGCAAGGCAGCTTGTTTCTTATGAGCAGGGAAATATTTAGCAGAGAAGTAATAAATCATATCCTGGGGACTACGCACACAACCAGGATCAAGAGAATTAAACCAAGTTTTAGCATCACCCTTTAATGAGAACGGAAATATCTTAAGGATATAATAATAGTGAGACTTCTCATCATTAGTAAACAGGGTGGCTATATCATTCAACTTGGTAAGATGTGCCACAACAGTTTCAGATTCATTGCCATAAAAAGGATCAGATTCAACTAAAGTAATTATCTCAGGATCAACAGAGAATTCATAATCCTTATCAGTAACACAGATAGGTGAAGTAGTAAAAGTAGGGTCAGGTTTCATTCTAGCATTAAGGGATTGCTGCTTCCATTTGGCTAATAAATTCTTCAGATCATATCTATCATTGCAAGCAAAAATAGCTCTAGCAGCTTCTTCATCCATAACATAACCCTCAGGAACAATAGGCAATTCATAATTAGGGGGAGAACCTTCATCATCGCTTTCATCAATGATTTCATTTTCAATTATTTCATTCTCTCTAACCCTAGCAAGTTGTTCATCAAGATATTCACCTAATGGCATAGTAGTATCAAGCATAGAAGTAGTTTCATCATAAGTATCATGCATAGTAGAAGTGGCATCATCAATAACATGCGACATATCAGAATTAATAGTAGTAGCAGGTTTAGGTGTCGCAAGCTTACTCATAACAGAAGGAGAATCTAGTGCAGAGCTAGATGGCAGTTCCTTACCTCCCCTTGTAGTTGAGGGGAAAATCTTAGTTCTCGCGTCTTTCGAGTTCTTCATAGTGATTAGCAGATATAAATCCCAAGTGACTCAAAGAATAGAGTTATGCTCCCCGGCAATGGCGCTAGAAATTAGTCTTGATAACCCACAAGTGTAGGGGATCGCAACAGATTTCAAGGGTACAGTATTCAACCCAAATTTATTGATTCGACACAAGGGGAGCCAAAGAATATTCTTAAGTATTAGCAGTTGAGTTGTCAATTCAACCACACCTGGATAACTTAGTATCTGCAGCAAAGTATTTAGTAGCAAAGTAGTATGATAGTAATGGTAACAATGGCAAAAGTAAAGATAGCATTTTTGTAATGATTGTAACAATAGCAACGGAAAAGTAAATAAGCGAAGAACAATATGTGAAAAGCTCATAGGCATTGGATCAGTGATGGATAATTATGTCAGATGTGATTCCTCATGTAATAGTTATAACATAGGGTGACACAGAACTAGCTCCAGTTCATCAATGTAATGTAGGCATGTATTCCGAATATAGTCATACGTGCTTATGGAAAAGAACTTGCATGACATCTTTTGTCCTACCCTCCCGTGGCAGCGGGGTCCTAATGGAAACTAAGGGATATTAAGGCCTCCTTTTAATAGAGTATCGGACCAAAGCATTAGCACTTAGTGAATACATGAACTCCTCAAACTACGGTCATCACCGAGAAGTATCCCGATTATTGTCACTTCAGGGTTGTCGGATAATAACAGATAATAGGTGACTATAGACTTGCAAGATAGGATCAAGAACTCACATATATTCATGAAAACATAATAGGTTCAGATCTGAAATCATGGCACTCGGGCCCTAGTGACAAGCATTAAGCATAGCAAAGTCATAGCAACATCAATCTCAGAACATATTGGATACTAGGGATCAAACCCTAACAAAACTAACTTGATTACATGGTAAATCTCATCCAACCCATCACCGTCCAGCAAGCCTATGATGGAATTAATCACGCACGGCGGTGAGCATCATCAAATTGGTGATGGAGGATGGTTGATGATGACGACGACGATGAATCCCCCTCTCTGGAGCCCCGAACGGACTCCAGATCAGCCCTCCCGAGAGGCTTTAGGGCTTGGCGGCGGCTCTGTATCATAAAACACGATGAAACTTCCTCTTTGATTTTTTTCTCCACGAAACGGAATATATGCAGTTGGAGTTGAGGTCGGTGGAGAATCAGGGGGCCCACGAGACAGGGGGGCGCACCCCCCACCCTCGTGGACAGTAGGGGTGGGCATAAAAACTGATGAACCGAATACCGAACCGAAAGCAAAACCGAAAAAAACGAATTTTCGGTTTTTCTCACTGCTATGGTAAATTTCGGTTTTCAATTATACTAACCGAATTTAATTCGGACAGTTCGGTTTTATACCGTTTACCGAAACATAAACCGAAGTAACCTAATCGAACATGCAGAATCCTAGCGCTCTGGTCGCTATCTTGTTAGGGAATGCGCGCGGCTGCATGTGTGAGTCAGGGAACCTCTCCTGGGCCTACCACGTACAGGGAACTCTCCAAGGCCCACACTTTTTCAGGGTAATTTCTCCCAACCAGCGTTGTACACCACTTCACATGGATTTATCCCACCTCGCGTAGCTACACAGGATGTGACAGTGGGCTAGGCTACTTAAGAAGGCAGTGTAAGCTAGGTCTGACGCCCAAGGAAACGATGGTGTGGTTTTGAGTTTATTGTTTCTACAGTTATAGTAGTTGAGTGCATGTTGTAAAAAAATATTTTCTATACTTAGTCCCTAATTCAGTTAATACCGAAGACCAAACCGAAAAAATCGGTTAACCGAAATTTTGGTTAGTTGATTTTTGGTGTATATTTCAGTTTTCATTTTAGATAACCGAATTCACAAAAAAAATGAAATTTTGGTTTCTACCGAACGCCCAGGCCTAGTGGACAGGGTGTGTGCCCCCTAGCCTTCATCTTTTGCCAGTATTTTTTATATTTTCCAAAAGCTATCTCCGTGGATTTTCAGGTCATTCCGAGAACTTTTGTTTTCTGCACAATAAACAACACCATGGCAGTTCTGCTGAAAACAGCGTCAGTCCGGGTTAGTTTCATTCAAATAATGCAAGTTAGAGTCCAAAACAAGGGCAAAAGTGTTTGGAAAAGTAGATACGTTGGAGATGTATCAGGCCGCCGATGGAGCCACACCGTGGGCCACAGGCAGGCAAGTCTGGGTACCCCCGTATCCAGAACGCCGACAAGATCGATAAAAGTCCAACATTTTTTGTACCCCTACAAGTACTTCAAATAAGGATAGAAGGAACATGGACACACTCATAACTACTGA
Organism: Triticum timopheevii; assembly: GCA_963921465.1. Classification (NCBI taxonomy): domain Eukaryota; kingdom Viridiplantae; phylum Streptophyta; class Magnoliopsida; order Poales; family Poaceae; genus Triticum; species Triticum timopheevii. The sequence goes on from OY997268.1 coordinate 584,489,004, forward strand.
ATTTATTAGTATTAACTGACCTCCATATGACATAAGCTTACCCTTCCAGCAACTTAGTTTATTTTCAAGTCGACCATCAATACACTTTCACTCCTTGTTAGATAGCTTGCAATGGTGAATTGGTACGACCAGATAACTAAAAGGTAGGGTACCCAAGTCACATTCGAACAGTTGTTTATAAGCATCTTGTTCATCTTTGGCTCTTCCAAAGCAAAATAATTCACTTTTGTTAAAATTAATCTTCAGACCCCCAGCTTCATATTGCTGGCCTTTGTCAAAACATGTTTCATGAAAATAATGGTATCATCAGTGTATTGTAGTATGGACACCTCACCTTCTACTAGATGTGGTACTAGTCCTACTTGGCCTTCCTCTTTAGCTCTTCCTATCAAAACTGCGAACATATCCACTACTATGTTGAACAAGATAGGAGACATCGGGTCCCCCGTCTTAGACCCTTATGTGCGTGGAAGTAGTGACCTTCTTCTTTTTAAGTATTTGAAAAACTTTTTTCTTATCATGCAAATGTGTTGCTCATATATGCCAACGATATCTTTACCAAGAAAGAGAAACGGGGACAAGCAATCCACTCCCTTCTTGAGAAGGTCATGTTTACTTTTGGAGCAGCATGAGAAATGCATGCATTTCACCCCTGATCTTCACTCGAAGCTCCATGACACAGCACATAACATCAGTGCCTCTTTTGTTGGTTAAAAGAGCAATCAATTCAAAGCTCTAATAAGAAACAACCTACTTTGTACGTTGCAAAGAATATGTGATAAACAACCGGTTGTTGACACATGAACACATCACCGTGTACCCTCGACGCCGGGGGTAATGCACCGCAGCTCACATCGAAGGAGACCCGACCGACAGCGCGATACGCAAGACAGTCGGCGGGCGCTTTTGTAGACCCGAAGCCCCGCTTGCCCGGGAGGGACCCCGTCAGGGCTCGCGGCGGCTATGGGCTGCTCTAGGTCGATTCGCTCGCCCCTAGAGCTTCGTGGATCCGCAGCCCTCCAGCATGAAGAACTAGCGAAGAACTAGCGAAGAACGAGAAGAAAGATACAAGGGAGAGACAAAAAGTAGATGAACACAAAAAAGTAGTAGATTGATTTGTTCGATTGTGTGTTGTTCAATCAGCCGTCACCCCTTAGGTATATAAGAGGCGGATGGACTTCCCATGCAAGGAAAAAGTTTGGATTCACGTCCAAAACCCTAGTTAAATTCGGATTGGTTTTATCCGAACTTTCCAAAACTGTTCGGTCTAAAACTGGCTCCACCTTGCGGGTCTTTTTGTGGTGGTAAATAACCTCGGATGGAAACGAGTCCAAAAGCAATCTTGACCGTTTCAACGAGATGAACAACTTTCATGTTGAACATTTTTTCATCAGAAGTCACCTTGAGTGTCAGATCGCTCGCGCAAAACAGCTAATTATTCACGCAGCTCATTAGACATACCCACATATGTATCCGGTTCCGGGCGTCATATTTTGCACACTGGAGGGCCGCGCTGTGCGGGCTCTAACTTTTGCATATGACTTCGGATTGGGATGATCTTTATATCAAAATCGATCGATTCGACGTGATGCACAACTTCTGTGCAGAACACTTTTCCATCCGAGATCATCTAAATTAGGCTTTGAGCCCATCTTCAACTTCTTGTCTGATTGACTATCACAGCCTCCATCCCGGCAAGCTTTCCACCCGGGTAAACTTTCCACACTGGCAAGGTTTCTACCCGGCAAGCTTTCACACCGGCAAGGTTTCACCCCAGCAAGGTTTCTACCCCGGCAAGGGTTCCTCCCTGACAAGGTTTCTCCCCCGGCAAGATTTCACACCGGCAAGTTTCCACGCCGGCAAGCCTTCACACCGGCAAGGTTACCCCGGCAAGCCTTCACACTGGCAAGGTTTTACCCCGGCAAGGTTTTCACCCCGGCGTGCTGCTTTATGATCGTGCCACTTCTGAGCGTCAACACATGCCCCCCTGTTTTTCAGCAAAGCTAGCGTGGCGAAAAATAACTTATACCATGTTGGTTCTAAGGACAATGTCAACACTCCATCGGCCATTTATATGTTCTTAGGACGATAAGTATATAGCGGCCATGTCTTGTGTGAACTTTCTAATGCAAACTTGGTTGAAACTCTCTCAGCTTCATTAACAATCCGGTGATAAAGTTCCATAGATATGTATCTCAAGGTCATCCTCCAAACCATATTGTTCACCTTTTGCTAGATTTTGTAGATAACCAACAATAAACTTTCTCCAATCCTTACTTTTGCCTACAAAAAAATTTCATTAGTTACCGAAGCTGTGGACTTCGGTTCGGCCTTACCTATGTTGACGAGATTAAGCATCGGCTATTGAGTTAAATGCAATACAACACGATGGACATGGTAGCCGGATGCTTGCTATGCCAACTCTCTCCAATTGTCATGTCTAAATATATGAACAATTATAATGTAACCCAAGGTAAATTTTGCATCTAGACATACCCCAAGATAAACTATAGGTGATTCGTTAAAACATTGATAACCCTTGGATATTTGCTGCACTACTCATAAAGAATCACCGAAAGCCTCAATTTGTATAGCACCTATAGCAAGTAAAAGAGTCAATCCGAATAACAACATGTTCGGCTTTGATTAATCGTGCATAAAAATATTCTAAGCGGCATGAGGCTTCAAAAATAGTACCATCAGGAGATATATAAACAACACCAACACTTTGGCCATTGCTATGAATTGAACCATCAAAACATAATCTCCATAGTACTAAAGAGATAAGGCTAGTATCAATATTATGCATGTCATTAATCTGATATTCAGTAATAAAATCAGCTATGATTTGGCCTCTTATAGATCTCAAAGACGCATAAGCCAAAACATATCCAAACAAAGTATAAGCCCCCTAGCCAATTCTGTAACTATGAATTGGTCTATGCATCATGTATTCAATGACATGGGTCATCATGTCTCAACTCCATTCAAATATAAATATAAATTTCCATGCACGTACCTTGTCTCGTTCTCCAATCAAACTAAGGACGATGTTATAATATTGCACCGGCCATGCATTGACATACTCTTAGGACGATGGATAAATATCGGCCATTACCATGTAAACTTCATTCAAAGCACATATAGCCGAAATAATGACAAATCAAGTATTTCGGCCCTTTGGATCAACAACAAACTTGTAGCTAATCAAATGTATAATGACTTGGTAATACCCTTTCATGATGTAAGAAATTATACTGCGTCCATGGATTAAAATAAGCCCATTGAGGGTTACCAGTCATACTTGATGACGAGTTCCATGGCATATCCGTTAATGGCATAGTTGAACAATATGGACAATGTGTAGACCGAAGATGCTGAAACCTTAATATTGGTCCTTCATAGTTTTCACTCTTTTCCTTCTTCACCTTTGCTGCACTTCTTGTAATGGAGGCTTGCACATAATTCTTATTTTGAGCACTTCCTTTGGGAACCCATGCAATGTTCCTTTCTTCAAGTTCTTGTGCACTAAGTTTGTGTAATTCCCTCTTTTGCCAATACGATAAGCCGAGTGGGCATCTCGGCTGTGATTCTGTTTTGACCAATGGCAATTCATTTTTGGCCTTGTGCACTCTCAACTTCTTTTCTTCAGATTTGGCACTTTGATTCGCAATAATTGGTTGCTTCGTCTCATTGCCTTTAGTAGCCAATGTCAACACTTTAATTGTCTCTTTTTCATTTGAGATCAAATCTAAAGTTGCATTCTTACAACCATCTCTTTTAACACGGTAAACTTGTTTGACCACCTCTTTCTTCTTCCTTTAGTTTTGAACCGATTCCTTATGATTGAAACGGTCTTTAACATGTGGTTGTTGAACAAATGATGATCCTCTCGGAGCTGCATAATTTTGGTGAGGTGGTTTAGAATATGATGGATAGTGTGCCCTTGATTTATACTTGTTCCATGATTGATCTGAATAATAGTCAGCATAGGGGGGTATCCATGACATCGGCATTGGTGGCCCAAAAGGAGGATATGGAGTCTGTTTGCTCAACTTCTTCCTTCACCAATCCCGGTCTTCAAATTTATGCCTTGGGGGTGACTTCGATGCTTTTGTTTCACTTGGCCGATAAGCACTCTTTGCCTCACTTATATTTTGATATTTTTCTAATAACTGCTCGAAAGTGACTTTCGGCTTTTTACCTTTGTGCCTACCATTGCCTTTGCTTTGTTTAGTTGTGCGTGCATTGATATTTGAATTTTCTCGTTGCCCCCCAATGCTAGATGTCGCCATTGTAGCTTTGATGGAATTACCGTCTTCAAGATTGTTGTTGATGCACTTTTTAACCATATCCTTGCTTGAAGACTTGACCCCGTCATCATCGGTGTGTACCTATTGACCATTAGATGAATCGGCTTGAGATAGCCGAGTCAACATTTGATCACCATCAAGACCAATCTGTTACGACTGGCCATATGCTCGTGCCTCAACAAACTCCAATCTCCCTATGTTGTCCGATTGTGCGGCTTGATGAATCATGTTGTTGTCTTTGATATTCTCTTCAAACAAACATTGCATTTGTTCTTGTCCTGATGGCTCGACATCTGATCAATTCTAATAGGATTTGTCGATGATGCACCAACGATGTGATTACCCATGCCCAGACAGAAGGTACATTGTCCGTCTATTAACTGATACTGTGACACTGGTTCTAAAACAAAATAACCAAGTAGTGCTGGCTTAGCGTCATCCAACTCAGCTATGCATTGATTTTCATCATGTTTTCCCGATGCTCCTGAATCGGCTATCTCGAAGGACTTTTGACCTGGCTTTATGTTTCTGTAACCAAAACAATTACAGAATATACGTCTCATTTGAGACCAAATGTTAGACAGGCATGAAACAAGCAAAGCTACCCATATGAACATAATTTTAAGTCGGCTAATGGGAAAAGCTTTGGTTGCGATGAGTTATCGCTACCAGTCTCTATGAATGATACCATGTGTTGACTATCATGATTAGTGACAAGATCATTCCTAACAAACAGATTACTCATTTCAATTGGTCTTTCAAAATTAATTAGAATCTTACTAACAGGTGCATCAACAATATGATTTTGACCGAACCGAAAATTGAATAAACTATCTGCTAGGTGTACCTTTGTGAAGACGTTGGAAGGAAGAAATGGTTGCGCCACTAGAAGAATACCTTGCTCCACTTCTGAATAATTCTCCAATGCCTCATCCTCTTTTTCTGGATCTCGTGCTTCATCACTCGGATTGTCTGAGTAGATTTCACTCGGATTGCCCGATTATATTTCAGTCGAATTGCCCGAGTGGATTTCATTCGGATGCTCTTTGTCAGTTGAACTTTGATCGGCTGCATTTTCTTGTTCTTGATGTTCATCATTAATGGAACTGTGTTCGGCCATATTAGTTTGTTCTTGATGCTCATTAATATTTTTGGCATGAAACTCATAGGGTAGCATGTAAGCTCCCTTACATCTAGAAAAATCGAGGACAGCCAATTTGCTGCATTTGTCATTCCTTTGCTCAGCGAAGCTTGCATCTTCTATTTTGGTACACTTGGTAATAAATGGCTTGATGCACTCGGCATTAGCTATCTCAGTGCTCAATCTGGTTTCAACCGAATCCACTGTATTACCCGAGTGAATCATTTTTTGTTGATTTGCTTGCAAAGCTTCTTTTTTATCTTGCCTTAAGAGTGTAGAAGGTCCAACATGGTTGCTACATGGAGAAAGGCACTTGATGTACTCTTGCAAATCTTCCTCTCCACGCTTCTTCTTGAGTGCTTCATAAGCCTGTCGATATTCTGCTGGTAATTCCTCAAGGGTAGGTGTAGTAAATTCATTAACGCTATTCCCTATAAGCTCTGGCTTGTTCTTGTCCACTTGGGCCACATATTTTTCTTTAAACTTAGCCCTGCTTGGATCGACTTGCCCCCCAATACTTTTACGATCTTTCGGCAATGAATTGATGTTGCCGAAATTTTGCGATTGTATAGGGGGTGTATAACATGCTGCAATGATAGGTGAAGACATGTGCACTGTTGTTGAATATTTTCTCACGCCAATTTGATCAATCGGCAACACTTCGTCTTCTTTCAAAACCCTAGCTCTTATTGCCGCATAATCAGGAACCATCCCTTTTCGTGCTGCTCAAGGCAAATAGCACTAATCTTCTTATTTTGGGCTAAACTTTTTAATGCATCCAGAGCCACCTCATCTCCTGCAATATTAGGCACATATGCTCCTGCAGAATCTCCATTCACTCGGCCAAGGTGATTCGAGTCATGAATATTTTTAGTTTCATATGCCATTGAACAATTAATATTACGAGGTGTAGTATATGATGTTTGAGGATAACCGGCCAAATAGCTAATGGAAGCATGGCCGATTCCCCCACCCATCGACATGTTTGGAGATGAACCCGTGTATTGCGAGCCCGCTGCCGATGCATAAAACTGTGAGACACCCTCATGTATAGCAGGTGTCATATATTTATCACTCGAACAAATCGTGTTGTTCACCGGCATATTGAAAGATGTTGCTGATGCATGAAAGTTCAGATTCATAAGTTCATGTCGCGATTCTGTAAATTCCAAGTTTCTCCAACGGAATAACTAGTCGGCCTTTGCTCGTTAGGGCTAGCCGACATGACATGTCCATTGAAAGATGTAGCAACATCAACATAATGGCTATTTGCATCTACGTAAGGATATTGATGATACATGTTACCGTTGTAGATTGCAGCCGCTTGATGACGCTCTCCTCGTAGCAAGAATAGGTTGGAGACTGTTCAAAGCTTAGTCCCCAGCGGAGTCGCCAAAAAGTGTGTTGACACACGAACACGTCATCGTGTACCCTCGACGCCGGGGGTGATGCACCGCAGCTCACGTCAAAGGAGACCCGACCGACACCGCGATACGCAAGACAGTCGGCGGGCGCTTTTGTAGACCCGAAGCCCCGCTTGCCCGGGAGGGACCCCATCAGGGCTCGCGGCGGCTATGGGCTGCTCCAGGTTGATTCACTCGCCCCTAGAGCCTCGTGGATCCGCAGCCCTCAAGCATGAAGAACTAGCAAAGAACGAGAAGAAAGATACAAGGGAGAGACAAAAAGTAGATGAACACGAAAAAGTAGTAGATTGATTTGTTTGATTGTGTGTTGTTCAATCGGCAGTCACCCCTTAGGTATCTAAGAGGCGGCTGGACTTCCCGTGCAAGGAAAAAGTTTGGATTCACGTCCAAAACCCTAGTCAAATTCGGATTGGTTTTATCCGAACTTTCCAAAATTGTTCGGTCTAAAACTGGTTGCACCTTGCGGGTCCTTTTTGTGGTGGTAAAGAACCTCGGATGGAAACGAGTCCAAAAGAAAACTTGACCGTTTCGACGAGATGAACAACTTTCATGTTAAATGTTTTTTCATCAGAGGTCACCTTGAGGGTCAAATCGCTCGCGCAAAATAGCTAATTATTCACGCAGCTCATCAGACATACCCACATATGTGTCTGGTTCCGGGCGTCATAATTTGCACACTGGAGGGTCGCGCTGTGGGGCTCTAACTTTTGCATACGACTTCAGATTGGGACGATCTTTATATCAAAATCGATCGATTTGATGAGACGCGCAACTTCCGTGCAGAATTCTTTTCCATCCGAGATCATCTGAATTAGCTTTTGAGCCCATCTTCAACTTCTCGTCTGATTGACTATCACAGCCTCCACCCCGGCAAGCTTTCCACCTGGGTAAACTTTCCACACCGGCAAGGTTTCTACCCGGCAAGCTTTCACACCGGCAAGGTTTCACCCCAGCAAGCTTTCTACCCCGACAAGGGTTCCTCCCTGACAAGGTTTCTCCCCCAGCAAGATTTCACACCGGCAAGCTTCCATGCCGGCAAGCCTTCACACCGGCAAGGTTACCCCGGCAAGGTTTTCACCCCGGAAAGCCTTCACACCGGCAAGCTTTCACACCGGCAAGGTTTTCACCCCGGCATGCTGCTTTATGATCGTGCCACTTCTAAGCGTCAACACCGGTTTTAAGGTCAAACATGCACTGGGATGCTGATATATGCCAATGGTATCATTACTAAGGAAGAAAAAAACTCTAGGGTTCCATGTTTGGTTTCTTTAGTTTTTTAAAATTAAAATACTTTTCTGTTAAATTTTGAAGTTCTTGTTCAATGAAATTATGTAGAGCAAAAAATGTATTAAATTGTTGAGCAAAAAGAACATGCAAGAAAAAAATGCTCATTTGTATGTGCAAGAACATTTTTTTTCTTTATTTTATTTTATCTCCTTTTTTAGTACTTATTTAGAAGAAGAATTTGAACCCCCTACCCCCACCCTCTTTGGCATTCTAACTGAGAGGCATAGCTCTCCACTATAAGGCTATACCCCCACTGGGCTGGCACCGCTGGCATAGCTCCCCCCTGTGGAAAACGCTTTTAAATCGGTGCAAAATGTTGTGGTTCGACGGTGTGGGACTAAAAAAGACGCAGTAGCACTAGCCTTACCGTAATAGACATGCACCGACCGGCACCGCCTCCCGCTCCGGCGTCCGTCCCCTTCATCCTTTCATTGCAGCACGATACGTCGGTATGGGGAGCGACGGAGCCGTGCCAATGCGCGGCCCCCGAACTCCTACTCCTCTCACGGTGGTCGCCTTCCCTTCTCACTGACGACAATGGTGGCGCGGCGGGGTTGGAGGGGAGGTGGAGATAGTCGCCCCATTTCCGCGGCAGCGGACGGAGCTGCTCTCCGGTGAGGGATTCGGGGGATGAGATGCAGATCGATGGTGGAGTGAAGAGAAAGAAGAAGGGCTGGACAGTGTACGTTTTTTTATATATTTTTTGAGGCACTGGGCAGTGTCCGTTTCCTTTAGACAAAACTGGACAGTTTTTTTTTTTTTTGAGACAAACAAAACTGGACAGTTGTACGTACAGCGGCGTCCCCGGCCTTAATTATCTCCTAGGTAGGTAGGCCCATAGAGACGCCGGTCCAGGCCCTCCGAAAATTCGGCCCAGTATGCATTGTAGATAGCGCCGCAGACCAGAAATTCGGCCCGTGCTATTCACATCTATATCTATATCTATATCTATATCTATTCTATATCTATATCTATACCTACTATTAAACCAAGGTGATATTCTTAGTTTCGTCCCGCGGTAATTTTGTTTTCTATTTCTTGCGGTACGCAAGTGGTACTTTTTCTCTTCCTTCTGTTTCAATGTGCGTCGTCGCGCAAGGCCACGGTGGACCATGTCGCTGCAATGGGCCTCGGCCCATGCTGCGTCCTGCACGCGCACCCTCGCTTTCCTGGAATTTTTGCCTCGGAAAAGGAGTCCGTCGTATCCCTTCGTACGTTACGTCCCGCTTCTAGGTGCGTCGCTGAGTTTTGCCCTCTGGTGGGCCGAGTTAGCCCATATATACACATATTTTTTTTCGCCGAAATTGCTTCACACACGACTGTGTGCATACGATTTGTACGATCCTTCCTGGCCGTGCCTAGAGTCCAGCCCAAACCCAAACCCGTCGTGCGTGCACGCTCGCTGCATCGCTGCCACGTATGATCGTACGGTCATCCGATGCAAATGTATCGTATGTATAGCAGCGCCGTTTTTTCGCTGCGTTATATCTCCTGCTGGACCGAGCTAGCCCAGTATGCACATTTTTTTCATGTCTGATTGGGCAAGCAGCAAAAAATTATTGCTCCTAGGGTTTTCGAACTCAGGACCTCACTTTGAGTCCAAGAGGCTAGAGCGAACCGAGCAGCTTCTGATTGTGTGGAAAATTGAGGTTTGCCAGCGTATTAGTCCCACATCGCATCTTTGCATCCAATTCAATCGGTTTATATACATTTGTGAGTTGTATGGTTGACGTGCAACCTTAAGAATCAACTAAGGAGGATGAGCTATGCGTCCTATATAACCTACAGAAACAAAGGATTAAAAATCCAGATTTGGAATGGAATAAATAAAGGGATTACGAGCTGCTCGTGGGATGCATGTAGCCATGGAATCCTGCCTAATGAGGAAATTATGAGCTGGACACAAAGGACGAGATAGATTAGGATCAGGAGGGTGTCACGTCCAAAAAAAAGATCAAGCGGAGCCGGCAGCAGGCGTACGACGGTTCGGCCGGTCGAGGAGGCGTGCGCGGAGGCCGATCCCCGTGAGGGCAGCAGCCCCAGAATGGCTGTGAAGTTAGTCAGAATGAGTAGAATGAGTTGACACTTGAGAAGAAAAGAGCGGCAGTGTGGGATAGCATCTATTGCATGGCAAGGATGCCGGAAGCAGCAGCTTCACAAGGATGCGGAAATGCAAGCAAGGAAAGGAAAATACCAGGGTACAAGTAGGATTTTGCATTCTCTTTCGGTTTGTAAAATGGTTAATGTCTATTTATAAAGATATATCTATCTGACTTATGAGTTCTTTTGAACTTTCTAGCCTACCTCAAGGCACCTGTTATTTAAACTTGACATACACCAAAATGCAGGCAAAAAACATATTGTGAATATTAGATTTTTAGTTATCATTTTATCTCTTAACGTGTTATCATTCATTGTAATTACATAATACACATAGAGGGAGAAAGAGGAAGGACGAGAAGGAGAATAAGCGGCGGCACGAGTAGGAAATAGAGCATGTGGACCTGTGTGGGGGGGTTTCTTGCAACATGCTTATTAGGTTACGGTCGTATGTTGTTATTTTTTCTCCCGTTGCAACGCACGGGCATATTTGCTAGTCTCTTCTCCAACGGTCAGAAGCGGGACGCGGCGGCCGCCGATATCCGCGGCCGCCACCCAGGCTCTCCGCCGCGGCCGGAGAGAGTCGGAGGTTTTCGGGCTGTAGGCGAAGGCCTCGTGAGTGGTGCGGCAGATGGGCACGGACGAGCACCTCTGCCTGCGAGGACGCTACGCTACCATCCCGGCGCTTCTCGTCTCTCTGGAGCTCCTCCTCACGCCGGGCAGCGACGCCGCCACACCTCTTCTCACAGGTTTGGTTCCTCACGTCCTCTCACGCCGTGGAGACTCGAACTAGTTTCATTGGATTTGGATAAGATGCACAACACTGCACACACAAGATCTTGCTCCATCAACCAACACGGTATTCCATCTTGAACAGTAAAGTCAAATGGATCTTCTTTCTGAGCCAAGTCAACAGTTAAGTAAGCATCTTTTTATGTACTCCCTCCGTAAAGAAATATAAAATCGTTTAGATCACTAAAGTAGTAGTAATAGTTTACAGAGGGAGTAATAGTTTCATTTTAAAATCTTACTTTCAGACTTCTATATTCTATGAAATACTTTTAACTGTGATAACATAACATTGGAAGTGGATCCCAAGAATGTATATTCATGTGTGAGTGAACCAGATTTTTATTTGCCAGACAGCTATGCATAGACACACTTTCTACAATTGCCATGATATACTTGGATCCATATTGCACCATAGCTCTAGCTATGATATTTGGCAAACAAAAGTGTAAAATCCCTTGACTTGACATTTCAAGAAACTTTCATTACCCCTGCATTTGGATTTATTTTGGCAAGGGCAAAGCTAGGGGAAAACCCCACATTGTATACTTCTATTTCACTTTAACCCTTTTGATTAGGTTGTTCTTTTATTTTGTTCTTTTGATTAAGTAAACATACAGCCTATTGTTGGTATATTCTTGAAGATGTATTACCCGGATTTTGGCAGTTGTTTTATACATTATGTTTATCTCTTCCTGCCAAAAATTGCTCAATCTAAACTCCTTGTAATATCATACACATGATTAAGATATTCTTCCTGCTGACGCAGGTGTTTTCTTGAGTCACGAAGGGAAGTGTTTGTCTTAAAAGTGTTTATACTGTGTAGTGAGGTGCTGCTAGACCTGCATCTTGGGAAGGTGGATGTGTCGTCTTTCAGGTTTTGCCATGTTTCATTATCACTGTCATTAATATTTCTTCTGAAGTATTGTTATCCTGTGTCTACTTGTTGCAGTACCTTTCAGCCTCGGAGTTGAGGAAGAGCAATGCTTGGTCCTTGCAGGAAAATATGATGAGCTGAAAATTACTCTGCAAGATGTAGGTCTTCTTGCTCTGATTTACTCTGTGACTCCAACATAACCAACACAAAGTTTGATGAACGAACATAGACAATATGCAACTTTATTATTTATATTTATTGTTTGTTGTCTGAGAATTCTGTAGAACATTGTATGGAACAAAAATGTGTGTGTGTTGCTAGCATGAAAGGAAGATTTAATTTTTCCTGAGAAATGGTAGTCTGCTAGAGTGTGAGTGACATGTCACATGCGATTTATTTCAGCACCAGACTTAGATTCATGCAAGTAAATAGAGGAAGTAGAAGATTTAGATTGAAGAGCTATTGGGTTTGTTGAGTGAGAAATAAGCATTTCTAAGTCAACTCAGACATAGCCACGCTCCTAAAACTATTTAGTTGTTGTTCCAAGAAAAGAAGCCATTGCACTGGACAAACACAAGAGGTTATTGATATATACTTACTATTCAACTTATTCTTAATTCGGTTCATTAATCAAGATGCATTCACTTTACAATAATCATGAAGTATGAGGAGAAACGGGCTCTTGTACAAATTATTACATGAACGACGGACGACAATGCGCATAACGTGTGGTAGAATCATATGTATGTCCTCTTTTCAAAATAGGCTCAGTAAAATGAAGTAGGTAGATGCAGCATTTGGTACGTAATCCTTTGCCGATAAGAGGGAACAACTTGGACGGCCCTGAAGCAGATTTCTGATCTGCGCACTCCATGGACTGATCTTACATGCTCGGCTTGGAGCTGAGACGGCTCGCAAGCTTCTGGCCGAGAGACTTGTCAGCCTGCACGATCCCACAAGAAGCAATTACACACAAATTTCTTCAGAGAACATGCAAATGCTATGCACATCTGTAAGAATGTTGTCCTGTTTGATTACCTGGGACCAGTAGGAGAGCCAGATGGCCTTGATCTCGTGGGTGAGGCGGGGGTCGGACAGCGCATCGATCCATCTGTTGATGAATCGCTCTTGCCTGAACATACACACACACACACATACATCATTCAGTTAGCAATACCAAATTGATTAACCATGCAAGTTCATAACAATTGCTTGCTAAGTGATACAGTAGCTTGGTACTACGCACCTTGCCGGGTCCATGGAGCGGTACCTCTCCCCGGGCTGCTTGAAGTTGTTCTCCTTCTCGATCACCATCTACAATTCATGCATCATGCATTTTAACTTGCTAACTTGTGAGAAGAGCAGATCAGGAGGGTACTAGCAGGTGAGGTACAAACCTTCTCGCGGCGGCCGTTGAGGGTGCGGGAGGGGATGGGGTAGCGGGGCGCGTGCTTGGCGGGGTCGAACCTGGAGGGGAAGTAGTCGACCTCCTCGTCGCGGTGCATGAAGTTCATGAGCCCGTCGTAGTGGTTGTTGTGGTGGGAGCACTTGGGCGCGTTGGCCGGCAGCAGCAGGTAGTTGGGCCCCAGCCGGTGGCGCTGCGTGTCCGAGTAGGAGAAGATCCTCGTCTGCAGCAGCTTGTCGTCCGAGTAGTACACCCCGGGAACGATGATCCCGGGGCAGAAGGCCAGCTGCTCGTTCTCCGAGAAGAAGTTGTCGATGTTGCGGTTCAGCACCAGCCGCCCCACGGGCTGCAGCGGCACCACGTCCTCGGGCCACGTCTTGGTCACGTCCAGCGGGTCGAAGTCGAACCGCTCCTCGTGGTCCGGGTCGATGGTCTGGATGTAGAAGGTCCACTCCGGGTAGTTGCCGGCGGCGATGGAGTCGGTCAGGTCCTTGGTGGCGTGGCTGTGGTTGGTGCCGCCCACCGTGACCGCCTCCTCCTCCAGCAGCGACTTGACGCCGCAGGTGGGCTTCCAGTGGAACTTGACGTAGTGCGCCTTGCCGGCGCGGTTCACCAGCGTGTAGGTGTTGACGCCGGAGCCGTCCATGTGGCGGTAGTCGGCGGGCACGCCGATGTCGTCGAAGAGGAAGGTGAACATGTGGAGCGACTCCGGGTGGTGGGAGAAGAAGTCGAGGATGCGCCAGTTCTCCTGGATGTGGGTCTTGGGGTTGGGCTTGAGCGCGTGCACCATGTCCGGGAACTTCATGCCGTCGCGGATGAAGAAGACGGGGAAGTTGTTGCCCACCAGGTCCCAGTTGCCCTCACGGGTGTAGAACTTGATGGCGAAGCCGCGCGGGTCGCGGAGCGTCTCGGGGGAGCCGCGCTCGTGGATCACGGTGGAGAAGCGCACGATGACGGGGGTCTGCACCCCCGGCGCGCGGAGGAAGTCGGCGCAGGTCAGGTGGGAGACGTCGTGGGTCACCTCGAAGAAGCCCTTGGCGCTGGCGCCACGCGCGTGCACCACCCGCTCCGGGATGCGCTCACGGTCGAAGTCGGCGATCTTCTCCACCAGGTGGTAGTCCTCCAGCAGGATCGGGCCTGAATTCGTAGTTAATTACAGAATTAAACAAGGCCAGCACTCTGCGCCGGCGCCGGCGCAGGCCGAAATTTTCGGCCGGTCCGGCCGCAGCCGTTCGATCTGGCCCCAATAGCCGTCAGATCTGGCATCTTATCCTTCTTTGACTTCATCTTCAACCTCCGTTCCCCACAAGCCTCGGTCCCGCGCGCCTCCGTCCTCCTGCCCCGCGAGCACCCGCATCCTCTCCCTGTCGTCGCCGCTCGTCGCAGCACCCAACGCCCTCTCCCCTCGTCGTTCGCCGCTCTTCGACGCTCGTGCGTGCACAGCCTTGTCCCCCTCGGTTGAAGCTTTTTTAAACTCTGGTTGAAGCTTTTTTCGCTTCGGTTGAAACTTTTTTCATGGTTTGAAGCTTTTTTTCACGTCGATTGAAGCTTTTTCTATAGTTTGGAACTCCCTCATTTGCCGGTTGAAGCTTTTCCACACACCAGTTGAAGCTTTTTTTGTTATTGAAGCTTTTTTCCACATCCATTGAAGCTTTTTTTCATGGGGTTGAAGCTTTCTTCCATGCCGGTTGTAGCATTTTGCAGTATGCTTGTAGCAAAACATGATGCTGATTGTAGCAAAAATCAAAATATCGTTGTGCGATGTAGCAAACCGCGATGCCGGTTGCAGCCGGATTGGATGCCGGTAGTAGCAAATTGCAACGCCGGTTGTAGCATGTAGCAAAAATCCCGCGATCCTATCCTCGCCGCCCGTGGTCACCATGCTTGCCACATGCGGTCAGCCTCGGTTGTAGCAAAAAAGAAAGGCAGAAGTAGTAAAAAGCGAAGTCGGTTGTAGCAAAAAGCATGTTGCTGGTCTTCGCCGGCTGGAGCAAAAACAAGGTCGCCGACGTCGAGGGGCGCAGCTCCGACGTGAATGGATGTAGCAGCCATCTGGGGGGGAGGAGGCGGCGGACGCTCGCCAGGGGAGAAAAGGCGAGGAGGGGGCTGCTGTGAATCGCTCGTCAGGGAAGAGATAAGCTGTAGGCCCACCAGACGCATGTGCCAGCCTGTTCCTCGCGTGACAGAGCGAGCGAGCCAGGGGCGACCGGCCGCACCGCGCTGAAACGTTTCCCATTAAACAAGGTCGACAATTGAAATTCGTGGCAGTTGACTTCTCAGTTGAACTTAATCTCTTTCTTTCACCATGAATGACTCATGCACCCCCGGTTGTACTGAAGAACACAAATCATTTCGTTTATTTAATTTTTGCAGGCGAAAGCCTCTGTTCCTCTGTATGGGCGACGATGGCATTTTTGTGTCGTCTTCTTTTCTGAAGGCGTCGGCCGGGGACTGCTCAGGGTGGTGGAGTTGCTGGTTGTTCAGAGTCGACACGAGATGGCACGTAGGTGGAGCGGAGTGGCATCAACCGTATCGTTGACGGTGGGTCTCGGCAGCATGGCACAGTGAAGACTCGGCGTCTGATGCGCGGAGATGGACTCGCGCAGGCGGAGGAAGCTGTCTGGTGTCATGGTGGTGTTGATGGCAGAGAGGCCTGGCAAGGTCGGTGCATCAGTTCTGCCCTAAGGATTGACCGATGGAAGATGGAGGTGACGGCCCTTGCAGCATTGCCATGCTCACTGGGAGTGTGTCGGGCCGATGTGGGACCCAATCCAGGTAGTGGCTTAGATGGGACACCCGGCTTTAGATGTTAGGCTTTGGTGCGATGTGTGTTTGGTATTAGGCACTGACACATTCATCAAGGGATAGGAGTAGCAACAACGTTATCAAGATAGTGGTTTCAGGCTTATTGATGTATCACCTTGTATGGTCTTTGTGAATAATTAATAATATGGCTGCATGCATCATCCAGATGCAGAGCTCGGGGTACATCCTTCTTTTCTAAAAAAATAATTTTTGCAGGAAAAAAGCCCAAATCACTTGAAATTGGCTTCGTCTGAACTTGCATAAACCATTTTTTTTTGTTGGATGGGTTACAACTCTAGTCTGCCAAACTGCGTGCCAGGAGAAAACTCTCTTTGTAGATTTATGGTCAGATTTTAACAAACACTAGATCGGTGCTGAAGCACGGTACAATGTTTGTTTCAGAGTTTACAAATGACAGCCTACTTTACATGGACAGATCATGCAGGGGATGGTTGTGTTGTACTAATAATTACATACAGGTATTCGGTTTCAGTGTGATAGGTATTACGGCGGTCCTACACAACTTGGTAATGTTCGGCCTAGCTTAGTTCTTTGGCCCAGGGCAGGTTTCTGGCTGGGCGCTGTGAAACGGTGTTGATGTGGCTGATTTTGGCCTCTGCTTGACAAAAGTTGTGGCTGGGGGGAACCCCCTTAATTTGAAAGCAGAAAAAAAAAACCCAGGAAGAGACTATTCACGTACTAGGATGCAAGCTCCAATTCACTGGAGGAGCGGCCTAAAATTAAGCAAGTACTGTAGTAGTATAGTACTCCCTCCGTTTCTTTTTACTCCGCATATAAGATTTGGTCAAAGTCAAATTACTCAAAGTTTGACCAAATTTATATAAAAAAATATGAACATCTACAATATTAAAACTATATAGTATGAAAATGCATTTCGTGGTGCATCTGATAATGTTAATTTCATATTGTCAATGTTTATATTTTTTAATGTAAAGTTAGTCAAACTTTATAAAGCTTGACTTTGACCAAACCTTATATGCAAACTAAAAAGAAACGGAGGGAGTACCAAGTTTCATTTTCCGCCAGTATATTCTCGACGTACGTGCGTACTTTGCTTGCTACAGTAGTGTGACCATGGGTCCTAGGAAAAGCATGGTGAGCACAGGTGTGAGTACCTCGGGATCCGACGGTGAGGGAGTTGTCGTTGTTCCAGACGGGCGCGCCGGAGTTGGTGCTCCACATCGGGGCGTTGAAGGAGCTCGACGGCCGGTACTGAACCACACGACGCAAAACTTCCATCAGAACCAAAGCTAGGAACCAGCACGAGCGGCGAGCAGCCTGGGCAGGGCAGCGGAGAGAGAGCGGAGCAGAGCAGAGAGCACGCACCTTGTAGGGGTCCATGGCGAACGGAGGAACGATCGACGGGCGGGCGGACGGCCAGCGGTGCGCGCGCGGGATGACGACTAGGCGAGCCTCGCCCCGCGGCGCCGATAGTTTTATAGCGGGAACGAGAGGACCGTAGAGATTTGTCCCCGAGCTGGATCGACGCTTCTGGGCCTTCGATCGTTCGTGGGCGTACGTGTGCTTCTGCCTGCTCCGGGGGTCAGGTGGGCGGATACGGGCCGCGCGCGCCTCATCCACACGCGCGCCCCGGCGGGCGCTCCCCGGCCAGAATAAAACGGGGTGGCCGTCGGATAATCGCGGGCTGGAAATGGAACTGGGTGTGAACGGGGCGGGGGATGCGAATTTGGCAGATGCCGTTCACATTTGCCCGCACGCGAGGCGACCGTGGCACGGCGGAAGAGGCACCTGTCTATCTATCGTGCAGGTGCGGCACCATCACCGTCTTGCCCCGGAGGCACTGGAGCTAAACGGAGGCTTTGTTCGTTTCCCGCTAGGAGCCACCACACCTCTTCTCTTGGTCTAAACAATTTACCTTTCACCTCAAATGTGTAGTGAACCGCGATGCTACACGTCCTTGGGCCCTGTACCTACCGACTGGTGTTCAATTCCTTGGCGAAAGCCAATAAATACAAATGTTGTATGAAACATTGCACGGACCAAAAGCGCGCATAGGAATCAAGCAACTTTGGCTCACTCTGTGCGTTCGGTTTATTCGGTTTGCATGGTTCGATTTATACGGTTTTCCGGTTTGTACAGTATTAATACTTCGGTTTATACGGTATAATATTAAAATATGGTTCGGTTTCGATATATACCAAATTATTTCGGTATGGTTTCGATATGTACCATAATAACCAAAGTTGACGCGAATTTGAAAATGACATACTATATTTTACAAACTTATAAATTCGAACACATATTTTTTAAAGGGAGTACCTAGAACTCATCTAGATGAGATATAATTTGGTCCCATTCACTTTGAAAACAAGAACAGATACAATCCATGTCAGCACACACGCATCTTATAGCATCACATACAATGGCTATAAAAGGTGAATGAGACCAAATTATATCTCATCTAGATGAGTTCTAGCAAAACTGCTTTTTAAATACATACGGTATATAACTTTATATAACTTTATATAAGTATATATGCATACCTCAATTCATGCCTTGAATGGTTATGGGCGACGTGGTTAGCATTTTTGCAAGAGAAAAATTACTACGTTACAAGAAAAAATGGATGTTCTTTGCAGGAAATTTTACTCTTATACAAGAAAAATGACTACTTGTACCGTTGTTTGCCTCAAGAAATATACATATTTTTTTCGGTTTATTCGGTTAACCATTGATTTTTTGGTATGTACCATAAAAACCGAAATTCAAAACGGTACGAAAAGTTCATGCCATATCGAAACCATAAACCATAAAAATCATGAATTCGGTTAGGTTGGGTTTATTTTCGGTATGGTTTTTCGGTTCGGTTTTAAAATGCACAAAGTGAACTTTGGCACATCTTCGATGAATTTGACAGCAAATATGTATGGGCGGAAAGAGACAATGGTCATGATGTACTTTTAAAACCACCACAATTCAATATGTATGTACACCGACGACCCAAGGTACTACCACCAATATACCACAGTTTAACCACCACGACACGACACGACACGGGACTCATGTATCCATGCAAACTGCAAAGGATAGCCAGCAGAGAGACTGGTTTATTCATCCATCTTAAAACACATAGAATCTAGAGACGCTTCCTTTCAATCTCACCGGGACCGGGTAGGGTATACAGCCAATCAAACCTCACAATGCCCACTACTACAGGTGACTGGCCCCGCATATATAGTCTACTATTGCCCAAAGTTCCCAAGAAGCCGCTCCACCGCGGCATGGACATTCCCATTGGTAGCCAGCAGCGCCCGGATGTTCTCCTGTGGGTCGAAGAAACCCATTTCTTGGAGCTGAGCTAGCTGCGTCGCGTAGCGCTCTTCCGGTGGCACTGCAAATTCAGAAACTCAACTGATGAGCAAAGGTTCACGGACAACACACAATCACACTATCAGACAGCGTTTCTTCCATTCAGTATTATAAACAATGAAACATATACTAACCAGTTGGGACATTTGGGACACCACCCAAGCCACCGCCAGCACCAAGCCCACTGAACATGCTCATCAAGCTGTTGAGGTTAACATTGCCTAGCATCCAATGCATTATTAGAAAAATTATACAGCAAAAAGTTTAAGCCTGTTTGACTTAACACGAGTTTGCAAGCACAGTATGAGATTAAAAAAATCATTGACTTCGCATGAAATAGTTGGATGAGGCATCTCAAGGATATAAAGAATAAAGTAAAGCAGGGAATGCATATATAACAAATCAGGAACACAAAACTGTTTCCAAGTAGAGTTTCTTGTTCGCCCAAAGGGTGTTGATTTATTATACTCCCTCCGTCCGGAAATACTCGTCGGAGGAATGGATGTATCTAGATGTATTTTAGTTCTAGATACATTCATTTTTATGCATTTCTCCGACAAGTATTTCCGGACGGAGGGAGTACAACCAAGGTACAGGCCCAAAAGGGGGGAAATCTCAGTGTGCTAGACATTCTCAATTTTGATACAAAAACAGAACTCATGGAGAGCAATATTGAAAAGTGATGTTTAACTTGCCCAAAAGAATGCAAAGGAACACAACCATAAAAAATACAAATATAGATTCAGGCAGGATGCTCATTAATGAATGCATATATCAATGCTAGGTAAGATAAGTCATTCAAATGGTAACTAGGTAGAGAGCAAATTACCTGGAGTAGTGCCCGCTTGGGTCCGCTCCCTGAATCAAGCAAGAAAACAACATTAGATAGAGGGAAATAAAAAATATCATGAGCTAAGGAGGTCAAGTTGAGCTGAAGATACTTACTGGCCAGCAGCTTGTTGACCAAGCTGTGACGTCAGTGCCTGCTGGAATGAAGCTAATTGCTACATAAAAGGAAAGCAATTTAGTTTATCATATAATCACATGCTGTGCACATACATATAGCAGTATAAATTTCACCTGCAATGTTTCAGGAGATGTCAACTGGCGAAGAAATTCTGGATTCTGAAACATTTCTCTCATTTGGGTATTTGATTCCATCATGTTACGTACATTCGGGTTCATGTTGAGCAACTATATGCAAGAAAACATTAGGAGAGTGCCAAAACATTATGTACTCAGGTCAAGAATGCTCCCAATCTCCCCACAAAAAAAAAAAGAAGAATGCTCCCAATCTCCCCGCAAAAAAAAAAGAAGGCTCCCAATCAACTATTCGAAACATTAGTAGTTGAAGCTGTGTACCTGATTCATGGTCTGAGGATTAGACATAATGTTTTGCATCATTTGCATCATGGCAGGGTTTTGTATAACCTGGTTCAATAAGGAAGCATCAGAGCCACCACCCAGCATACTTCCCAAATCTGCAGAACCCAACCCTCCTAGGCCACCGCTTGTGGCACTCCTTGCAGCAGCAGAAGGCCTTGCTGCTCCTTGTGCAGCCCCAGCTGTAGATTTAAGTCTTAGATAGCAAAACAGGACAAGAATAAATGCACATATGAACACCAAAAATATGGGAGTAACCAAACGGCCAAACCTACCATTTGCACCCCAGGGATTTGGGAGTGGATTGGTATTTGGAGCAGGAGCAGTAGTTGGTGCATCTCCAGTTGGATCTCTGGCTTGGTTAGACCCCTGATCTCCTAGAAGAGCTGCAAATGGGTTTGGATTTGTGTCGCCCTCCCCAGCCATTGTTGTTGCATTCATAAATGGCTCTTGAACAGTTTCATACATGCGGCGCAGCATATTAAACCCTTCTGGAGAAGATTCAATGTTGCTCATGGCTCTGTCTGTGTTCCGCATCATCTCTCTCATAAGTTCAGGATTCCTAGCTGCTTCAACAGTTTGGCGGAGAATGCTTGGATCATTCAGGACATGTGCCAGATCCGGATTACGGTCGACAAGCTCACGCATTTGAGGATTGTTCATAATTAAATCGCGTATTAGATCAGGGCTATTCATTATGTTTTGCATGGCTGGTGTATTCAATACTTCTCTCATTAAGTTAGGATTCTCAGTCAACTGTTGTTGCATCTGCTCTAATCCTGGAAGGCCAGAGCCAGATAAACCAAAAGCTCCACTGCCAGCAGTTCCTGTACTACCAAGACCTTGAAACAAGCCTCCAAGACCAGCTGGCGGGGTATTCGCAGGAGTCGTAGTTGAAGTCCCAAGGTTGGCTGCAGCCGGGGCAGCCGATGTTGCTGGTGGTGCAGCACCCCGCACCATATGGATGGTGTGATCGGCCTCCACACCTTCAAAAGGGAAGGAGAAAAAAGGCACCAGAATGAGAGTGAATTCGTAAAATTAGTAAGTTGTACTTCCATGCATCAACCAATCAAGGGTAGGTCCACTAATCCTGAAGCACATGGACAGGTAAGTTATAAGAATTGACAGTTCATTTGTGCTTCAAAATCTGTGTGTACCTACTGAAGTTCCTAGAATCAAGCAACAGACTACTAACTGAACTCTATATAAGCAATCAATCCTACACAACCATAAAGGGCATTTCTATATCCAAAGTTAGTGTGTTCTGAAAGTGCTGACTTAACTGGACAGGATCTCCAGTACTTACATTCACACACTAAAACAAGCAGATATAATGTGGCTCACATAGCTCAAGGCATGAAGGACACTATTCTTTCCAATAAATTGTCGCATACAGATAGTTGAATTTTTTACTGGAGATACCAGTCTACCATGAGAAATTTGTCCATGTCTGGTTCCTTTTTATTACAGAGTTAATGACAATTGCAAGGAATTTTCCAAATTATACATCTTATTTGTATGGCCAGTTCGGGTCAGTTCTTTTGGGCGGCTTAAAAAATAAGCTGCCTCTCCCCAGCTTAAAAAATAAGCCGCTTCCAAAATTTGCTGAGGCTTCTAGATTAGTAATGCCATAACTAGTTCAGAAGCCCCAATGAATGAGGAAGGCCGCTTATGGGAAAAGCTGGAAAGGAGGCGGCTTATTTTTTAAGCCGCCAAAAGAATTGGCCCCAAGTATGTTAGGATAGCAATGTATGGCAAGTTTACTCATACTTATCCAAAGGAACAAGCTAAACATATCATGTTGATGTTGTGACTTACATAAAAAATGCTAGCTTATTCAACTTTGACATGAATCAATGAAGGAATGGTTAGAAAAAAAAAACCTTTTTCATGAAGATCAAAACTACTTAACTACATGTACAAAAAGAAATCTACAGAACTGTAGATCTGACATGGTAATTTGCAGGTACAGATTAAAAGGCGAGGATGCACTAAAACTTTGAAGTAGTTTCCCACAGAATTTCTCTGTTTGATGAAGAGTGCCACATGGATAATAATGCAATAAAAGATGGTTCCTATTGTTGTCGAAACACGACAGGACTTTAATGCCATAATAGGAATAATGGAATTGTACCAGCTGAATGAAAACATGTTACACGTGGATGACGATGGTTGATAACACGTAGCCCTAATAACAAGCACTTGAAAATCAATCTCAATACAGTTATGGGTGGCAACCCGAAAGCATTAATAATAGCCTTCCTAGTGGCTAATCAGTGATTGCTAAGATGCTGTCATGCTGCAATCCAGCAAGATGAGTCGATTCGTGCATGCTTACTGGCTGTATACCATCCTACGATGTATCGCCACCTAGAATTTTGCTTACATACAAACACAAGGTGCGTACGTGACACTGGCACTTGCATGACACCATATTGTCCGAAACTACATTTGCGTAGAGGCATCATAACAGTGTCCATTTCACTTCTATAGCATATGTTCACTAAGTTGTGCTATCATTCAACACCAAGGCTATGTATGCGGCTATGCCTCTGCACCATTCCGTCAACCAAGGAGGCAAGAACACCACCCCCCCCCCCCCCCCCCAAAAAAAAAAATTATAGGGCACTACTTGTACACATCGTCAAATGGGCTAAGCTGCATCTTGTCCTCCTGCTAGCAAAACAAATCAAGGCAGGCATTGCATCTAAGACACAGGCGCCACCCAAGGCAGACCAGCATAGCTCACGCATAGGAACTAACAAATCACACCATCAGCCACGCCAGATTAGGAAATCGCGGCGAAAACCAAGCTTCTCATGGTGGGGGCAAGGAAGCACAAGCACGCACCGTAGCTGGCTAGGGTTTGGTCATCCTTCAAGATCCGGCCTTTGTAGATCAGCCGCTGCCGCGCCGCCGGCACGTTGCAGCTCCTCACGAAGTCCACCTTGAACTCCCAGACGGTGTCGCCCAGGTCAGCCCACACCGAGAAATCGTTCCCCTTGGTGTCCCGGATGTACAGCGCTACCAGCGCGGCCGGGGCCGCTTCCGCAGGCTCGCTGCCCACCTCGCCCTCGCCGCCGCCCATGCCCCTAACCCAAGGTCGATCCGGCCGGCTTCCGCCCAGATCCGGCCTGTGGAGTGGGAGAGGGGAGGGGTTTGTGTCGTGTTGTGTGTGCGAGTTTGTCCATTCTCCTCTTTTCTCTCGCTTTGTACAAGCGCTCGCTTCGTCAGATGAGCAAGAGCGGTTGTGGGCGGAGATCTAGCGGCAGCGAGGGCGTGTGGCAGGGATGGACGGCTGGGATCGCTTTGCGTGATGTGGGGTAGGTAGACCCCGTCGCGTGGAACGAACTGTCGGGGTTGGTGTGAATGGGAAGGGAGAAGGTTCTAGTGTCAAGGCCCCGTCGCCGGAACACGTAGTCCGTCCTGTCCGATAGTATGCATTGTGTGTCCGATACATGTTGCTCCCTCGTTTTTGTCATTAGAGATAGTACTGCTCTGCTCCCTAGTTGTTTCGGTGCTAAGCTTTTGCATCGACTCATGGAAGAAGATGAAATTCCATCAACCGCTCCGGCAAAAAAAACTTCAAAAATACGTGTGGAGAGTTGGAATTGCTTTTATCGCTCGGGCTTGCTAAATATCAGTCAACTGAGATTTAGCGGAGTCTCGATCGACACACTTGAGCCGATGTTGCTGGTGGTGCAGCACCCCGCACCATATGGATGGTGTGATCGGTCTCCACACCTTCAAAAGGGAAGGGGGAAAAAGCACCAGAATGAGAGTGAATTTGTAAAATTAATAAGGTGTACTTCCATGCATCACCATCCATAATCCTGAAGCACATGGACAGGTAAGTTATTAGAATTGTCACCTCGTTTGTGCTTCAAATCTGTGTGTACCTACTGAAGTTCCTAGAATCAAGCAACAGACTACTGACAGCAACTCTATATAAAGCAGTCGGTCCTACACAACCACAAAGGGCATTTCTATATCCAAAGTTAGCGTGTTCTGATAGTGTTGTCTTAACTGGACAGGATCTTCTGTACTTACATTCACACACTAAAACATGCAGATATAATGTGGCTCCATATTGTTCTGTCATGACTTGTGACACATAGCTCAAAGGCATGAAAACAAAAAATTCTTTCCAATAAATTGTCAAATACATATAGTTGATTTTTTTACTGGAGGTACCAGTCTAGCATGAGAAATTTGTCCACGTTTAGTTCCTTCTTATTACATGGAGTTAATGATAATTGCAAGGAATTTTCCAAATTATACATCTTCTTTGTATGGCGAGTTCAAGTATGTTAGAATAGCAATGTATGGCAAGTTTACTCATACTTGTCCAAAGGAACAAGCTAAACATGTCATGTTGATGTTGTGACTTGCATCAAAAGTGAGCTTATTCAACTTTGCCAAGTACCAAACATGAACATGAAGCAATGGTTAGAGAAAACACCTTTTTCATGAAGATCAAAACTACTTAAATACATGTACAAAACAATATCTACAGAACAGTAGATCTGATATGGTAATTTGTAGGTACAGATTAAAATAGGCGAGGATGCACTAAAACTTTGCAATAGTTTCAAATAGAATTTCCTGTTTGATGAAGAGTGCCACGTGGATAATGCAATAAAAGATGGTTCCTATTGTTGTCAAAACACGACAAGACTTTAATGCCATAATAGGAATAATAGCATCGTGCCGGCTGAATGAAAACACGTTACACGTGGATGACAATGGTTGATAACACGTAACCCTAGTAACAAGCACTTGAAACCAATCTAAATACAGTTATGGGCGGGAACCTGAAAGCATTAACAATAGCCTTCCTGGTGGCTAATCAGTGATTGCTAGGTGCTGTCATGCTGCAATCCAGCAAGATGAGTCGATTCGTGCATGATTACTGTCTGTATGCCAGCGCCTAGGATTTTTTTGCTTACCAACGCAAAATGCAGACGTGACGCCAGCACTTGCATGGCGCGATGGTGTCTGGAACTACATTCATGTGGAGGCATCAGAGCAGCGTTCATTTCACTTCTATAGCATAATGTTCACTAAGGTGTGCTGTCATTCAACGCCTAAGGCTACTTAATGGGCCGTGCCTCTGCACCAATCCATCAACCAAGGAGGCAAGGGCCACAGAAATACACCCATCGGATACATTCTCGGAAGAGCGAAGCTGCATCTCGCCCACCTCCTAGCAAAGCAAGTGAGGCAGGCATTGCATCCAACACAGAGGGCACCACCACAGGCAGACCAACGCAGCGCAAGCATCGGACCTAACTAACCACATCATCAGCCACGCGGAATAGACTACAGGAAGTCGCACCGAAGCCCAAGCTTCTCAGGGCGGGGGATAAGGGAGCGCACGCACGCACCGTAGCTGGCTAGGGTTTGGTCGTCCTTCAAGATCCGGCCCTTGTAGATCAGCCGCTGCTGCGGCGCGGGCACGTCGCAGCTCCCGGCGACGACCGCCTTGAGCTCCCCGACGGTGGCGCCCAGGTCGGCCCGCACCGCGAACTTGTTCCCGCTGGTGCCGCGGATGTGCAGCGTCGCCTGCGCGGCCGCGGCCGGGGCCGCTCCCGCCGCGGGCTCGCCGCCCGCCCCGCCCTCGCCGCCGCCCATGCCGCTGGCCCGAGGGTCGATCCGGCCGGCCTCCGCCCCGATCCGGCCTGTGTAGTGGGAGAGGGGGAGGGGTTTGTGGCTTGTGTCGTGCTGTGTGCGCGAGTTCGTCCGTCCGTTCCCCTCTTTTCTCTCGCTTTTGTACGAGCGTTCGTTTCGCCGGAGGAGGAAGAACGGCTGTGGGCGGAGGATCGGGCGGCCGAGAGGGGCCTTGGGGCGGGGGCGGACGGCTGGGATCGCTTCGCGTGATGCAGGGTAGGTGGGCCCGGCCGCGTGGAGCGGGCTGTCAGGGTCGGTGCGGATAGGAGAGAGGAGAAGGTTCTAGTGTCAAGGCCCCGTCGCCCGTAGGCGTACCTGTCCGGTAGTACATATTGTGTCACGGTACTCTGCTCCCAAGTTGCTTCGATGCTAAGCTTTTGCATCAGTTTTTTTTTAATCATGACGGTACAAAGAACATCAGAAGTAGTAAAAATGACAAGCAGGCTCATGGACTTCCTAGATGACTGCAGGCACTGGAGCAAGCGGAAGGGGCGTCGCCATTATCGCTCCTTCTTCACCGGACCTGGACAAACCTTGTTCTAGTAAACAGTCGGAAAATCGTCGTGTTGAGGCCTCAAAGAACTATTGCACCAGAGCAGCAACCATTGTGATGAAGAAAGTCGTGTATTGGACGATCAAACCTATAAACACCCAAACGAAGACGAACAAAAACTGGATCCAAACAGATCCATCGAAACAAGCATCGACCAAATCTCACGAGCTTCGACGGAGACACACCTCCGACACCCATCGACGAAGCCAAATGCACCATCGGAACGGAGATATAACGTGGGAGACATTATTCATACTGATAGACATCGCTAGCGGTGTTCTGTACTAAGGGATACAAACCACGTCGGTTTGCCAAGTCATATGGGTCGGCTCGAGGACCCAAGACAATGAAAGAATGGGCCATGTTTACCATGGTCCTCAGCATGCTCAAGATGAAATCCTCCAAAAACTTGACGTGCTCTTTAAGGCATGTTCAAATCATTGGCAAGCCTATCCCTAGATGTAACCGACCTATATGTAACCCTAGATACCCCAATCCTTATACAAGTCGAGTGATTTAGTCCATAGGGCAGAGTTAGGTACATTCATACAATTTTGACATAGATCATCCAGTATTTTGTAACCCATCACAATCAATAAACAGAAGCATGACGTAGGGTTTTACCTCTTCGAGAGGGTCCGGACATGGGTAAACACTGTGTCTCTTATTCGTCCTATTACCATCCAGCCGAGATCACCAGCTCGAGACCCCCTACCCAAGATCTGCCGGATTTAGCTTCGTCAATCGCCGCCGCCACACAACTTCAACCAATACGCTGAACCTAACCAGAATAAGAACGGGATCCCTCTGAAGGAAATATGCCCTAGAGGCAATAATAAAGTTATTATTTATTTCCTCATATCATGATAAATGTTTATTATTCATGCTAGAATTGTATTAACCGGAAACATGATACATGTGTGAATACATAGACAAACATATAGTCACTAGTATGCCTCTACTTGACTAGCTCATTAATCAAAGATGGTTATGTTTCCTAACCATAGACATGTGTTGTCATTTGATTAATGGGATCACATCATTAGGAGAATGATGTGATTGACATGACCCATTCCGTTAGCCTAGCACTTGATCGTTTAGTATGTTGCTATTGCTTTCTTCATGACTTATACATGTTCCTGTAACTATGAGATTATGCAACTTCCGTTGACCGGAGGAACACTTTGGGTGCTACCAAACGTCACAACGTAACTGGGTGATTATAAAGGAGTACTACAGGTGTCTCCAAAGGTACATGTTGGGTTGGCGTATTTCGAGATTAGGTTTTGTCACTCCGATTGTCGGAGAGGTATCTCTGGGCCCTCTTGGTAATGCACATCACTATAAGCCTTGCAAGCAATGTAGCTAATGAGTTAGTTACGGAATGATGCATTACGTAACGAGTAAAGAGACTTGCTAGTAACGAGATTGAACTAGGTATTGGATACCGACGATCGAATCTCGGGCAAGTAACATACCGATGACAAAGGGAACAATGTATGTTGTTATGCGGTTTGACCGATAAAGATCTTCGCAGAATATGTAGGAGCCAATATGAGCATCCAGGTTCCGCTATTGGTTATTGACCGAGAATAGTTCTAGGTCATGTCTACATAGTTCTCGAACCCGTAGGGTCCGCACGCTTAACGTTACGATGACAGTTTTATTATGAGTTTATAAGTTTTGATGTACCGAAGGTTGTTCGGAGTCCTGGATGTGATCACGAACATGACGATGAGTCTCGAAATGGTCGAGACATAAAGATTGATATATTGGAAGCCTATATTTGGATATCGGAATGGTTCCGGGTGAAATCGGGATTTTACCGGAACACCGGGGGGTTACCGGAACCCTCCCGGGGGTTAATGGGCCTTAGTGGGCCATGAGGGAGAAGAGGAGGGCCGGCCAGGGCAGGCCGCGCGCCCCCTCCCCCCTAGTCAGAATAGGACAAGGAAGGGGGGGCGGCGCCCCCCTTTCCTCTTTCCCCTCCCCCTTTTCCTTCTCCACCAAGGCAAGAGGGGGGAGTCCTACTCCCGGTGGGAGTAGGACTCCTCCAGGCGCACCCCTAGGGGGCCGGCCGCACCTCCCCCCTTCCTCCTTTATATACGGGGGCAGGGGGCACCCTAGAACACAGAAGTTGATCTTCAAGATTGTTCCTTAGCCGTGTGCGGTGCCCCCCTCCACCATATTCCACCTTGGTCATATCGTCGCGGAGTTTAGGCGAAGCCCTACGCCGGTAGAACATCATCATCATCACCACGCCGTCGTGCTGACGGAACTCATCCCCGACACTTTGCTGGATCGGAGTCCGGGGATCGTCATCGAGCTGAACGTGTGCTGAACTCGGAGGTGCCGTACGTTCGGTACTTGGATCGATCGGATCGTGAATACGTACGACTACATCAACCGCGTTGTCATAACGCTTCCACTTACGGTCTATGAGGGTACGTGGACAATACTCTCCCCTCTCGTTGCTATGCATCACCATGATCTTGCGTGTGCGTAGGAAATTTTTTGAAATTACTGCGTTCCCCAACAGTGGCATCCGAGCCTAGGTTTTATGCGTTGATGTTATATGCACGAGTAGAACACAAGTGAGTTGTGGGTGATATAAGTCATACTGCTTACCAGCATGTCATACTTTGGTTCGGCGGCATTGTTGGATGAAGCGGCCCGGACCGACATTACGCGTACGCTTACGCGAGACTGGTTTTACCGCCGTGCTTTGCACACAGGTAACTAGCGGGTGTCTGTTTCTCCAACTTTAGTTGAACCGAGTGTGGTTAAGCCCGGTCCTTGCGAAGGTTAAAACAGCACTAACTTGACGAACTATCATTGTGGTTTTGATACATAGGTAAGAACGGTTCTTGCTCAGCCCGTAGCAGCCACGTAAAATTTGCAACAACAAAGTAGAGGACGTCTAACTTGTTTTTGCAGGGCATGTTATGATGTGATATGGTCAAGACGTGATGCTATATTTTATTGTATGAGATGATCATGTTTTGTAACCGAAGTTATCGGCAACTGGCAGGAGCCATATGGTTGTCGCTTTATTGTATGAAATGCAAACGCCCTGTAATTGCTTTACTTTATCACTAAGCGGTAGCGATAGTCGTAGAAGCAATAGATGGCGTAACGACAACGATGCTACGATAGAGATCAAGGTGTCGCGCCGGTGATGATGGTGATCACGACGGTGCTTCGGAGATGGAGATCACAAGCACAAGATGATGATGGCCATATCATATCACTTATATTGATTGCATGTGATGTTTATCCTTTATGCATCTTATCTTGCTTTGATTGACGGTAGCATTTTAAGATGATCTCTCACTAAAATTATCAAGAAGTGTTCTCCCTGAGTATGCACCGTTGCGAAAGTTCTCCGTGCTGAGACACCACGTGATGATCGGGTGTGATAGGCTCTACGTTCAAATACAACGGATGCAAAACAGTTGCACACGCGGAATACTCGGGTTAAACTTGATGAGCCTAGCATATAACAGATATGGCCTCGGAACACGAAGACCGAAAGGTCGAGCGTGAATCATATAGTAGATATGATCAACATATTGATGTTCACCGTTGAAACTACTCCATCTCACATGATGATCGGACATGGTGTAGTTGATATGGATCACGTAATCACTTAGAGGATTAGAGGGATGTCTATCTAAGTGGGAGTTCTTTAGTAATATGATTAATTGAACTTAAATTTATCATGAACTTAGTCCTGGTAGTATTTTGCAAATTATGTTGTAGATCAATAGCTTGCATTGTTGCTTTCATATGTTTATTTTTATATGTTCCTAGAGAAAATTGTGTTGAAAGATGTTAGTAGCAATGATGCGGATTGGATCCGTGATCTGAGGTTTATCCTCATTGCTGCACAGAAGAATTATGTCCTTAATGCACCGCTAGGTGACAAACCTATTGTAGGAGCAGATGCAGACGTTATGAATGTTTGGCTAAGCTCAATATGATGACTACTTGATAGTTTAGTGCACCATGCTTAACAGCTTATAATCGGGACTTCAAAGATGTTTTAAACGTCATTGACCATATGAGATGTTCCAGGAATTGAAGTTAATATTTCAAGCAAATACCCGAGTTGAGAGATATGAAGTCTCCAACAAGTTCTATAGCTAAAAGATGGAGGAGAATCGCTCAACTAGTGAGCATGTGCTCATATTGTCTGGGTACTTCAATCGCTTGAATCAAGTGGGAGTTAATCTTCCAGATAAGATAGTGATTGACAGAATTCTCTAGTCACCATCACTAAGTTACTAGAACTTCGTGATGAACTATAGTATGCAAGGGATGACAAAAATGATTCCCGAGCTCTTCGTGATGTTGAAATCGACGAAGGTAGAAATCAAGAAAGAGCATCAAGTGTTGATGGTTGACAAGATCACTAGTTTCAAGAAAAGGGCAAAGGGAAAGAAAGGGAACTTCAAGTAGAATGACAAGCAAGTTGTCACTCCCACGAAGAAGCCCAAAGCTGAACCAAAGCCTGAAACTGAGTGCTTACACTGCAAAGGAAATGGTCACTGGAAATGGAAATACCCTGAATATTTGGTGGATAAGAAGGATGGCAAAGTGAACAAGGGTATATTTGATATACAGGTTATTGATGTGTACCTTACTAGTGTTTATAGTAGCCCCTGAGTATTTGATACTTTTTCGGTTGCTAAAAATTAGTGACTCGAAACAGGAGTTATAGAATAAACATAGACTAGTTGAAGGGGAAGTAACGATGAGTGTTGGAAGTAGTTCCAAGATTGATATGATCATCATCGCACACTCCCTATACTTTCGGGATTAGTGTTAAACCTGAATAAATGTTATTTGGCGTTTGCGTTGAGCATGAATATGATTTGATCATGTTTATTGCAATACGATTATTCATTTAAAATCAGAGAATAATTGTTGCTCTGTTTACATGAATAAAACCTTCAAATGGTCATACACCCAATGAAAATAGTTTGTTGGATCTCGATCGTAGTGATACACATATTCATAATATTGATGCCAAAAGATGCAAAGTTAATAATGATAGTGCAACTTATTTGTGGCACTACCGTTTGGGTCATATCGGTGTAAAGCGCATGAAGAAACTCCATAAAGATGGATTTTTGGAATCACTTGGTTATGAATCATTTGATGCTTGCGAACCGTGCCTTTTGGGCAAGATGACTAAAAACTCCGTTCTCCGGAACAATGGAATGAGCTACTGACTTATTGGAAATAATACATAGCGATGTATGTGATCCGATGAGTGTTAAGGCTCACGGCGTGTATCGTTATTTTCTGACCTTCACAGATGATTTGAGCAGATATGGGTATATCTACTTGATGAAACATAAGTCTGAAATAGTTGAAAAGTTCAAAGAATTTTAGAGTGAAGTGGAAAAATCATCGTAACAAGAAAATAAAGTTTCTATGATCTGATCATGGAGACGAATATTTGAGTTACAAGTTTGGTCTTCATTTGAAACAATGTGAAATAGTTTCGCAACTCACGCCACCTGGAACACCACAATGTAATGGTGTGTCCGTACGTCGTAATCGTACTTTACTAGATATGGTGCGATCTATGATGTCTCTTATCGGTTTACCACTATCGTTTTGGGGTTATGCATTAGAGACAGCTGCATTCACGTTTAATAGGGCACCATCTAAATCCGTTGAGACGACACCGTATGAACTATGGTTTAACAGTAAACCTAAGCTGTCGTTTCCTAAAGTTTGGAGTTGTGATGCTTATGTGAAAAAGTTTTCACCTGATAAGCTCGAACCCAAATCGAAGAAGTGCGTCTTCATAGAATACTCAAATGTAACTATTGGGTACACCTTCTATCACAAATCCAAAGGCAAGTTATTCGTTGCTAAGATGGATCCTTTCTAGAGAAGGAGTTTCTCTCGAAAGAAGTGAGTGGGAGGAAAGTAGAACTTGATGAGGTAATTGTACCTTCTCCCAAATTGGAAAGTTGTTCATCACAGAAGTCAGTTCCAATGATTCCTACACCAATTAGTGAGGAAGTTAATGATGATGATCATGAAACTTCAGATCAAATTGCTACCGACCCTCATAGGTCTTCCAGAGTAAGATCCGCACCAGAGTGGTACGGTAATCGTGTTCTAGAAATCATGTTACTAGACCATGATGAACCTATGAACTATGAGGAAGCGATGATGAGCCCAGATTCTGCGAAATGGCTTGAGGCCATAAAATCTGAGATATGATCCATGTATGAGAACAAAGTATGGACTTTGATTGACTTGCTCGATGATCAGCAAGCCATGTTAAATAAATGGATCTTCAAGAGGAAGACGGACACTGATAGTAGTGTTACTATCTACTAAGCTCGACTTGTTGCGAAAGGTGTAAGTGCATCTAGTGCCACCCCTAGTTGGTTTTGGAGTATTGACGACAAAGTTGGTTGAGGGACTAATGCGTTTGTGAGAATTGCAGGATAACGCAGGTAGTGTCCCTCATTGATTCGGTTTACCTACCGGAGATGACCCCTAAAAATGTATGAAGACATTGAAGACAATGGTGGTATGAGAAGATATTCATATTGAAGACTATGACATGAGAAGACATTGCGTGAAGACTATGGAGCGCGAAGACTGTGTGGATTCGTTGTTTCCCTTTCTTCTTTGTTGAGTCATAGGAACCACCGTACTGTTAAGTGGGGTCCAAGTGAACTAAGTCAGATTGACTGAAGTGATGCTCAACTCAAATCCTATGTCTTCGAGCGAAGACAATGAGAGCAAACCTTATCCAGAGCTGGATGAGTCAGCTTTGCTTGTAGCCCAAGTAAAGTTGCCGCGTGTGTTTGAAATCTGACCGTTGGAACACGTGTCAGTTCCTTAATGACCCAGGGTCATTTTGGACAAATCAGGTCGGGTTGCCTAGTGGCTATAAATAGCCTACCCCCTACACCATAAATTGGTGGCTGCTCAGAGTTTGTACACGGCTTTTGTCGTTTGAGAGCAACCCACCTCGAAGCATTTGAGAGAGAGAGAAATCCTTGCGAGGACAAAGCCCAAACACCCAGAGCCAAAGAGTGTTAGGCATCACTGAAGTCTTTCTGTCTGTGTGACCTGAAGACTTATTACACTTGAGAACTGTGAATCCTCCAGCCGGTTAGGCGTCGCGTTCTGAGCATCCAAGAGTCATTGTGGATTGCTCGGTGAACGAAGTCTGTGAAGGTTCGGAAGTCTACCTTGAAGACTTACCAGAGTGATTGGGCGAGGACTGTGTGTCCTTAGTTCAAGGAGAATACGGTGAGGACTTGGTGTCCTGAGCTGCGTGCTCAGCGACTGGGTGTCCGGGACTGTGTGTCCTCGAGTTTAAATACTCAGCCGCTCCAACCA
Source organism: Triticum timopheevii (assembly GCA_963921465.1). NCBI lineage: Eukaryota > Viridiplantae > Streptophyta > Magnoliopsida > Poales > Poaceae > Triticum > Triticum timopheevii. The sequence goes on from OY997268.1 coordinate 584,523,485, forward strand.
GACGTACAGTTGTCACAGCAACTGGAACTGGTCCAACAAATCATGTGTCTTCAACAAGTGACTGGTTCTATCCTCTCCCTTCCTTTACTTAAGTTTGTCTTCGTGAAGTCATTGCCTATCTGTGTATCTGTTTGACTTCATTGCTTGACTACTACTGTTGATTGGCTTCATACTATCTTCCATCCTGATCCTACTACCTAGCTGCTATTAGTCTTCATACGTTAACGCTATTGCATACTTGACTATGGCTTGCTTGTTGTAGTTTATCTTCCGCTGCATATCAATTAGGTTATTTCTATTGTTTGTCTTCGAAACTTCCACGTTTTGAAGACTTTGATAAAAATCGCCTATTCACCCCCCTCTAGTCGATAACTATCACTTTCAATTGGTATCAGAGCAAGGTACTCCCTTGTTCTGTGTGATTCGGTTTAACCACCTGGAGTTTAGCTATGTCGACTGCAGGGATAATCAAAGTCTCCGCTGCTTGCCCCGTGTTCGATGGAACTGAATATCCCTACTGGAAGAATAAGATGCGCATGCATCTTGAAGCCATTGATGTCGACCTCTGGTATGTCGTCAATAACGGCGTTCCCAAAACTGGTGAAGGTGTCACCCCCACTGATGTCAAGAAGTTCATTCAACTGGACTCTACTGCAAAGAACATCATCTGTGGTCATCTGACCAAAGGACAGTATGGCCGTGTGAGTGCTCTGGAAACGTCGAAGCTAGTCTGGGACTAGCTATCCAAGGTCAACGAAGGCGTCTCAACCCAGAGAGATCAAAGGATCAGTGTTCTTCGCAACCTCTTCAACCGCTTCAAGAGAAACGACAATGAAAATGTCCAGCTCACGTTTGATCGTCTGACTGACATCACAAATGAGCTTCAAGCTCTTGGCGCCACTGAGATCACCAAGCATGAAATCGTCAAGACACTGCTGAGATCACTTGACAGCTCCTTTGACACCCTTGCACTCATGATACATGAACGTCCTGACTTCAAGACACTCGATCCGTCTGATATACTTGAGAGGCTCAACACACATGAGTTCCATCTTTCTGAGAAAAGAGATATCTATGGTCCCAATTATGGCCGAACTCGCGCCTTGAAGGCAAAAGTTGTTTCCTCATCTGAAGAAGAATCTGACTGCGGTTCTGATGATCCTGAAGACATTGGAAAGGAACTTGCTATGCTTGTAAAGAAGTTCCAGAAATTCACTAAGAAGAAAGGATTCAGAAAGTCTTCACGATCCAGCTCAAGGAATGATGAAGCTTCCACCCATGACCACAAGAAGAAAACCTGCCACAAGTGCAAGAAACCTGGTCACTACATATCTGAGTGTCCACAATGGGACAATGAGAAGAAGAAGAAGAAGAGCAAGGAATATGATTCTGATGACAAGAAGAAGAAGAAATCCTCAAAGTCTTCTTCCAAGTCTTCATCACACAAGAAGAGCTCATCAGGCAAGGCTTGTGCCTTTGTTGGCAAGGAAATGGATTCAGAGGAGGAGTCTGCTTCTGAGGAGGCGGAGGTGGAATCTGGAGAGGAGTCCGACCCTGGCGTTGCAAGTCTGGCTCTAGCCACAGCCTATGTTGCCAAGTCCATCTTCAACACTGAAGGCAATGACTTCCACACCAACGCTGAAGCTGATGACATGGACGATCCTGCTCCCACCTACTGCTTCATGGCACGTGGTGCCAAGGTAAAATCACGCAATGATTACTTTCAAACATCAAGTGAAGATGACTCTGATTGTGAATCCAAACCTAGCTACAAAACACTTGCTAAAATTGCTACTGAACAACAAAGGGCTATGGAATATACTCAAAAACTGTTAGACAAGAGCGATGACCTGTTGGACGCGGAAATGACACGTTCACAGTCCTTAGTAGAAGACATAAAAAATCTTCATGCTAAGTACCAAGAACTTGAAAGTCTTCATGAGACGCTCTCAACCACATATGAAAAGCTCTCCTATGATTATCTTCAAAGGAAGAAAGAGCTTGAGAAATTGAAAGCGACTCATGAAGATCTTCAAAAAGAGAATGAGTCACTTCGCGCTCAACAGATCAGTCCCGCTCAGGATGGATTTGAACCACCATGTCTAAAATGCATTGAGCGTGATAACGCTACATCTGTTGCTGAATGTTCCACTACTGCTGTTGCTGTTTCATTGTCTTCAACTACTGATGTGGTTACTAACCCCTCTATGGAGGATACCACTACTATTGCTGATGAAAATGCTAGGTTGAAGACTTTGCTTGAAACAAGGATGTACAAAAGTTTGAAGGGACATCAGACACTCTGCGATGTCCTCAAAAAGCAGATTCTGAACCGAAACCCTAGGAAAGAGGGTGTTGGGTTCGAGAGGAAAATGAATGCTGATGGTTCCTACTGGAAGCCTGAGCAGTATCCCAAAACCACCTGGGTTGCTGCAAAGGAACCTTCAGTGGATCCATCCACTTTATCTGGATTTACCTGTGCTAATCCTATTATCATTGATGAATCCTTTGATGCAAACTATAAACTGTTCAAAAATCAGAATGGTGAAGTGTTTGCCAGGTATATTGGTACTAACTGCAGGAATGGACCGCCAATGAAGAATATCTGGGTTCCCAAAAGCTGTCTTGAGAATCTTCCTATGAATGTTGTCATGACACCACCAGGGAAGAAGACAAACCCCAGATCAAAGGCGCCACATGGTCCAACGGCTTCATACGGAAACAGGACTCACCTGAGTCACCCTAACGCCAATGTTTTGCAGGGAAATCACACTCAAACTTATGAATATGAGCATGTGTCTTCAAACCGCTATGTTCACAATACTAAGAACTTTTCTGCTTATTCATATGAGTATCATTCATCTCCTGCAAGGCTATTTGCTAGGGCTCCAAAGCCAAAATTCTCAGATGCTGCACTTAGACTCATTGCTTCTAAGCCACCCCTAAAGATGTGGGTGGTGAAGAAGAATTAACTCTCTTTTGCAGAACATGGTCTCCAGCCAGCAATCAAAGGCGTCCGATATTATTGCTGGGGACCTAAAACACAAAGGGACGCATGATAAAATGACTTACTATGTATTCCACATATGAATCGCTTACCTGTCATACTGTGTGCTAACTTTCATCTATGCTGTGATAATCCACATGTGCATCAAATGCTTATGCTTCACAACATACCTTGTGAAGCCTATCCTCCTAACTGCACTATAGGGCATGTCACCAAAAGCTTCAGAATGGATTATTGACAGCGGATGCACTAATCATATGACTGGTGATCGAAGTCTTCTCATGGACTCAACCTTACGTCCATCCGACAAGAGTCACATTACATTTGCTGACACTGGTAAAAGCAAAGTATTGGGTCTAGGTAGAGTTGCAATCTCAAAGGATCAACACATGGATAAAGTGATGCTTGTTGAATCCCTTGGATTCAACTTAATGTCTGTCTCAATGCTTTGTGACTTAAACATGATTGTGATATTTGGAAAATATCGTTGCATTGTACTAATGGAATGTGACAAGTCTCTAGTCTTTGAAGGGTATAGGAAAGGTGATCTATACATGGTAGATTTCTCAGCAGGTCCATAGCTTGCCGTATGTCTTCTTGCAAAAGCTTCAGAATGCTGGCTCTGGCATCGAAGCCTAGGGCACGCTGGCATGAGGAACTTGCACACTCTCATCAATAAGAAGCATGTCATAGGTATCAAAGGTGTCAAGTTCAAGAAAGATCATTTGTGTGGTGCTTGCGAAGCTGGGAAGATGACAAGGACCAAGCATCCCTCGAAGACAATCATGACAACATCTCAACCCTTTGAGCTGCTACACATGAACTTATTTGGACCTACTCACTACTCCACCCTCACAACAACGGCGTGTCTCTATGGCTTCGTCATTGTTGTTGACTACTCAAGATATACATGGGTGCACATAATTCTCTACAAGACTGAAGTACAAGATGTCTTCAGACGATTCGCCAATCGAGCAATGAACAATTATGGCGTCAAGATCAAGCATATCAGAAGTGATAACGGCACTGAATTCAAGAACACCGGCCTTGATCTTTATCTGGATACAATGGGAATCTCTCATGAATTTTCTGCTCCTTACACACCTCAGCAAAATGGCATTGTTGAGCGCAAGAACAGAACCCTCATTGAGATGGCTTGAACAATGCTTGACGAGTACAAGACACCAAGAAAATTCTGGCCTGAAGCAATTGATACTGCATGTCACATCATCAACCGTGTTTACATACACAAGCTTCTGGGCAAAACATCCTATGAGCTCCTTACTGGCAAGAAGCCAAATGTCAGCTACTTCAGAGTCTTTGGTGTTAGGTGCTGGATCAAGGATCCCCATCACAAGTCAAAATTTGAACCCAAAGCTCAGAAGGCTTCATGCTTGGCTATGGAAAGGATTCGCACTCTTACAGAGTCTTCAACCTCTTCCACTACAAAATCGTTGAAACAGTGGATGTGCGATTTGATGAAACCAATGGTTCACAACGAGAGCTCCTGCCAAACACACTTGATGAAGCTCCTTCCAGTGAATCTATCAAGCTGATGGGAACTGGTGAGATCATGCCCTCTGAAGCACAGTCTGAAGAGGAACTTATCATTTCTGCACCAAACCAACCTGAAGACAATGCTCAGACCGAAGACAATACTTCCAATGATGACAATGATCAGCATGAGCAAGGTCTTCGTCCAGTTCATCCTCGTTTTGCAAATGAAGTACAAATTGAGAAGATAATTGATATCATCAACGCACCTGGTCCTCTTACTCAATCAAGAGCAACACAGTTAGCAAATTTCTGTGGGCATTTTTCATTTGTATCAATATCTGAACCCAAGAAAGTTGCTGAAGCCTTTATGGAACCTGAATGGATTCAAGCCATGCAAGAAGAACTTCAACAGTTCAAGCTGAATAATGTTCGGGAACTGGTCAAGCGCCCTGACCCTTGCAAGCATAACATAATTGGCACAAAATGGATATATCGAAACAAACAAGATGAGCATGGTCAAGTCGTCAGAAACAAAGCACGTCTTGTGGCTCAAGGATATACTCAAGTTGAAGGAATTGACTTCGATGAAACATTTGCTCCTGTTGCTAGACTTGAAGCTATTCGCATACTGCTAGCCTACGCTAATCATCACAACATCTTGCTATATCAAATGGATGTAAAGAGTGCATTTCTCAATGGCAAGATTGAAGAAGAAGTATATGTCGCACAACCACCTGGCTTTGAAGATCCAAAACATCCTGATATGGTGTACAAGCTAAACAAAGCACTGTATGGCCTCAAACAAGCTCCTCGTGCCTGGTATGATACAATCAAAGACTTCCTTAAGAGCAAAGGCTTCAAACCTGGATCCCTCGATCCCACACTCTTCACGAAGACATATGATGGTGAACTGTTTGTGTGCCAAATATATGTGGATGACATAATCTTCGCCTGCACCAACCAGAAGTACAGTGATGAGTTTGGGTACATGATGCAAGAGCAATATCAAATGTCCATGATGGGTGAGCTGAAGTTCTTCCTTGGTCTTCAAATTCGTCAACAGAGCAATGGCATCTTCATATCTCAAGAAAAGTACCTCAAAGATTGTCTGAAGAAGTTTGGAATGGAAGACTGCAAAGGCTACATGACGCCAATGCCAGCCAAACACCATCTTGGTCCCGATGACAATGGTAAAGAGTTCGATCAAAAGGTATACCGCTCCATGATTGGTTCTTTGCTTTATTTATGTGCATCTAGGCCAGATATTATGCTTAGTGTTTGCATGTGTGCTCGATTCCAAGCGGCACCAAAGGAATCGCATCACTTAGCTGTGAATCGAATTCTTCGATATTTGGCTTACACCCCAACACTCGGATTATGGTATCCCAAGGGCTCAAAATTTGATTTGGTTGGATTCTCGGATGCTGATTATGCTGGTGACAAGGTGGATCGCAAGTCTACATCAGGCACATGTCATTTTCTTGGTCGATCACTTGTTTGTTGGTCTTCAAAGAAGCAGAACTGTGTATCACTCTCAACTGCTGAATCTGAATACATTGCTACTGGATCCTGTTGTGCTCAGCTTCTATGGATGAAGCAAACTCTCAAGGACTATGGCATCAACCTGAAACAAGTACCTCTCTTCTACGACAACGAAAGTGCCATCAAGATAGCCAACAATCCAGTTCAGCACTCGAAGACAAAGCACATTGAAATACGTCATCACTTTCTCAGAGATCATGTTATGAAGAAAGATATAGATATCATGCACGTCAACACTGAAGAGCAACTGGCAGATATCTTCACAAAGCCCTTGGATGAGAAAAGGTTTTGCAAGTTACGGTGTGAGCTAAATATCTTGGAATCCTCGAATGTCCTGTGATCAGGCACACATCCTAACACTTATGCATGTTGATGACTTAGATGTGCAACACACAAAGTAATGTATATCTTCAATCAATGAAGATTTACACTCTGAGTGTGAATACATTAACATGGAATTTGACTTCAGAGCGCCACGATAATTGTGCGCCATGTCTGGGTCTAATACTTCCTATACGGTGGGTAACGCCACCACCAAATTTCTCTGTTTGAAGTGTTTCACTCATGGCGTTACTTTTGCAAAGACTTCGCATTTGGTTTGTCTTCAGTTTCTATTTATCTTCATGATTTTATGCGCTATGATGATTTGATTGCATATATATATATATATACTAGCATTCTGTCCTCTACAGCATTCACTTATAGCTATGTCTTCAAGTTGAATCTTTTGAACTAAGTGAATGTGATCGGACCCTAACCCCTCTATACTTTCTATCTCAAACTCTATCTATCCAAATCATGTGCATTCTATTGAAACTGTCGAATGTCTTCTCTGCGTCCTAGTCAGCGGAAGGCAAAGAGACAAACATTAAATCTGTTTTAAATGACCTATCTTTATTGTTGAAATCCGGAGAAGCCGGAACAACTCTCCGACATGCCTGGCGGGCGTGGGAACGTGGGACAATTCTAAGTATGTTGCATGCTTGCCATGTACCCCTCAGATGTGAACCGCCAGGGGCACCAGCGTAATTGCGCTGTGTCTCTCACCTACTTATAAATACTTGTCCCCTGCAGTAAAGAAATCCTTCTTCCACCTCTCCACCTTCGTCAAAACCCTAGCACCACCGCTAGCTCGCGACGACATCGGCGACGAAGCGCTTAGCTGCCGCGACTTCTCCGACGCCGTCCTCACGCCGGCCGCGGACATCGTCCTCTCCGCCATCGCCGTAGGTGTCCTCCGTCGCCAAGTTAGGGCACGGTGGGCTGAACTACTCGGTCTCCTATTCTTCCCATCTAGCAGTTCGTCGTGCGGTAATTATAACTCTATTTTTACCACCTTTTTATCTTCATAGATTCATCCTACTTACCGAAAGTGGTTTCTACCTACTCAATGTTAGATCTATTCTATCTGCATCTCATAATGCCTAGTCTATTCACTTAGATTTCCTATCTAGTTTGATTCCTCACTTGTACTTATTCACGGATTGGTACAAATCTAGAACCAACTCACCACATATAAGTGAATGTCTTTGCATCATAAGGTCAATGTCTTCAAACTGATTTATCTTCAAAATCTTCTGAGAATGCATATGACCTCTTCCCCTTCCCTCGCATCTCTAATGCTGTCACAGGTACATGTCCGTGGGAGAATCCCTTGGTTCTCATAGTCTGCATTCATTTGCAGAATACTTACAGCATCATATCAATTCTCCTGAAGCCAGTTCCTGTCTGACTAGCAAGCAAAAGCCTTTGAAGCCTTTGAACATATTGAAACCGTTCAGTTTGAAGTTCATGGCTACGGAGAAATCTGTCAGGAAGGGTGGCAGACAGCATCGTGGGGGAACTTCAAAGGATCTGCCTGATGATCTGGCAAAAATGTATAAAACAAATCTTGAAGAAGATTACAATCAGCACAAGACTCGAATCCAATGGATTCGACACTATTGGGCTGAACAGTGGTACAAGTACAAGTTCGTCACCCAGGAGTACACAGAGAAAAATGCTATCAAGAGCCCTTGGGGTGATATTCTCTATCGAGGCCTTCCCCCCAAGAACAAAGCTGAAGCCATTGCGCAAGAATTCTATCCTTGCATGGTCCGTGGACCACAGCCTGAAGAAGCCGACCCAACATCATTGCTCTGGTGTCGTGATGACAATCTCTTCAAGCGCAACCTCCAGTTTGCTAAGGCTTCGGCAAAGGAAAACAAGAAGTCATGGGGATTAGACTTCAATCCTGGCCCCTCTGCTCCCCGTGAGGATGGCACACGTGAAGCTGAAGAAAACAGAATTGGCCCCTTTGCAAACCTTGATGGTCTCATCTCCTACATCAAGGTACAAGGTGCCAAAGTGGATCATTCTGACAATGAGGCTGATTCTGATGAAGCCCCAACTCCTCCTCCAAGGCCGCAGAAGCCAAAGAAAATTAAGGCTTCATCATCAGCTGCACCTCCAAAAGCTTCTCGTGTGAAGCCACTGGCCACTGCACCTCCTGAAGCCAGTGTGCAGTCTGAAGATCAATCCCGCATCTCCAAGAAGACGGAGAAGAAAAAGCAACTTTTCAGGCATACTAATCAAGCCTTGACTCCTACCGCCATTCTGCGTGAAGAGCCCATTGATCTGTCCAGTGATGAAGATCTTGCTGATGATGCCCTTGAGCAGCTGATAAAGAGCAAGGAAGAAGCAGAAATCTTCAACAACTTGCCTCTCTTTGATGTGGCCATCATCCACAATTTCATTGATGAGTGGTTCGACACCCCCAATGTCAGCTTTGAAGATTTATAGCTTCCCATTGGCCTCAGTGTCGCCTTCAATGGCGCCATTGCTTCTGAGCTGGCTCTCGCTCAGCGAATCATTGAGCTCAAGAACAAGATTGATTATGAGAAGGCTCAATTCAAGAAGCATGTGGCGAAGCTTAGTGTTCAAGACGTCAGAAACTTCAAGGTCATGCTGCATGAGCTTAAAGAAGCTTTTCTGAAGAAGTGCTAAGAAGCTCAAGGCTCTCGTGAGCGCATGAAGAGTTTGGCTGATAAGTGTGTGCTTGCCTACAATGAGGCTGAGAAGCGCAAGTCACTTGGCCGTCCTGGCATTGACCCCATGATGGCTGCAAAGAAAAAGAAGAAGCTTCCTGCTGACCAGCCTACACCTTCAAGCCAAGAAGCCCCTCGCATTATCTTCCCAAGCAGCATGACTGGCTCGAAGTCAAAGGTCACCACAATTGCTTCAGAACAGAAGAAGACGAGGGCTGCCGAGGCTGAAGCCAGAAAGAGAAAGAACACTGAAGCCTCTAATGCCGCTCCCTCCAAGAAGAAGCGCAAGACGAAGAAGACTAGGGCTGCTTCCACAGAGCCCTTAGTTGTTGAACCCATTTCAGTGGTTCGCCCAGCATCAGAACATCAAGAACGAAGAATGATAGTCCATGAGCCTGCTTCCACAGAGGCTCATGAAGCTGAAGATATTCTAGCAGCTGAACCCACCGCCGCTGAAGACATTGGTCATGATGACAATGTAGCTGATGATGAAGTTCTTCCTCAGATCGAACATGACGTGGTATCATCGCCTGTTCATACGAACAGTGAACTCATCAGCATTGGTCGTCCACTGACGCCAATTGCTCAGGATGCATCGTGGGCTGATCACCCACAACTACAAGACTCCCCAGTACTCCCCAACAACAACAACAAGCTACACCCCCCGTGCAAGAAGAGGATGAAGAGTTTCAGGCCCAGCCAACTCCATCTCCCAAGGCGTTGCCAGCATTTCGCAGGCTTCGCAAAGGACAAAGGCCTCAAGTCCCTCTGTTGAGCGTTCCAGAAGGAGAAGTGCAACGTTCACCTGTTGCACGTCAAGTATTTTCTGAACCTGCTCCAACTGTGAATGTCTCCGAGTCTGAAGCACATACTGCTGAAGACATTCCGGCTGCATCAGCTGAAGAAAATCAAGAAGAAGTACGTGTACCTACTCCCCCAGCAATTGAAGAAGAAGCAGTTCCTGATGTGAACGTGCCTATGCCCGACCCTCCTGTTCGTCAAGAGGAGGTTGACAATGTTGAGGCTGCCACTGCCAACGCCAATGAAGCCAATGACGTAGTCATGGCTGACGCTAATGTGGAGCCTGCACCAACTAGTGTGCCTGAAGCAAGTGTGGCCATTGAACCTAAAACAACTGAGGCTGCTGCACCTGAAGCCAATGAGACAATCGCTCCCGAAGCACCTATTGTGCAGCCTAACGCCTCAACTGTTGCCCCTGCTCCTGTTCCGCCACCAAGGCCTCACACAATTGAGCAAGCATACAGTCATGGTCAGCTTACCACTGTCCGATGGCCCATTCTGGAGCCTCCGCCTACTGCCTCAGGACCTCAATTTGACTATCATATTGAGCATAGGCCTCAGGTCCAGAAGCCAAAGCCTAGGTTGCCAAGGTTTCCAGGTACTGCAAACTCACCAGGGTCCTTCAATGCCAATGGCTTCAAAAGCCACAATACTTTCTTTGACAGCACCAAGAACCCCTACTCCAAGCCAAGGATATCATCAGATCGGTTCTGGAGCTATCAGCAGAGAAGCTATTACTCATGCGTACTATATGATCAAGGGCACATTTTCCCTCATATGCACCTTGATACAGAAGCCATTGCTGGACTGCCGTGCTTAGAAGAAGCACTTGATTACTTCCGTGATGCTGGTCTGCTCCACTTTGTGACAGACAAAGAACACTGGAATGAAGAGCTATTGCTTCAATTCTATGCTACTCTACACATTCGCGGCTACTACAGAGACATCAAGACATGGGTTCTCGAGTGGACGACTGGAAATGTTCATCATGAAGCCAAAGCTATGGATATCATCGAGCTTACAGGGATAGCCACTCCTGGAGAACTATATGAACCTGACTGTCAGCTACACCGCAATGCAATAGAGAGTATCTTCCATAAGCCAGAACCCAATATGAGCCAGATGTTGAGCATGATGAAGCCCTTGCCATCTAACGCTGAATATCCAACAGATTTCTTTGTTGAAAACCTTGAGTATCTGCCTCGCACCATATATCATATCATTAGGTGAACTCTATGGCCTGTCAAAGGACATTCATCAGCGGCCAAGCTTGAAGGAGCTATGAAGACTTTGGTCTTCTATATTCTCAATGGCATCAGCTTCAACACTCAAGAGTTCTTCATCAGGCAACTTGCTGCTTCCGGCTTTGACCTATTTGGTCTGAAGTTTTATGCTCCATGGGTCATGTGCCTCATCAAGAGACACTCATCTGTCAACTATCAGCCCTCTACTCGCAATCATATGATCTTTCTGCCAGAGGTTGATATGTCAGTTGAAGCTATATACTCTGACCCTGCCAAGAGGCCTCTTTGTCTTCAGAATGCCGAGCACCAAAGCTTCACTCAGCCTATTGAAGGTGTTCAAGCAGCGACACGAATCTATCCATTGGCTGGAAACACTCGTCTGCCTCATCGAGCACCCACTGAAGCCACTGAAAGCACAATTGCACAAAGCCCTCGGAAGCGTTCTCGCGTTCTCAATGACCGAGAACTTCTTGTGGCCCTTCATCAGAAACAGGATAAGCATCATTTCTGGCTCAAGAGATAGATACAAAGCCTCTTGGTGGATGTCAATCGCATTCGCAACCTTGCCACCAAGAATGCCTTTGTTGCTCATGAAACTTGCCGGCGATCATGGAAGAGTTTGACCCTGCTCAGTGCTGAAGCTGATCTTCAAGACGATGGCTTCAATGAAAGATTCCAGTTTGACTCCACTCCTCCATGGACTGCTGTCCTACGTCGTACTCCATCTCTTGAAGACTCTGAATATTCTTCCTCCACGGCAACGGTAAATTCCAGAGTGATCGATGATGAAGATAATGCTACTTCACCACCTCCTACTACTGCGCGCATCGACACTGCACCAAGTTCATCTGCACCGCCACCCAACGATGACAACCCTGCTGCTTCACCTACTCATGTTGACGAGTAGATGCTCTATGTCTTCAAACCTTTTTGGTCCTTACTGACAAAAGGGGGAGAAGCGTATGAGTTGATAGTCTTCAAGCGGGTTCATATGGGCAGTTGCATTATATTTTGCTGCGTGCTTACAACTCTTGCCTTTTGAAACATTTGGTTCTCTGAGTTGTAACACCTAAACTTGATGGTCGTCTGCTACTTATTTGCTTCACTGTGATGCGATGATAAATCCCGCATGTGCGATGATAACTTCCGCACTTAGATCATTCTGCACACGTCCATTTTTCATTATGCATGTCATTCTACTTACTATATCAGTTCATGCATGATGAATTATCTTCATAAGTTGAAGTGGATCTCCACAAGTACAACCTGCCATATGCATTTGCATTCCAAAAGCAAATTACTTACATGCACATCTTCAGGGGGAGCCCTTGCAACTTATGAAGACTATTTCCTATCCTTACAGTTTCACATATTTATCCCCGTTGAAAACTCCAACCAGTTTGTCATCAATCACCAAAAAGGGGGAGATTGTAAGTGCATCTAGTGCCACCCCTAGTTGGTTTTGGAGTATTGACGACAAAGTTGGTTGAGGGACTAATGTGTTTGTGAGAATTGCAGGATAACGCAGGTAGTGTCCCTCATTGATTCGGTTTACCTACCGGAGATGACCCCTAAAAATGTATGAAGACATTGAAGACAATGGTGGTATGAGAAGATATTCATATTGAAGACTATGACATGAGAAGACATTGCGTGAAGACTATGGAGCGCGAAGACTGTGTGGATTCGTTGTTTCCTTTTCTTCTTTGTTGAGTCATAGGAACCACCGTACTATTAAGTGGGGTCCAAGTGAACTAAGTCAGAGTGACTGAAGTGATGCTCAACTCAAATCCTATGTCTTCGAGCGAAGACAATGAGAGCAAACCTTATCCAGAGCTGGATGAGTCAGCTTTGCTTGTAGCCCAAGTAAAGTTGCCGCGTGTGTTTGAAATCTGACCGTTGGAACACATGTCAGTTCCTTAGTGACCCAGGGTCATTTTGGACAAATCAGGTCGGGTTGCCTAGTGGCTATAAATAGCCCACCCCCTACACCATAAATTGGTGGCTGCTCAGAGTTTGTACACGGCATTTGAGAGAGAGAAAAATCCTTGCGAGGACAAAGCCCAAACACCCAGAGCCAAACAGTGTTAGGCATCACTGAAGTCTTTCTGTCTGTGTGACCTGAAGACTTATTACACTTGAGGACTGTGAATCCTCCAGCCGGTTAGGCGTCGCGTTTTGAGCATCCAAGAGTCATTGTGGATTGCCGGTGAACAAAGTCTGTGAAAGTTCGGAAGTCTACCTTGAAGACTTACCAGAGTGATTGGGCGAGGACTGTGTGTCCTTAGTTCAAGGAGAATACGGTGAGGACTTGGTGTCCTGAGCTGCGTGCTCAGCGACTGGGTGTCCGGGACTGTGTGTCCTCGAGTTTAAATACTCAGCCGCTCCAACCAGACGTACAGTTGTCACAGCAACTGGAACTGGTCCAACAAATCATGTGTCTTCAACAAGTGACTGGTTCTATCCTCTCCCTTCCTTTACTTAAGTTTGTCTTCGTGAAGTCATTGCCTATCTGTGTATCTGTTTGACTTCATTGCTTGACTACTACTATTGTTTGGCTTCATACTATCTTCCATCCTGATCCTACTACCTAGCTGCTATTAGTCTTCGTACGTTAACGCTATTGCATACTTGACTATGGCTTGCTTGTTGTAGTTTATCTTCCGCTGCATATCAATTAGGTTATTTCTATTGTTTGTCTTCGAAACTTCCACGTTTTGAAGACTTTGATAAAAATCGCCTATTCACCCCCCCTCTACTCGATAACTAGCACTTTCAAAAGGTTTTCAACAAGTTCAAGGTGTTGAATACGATGAAATTTTCTCACTCGTATCGATGCTTAAGTCTGTCTGAATCATGTTAGCAATTGCCACATTTTATGAAATCTGGCAAATGGATGTCAAAACTGCATTCCTTAATGGATTTTTTTAAAGAAGAGTTGTATATGATGCAACCAGAAGGTTTTGCTAATCCTAAAGGTGCTAACAAAATATGCAAGCTCCAGCGATCCATCAATGGACCGGTGCAAGCATCTCGGAGTTGGAATATACACTTTGATGAGTTGATCAAAGCATATAGTTTTATACAGACTTTTGGAAAGGCCTGTATTTACAAGAAAGTGAGTGGGAGCACTACAACATTTTTGATAAGTATATGTGAATGACATATTGTTGATTGGAACTAATGTAGAATTATTCTACAAAGCATAAAGGAGTGTTTGAAAGGAGTTTGTCAAAGAAAGACCTCAGTGAAACTGCTTACATATTAAGCATCAAGATCTGTTGAGATAGATCAAGACGCTTGATAAGATTTTCAATGAGTACATACCTTGACAAGATTTTGAAATAGTTCAAAATGGAACAGTCAAAGAAAGAGTTCTTGCCTGTGCTGCAAGGTGTGAAATTGAGTAAAGACTCAAAGCCCGACCACGGCAGAAGATAGAAAGAGAATGAAAAGTCATTCCCTATGCCTCAGTCATAGGTTCTATAAAGTATGCTATGCTGTGAACCAGACCTATTGTATAACTTGCTCTGTGTTTGGCAAAGGAATACAATTTTGATCTAATAGTAGATCACTGGACAACGGTCAAGAATATCCTTAGTGAGGACTAAGGAGATGTTTCTCGATTATGGAGGTGATAAAAGAGTACGTCGTAAAGAGTTACATCGATGCAAGCTTTTACACCGATCCAGATGACTCTAAGTCTCAATCTAGATACATATTGAAAGTGGGAGCAATTAGCTAGAGTAGCTCCGTGCAGAGCATTGTAGACATAGAATATTTGCAAAATACATACGGCTCTGAATGTGACAGACCCGTTGACTAAACTTCTCTCACGAGCAAAACATGATCATACCTTAGTACTCTTTGGGTGTTAATCACATAGCGATGTGAACTAGATTATTGACTCTAGTAAACCCTTTGGGTGTTGATCACATGACGATGTGAACTATGGGTATTAATCACATACAGATGTGAATATTGGTGTTGAATGACATGATGATGTGAACTAGATTATTGACTCTAGTGCAAGTGGGAGACTGAAGGAAATATGCCCTAGAGGCAATAATAAAGTTATTATTTATTTCTTCATATCAAGATAAATGTTTATTATTCATGCTGGAATTGTATTAACCGGAAACATGATACATGTGTGAATACATAGACAAACATATAGTCACTAGTATGCCTCTACTTGACTAGCTAATTAATCAAAGATGGTTATGTTTCCTAACCATAGACATGTGTTGTCATTTGATTAATGGGATCACATCATTAGGAGAATGATGTGATTGACATGACCCATTCCGTTAGCCTAGCACTTGATCGTTTAGTATGTTGCTATTGCTTTCTTCATGACTTATACATGTTCCTGTAACTATGAGATTATGCAACTCCCGTTTACCGGAGGAACACTTTGGGTGCTACCAAACGTCACAATGTAACTGGGTGATTATAAAGGAGAACTACAGGTGTCTCCAAAGGTACATGTTGGGTTGGCGTATTTCAAGATTAGGTTTTGTCACTCCGATTGTCGGAGAGGTATCTCTGGGCCCTCTCGGTAATGCACATCACTATAAGCCTTGCAAGCAATGTAGCTAATGAGTTAGTTATGGAATGATGCATTACGTAACGAGTAAAGAGACTTGCTAGTAATGAGATTGAACTAGGTATTGGATACCGACGATCGAATCTCGGCAAGTAACATACCGATGACAAAGGGAACAACGTATGTTGTTATGCAGTTTGACCGATAAAGATCTTCACAGAATATGTAGGAGCCAATATGAGCATCCAGGTTCCGCTATTGGTTATTGACCGAGAATAGTTCTAGGTCATGTCTACATAGTTCTCGAACCCGTAGGGTCCGCACGCTTAACATTACGATGACAGTTTTATTATGAGTTTATAAGTTTTGACGTACCGAAGGTTGTTCGGAGTCCCAGATGTGATCACGGACATGACGAGGAGTCTCGAAATGGTCGAGACATAAAGATTGATATATTGGAAGCCTATATTTGGATATCGAAATGGTTCCGGGTGAAATCGGGATTTTATCGGAACACCGGGGGGTTACCGGAACCCTCCCGGGGGTTAATGGGCCTTAGTGGGCCATGAGGGAGAAGAGGAGGGCCGGCCAGGGCAGGCCGCGCCCCCCCTCCCCCCTAGTCCGCATAGGACAAGGAAAGGGGGGGCGGCGCCCCCCTTTCCTCTTTCCCCTCCCCCTTTCCTTCTCCACCAAGGCAAGAGGGGGGGCGCACCCCTAAGGGGCCGGCCGCACCTCCCCCTCCCTCCTTTATATACGGGGGCAGGGGGCACCCTAGAACACAGAAGTTGATCTTCAAGATCGTTCCTTAGCCGTGTGCGGTGCCCCCCTTCACCATATTCCACCTCGGTCATATCATCGCGGAGTTTAGGCAAAGCCCTGCGCCGGTAGAACATCATCATCGTCACCACGCCATCGTGCTGACCGAACTCATCCCCGACACTTTGCTGGACCGGAGTCCGGGGATCGTCATCGAGCTGAACGTGTGCTGAACTCGGAGGTGCCGTACGTTTGGTACTTGGATCGGTCGGATCGTGAAGATGTACGACTACATCAACCGCGTTGTCATAATGCTTCCGCTTACGGTCTACGAGGGTACGTGGACAATACTCTCCCCTCTTGTTGCTATGCATCACCATGATCTTGCGTGTGCGTAGGAATTTTTTTGAAATTACTACGTTCCCCAACACCCTCCCGACAACAAGGGAGGGGGTTGAGGTACTCCGCGCCTACATGGCCCAAAGGCCATCAAGGATGAGGTGGACCAGCGACGGCGCCGACGAAAATAGGAGGAAAGCTTGCGATATTTTCTTGTAGATAATTTTTTGGCTTATCGAAGAAGATGAAATTCCATTAACCGCTTTGAAAGAAACAAACTTTTTAAATAAGTGTGAAGCGCTAGAATTGCTTTTATCGTTTGAGCTTGCTAAATATTAGTCGATTGATACTTAGCAAAGTCTCAGTAGATACACTTAAGTCGTTGGGTCAATATTGCTTTACAATTCGTGAGCGTTGCTTGTCCCGTGCCATGCCGACCCATTTATGGTGTGACAGACCCCTTTATTTTCTTTCGTTTTTGTTTTTTCTTGTGTCGGGCATGGATCCACAATGGATTAGGCATGATGGAGGGGTCTCTTTTGTCAATTGGCCCCTTTTCTGGCATGTGAGAAATCTCATGTTTGTTAAGCTATATTTTGTTTTTCAATTTGATGGTTCATTTCTATTTTATTGTTGTTTCACTTAAAATCAAACCGATCATTCTTATACTACTTCCAATTCATATGGCAAGTTGTAAAAAAGATGACGATTCTTCATTTTCCCTTCTTTCTTTTTCGTTGTTCTTTTTTTTCCTTTCACCCTTTTGTGTCCTTATTTATATGTTCATGTAGAGACCCTCCTCCGACACTTATAGGGGGTGTTTTCTCAATTTAAGTTGTTTCTCACATGTTTGTGATATTTGCATCTTCACCCTTGAACCTCAATTGTTGTTAGCGACTGCAACTGCACTATGTAACACGTACATGATGACCCACAAGTATAGGGGATCTATCGTAGTCCTTTCAATAAGTAAGAGTGTCGAACCCAACGAGGAGCAGAAGGAAATGATAAGCAGTTTTCAGCAAGGTTTTCTCCGCAAGCACTAAAATTGTAGCAAAGGTGGCCCAACATTTTTGTAGCAAAGGACAAGCCTGGACAATTTCTTATAATGAGAAAGGAGCTCCCGAGGACACATGGGAATTATCGCCAAGCTAGTTTTCATCACGCTCATATGATTCGTGTTCGGTACTTTGATAATTTGATATGTGGGTGGACCGGTGCTTGGGTACTGCCCTTACTTGGACAAGCATCCCACTTATGATTAACCCATATTGCAAGCATCCGCAACTACAAAAGAAGTATTAAGGTAAACCTAACCACATCATTAAACATATGGATCCGAATCAGGCCCTAACAAAGCAACGCATAAACTAGGGTTTAAGCTTCTGTCACTCTAGCAACCCATCATCTACTTATTACTTCCCAATGCCTTCCTCTAGGCGCAAATAATGGTGAAGTGTCATGTAGTCGACGTTCACATAACACCACTAGAGGAAAGACAACATACATCTCATCAAAATATCGAACGAATACCAAATTCACATGACTACTAATAGCAAGACTTCACCCATGTCCTCAGGAACAAACATAACTTACTCACAAAGCATATTCATGTTCATAATTAGAGGACTAATAATATGCATTAAGGATCTGAACATATGATCTTCCACCAAGTAAACCAATTAGCATCAACTACAAGGAGTAATCAACACTACTAGCAACCCACAGGTACCAATTTGTGGTTTTGATACAAGATTGGATACAAGAGATGAACTAGGGTTTTGAGAGGAGATGGTGCTGGTGAAGATGTTGATGGAGATTGACCCCCTCCAGATGAGAGGATCGTTGGTGATGACGATGGTGATGATTTCCCCCTCCCAGAGGGAAGTTTCCCCGGCAGAACTGCTCCACTGGAGCCCTAGATTGGTTCTGCCAAGGTTCCGCCTCATGGTGGTGGAGTTTCGTCCCGTAAGCTTGCCCATGATTTTTCCAGGGTAAAAGCCTTCATATAGCAGAAGATGGACACCGGAGGGCCACCAGGGGGCCCAGGAGACAGGGGGCGCGCCCAGTAGGGGTGGGCGTGCCCCCATCCTCCCGACCAGGGTGTGGGCCCCTTCAGGTGTTTCTTTTGCTCAATAATTCTTATTAATTCCAAAAATAAGATCCGTAGAGTTTCAGGATTTTTGGAGCTGTGCAGAATAGGATTCCAATGTTTTGCTCCTTTTCCAGCCAGAATTCCAGCTGCCGGCATTCCCCCTCTTCATGGAAACCCTTGTAAAATAAGAGAGAATAGCCATAAGTATTGAGATATAATGTGTAATAACAGCCCATAATGCAATAAATATTGATATAAAAGCATGATGCAAAATGGACGTATCAACTCCCCCAAGCTTAGACCTCGCTTGTCCTCAAGAGGAAGCCGATATCAAAAAATATGTCCACATGTTTAGAGATAGAGGTGTCGATAAAAATAAAATACGGACATGAGGGCATCATGATCATTCTTATAACAGCAACATAAATAGATTTTATCATATGATTTCTTATGCTCAAGTAACAATCAATTCACAATGTCAAGTATGGTTCAGAAACTTCATTGGGAACTAACAAACTATAATCTCAGTCACTGGAGCAATGGCAATTTATCATAACATCAGAAAGAGTCAATAATAGAGCTTTTCAGCAAGCCCACATACTCAACTATCATGTAGTCTTCTACAATTGCTAACACTCAAGCAGTACTTGTGGTTATAGAGTTTCAGCCGGACACTGAGAAAGATAGGGGCTTATTGTGTTGCCTCCCAACGTATTCACCTTTGGGTGATGTCAACAATAATAATTCATGCTAACTTACATCCAATTGGATATATATATCAAGATCTTTCAAACACGAGGAGCTTGCCAAAGGATAAAATGAAAATGGGAAAGGTGAAGATCACCTTGACTCAAGCATAAAGTAAAAACATAAAGTAAAGGATAGGCCCTTCGCAGAGGGAAGCAGAGGTTGTCATGTGCTTTTAGGGTTGGATGCATAAAATCTTAATGCACAAGAACGTCACTTTATATTGCCACTTGTATGTGGACCTTTATTATGCAGTCCGTCGCTTTTATTGCTTCCACAACAAGATCATATAAAGCTTATTTTCTCTGCACTAATAAGTCATACATATTTAGATAGCAATTTTTATTGCCTGCAACATGACAACTTACTTGAAGGATCTTACTCAATCCATAGGTAGGTATGGTGGACTCTCATGGCAAAACTGGGTTCAAGGATATTTGGAAGCACAAGTAGTATCTCTACTTGGTGCAAGGAATTTGGCTAGCATGAGGGGGAAAGGCAAGCTCAACATGTTGGGAAGATCAATGACAATATACTTTAACTGAGATGTGAGAAAACATAAACCATTACGTTGTCTTCCTTGTCCAACGTCAACTCTTTTAGCATGTCATACTTAATGAGTGCTTCACAATCATAAAAGATGTCCAAGATAATATATTTTTATGTGAAAACCTCTCTTTCCTTATTACTTCCTATTAATTGCAACGATGACCAAAACTACATCTGTCAACTCTCAACAACTTTTATGTCTCATACTTTCTATGTGTAAAGTCATTACTATCCAAAAGATCAATATGAACTCTTTTATTCTTTTTATTCTTTCTACTTTCTCAAGATCATAGCAAGATAGCAAAGCCCTTGACTCAACACTAATCTTTATTATAGATAGCTCACGGACTCGATTACATAAAGAGATCACAAAGCAAAACTCAAAACTAATTGATACCAAAACTTCAATCTACTAGATCAAGATACTACTAAAAGGATCGAACTAAATAAAACGGTAAAGAAAGGAGTGTGATGGTGATACGATACTGGGGCACCTCCCCCAAGCTGGGCGGTTGCCAAGGGGAGTCCCCATACCCATGTGATTATGTCATCGGAGGTGGTGAAGTAGGAGTTGTTGATGATGTAGGCTTGTCGTCCATCTTCCAAGGCATAGGCTCACCATCATAGAAGGATGATCGAGTCTCCGGGATCCTTAAATCTGCAGCCAAACTCATCCTCTTGAATCTATATTCATACTCATAGTTCTGGTTTTGCAGGTCATAGATCTGGGCCTGGAGGTGCTCGATTTTCTCTTGAAGCTTGAAGATGGTCTCCACAATGACCTTGGCATCTAGCTTGTGGTTGTTGGTGAACTCCGTGATCATCATCTGGTTGGCATTGAGTCCACGCTCCACCATCCCTTGGCACTTGAAAACTTGTTGCTCCACGGCTTCTGTTGGGGAACGTAGTAATTTCAAAAAAATTCCTACGTACACGCAAGATCATGGTGATGGCATAGCAACGAGAGGGGAGAGTGTTGTCCACGTACCCTCGTAGACCGTAAGCGGAAGCGTTATGACAACGCGGTTGATGTAGTCGTACGTCCGGCACCTCCGAGTTCAGCACACGTTCAGCTCGATGATGATCCCCGGACTCTGATCCAGCAAAGTGTCGGGGATGAGTTCCGTCAGCACGACGGCGTGGTGATGATGATGATGCTCTACCGGCGCAGGGATTCGCCTAAACTCCGCGACGTTATGACCGAGGTGGAATATGGTGGAGGGGGGCACCGCACACGGCTAAGGAACGATCCGTAGATCAACTTGTGTGTCATGGGGTGCCCCTGCCCCCGTATATAAAGGAGCAAGGGAGGAGGAGGCGGCCGGCCAAGGGAGGGCGCGCCAGGGAAGAGTCCTACTCCCACCGGGAGTAGGACACCCTCCTTTCCTAGTCCAACTAGGAGACCTTCCATGTAGTAGGAGTAGGAGAGAAGGAAAGGGAAGAGAGAAGGGAAGGAAGGAGGGGGTGCGGCCCCTCCCCCTAGTCCAATTCGGACTAGGCCTTGGGGGGGCGCGCGGCCTGCCCTAGGCAGCCCCTCTCTCTTTCCCGTATGGCCCAATAAGGCCCAATACTTCTCCCGGCGAATTCCCGTAACTCTCCGGTACTCCGAAAAATACCCGAATCACTCGGAACCTTTCCGAACTCCGAATATAGTCGTCCAATATATCGATCTTTATGTCCCGACCATTTCGAGACTCCTCGTCATGTCCCCGATCTCATCCGGGACTCCGACTACTTTGGTACATCAAAACTCATAAACTCATAATATAACTGTCATCAAAACCTTAAGCGTGCGGACCCTACGGGTTCGAGAACTATGTAGACATGACCTAGAACTATTCTTGGTCAATAACCAATAGCGGAACCTGGATGCCCATATTGGTTCCTACATATTCTACGAAGATCTTTATCGGTCAAACCGCATAACAACATACGTTGTTTCCTTTGTCATCGGTATGTTACTTGCCCGAGATTTGATCATCGGTATCCAATACCTAGTTCAATCTCGTTACCGGCAAGTCTCTTTACTCGTTACGTAATGCATCATCCCGTAACCAACTCATTGGTCACATTGCTTGCAAGGCTTATAGTGATGTGCATTACCAAGAGGGCCCAGAGATACCTCTCCAACAATCGGAGTGACAAAACCTAATCTCGAAATACGCCAACTCAACATGTACCTTCGGAGACACCTGTAGTACTCCTTTATAATCACCCAGTTACGTTGTGACGTTTGGTAGCACCCAAAGTGTTCCTCCGGTAAACGGGAGTTGCATAATCTCATAGTTACAGGAACATGTATAAGTCATGAAGAAAGCACTAGCAACATACTAAACGATCAAGTGCTAGGCTAACGGAATGGGTCATGTCAATCACATCATTCTCCTAATGATGTGATCCCATTAATCAAATGACAACGCATGTCTATGGTTAGGAAACATAACCATCTTTGATTAATGAGCTAGTCAAGTAGAGGCATACTAGTGACTATATGTTTGTCTATGTATTCACACATGTATCATGTTTCCGGTTAATACAATTCTAGCATGAATAATAAACATTTATCATGATATGAGGAAATAAATAATAACTTTATTATTGCCTCTAGGGCATATTTCCTTCAGTCTCCCACTTGCACTAGAGTCAATAATCTAGTTCACATCAGCATGTGATTCAACACCAATATTCATATCTGTATATGATTAACACCCATAGTTCACATCGTCATGTGACTAACACTCAAAGGATTTACTAGAGTCAATAATCTAGTTCACATCGCTATGTGATTAACACCCAAAGAGTACTAAGGTGTGATCATGTTTTGCTCATGAGAGAAGCTTCGTCAACGGGTCTGTCATATTCAGAGCCGTATGTATTTTGCAAATATTCTATGTCTACAATGCTCAGCATGGAGCTAATCTAGCTAATTGCTCCCACTTTCAATATGTATCCAGATTGAGACTTAGAGTCATCTGGATCAGTGTAAAAGCTTGCATCGTTGTAACTTTTTACGACGGGCTCTTTTATCACCTCCATAATCGAGAAACATCTCCTTAGTCCTCACTAAGGATATTCTTGACCGCTGTCCAGTGATCTACTCTTAGATCAAAATTGTATTCCTTTGTCAAACTCAGAGCAAGGTATACAATAGGTCCGGTTCACAGCATAGCATACTTTATAGAACCTATGACTGAGGCATAGGGAATGACTTTTCATTCTCTTTCTATTTTCTGCCATGGTCGGGTCTTGAGTCTTACTCAAATTCACACCTTTGCATCACAGGCAAGAACTCCTTCTTTGACTGTTTCATTTTGAACTATTTCAAAAATTTATCAAGGTATGTACTCATTGAAAAATCTTATCAAGCGTTTTGATCTATCAATATAGATCTTGATGCTCAATGAGCAGCTTCACCGAGGTCTTGCTTTGGAAAACTCTTATTCAAGTATCCTTTCATGCTATCCAAAATTTCTATATCATTTCTAATCAACAATATGTCATCCACATATAATATTAGAAATGCTACAGAGCTCCCACTCACTTTCTTGTAAATACAGGCTTCTCAAAAAATCTGTATAAAACCACATGCTTTGATCAACTCATCAAAGCGTATATTCCAACTCCGAGATGCTTGCACCAGTCCATTGATGGATTGCTGGAGCTTGCACACTTTGTTAGCACCTTTAGGATTGACAAAACCTTCTGGTTGTATCATATACAACTCTTCTTTAATAAATCCATTAAGGAATATAGTTTTGACATCCATTTGCCAAATTTCATAAAATGTGGGAATTGCTAACATGATTCGGACAGACTTTTAAGCATCGATACGAGTGAGAAAATCTCATCATACTCAACACCTTGAACTTGTCGAAAAACCTTTTTGCGACAAGTCGAGCTTTGTAGATAGTAACACCACTATCAGCATCTATCTTCCTCTTGAAGATCCATTTATACAATATGGCTTGCCGATCATCGGGCAACTCTACCAAAGTCCACACTTTGTTCTCATACATGGATCCCATCTCAGATTTCATGGCCTCAAGCCATTTTGCGGAATCTGGGCTCATCATCGCTTCCTCATAGTTCGTAGGTTCATCATGGTCTAGCAACATGACTTCTAGAATAGGATTACTGTACCACTCTGGTGCGGACCGTACTCTGGAAGACCTACGAGGGTCAGTAGCAACTTGATCTGAAGTTTCATGATCATCATCATTAACTTCCTCACTAATTGGTGTAGGAATCACTAGA
Source organism: Triticum timopheevii (assembly GCA_963921465.1). Lineage (NCBI taxonomy): Eukaryota > Viridiplantae > Streptophyta > Magnoliopsida > Poales > Poaceae > Triticum > Triticum timopheevii. Next base: position 584,547,891 of record OY997268.1, read on the forward strand.
ACTGACTTCTGTGATGAACAACTTTCCAATTTGCGAGAAGGTACAATTACCTCATCAAGTTCTACTTTCCTCCCACTCACTTCTTTCGAGAGAAACTCCTTCTCTAGAAAGGATCCATCTTAGCAATGAATAACTTGCCTTCGGATCTGTGATAGAAGGTGTACCCAATAGTTTCCTTTGGGTATTCTATGAAGACGCACTTCTCCGATTTGGGTTCGAGCTTATCAGGTTGAAAAAAAAACTTTTTCATATAAGCATTGCAACTCCAAACTTTAAGAAACGACAACTTTGGTTTCTTGCCAAACCACAGTTCATAAGGCGTCGTCTCAACGGATTTCGATGGTGCCCTATTTAAAGTGAATGCAGCTGTCTTTAATGCATAACCCCAAAATGATAGTGGTAAAACCGATAAGAGACATCATAGATCGCACCATATCCAATAAAGTGCGGTTACGACGTTCGGACACACCATAATGTTGTGGTGTTCCAGGTGGCGTGAGCTGTGAAACTATTCCACATTGTTTTAATTGAAGACCAAACTCGTAACTCAAATATTCGTCTCCGCGATCAGATCATAGAAATTTTATTTTCTTGTTACAATGATTTTTCCACTTCACTCTGAAATTCTTTGAACCTTTCAATTATTTCAGACTTATGTTTCATCAAGTAGATATACCCATATCTGCTCAAATCATTTTGTGAAGGTCAGAAAATAACGATACTTTCCACGAGCATCAACACTCATTGGATCGCATACATCGTTATGTATTATTTCCAATAAGTCAGTAGCTTGTTCCATTGTTCCGGAGAACGAAGTTTTTAGTCATCTTGCCCAAAAGGCACGGTTCGCAAGCATCAAATGATTCATAACCAAGTGATTCCAAAAATCCATCTTTATGGAGTTTCTTCATGCGCTTTACACCGATATGACCCAAACGGCAGTGCCACAAATAAGTTGCACTATCATTATCAACTTTGCATCTTTTGGCATCAATATTATGAATATGTGTATCACTACGATCGAGATCCAACAAACTATTTTCATTGGGTCTATGACCATCAAAGGTTTTATTCATTTAAACAGAACAACAATTATTCTCTGATTTTAAATGAATAACCGTATTGCAATAAACACGATCAAATCATGTTCATGCTCAACGCAAATGCCAAATAACATTTATTTAGGTTTAACACTAATCCCGAAAGTATAGGGAGTGTGCGATGATGATCATATCAATCTTGGAACCACTTCCAACACACATCGTCACTTCACCCTCAACTAGTTTCTGTTTATTCTGTAACTCCTGTTTCGAGTCACTAATCTTAGCAACCGAACAAGTATCAAATACTCAGGGGTTACTATAAACACTAGTAAGGTACATATCAATAACATGTATATCAAATATACCCTTGTTCACTTTGCCATCCTTCTTATCCACCAAATATTCAAGGCATTTCCGCTTCTAGCGACCATTTCCTTTGTAGTATAATCACTCAGTTTCAGGCTTTGGTCCAGCTTTGGGCTTCTTCGCGGGAGTGACAACTTGCTTGCCATTCTGCTTGAAGTTCCCCTTCTTTCCCTTTGCCCTTTTTCTTGAAACTAGTGGTCTTGTCAATCATCAACACTTGATGCTCTTTCTTGATTTCTACCTTCGTCGATTTCAGCATCACGAAGATCTTGGGAATCGTTTTCGTCATCCCTTGCATTATAGTTCATCACGAAGTTCTACTAACTTGGTGGTGGTGACTAGAGAATTCTGTCAATCACTATCTTATCTGGAAGATTAACTCCCACTTGATTCAAGCGATTGTACTACCCAGACAATCTGAGTACATGCTCACTAGTTGAGCGATTCTCCTCCATCTTTTAGCTATAGAACTTGTTGGAGACTTCATATCTCTCAATTTGGGTATTTGCTTGAAATATTAACTTCAACTCGTGGAACATCTCATATGGTCCATGACGTTCAAAACGTTTTTGAAGTCCCGATTCTAAGCCATAAAGCATGGTGCACAAAACTATCAAGTAGTCATCATATTGAGCTAGCCAAACGTTCATAACGTCTGCATCTGCTCCTGCAATAGGTCTGTCACCTTGCGGTGCATTAAGGACATAATTCTTCTGTGCAGCAATGAGGATAAACCTCAGATCACGGATCCAATCCGCATCATTGCTACTAACATCTTTCAACACAATTTTCTCTAGGAACATATAAAAATAAACATATGAAAGCAACAACGCAAGCTATTGATCTATAACATAATTTGCAAAATACTACCAGGACTAAGTTCATGATAAATTAAAGTTCAATTAATCATATTACTCAAGAACTCCCACTTAGAAAGACATCCCTCTAATCCTCTAAGTGATTACGTGATCCATATCAACTACACCATGTTCGATCATCACGTGAGATGGAGTAGTTTCAACGGTGAACATCAATATGTTGATCATATCTACTATATGATTCACGCTCGACCTTTCGGTCTCCGTGTTTCGAGGCCATATCTGTATATGCTAGGCTCGTCAAGTTTAACCTGAGTATTCCGCGTGTGCAACTGTTTTGCACCCGTTGTATTTGAACGTAGAGCCTATCACACCCGATCATCACGTGGTGTCTCAGCACGAAGAACTTTCACAACGGTGCATACTCAGGGAGAACACTTCTTGATAATTAGTGAGAGATCATCTTAAAATGCTACCGTCAATCAAACCAAGATAAGATGCATAAAGGATAAACATCACATGCAATCAATATAAGTGATATGTTATGGCCATCATCATCTTGTGCTTGTGATCTCCATCTTCGAAGCACCGTCGTGATCACCATTGTCACCGGCGTGACACCTTGATCTCCATCGTAGCATCGTTGTCGTTACGCCATCTATTGCTTCTACGACTATCGCTACCGCTTAGTGATAAAGTAAAGCAATTACAGGGCGTTTGCATTTCATACAATAAAGCGACAACCATATGGCTCCTGCCAGTTGCCGATAACTTCGGTTACAAAACATGATCATCTCATACAATAAAATATAGCATCACATCTTGACCATATCACATCACAACATGCCCTGCAAAAACAAGTTAGACGTCCTCTACTTTGTTGTTGCAAATTTTACTTGGCTGCTACAGGCTTAGCAAGAACCGTTCTTACCTACGCATCAAAACCACAATGATAGTTCGTCAAGTTAGTGCTGTTTTAACCTTCGCAAGGACCGGGCGTATCCACACTCGATTTAGCTAAAGTGAGAGAGACAGACACCCGCCAGCCACCTTTAAGCACGAGTGCTCGTAACGGTGAAACCAGTCTCGCGTAAGCATACGCGTAATGTTGGTCCGGGCCGCTTCATCTCACAATATCGCCGAACCAAAGTATGGCATGCTGGTAAGCAGTATGACTTGTATCGCCCACAACTCACTTGTGTTCTACTCGTGCATATGACATCTACGCATAAAACCTGGCTCAGATGCCACTGTTGGGGAACGTAGTAATTTCAAAAAATTTCCTACGTACACGCAAGATCATGGTGACGGCATAGCAACGAGAGGGGAGAGTGTTGTCCACGTACCCTCGTAGACCGTAAGCGGAACCATTATGACAATGCGGTTGATGTAGTCGTACGTCTTCACGATCCGACCGATCCAAGTACCGAACGTACGGCACCTCCGAGTTCAGCACACGTTCAGCTCGATGACGATCCCCGGACTCCGATCCAGCAAAGTGTCGGGGATGAGTTCCGTCAGCACGACGGCATGGTGATGATGATGATGCTCTACCGGCGCAGGGCTTCACCTAAACTCCGCGACGATATGACCGAGGTGGAATATAGTGGAGGGGGGCACCACACACAGCTAAGGAACGATCCGTAGATCAACTTGTGTGTCATGGGGTTCCCCCTGCCCCCGTATATAAAGGAGCAAGGGAGGAGGAGGCGCCCTGCCAAGGGAGGGCGCGCCAGGGAGGAGTCCTACTCCCACCGGGAGTAGGACACCCTCCTTTCCTAGTCCAACTAGGAGACCTTCCATGTAGTAGGAGTAGGAGAGAAGGAAAGGGAAGAGAGAAGGGAAGGAAGGAGGGGGTGCGGCCCCTCCCCCTAGTCCAATTCGGACTAGGCCTTGGGGGGGCGCGCGGCCTGCCCTAGGCAGCCCCTCTCTCTTTCCCGTATGGCCCAATAAGGCCCAATACTTCTCCCGGCGAATTCCCGTAACTCTCCGGTACTCCGAAAAATACCCGAATCACTCGGAACCTTTCCGAACTCCGAATATAGTCGTCCAATATATCGATCTTTATGTCCCGACCATTTCGAGACTCCTCGTCATGTCCCCGATCTCATCCGGGACTCCGACTACTTTGGTACATCAAAACTCATAAACTCATAATATAACTGTCATCAAAACCTTAAGCGTGCGGACCCTACGGGTTCGAGAACTATGTAGACATGACCTAGAACTATTCTTGGTCAATAACCAATAGCGGAACCTGGATGCCCATATTGGTTCCTACATATTCTACGAAGATCTTTATCGGTCAGACCGCATAACAACATACGTTGTTTCCTTTGTCATCGGTATGTTACTTGCCCGAGATTTGATCATCGGTATCCAATACCTAGTTCAATCTCGTTACCGGCAAGTCTCTTTACTCGTTACGTAATGCATCATCCCGTAACCAACTCATTGGTCACATTGCTTGCAAGGCTTATAGTGATGTGCATTACCAAGAGGGCCCAGAGATACCTCTCCAACAATCGGAGTGACAAAACCTAATCTCGAAATACGCCAACTCAACATGTACCTTCGGAGACACCTGTAGTACTCCTTTATAATCACCCAGTTACGTTGTGACGTTTGGTAGCACCCAAAGTGTTCCTCCGGTAAACGGGAGTTGCATAATCTCATAGTTACAGGAACATGTATAAGTCATGAAGAAAGCACTAGCAACATACTAAACGATCAAGTGCTAGGCTAACGGAATGGGTCATGTCAATCACATCATTCTCCTAATGATGTGATCCCATTAATCAAATGACAACGCATGTCTATGGTTAGGAAACATAACCATCTTTGATTAATGAGCTAGTCAAGTAGAGGCATACTAGTGACTATATGTTTGTCTATGTATTCACACATGTATCATGTTTCCGGTTAATACAATTCTAGCATGAATAATAAACATTTATCATGATATGAGGAAATAAATAATAACTTTATTATTGCCTCTAGGGCATATTTCCTTCAGTCTCCCACTTGCACTAGAGTCAATAATCTAGTTCACATCAGCATGTGATTCAACACCAATATTCATATCTGTATATGATTAACACCCATAGTTCACATCGTCATGTGACTAACACTCAAAGGATTTACTAGAGTCAATAATCTAGTTCACATCGCTATGTGATTAACACCCAAAGAGTACTAAGGTGTGATCATGTTTTGCTCATGAGAGAAGCTTCGTCAACGGGTCTGTCATATTCAGAGCCGTATGTATTTTGCAAATATTCTATGTCTACAATGCTCAGCATGGAGCTAATCTAGCTAATTGCTCCCACTTTCAATATGTATCCAGATTGAGACTTAGAGTCATCTGGATCAGTGTAAAAGCTTGCATCGTTGTAACTTTTTACGACGGGCTCTTTTATCACCTCCATAATCGAGAAACATCTCCTTAGTCCTCACTAAGGATATTCTTGACCGCTGTCCAGTGATCTACTCTTAGATCAAAATTGTATTCCTTTGTCAAACTCAGAGCAAGGTATACAATAGGTCCGGTTCACAGCATAGCATACTTTATAGAACCTATGACTGAGGCATAGGGAATGACTTTTCATTCTCTTTCTATTTTCTGCCATGGTCGGGTCTTGAGTCTTACTCAAATTCACACCTTTGCATCACAGGCAAGAACTCCTTCTTTGACTGTTTCATTTTGAACTATTTCAAAAATTTATCAAGGTATGTACTCATTGAAAAATCTTATCAAGCGTTTTGATCTATCAATATAGATCTTGATGCTCAATGTGTAAGCAGCTTCACCGAGGTCTTGCTTTGGAAAACTCTTATTCAAGTATCCTTTCATGCTATCCAAAATTTCTATATCATTTCTAATCAACAATATGTCATCCACATATAATATTAGAAATGCTACAGAGCTCCCACTCACTTTCTTGTAAATACAGGCTTCTCAAAAAATCTGTATAAAACCACATGCTTTGATCAACTCATCAAAGCGTATATTCCAACTCCGAGATGCTTGCACCAGTCCATTGATGGATTGCTGGAGCTTGCACACTTTGTTAGCACCTTTAGGATTGACAAAACCTTCTGGTTGTATCATATACAACTCTTCTTTAATAAATCCATTAAGGAATATAGTTTTGACATCCATTTGCCAAATTTCATAAAATGTGGGAATTGCTAACATGATTCGGACAGACTTTTAAGCATCGATACGAGTGAGAAAATCTCATCATACTCAACACCTTGAACTTGTCGAAAAACCTTTTTGCGACAAGTCGAGCTTTGTAGATAGTAACACCACTATCAGCATCTATCTTCCTCTTGAAGATCCATTTATACAATATGGCTTGCCGATCATCGGGCAACTCTACCAAAGTCCACACTTTGTTCTCATACATGGATCCCATCTCAGATTTCATGGCCTCAAGCCATTTTGCGGAATCTGGGCTCATCATCGCTTCCTCATAGTTCGTAGGTTCATCATGGTCTAGCAACATGACTTCTAGAATAGGATTACTGTACCACTCTGGTGCGGACCGTACTCTGGAAGACCTACGAGGGTCAGTAGCAACTTGATCTGAAGTTTCATGATCATCATCATTAACTTCCTCACTAATTGGTGTAGGAATCACTAGAACTGACTTCTGTGATGAACAACTTTCCAATTTGCGAGAAGGTACAATTACCTCATCAAGTTCTACTTTCCTCCCACTCACTTCTTTCGAGAGAAACTCCTTCTCTAGAAAGGATCCATCTTAGCAATGAATAACTTGCCTTCGGATCTGTGATAGAAGGTGTACCCAATAGTTTCCTTTGGGTATTCTATGAAGACGCACTTCTCCGATTTGGGTTCGAGCTTATCAGGTTGAAAAAAAAACTTTTTCATATAAGCATTGCAACTCCAAACTTTAAGAAACGACAACTTTGGTTTCTTGCCAAACCACAGTTCATAAGGCGTCGTCTCAACGGATTTCGATGGTGCCCTATTTAAAGTGAATGCAGCTGTCTTTAATGCATAACCCCAAAATGATAGTGGTAAAACCGATAAGAGACATCATAGATCGCACCATATCCAATAAAGTGCGGTTACGACGTTCGGACACACCATAATGTTGTGGTGTTCCAGGTGGCGTGAGCTGTGAAACTATTCCACATTGTTTTAATTGAAGACCAAACTCGTAACTCAAATATTCGTCTCCGCGATCAGATCGTAGAAATTTTATTTTCTTGTTACAATGATTTTTCCACTTCACTCTGAAATTCTTTGAACCTTTCAATTATTTCAGACTTATGTTTCATCAAGTAGATATACCCATATCTGCTCAAATCATTTTGTGAAGGTCAGAAAATAACGATACTTTCCACGAGCATCAACACTCATTGGATCGCATACATCGTTATGTATTATTTCCAATAAGTCAGTAGCTTGTTCCATTGTTTCGGAGAACGGAGTTTTTAGTCATCTTGCCCAAAAGGCACGGTTCGCAAGCATCAAATGATTCATAACCAAGTGATTCCAAAAATCCATCTTTATGGAGTTTCTTCATGCGCTTTACACCGATATGACCCAAACGGCAGTGCCACAAATAAGTTGCACTATCATTATCAACTTTGCATCTTTTGGCATCAATATTATGAATATGTGTATCACTACGATCGAGATCCAACAAACTATTTTCATTGGGTGTATGACCATCAAAGGTTTTATTCATTTAAACAGAACAACAATTATTCTCTGATTTTAAATGAATAACCGTATTGCAATAAACACGATCAAATCATGTTCATGCTCAACGCAAATGCCAAATAACATTTATTTAGGTTTAACACTAATCCCGAAAGTATAGGGAGTGTGCGATGATGATCATATCAATCTTGGAACCACTTCCAACACACATCGTCACTTCACCCTCAACTAGTTTCTGTTTATTCTGTAACTTCTGTTTCGAGTCACTAATCTTAGCAACCGAACAAGTATCAAATACTCAGGGGTTACTATAAACACTAGTAAGGTACATATCAATAACATGTATATCAAATATACCCTTGTTCACTTTGCCATCCTTCTTATCCACCAAATATTCAAGGCATTTCCGCTTCTAGCGACCATTTCCTTTGTAGTATAATCACTCAGTTTCAGGCTTTGGTCCAGCTTTGGGCTTCTTCGCGGGAGTGACAACTTGCTTGCCATTCTGCTTGAAGTTCCCCTTCTTTCCCTTTGCCCTTTTTCTTGAAACTAGTGGTATTGTCAATCATCAACACTTGATGCTCTTTCTTGATTTCTACCTTCGTCGATTTCAGCATCACGAAGAGCTTGGGAATCGTTTTCGTCATCCCTTGCATTATAGTTCATCACGAAGTTCTACTAACTTGGTGGTGGTGACTAGAGAATTCTGTCAATCACTATCTTATCTGGAAGATTAACTCCCACTTGATTCAAGCGATTGTAGTACCCAGACAATCTGAGTACATGCTCACTAGTTGAGCGATTCTCCTCCATCTTTTAGCTATAGAACTTGTTGGAGACTTCATATCTCTCAATTCGGGTATTTGCTTGAAATATTAACTTCAACTCGTGGAACATCTCATATGGTCCATGACGTTCAAAACGTTTTTGAAGTCCCGATTCTAAGCCATAAAGCATGGTGCACAAAACTATCAAGTAGTCATCATATTGAGCTAGCCAAACGTTCATAACGTCTGCATCTGCTCCTGCAATAGGTCTGTCACCTTGCGGTGCATTAAGGACATAATTCTTCTGTGCAGCAATGAGGATAAACCTCAGATCACGGATCCAATCCGCATCATTGCTACTAACATCTTTCAACACAATTTTCTCTAGGAACATATAAAAATAAACATATGAAAGCAACAACGCAAGCTATTGATCTATAACATAATTTGCAAAATACTACCAGGACTAAGTTCATGATAAATTAAAGTTCAATTAATCATATTACTCAAGAACTCCCACTTAGAAAGACATCCCTCTAATCCTCTAAGTGATTACGTGATCCATATCAACTACACCATGTCCGATCATCACGTGAGATGGAGTAGTTTCAACGGTGAACATCAATATGTTGATCATATCTACTATATGATTCACGCTCGACCTTTCGGTTTCCGTGTTTCGAGGCCATATCTGTATATGCTAGGCTCGTCAAGTTTAACCTGAGTATTCCGCGTGTGCAACTGTTTTGCACCCGTTGTATTTGAACGTAGAGCCTATCACACCCGATCATCACGTGGTGTCTCAGCACGAAGAACTTTCACAACGGTGCATACTCAGGGAGAACACTTCTTGATAATTAGTGAGAGATCATCTTAAAATGCTACCGTCAATCAAAGCAAGATAAGATGCATAAAGGATAAACATCACATGCAATCAATATAAGTGATATGTTATGGCCATCATCATCTTGTGCTTGTGATCTCCATCTTCGAAGCACCGTCGTGATCACCATCGTCACCGGCGCGACACCTTGATCTCCATCGTAGCATCGTTGTCGTTACGCCATCTATTGCTTCTACGACTATCGCTACCGCTTAGTGATAAAGTAAAGCAATTACAAGGCGTTTGCATTTCATACAATAAAGCGACAACCATATGGCTCCTGCCAGTTGCCGATAACTTCGGTTACAAAACATGATCATCTCATACAATAAAATATAGCATCACGTCTTGACCATATCACATCACAACATGCCCTGCAAAAACAAGTTAGACGTCCTCTACTTTGTTGTTGCAAATTTTACGTGGCTGCTACAGGCTTAGCAAGAACCGTTCTTACCTACGCATCAAAACCACAATGATAGTTCGTCAAGTTAGTGCTGTTTTAACCTTCGCAAGGACCGGGCGTAGCCACACTCGATTCAGCTAAAGTGAGAGAGACAGACACCCGCCAGCCACCTTTAAGCACGAGTGCTCGTAACGGTGAAACCAGTCTCGCGTAAGCATACGCGTAATGTCGGTCCGGGCCGCTTCATCTCACAATATCGCCGAACCAAAGTATGACATGCTGGTAAGCAGTATGACTTGTATCGCCCACAACTCACTTGTGTTCTACTCGTGCATATGACATCTATGCATAAAACCTGGCTCGGATGCCACTGTTGGGGAACGTAGTAATTTCAAAAAATTTCCTACGTACACGCAAGATCATGGTGATGGCATAGCAACGAGAGGGGAGAGTGTTGTCCACGTACCCTCGTAGACCGTAAGCGGAAGCGTTATGACAATGCGGTTGATGTAGTCGTACGTCTTCACGATCCGACCGATCTAAGTACTGAACGTACGGCACCTCCGAGTTCAGCACACGTTCAGCTCGATGACGATCCCCGGACTCCGATCCAGCAAAGTGTCGGGGATGAGTTCCGTCAGCACGACGGCGTGGTGATGATGATGATGCTCTACCGGCGCAGGGCTTCACCTAAACTCCGCGACGATATGACCGAGGTGGAATATGGTGGAGGGGGGCACCGCACACGGCTAAGGAACGATCCATAGATCAACTTGTGTGTCATGGGGTTCCCCCTGCCCCCGTATATAAAGGAGCAAGGGAGGAGGAGGCTCCCGGCCAAGGGAGGGCGCGCCAGGGAGGAGTCCTACTCCCATCGGGAGTAGGACACCCTCCTTTCCTAGTCCAACTAGGAGACCTTCCATGTAGTAGGAGTATGAGAGAAGGAAAGGGAAGAGAGAAGGGAAGGAAGGAGGGGGTGCGGCCCCTCCCCCTAGTCCAATTCGGACTAGGCCTTGGGGGGGCGTGCGGCCTGCCCTAGGCAGCCCCTCTCTCTTTCCCGTATGGCCCAATAAGGCCCAATACTTCTCCCGGCGAATTCTCGTAACTCTCCGGTACTCCAAAAAATACCCAAATCATTCGGAACCTTTCCGAACTCCGAATATAGTCGTCCAATATATCGATCTTTACGTCTCAACCATTTCGAGACTCCTCGTCATGTCCCCGATCTCATCCGGGACTCCGAACTCCTTCGATACATCAAAACTCATAAACTCATAATATAACTGTCATCGAAACCTTAAGCGTGCGGACCCTACGGGTTCGAGAACTATGTAGACATGACCTAGAACTATTCTCGGTCAATAACCAATAGCGGAACCTGGATGCCCATATTGGTTCCTACATATTCTACGAAGATCTTTATCAGTCAAACCGCATAACAACATACGTTGTTCCCTTTGTCATCGGTATGTTACTTGCCCGAGATTTGATCGTCGGTATCCAATACCTAGTTCAATCTCGTTACCGGCAAGTCTCTTTACTCGTTACGTAATGCATCATCCCGTAACCAACTCATTGGTCACATTGCTTGCAAGGCTTATAGTGATGTGCATTACCAAGAGGGCCCAGAGATACCTCTCCAACAATCGGAGTGACAAAACCTAATCTCGAAATACGCCAACTCAACATGTACCTTCGGAGACACCTGTAGTACTCCTTTATAATCACCCAGTTACGTTGTGACGTTTGGTAGCACCCAAAGTGTTCCTCCGGTAAACGGGAGTTGCATAATCTCATAGTTACAGGAACATGTATAAGTCATGAAGAAAGCAATAGCAACATACTAAACGATCAAGTGTTAGGCTAACGGAATGGGTCATGTCAATCACATCATTCTCCTAATGATGTGATCCCATTAATCAAATGACAACACATGTCTATGGTTAGGAAACATAACCATCTTTGATTAATGAGCTAGTCAAGTAGAGGCATACTAGTGACTATATGTTTGTCTATGTATTCACACATGTATCATGTTTCCGGTTAATACAATTCTAGCATGAATAATAAACATTAATCATGATATGAGGAAATAAATAATAACTTTATTATTGCCTCTAGGGCATATTTCCTTCAGCTTCGAGCTTTGTCTCCATGCTTTCGGTATGCCTTGGTCCCTCCATATCGCGGATGTGTAGCACCCCCCCACGCATCTCAATGATTTGAGGGTGTTGCAGCACCTCCGCGAGATAGGGGTTGATAAACCTTTCGAAAAACTTGTCCTTAGGAGTGCTTGGAGATGTCATGATGCTCTAGACCTGTCAAAAAAACAGCTCGAAACGAAAACAGAGGATATTTGCATGATACGGTGGTCAAAGCCTTCGGAAGATTATATAATGAATTTTTACCAACCAAAATATGTAACGTGCAAGAAAACGGAGTCTGGGAGGCACACGAGGTGGCCACGAGACAGGGGGGCGCGCCCAGGAAGGGTGGGCGCGCCCTCCACCCTCGTGGAGGCCTCGTGTCCTTCCCGGACTACTTCTTTCTTTCTAAAATTCTTAAATATTCCAAAACCGATAAAAATTGTCATTAGGATTGTTTTGGAATCAGTTTACTTACCGTACCACATACCTATTCCTTTTCGGAGTCTGGAACGTTCTGGAAGGTGTCCCTTATGTATTCCTCCAGGGTTACGGTTTCAATAATATTAGTCTCAACATTAATAGGATTACCTGAGATATAATGTTTAATTCTTTGACCGTTCACCACCCTCGGACTTGTGCCTTCGAAGTTGTTGATTTTTATGGCACCGGAACGATAGACCTCCTCGATAACATAAGGACCTTCCCATTTAGAGAGAAGTTTTCCTACAATAAATCTTAAACGAGAGTTGAATAATAACACATAATCGCCTACGTTGAACTCACGCTTTTGTATCCTTTTGTCATGCCAGCGTTTGACTTTTTCTTTGAATAGCTTGGCATTCTCATAGGCTTAGGTTCTTCATTCATCAAGTGAGCTAATATCAAATAACCTCTTCTCACCGGCAAGTTTGAAATCGTAATTGAGCTCTTTAATAGCCCAATATGCTTTATGTTCAAGTTCAAGAGGTAAATGACATGCCTTTCCATAAACCATCTTATACGGAGACATACCCATAGGATTTTTGTTTGCAGTTCTATAGGCCCATAATGCATCATCAAGTTTTTTGGACCAATTCTTTCTAGATCTATTCATAGCCTTTTGCAAAATTAATTTGAGCTCTCTATTGCTCAACTCTACTTGACCACTAGACTGCGGGTGATAAGGAGATGTGATTCTATGATTAACATCATACTTAGCAAGCATCTTACGAAAAGCACCATGAATAAAATGTGAACCATCGTCAGTCATAAGATATCTAGGGACTCCAAACCTCGAAAAAATAACTTCTTTAAGCATTTTAATAGAAGTGTTATGATCAGCACTACTAGTTGGAATAGCTTCTACCCACTTAGTAACGTAATCAACAACAACTAAAATATGTGTGTAACCATTAGAGGCAGGAAAAGGTCCCATATAATCAAAGCCCCAAACATCAAACGGTTCAATAACAAGGGAATAATTCATAGGCATTTCTTGACGTCTACTAATATTACCAATTCTTTGACATTCATCACAAGATAAGACAAACTTACGAGCATCTTTGAAGAGAGTAGGCCAATAAAACCAGATTGCAATACCTTATGTGCAGTTCTATCTCTAGCGTGGTGTCCTCCATATGATTCAGAGTGACACTTGCGTAGGATCTGTTCCTGTTCATGCTCAGGTACACAACGTCTAATAACACCATCTACTCCTTGTTTATAAAGGTGTGGGTCATCCCAGAAGTAATGTCTTAAATCATAAAAGAACTTTTTCTTTTGCTGGTATGTGAAACTAGGTGGTATAAATTTAGCAACAATGTAATTAGCATAATCAGCATACCAAGGAGCAGTACGAGAAGCATTAATGACCGCTAATTGTTCATCAGGAAAGCTATCAACAATAGGCAGTGGGTCATCAAGAACATTCTCTAACCTAGACAAGTTGTCTGCAACGGGGTTCTTAGCTCCCTTTCTATCATAATATGCAAATCTAATTCTTGGAGCAAGAGAACCCATCTAATGAGTCTAGACTTAGCATCTTTCTTTTCCATAAGATATTTAATAGCAGCATGATCAGTGTGAATAATAACTTTGGAATCAATAATATAAGGTCTAATCTTATCACATGCAAACACAACTGCTAAGACCTCTTTTTCAGTAGTAGCATAATTTCTCTGGGCAGTATCAAGAGTCTTACTAGCATACCGGATACCATTCAATTTCTTATCAACTCTTTGCCCTAGAACAACACCTACAGCATAATCACTAGCATCACACATAATCTCAAAGGGTAAAATCCAATCAGGTGGCTGAACAATAGGTGCAGTGATCAAAGCTTTCTTAATTATTTCAAATGCTTCTACACAATCATCATCAAAGACAAAAGGAATATCTTTTTGTAATAAATTAGTTAGAGGCCTAGTGCTACGTCTTGAGCTTGCGTTGGTTTTCCTTGAAGAGGAAAGGGTGATGCAGCAATAGTAGCGTAAGTATTTCCCTCAGTTTTTGAGAACCAAGGTATCAATCCAGTAGGAGGCTCCTCAAAAGTCCCACGCACCTACACAAACAAACAAAGAACTTGCAACCAACGCAATAAAGGGGTTGTCAATTGATGTCTACTACACAACCTTCTTCTTGTAGACGTTGTTGGGCCTGCAAGTGCACAGGTTTGTAGGACAGTAGCAAATTTCCCTCAAGTGGATGACCTAAGGTTTATCAATCCGTAGGAGGCGTAGGATGAAGATGGTCTCTGAGGGAGTTCCGGACTAGGGGGTGTCTGGATAGCCGAACTATCATCATCGGCCGGACTCCAAGACTATGAAGATACAAGATTGAAGACTTCGTCCCGTGTCCGGATGGGACTTTCCTTGGCGTGGAAGGCAAGCTTGGCGATACGGATATGTAGATCTTCTACCTTTGTAACCGACTCTGTGTAACCCTAGCCCTCTCCGGTGTCTATATAAACCGGATGGCCTTAGTCCATAGGACGGACAACAATCATACCATAGGCTAGCTTCTAGGGTTTAGCCTCCTTGATCTCGTGGTAGATCTACTCTTGTAACCCACATCATCAATATTAATCAAGCAGGACGTAGGGTTTTACCTCCATCAAGAGGGCCCAAACCTGGGTAAAAACATCGTGTCCCTCGTCTCCTGTTACCATCCGTCTAGACGCACAGTTCGGGACCCCCTACCCGAGATCCGCCGGTTTTGACACCGACATTGGTGCTTTCATTGAGAGTTCCTCTGTGTCGTCACCGATAGGCTCGATGGCTTCTTTGATCATCAACGACGATGCAGTCTAGGGCGAGACCTTCCTCCCCGGACAGATCTTCGTATTCGGCGGCTTCACACTGCGGGCCAATTCACTTGGCCAGCTGGAGCAGATCGAAGGCTACGCCCATGGCCGTCAGGTCAGATTTGGAAGTTTGAACTTCACGGCTGACATCCGCGGGGACTTGATCCTCGACGGATTCGAGCCACAGACGAGCGTGCCGTACTGTCACGATGGGCATGATTTAGCTCTGCAGCCGGACAGTACCCTAGAGGCCGCACTCGAACCCGCTCCGATCTTCGACTTGGAGCCGGCTGCGCAGACCAAGGATGGATGGCTAGATACCACCTCGGGGACTGCAACCTCTACGGCGATAGAGCCGAACACCGATCTTGTCCCCCATGAAGCTCGTGACTCCGAGGTGCCGGACTCCTTGCCGGACTCCGGTCCTCCCGCGCCCCCTCCAGTCGAATCCGATTGGGCGCCGACCATGGAGTTCACCGCGGCAGACATCTTTCAACACTCACCTTTTGGCGACATCTTGAGTTCGCTAAAGTACCTCTCGTTATCAGGAGAGGCCTGGCCGGACTGCGGCCAGGACGGTTGGGATGCGGACGACGAAGAAATTCAGAGCCCACCCACCACCCACTTGGTAGCCACTGTCGACGATCTAACCGACATGCTAGATTACGACTCTGAGGACATCGACGGTATGGACGACGATGCCGGAGACGACCAAGAACCAGCGCCCACCGGGCACTGGAAAGCCACCTCTTCATACGACATATACATGGTGGATATCCCAAAGGATGGGAACGGCGAAGGAATAGCGGAGGATGACCCCTCCAAGAAATAGCCCAAGCGCCGGCGTCAGCGGCGCCGCTCTAAATCCCGCATAGCAAGAACGAGGATTCCGGCACCGGAGACAATAATACACCGGATAGCGCCGAAGACAACCCACTCCAGCAAGATCCAGCACAGGAGGAGGGGGACGCCAGCCCTCATGAGAGAGCGGCCGAAGAAGAGGTAGAGGACTATATGCCTCCCTCCGGAGACGAGGCAAGCCTCGACGACGACGAATTCGTCGTGCTTGAGGATCCTGTCGAACAGGAGCGTTTCAAACGCAGGCTTATGGCCACGGCAAACAGCCTCAAGAAAAAGCAGCAGCAGCTTAGAGCTGATCAAGATCTACTAGCCGACAGATGGACCGAAGTCCTCGCGGCCGAAGAGCATGAACTCGAACGCCCCTCCAAAATCTACCCCAAACGTAAGCTGCTCCCCCGATTAGAGATGGAGGCATATGATCCCGCTTCACCAGGAGACAATACGGCCGATCGACCACCCCGTGGTCGCGACAGAGAGGCCTCAAGGCCCTTCACTAGACCCGTACCCCGGCATTGCTCGAAAAGCACAAAGCCACAGGGGAACACTCCGGACCTGCGCGGCATATTGGAGGATAAGGCAAGACAATCAAGATCGATCTATGGATCACGTGGGCGCCCCACGATACGTGACGATCACCGTCACCCCAGACACAGTAAGTCCGGCCGGGCCGAACACAACAGACAAAGCTCTTTTGAGCTCCATCGCGATATCGCCCAGTACAGAGGTGCCGCACACCCACTATGCTTCACAGATGAGGTAATGGATCATCAAATACCAGAAGGGTTTAAACCCGTTAATATTGAATCTTATGATGGCACAACAGACCCCGCGGTCTGGATCGAGGACTATCTCCTCCACATCCACATGGCCCGCGGAGACGATCTCCACGCCATCAAATATCTCCCACTCAAACTTAAAGGACCAGCCCGGCACTGCCTTAACAGCTTGCCAGCAGAGTCAATCGGGAGTTGGGAGGACCTGGAAGCCGCATTCCTCGATAACTTCCAAGGCACGTACGTGCGACCACCAGATGCAGATGACCTAAGCCACATAATTCAGCAGCCAGACGAATTGGCCAGACAATTCTGGACACGGTTCTTAACCAAGAAAAACCAAATCATCGACTGTCCGGATGCCGAGGCCCTCGCGGCCTTCAAGAATAACATCCACGACAAGTGGCTAGCCCGGCACCTGGGACAGGACAAGCCGAAATCCATGGCAGCCCTTACATCACTCATGACCCGCTTCTGTGCAGGTGAGGACAACTAGCTAGCACGCAGCAACAACCTCAACAAAAATTCTGGCAGTCCGGATATCAAGGACCGTAGTGGCAGGTCGCGTCGCAACAAAAACAAACGCCGCATTAGCGGCGATAACAATGAGGATACGACAGTCAATGCCGGATTCAGAGGCTCTAAACCTGGTCAACGGAAAAAGCCATTCAAAATAACAACTTAGGGTCCGTCCAATTTGGACCGAATTCTCGACCGCTTGTGCCAGATACATGGCACCCCTGAAAAGCCAGCTAACCACACCAATAGGGACTGTTGGGTGTTCAAGCAGGCAGGCAAGTTAATTGCCGAAAACAGCGGCAAGGGGCTACATAGCGACGACGAGGAAGAGACCCGACCGCCGAACAATAGAGGACAGAAGGGTTTCCCCCCACAGGTGCGGACGGTGAACATGATATATGCCACGCACATACCCAAAAGGGAGCGGAAGCGTGCACTCAGGGATGTATACGCGATGGAGCCAGTTGCCCCGAAGTTCAATCCATGGTCCTCTTGCCCGATCACCTTTGACCGAAGGGACCACCCCACCAGCATTCGCCATGGTGGGTTTGCCGCATTGGTTCTAGACCCAATCGTCGATGGATTTCATCTCACCAGAGTCCTGATGGACGGCGGTAGTAGCCTAAACATGCTTTATTAGGACACGGTGCGCAAAATGGGCATAGACCCCTCAAGGATTAAACCTACCAAGACGACCTCTAAAGTCATCATACCAGGTGTAGAAGCCAATTGTACAGGCTCAGTTACACTGGAAGTGGTCTTCGAATCCCCGGATAACTTCCGAAGCGAGGAGTTAATCTTCGACATAGTCCCGTTCCGCAGCGGCTATCATGCCTTGCTCGAACGTACTGCGTTCGCAAAGTTCAACGCGGTGCCGCACTACGCATACCTCAAGCTCAAGATGCCAGGCCCTAGAGGAGTCATCACGGTCAACGGAAACACTGAACGCTGGTGCTAACGATTTAATAACTATCTTTGTAGCTCCAGAATGTTTCAGTTTATGTTCCTACCTATTGTCTGGATATACCAAGAGAGATCTACGGTCTCCCTCCGAACGGAGGAACACACAGCGGCTCTCGCGGCAGAAGTACAAAGCAGCCTTTTAAGGCAATTCTCGAGTCCGGCTGCCAAGCGGCCGGACACAGCTAAGCGTGCCTAGAGTAACCTACAACACGACCACCTGGCATGTTCCGAGCATGCATAGCAGTGCGGCCCCAACCCCAGCCCCTGTAAAACATTAAGACAGACCCTTCACGTACTCCATTACGCTCTGAAGATACCATGGGCATGGGGCAAGGGGCTCGACCACGATAAGCCCAAACTACGGCTCAACCGCACCAGGGGCTCTTAAGTGTGTCGTTTCTTTTTCTTTTCCTTTTATTTTTACCTACAGGACTCCATTCGTCAGAGGCCCTGTCCGGCAGCAGACTGTTGGAAATATTCCCTAGAGGCAATAATAAAAGCATTATTATTATATTTCCTTGTTCATGATAATTGTCTTTATTCATGCTATAATTGTATTATCCGGAAACCGTAATACATGTGTGAATAATGGACATCAACATGTCCCTAGTAAGCCTCTAGTTGACTAGCTCGTTGATCAACAGATAGTCATGGTTTCCTGACTATGGACATTGGATGTCATTGATAACGAGATCACATCATTAGGAGAATGATGTGATGGACAAGACCCAATCCTAAACATAGCACAAGATCGTATAGTTCGTTTGCTAGAGTTTTCCAATGTCAAAGTATCTTTTCCTTAGACCATGAGATCGTGTAACTCCCGGATACCGTAGGAGTGCTTTGGGTGTGCCAAACGTCACAACGTAACTGGGTGACTATAAAGGTATACTACGGGTATCTCCGAAAGTGTCTATTGGGTTGACATGGATCAAGACTGGGATTTGTCACTCCGTATGACGGAGAGGTATCACTGGGCCCACTCGGTAATGCATCATCATAATGAGCTCAAAGTGACCAAGTGTCTGGTCACGGGATCATGCATTACGGTACGAGTAAAGTGACTTGCCGGTAACGAGATTGAACGAGGTATTGGGATACCGACGATCGAATCTCGGGCAAGTAACATATCGATTGACAAAGGGAATTGCATACGGGGTTGATTGAATCCTCGACATCGTGGTTCATCCGATGAGATCATCGTGGAGCATGTGGGAGCCAACATGGGTATCCAGATCCCGCTGTTGGTTATTGACCGGAGAGTCGTCTCGGTCATGTCTGCTTGCCTCCCGAACCCGTAGGGTCTACACACTTAAGGTTCGGTGATGCTAGGGTTGTGAAGATGTATATATGCAGTAACCCGAATGTTGTTAGGAGTCCCGGATGAGATCCCGGACATCATGAGGAGTTCCGGAATGGTCCAGAGGTAAAGAATTATATATAGGAAGTGCTGTTTCGGTCATCGGGACAAGTTTCGGGGTCACCGGTATTGTACCGGGACCACCGGAAGGGTCCCGGGGATCCACCGGGTGGGGCCACCTATCCCGGGGGGCCCCATGGGCTGAAGTGGGAGGGAACCCAGCCCAAAGTGGGCTGGTGCGCCACTCCCCTAGGGCCCATGCGGCTAGGGTTGAGGGGAAACCCTAAAGGGGGCGCCCCCTTGCTTGGGGGGCAAGCCCCCCACCCTTGGCCGCCGCCCCCCTAGGAGATTCCATCTCCTAGGGCCGGCGCCCCCCCTAGCACCCCTATATATAGTGGGGGAGAGGAGGGACTTCATACACCAGCCCCTGGAGCCTCCCTCTCTCCCCGTTACGTCTCTCTCTCGTAGTATAGGCGAAGCCCTGCTACTGTGACGCCCTGCATCCACCACCACGCCGTCGTGCTGCTGGATCTTCATCAACCTCTCCTTCCTCTTGCTGGATCAATAAGGAGGAAACGTCTCCCGTCCCGTACGTGTGTTGAACGCGGAGGTGTCGTCCGTTCGGCGCTTGGTCATCGGTGATTTGGATCACGTCGTGTTCGACTACATCATCCCCGTTCTTTGAACGCTTCCGCTCGCGATCTACAAGGTACGTAGATGCATCCGATCACTCGTTGCTAGATGAACTCATAGATGGATCTTGGTGAAACCGTAGGAAAATTTTTGTTTTCTGCAACGTTCCCCAACAGTGGCATCATGAGCTAGGTCTATGCGTAGTTCTTCTTGCGCGAGTAGAACACAATTCGTTGTGGGCGTAGATTTGTCAACTTTCTTGCCGCTACTAGTCTTTTCTTGCTTCAGCAGTATTGTGGGATGAAGCGGCCCGGACCAACCTTACACGTACGCTTACGTGAGACCAGTTCCACCGACTAACATGCACTAGTTGCATAAGGTGGCTAGCGGGTGTCTGTCTCTCCCACTTTAGTTGGAGCGGATTCGATGAACAGGGTCCTTATGAAGGGTAAATAGAAGTTGACAAATCATGTTGTGGCTTTAACGTAGGTAAGAAGACGTTCTTGCTAGAACCCTAATTCAGCCACGTAAAACTTGCAACAACAATTAGAGAACGTCTAACTTGTTTTTGCAGCAAGTGGTATGTGATATGATATGGCCAAAGTTATGATGAATGATGAATGATCTATATGTGATGTATGAGATGTTCATGCTATTGTAATAGGAATCACGACTTGCATGTCGATGAGTATGACAACCGGCAGGAGCCATAGGAGTTGTCTTTATTCTTTTATATGACCTGCGTGTCATTGAGAAACGCCATGTAAATTACTTTACTTTATTGCTAAACGCGTTAGCCATAGTAGTAGAAGTAATAGTTGGCGAGCAACTTCATGGAGACACGATGATGGAGATCATGGTGTCAAGCCGGTGACAAGATGATCATGGAGCCCCAAGATGGAGATCAAAGGAGCTATGTGATATTGTCCATATCATGTCACGTTTATTATTTGATTGCATGTGATGTTTATCATGTTTTGCATCTTGTTTACTTAGAACGACGGTAGTAAATAAGATGATCCCTCATACTAATTTCAAGAAGTGTTCCCCCTAACTGTGCACCGTTGCGACAGTTCGCTGTTTCAAAACACCACGTGATGATCGGGTGTTTTATTCAGACGTTCACATACAATGGGTGTAAGATAGATTTACACATGCAAACACTTAGGTTGACTTGACGAGCCTAGCATGTACAGACATGGCCTCAGAACACAGAAGACCGAAAGGTCGAGCATGAGTCGTATAGAAGATACGATCAACATGAAGATGTTCACCGATGTTGACTAGTCCGTCTCACGTGATGATCGGACACGGCCTAGTTAACTCGGATCATGTAATACTTAGATGACTAGAGGGATGTCTAATCTAAGTGGGAGTTCATTAATTATTTGATTAGATGAACTTAATTATCATGAACTTAGTCTAAAACATTTACAATATGTCTTGTAGATCAAATGGCCAACGTAGTCCTCAACTTCAACGCGTTCCTAGAGAAAACCAAGCTGAAAGATGATGGAAGCAACTATACGGACTGGGTATTATGTCCTACAAGAAAGATTATGTCCTACAAGCACCGCTTGGTGACGCACCCGTTCTCCCTGCAGAACAAGATGTTATGAACGCTTGGCAGGCACGTACCGATGACTACTCCCTCGTTCAGTGCGGCATGCTTTACAGTTTAGAGCCGGGGCTCCAAAAGCGTTTTGAGAGACACGGAGCATATGAGATGTTCGAAGAGCTGAAAATGGTTTTCCAAGATCATGTCCGGGTCGAGAGATATCAAGTCTCCGACAAGTTCTTCAGCTGTAAGATGGAGGAAAACAGTTCTGTCAGTGAGCACATACTCACTATGTCTGGGTTGCATAACCGCTTGACTCAGCTGGGAGTTAATCTCCCGGATGATGCGGTCATTGACAGAATCCTCCAGTCGCTTCCACCAAGCTACAAGAGCTTTGTGATGAACTTCAATATGCAGGGGATGGAAAAGACCATTCCTGAAGTATTTGCTATGCTGAAATCAGCAGAGGTAGAAGTCAAGAAGGAACATCAAGTATTGATGGTCAATAAAACCACTAAGTTCAAGAAAGGCAAGGGTAAAAAGAACTTCAAGAAGGACGACAAGGAGGTTGCCGCGCCCGGCAAGCAAGCTGCCGAGAAGAAGCCAAAGAATGGACCCAAGCCCGAGACTGAGTGCTTTTATTGCAAGGGAAGCGGTCACTGGAAGCGGAATTGCCCTAAATACTTAGCAGACAAGAAGGCCGGCAAAACAAAAGGTATATGTGATATACATGTAATTGATGTGTACCTTACTAGTGTCCGTAGTAGCTCCTGGGTATTTGATACCGGTGCAGTTGCTCACATTTGTAACTCAAAACAGGGGCTGCGGAATAAGCGGAAACTGGCAAAGGACGATGTGACGATGCGCGTCGGAAATGGTTCCAAGGTCAATGTGATCGCCGTCGGCACGCTACCTCTATATCTACCTTCGGGATTAGTTTTAAACCTTAATAATTGTTATTTAGTGCCAGCTTTGAGCACGAACATTGTATCAGGATCTCATTTAATTCGAGATGGCTACTCATTTAAATCCGAGAATAATGGTTGTTCTATTTATATGAGAGATATGTTTTATGGTCATGCTCCTATGGTGAATGGTTTATTCTTTATGAATCTCGAACGTGATACTACACATGTTCATAATGTGAGTACCAAAAGATGTAAGGTTGATAATGATAGTCCCACATACTTGTGGCACTGCCGCCTTGGTCACATAGGTGTCAAACGCATGAAGAAGCTCCATGCAGATGGACTTTTAGAGTCTCTTGATTATGAATCATTTGACACGTGCGAACCATGCCTCATGGGTAAGATGACCAAGACTCCGTTCTCAGGAACAATGAAGCGAGCAACCAACTTATTGGAAATCATACATACTGATGTGTGCGGTCCAATGAGTGTTGAGGCTTGCGGTGGCTATCGTTATGTTCTCACACTCACTGATGATTTAAGTAGATATGGGTATATCTACTTAATGAAACACAAGTCTGAAACCTTTGAAAAGTTCAAGGAATTTCAGAGTGAGGTTGAAAATCAACGTGACAGGAAAATCAAGTTTCTACGATCAGATCGTGGAGGAGAATACTTGAGTCATGAATTTGGTACACACTTAAGAAAATGTGGAATAGTTTCACAACTCACGCAGCCTGGAACACCTCAGCGTAATGGTGTGTCCGAACGTCGTAATCGCACTCTATTAGATATGGTGCGATCTATGATGTCTCTTACCGATTTACCGCTATCCTTTTGGGGCTATGCTTTAGAGACTGCTGCATTCACTTTAAATAGGGCTCCGTCGAAATCCGTTGAGACGACACCGTATGAATTATGGTTTGGGAAGAAACCTAAGCTGTCGTTTCTAAAAGTTTGGGGATGCGATGCTTATGTCAAGAAACTTCAACCTGAAAAGCTCGAACCCAAGTCGGAAAAATGCGTCTTCATAGGATACCCAAAAGAAACTATTGGGTACACCTTCTACCTCAGATCCGAAGGCAAGATCTTTGTTGCCAAGAATGGGTCCTTTCTAGAGAAAGAGTTTCTCTCGAAAGAAGTAAGTGGGAGGAAAGTAGAGCTTGATGAAGTATTACCTCTTGAACCGGAAAATGGCGCAACTCAAGAAAATGTTCCTGAGGTGCCTGCACCGACTAGAGAGGAAGTTAATGATCAAGATACTTCTGATCAAGCCCCTACTGAAATTCGAAGGTCCACAAGGACACGTTCCGCACCAGAGTGGTACGACAACCCTGTCTTGGAAATCATGTTGTTAGACAACGGTGAACCTTCGAACTATGAAGAAGCGATGGCGGGCCCGGATTCCGACAAATGGCTAGAAGCCATGAAATCCTAGATAGGATCCATGTATGAAAACGAAGTATGGACTTTGACTGACTTGCCCGTTGAGCGGCCAGCCATAGAAAATAAATGGATCTTTAAGAGGAAGACAGACGCGGATGGTAATGTGACCATCTATAAAGCTCGGCTTGTCGCTAAGGGTTATCGACAAGTTCAAGGGGTTGACTACGATGAGACTTTCTCACCGGTAGCGAAGCTGAAGTCCGTCCGAATCATGTTAGCAATTGCCGCATTCTACGATTATGAAATATGGCAAATGGACGTCAAAACGGCATTCCTTAATGGTTTCCTTAAGGAAGAATTGTATATGATGCAGCTGGAAGGTTTTGTCGATCCTAAGAATGCTGACAAGGTGTGCAAGCTCCAACGCTCGATTTATGGGCTGGTGCAAGCATCTCGGAGTTGGAACATTCGCTTTGATGAGATGATCAAAGCGTTTGGGTTTACGCAGACTTATGGAGAAGCCTGCGTTTACAAGAAAGTGAGTGGGAGCTCTGCAGCATTTCTCATACTATATGTAGATGACATACTTTTAATGGGAAATGATATAGAACTCTTGGACAGCATCAAGGCCTATTTGAATAAGAGTTTTTCAATGAAGGACCTTGGAGAAGCTGCTTATATATTAGGCATCAAGATCTATAGAGATAGATCAAGACGCCTCATAGGTCTTTCACAAAGCACATAACTTGATAAGATATTGAAGAAGTTCAATATGGATCAATCTAAGAAGGGGTTCTTGCCTGTGTTACAAGGTGTGAAATTGAGCTCAGCTCAATGTCCGACCACGGCAGAAGATATAGAAGAGATGAATGTCATCCCTTATGCCTCAGCCATAGGTTCTATTATGTATGCCATGCTGTGTACCAGACCTGATGTAAACCTTGCCGTAAGTTTGGTAGGAAGGTACCAAAGTAATCCCGGCAAGGAACACTGGACAGCGGTCAAGAATATCCTGAAGTACCTGAAAAGGACAAAGGAAATGTTTCTCGTTTATGGAGGTGACGAAGAGCTCGTCGTAAAGGGTTACGTCGACGCTAGCTTCGACACAGATCTGGATGACTCTAAGTCACAAACCGGATATGTGTATATTTTGAATGGTGGGGCAGTAAGCTGGTGCAGTTGCAAGCAGAGCGTCATGGCGGGATCTACATGTGAAGCGGAGTACATGGCAGCCTCGGAGGCAGCACATGAAGCAATATGGGTGAAGGAGTTCATCACCGACCTAGGAGTCATACCCAATGCGTCGGGGCCAATCAAACTCTTTTGTGACAACACTGGAGCTATTGCACTTGCCAAGGAGCCCCGGTTTCACAAGAAGACAAGGCACATTAAGCGTCGCTTCAACTCCATTCGTGAAAATGTTCAAGATGGAGACATAGAGATTTGTAAAGTACATACGGACCTGAATGTAGCGGATCCGTTGACTAAACCTCTCCCTAGAGCAAAACATGATCAACACCAGAATTCCATGGGTGTTCGATTCATCACAGTGTAACTAGATTATTTACTCTAGTGCAAGTGAGAGACTGTTGGAAATATGCCCTAGAGGCAATAATAAAAGCATTATTATTATATTTCCTTGTTCATGATAATTGTCTTTATTCATGCTATAATTGTATTATCCGGAAATCGTAATACATGTGTGAATAATAGACATCAACATGTCCCTAGTAAGCCTCTAGTTGACTAGCTCGTTGATCAACAGATAGTCATGGTTTCCTGACTATGGACATTGGATGTCATTGATAATGAGATCACATCATTAGGAGAATGATGTGATGGACAAGACCCAATCCTAAACATAGCACAAGATCGTATAGTTCGTTTGCTAGAGTTTTCCAATGTCAAAGTATCTTTTCCTTAGACCATGAGATCGTGTAACTCCCGGATACCGTAGGAGTGCTTTGGGTGTGGCAAACGTCACAACGTAACTGGGTGACTATAAAGGTATACTACGGGTATCTCCGAAAGTGTCTGTTGGGTTGACATGGATCAAGACTGGGATTTGTCACTCCGTATGACGGAGAGGTATCACTGGGCCCACTCGGTAATGCATCATCATAATGAGCTCAAAGTGACCAAGTGTCTGGTCACGGGATCATGCATTACGGTACGAGTAAAGTGACTTGCCGGTAACGAGATTGAACGAGGTATTGGGATACCGACGATCGAATCTCGGGCAAGTAACATATCGATTGACAAAGGGAATTGCATACGGGGTTGATTGAATCCTCGACATCGTGATTCATCTGATGAGATCATCGTGGAGCATGTGGGAGCCAACATGGGTATCCAGATCCCGCTGTTGGTTATTGATCGGAGAGTCGTCTCGGTCATGTCTGCTTGCCTCCCGAACCCGTAGGATCTACACACTTAAGGTTCGGTGACGCTAGGGTTGTGAAGATGTATATATGCAGTAACCCGAATGTTGTTCGGAGTCCCGGATGAGATCCCGGACGTCACGAGGAGTTCCGGAATGGTCCGGAGGTAAAGAATTATATATAGGAAGTGCTGTTTCGGCCATCGGGACAAGTTTCGGGGTCACCGGTATTGTACCGGGACCACCGGAAGGGTCCCGGGGGTCCACCGGGTGGGGCCACCTATCCCGGGGGGCCCCATGGGCTGAAGTGGGAGGGAACCCAGCCCAAAGTGGGCTGGGGCGCCACTCCCCTAGGGCCCATGCGGCTAGGGTTGAGGGGAAACCCTAAAGGGGGCGCCCCCTTGCTTGGGGGGCAAGCCCCCCACCCTTGGCCGCCCCCCCCTAGGAGATTCCATCTCATAGGGCCGGCTCCCCCCTAGCACCCCTATATATAGTGGGGGAGAGGAGGGACTTCATACACCAGCCCCTGGCGCCTCCCTCTCTCCCCGTTACGTCTCTCTCTCGTAGTATAGGCGAAGCCCTGCTACTGTGACGCCCTGCATCCACCACCACGCCGTCGTGCTGCTGGATCTTCATCAACCTGTCCTTCCTCTTGCTGGATCAAGAAGGAGGAGACGTCTCCCGTCCCGTACGTGTGTTGAACGTGGAGGTGCCGCCCGTTCGGCGCTTGGTCATCGGTGATTTGGATCACGTCGTGTTCGACTACATCATCCCCGTTCTTTGAACGCTTCCGCTCGCGATCTACAAGGTATGTAGATGCATCCGATCACTCGTTGCTAGATGAACTCATAGATGGATCTTGGTGAAACCGTACGAAATTTTTTGTTTTTTGCAACATTCCCCAACACAGACATGCCGAACCCACGATACAACAGCCAGGGAAGGAGAAAGGCTACAACGAAAATCCAGGTGGTCTCCATTATGAGCATTAAATCTGTTTTATGCATTATTCCGTAGCCTACCCCTGGAGGGGGACATGTTAAACAGTCCCATCCGTTGCTTACCGCACCACTTGTTTCGTCCTGCACTTACAGCAGTTTTTATTTGAATAAAGCAATGCAGCACATTTTTGCTTCCAATTGCATTTCTTTCTTACACATATGTTCATCTATGACATGTTGCATCCGTACGTTTTGGTACGGCTAAATACACCAGGGGCTTATGTTTCCCCGCGTTATGGTGTGATAAGTCCGAACACTTTCACAAGTGCGGCACCCCGAACTTATAGCATTATATGCATCGGCTCCGAATCATGTTCTTGGGTCAATAGTTGGGTTTGCTCGGCTCCCATGTTTTGGTACCTTACGTTCCGTTTTATCGGCTAAGGTAGCACTGGGAGAACCACTACGATTGCGCCCCAGTTGAGCTGGGTTAACGCCTCAGTGGAGAAAGCTAAAACTGACCGTCATGATGAGGCGAGAGCTGGTCGCTGTTCGAGAGGTTCTTTGCGAGTCCCTAAAGACTTATGCCGCTTCGAGCGAGGAGCCGGATTCTGTCCGGCCAAGGCGTGGATAGCGCCCCAAATTCGGCCTTCCGAAAACTAGGGGCTTCGCCGAAATTTAAAATTATAGAATTCTATGGCTAAGTGAGAGTGTTCAAGCATTATAAGTCCGGTTGCCTTGTTCGTTGTGTTGAGCACCTCCCTAGATGGACCCAAAAATGGGAACAAGAGCGCTCGAGTTTATCCCGAACACCCAGCACTCGTGGCATGGGGGCTGAAGCCGACGACTTGCCATCTCTCAGATTTGATAAACAGCCGCACAGAAGGTAATATTTTAAATTAACAAGCGTTGCTTAGCGCATATGAACCAAGTTTTCAGCGCACAGGATAACAAACCGCGAGTCTACTCAAATATTACATCTTTGGAGCACTCACCCGCAATAGTGCGGGCGCCCTTCAGCACACTCCTATAATACATCTCGGGCGTGCGATGCTCCTTGCCCTCTGGTGGGGGGTCCGTCACAAGCTTCTGGGCATCCATCTTGCCCCAGTGCACCTTTGCGCGGGCAAGGGCCCGACGCGCACCTTCAATATAGGCGGAGTGCTTGATGACTTCAATCCATGGGCACGCGTCCACCAGCCGCTGCACCAGGCCGAAGTAGCTCCCAGGCATAGCCTCCTTAGGCCACAACCGAACTATGAGGCCCTTCATGGCTTGTTCGGCCGCCTTGTGGAACTCGACCAGCTGCTTCAGCTGGTCGCTAAGGGGCATCGGATGTCCGGCCTCAGCATACTGAGACCAGAAGACCTTCTCCGTTGAGCTCCCCTCCTCGGCCCAATAGAATGCGGCAGCATCGGACACGCTGCGGGGAAGATCTGCGAACGCTCCTGGAGAGCTCCGAATTCGGGTAAGCGACAGGTAATTAACACTCACATGCTTACTTTGCATGAAAAATGCCTTACCCGCTGCTATTTTCTTCACCGCCTCTATCTCCTGGAGGGCCTTGTAGGCTTCGGCCTTAGCGGCTTTAGCACTCTCAAGAGCCGTTGCAAGCTCAGACTCTCGAGTCTTCGAGTCACGCTCCAGGCTCTCGTGTTTCTTCACGAGATCCTGGAGCTCTTGCTGTACCTTTGCCACCTGCGCCTCCTGTTTCTCTCGCTCGGTGCGCTCCGCAGCCGCATTGCATTCGGCCGCGGCCACCGCCTCCTTCAGGGTCGCCACCTCGTTAGTGGCCCCTGCAATACCCCAGTTATCCTTGTCATTTTTCTTGCAACCAAAATCCTTTTCTGTAAGGTACAATTTTCATAAGGTATTACTCACCTTCTTTTTCCTCGAGCTGCTTCTTGGCATGGCCGAGCTCGTTCTCGGACCGCTCGAGGTTTTCCTTCAAAGTTTTGACCTCCGCAGTCAGTGCGGCAGAGGTTAGCAGCACAGCCTGCAATCCCATATTGACATATTTTCATGACTCCTGCGATTATCTTTCTAAAGATCCTCAGTCCGGCTTTTCTTTCCGAACACCGAACCGAGCATCAGGGGCTACTGTCTATGCGGTACCATTTTACATATATTGAAATTCTTACCTCAAAGCCTGTTAGAAGGCTGCTGCAGGCTTCGGTCAGCCCGCTCTTGGCGAGCTGAACCTTCTGAATCACCGTACTCATAATAGTGCAGTGTTCCTCTTTGATGGAGGCGCCGTTGCGCGCCTCCAGCGAATTATCCGGCACCTCCGGTTGGACGGAGGCAGCCGGCGTCGCGGTCTTGCCCTTCTTCCGAAGGGGTCGCCCGCTGGACTCCGGAGCCACTATGGGTTCCGGGGCTGAGTCCGGTGCAAAGTCCGGGAGGTTGTCCTGCGACACCTCCGGGGCCCTCTCCTCCTGGTGGGTCCCTTTCTGGGATCCCACCTCGGCATCATCTGCATCACGGGGGGTGGAGGCAGTCGGAAGAGAATCCATATCCTTAGGCGGACTGCAGGGTTGTATGCGGCATTAGAAAGACATAATGTGGCGGAAAACGAAAACCTTGAAGTTATTCGGGAGTCCGGATACTTACGATCTCGCCAGAGGCTTGGCCCTTGGAGGCCAGTCCTCGTCGTCGTCACTGGCGTTAGCGGAACAGTCCGGGGGAAGAGTTTTTCCCCTCTTGGACCCTTCGGCCTCCCTTGTTGGGGAGGCCTTCCTTTTCTTCCCTCCCCCCCGCTGGGGGAGAGGCTTTCTTCCTCTCCTTCTCGCCTTGGTGGGAGGAGTCGGCCTCGGATTCATCGTTCGATAGCACCTGAAAACGGGAACTCTTCCGAGTCCCCGTGGCCTTCTTCTTAGCCTTCTTCTCCGGCACCACATGGGGTGCCGGAGCCAGCAGCCCCGTTAGGCGGGCGTCAGCTGGGTCCTCTGGCAATGGGGCCGGACAGATAGCCTGTGCGGCCTTCTTCAGCCAGTCCTGTCAAAGGAAAGGGAGTTTAGATCCCGCATAGAGTCAAACTATGAATAACAAGCGTCCCGTAAAGGACAATATCACTTACCTCGTCAGCTGGACGCTGCGAGCTGAATCCGCGATCTTCGGTAGCGGATGCTGTCAGTGTACTAGAGTAGGGGTACCCTAGTATCCCGAACTTGTGCACGAGCAGTTGCAGCACCCCGCGGCAAGGCTTGCCGGGCGACCGCCAAGATCCTCCGTGGTTCCTTTGGAGCCATTCAAGAACAAAGTATTCAAGCCAAGGAGACAAGGCCCCGGCAAGAGGAGCTTGCCGGGAAGGCCAACCAAGGCATTTCAAGGAACTTACCGCGACGCGCCACGCGTCCCGGCAAGGCCCGGTGAGCGACAAGCTTCCGGACGCGACAAAGCAACGACCGCGGCAAGGCGCTTGCCGCGACAAGCTACCGCCCTGTACCCGCGCTCCAGCGCATCCACCAACGTGTCGTCCTGGGGCCTTTCCAGGCGCGCGTGGCAAGAGGCTGTGCAGCCAACGATGCGTGGTGGCAAGCGACGCTGACAAGACTACCATCATGGCGAATGGTGGCGTCCCTGACGGTCCTTTTCTGCACTGTTTGGGCGACACAGACAGGCATTTAATGCCTTTGTCCCCTGCCGTCAGGGTTAGGTAGGATACACTGTACAGGTAGTTGTACCAACCGCAACACCTTTTCCATTTTTACCCTTGTCTACGTTGCCACCTGTCGGTGACCCCTTTAGCATATAAAAGGAGGCCCACGTGAAACGTAGGGGGGGGGGGTTCGGCTCAGTTCAAAGGCAGAAAAACACTCACGCTCGGTCTCGTTAGCTGCTAGAGTGTACTATAGCACTCAGCGCTCCCGAGCAAGAACATAATACACTAAAACATGCAGCAGTAGGAGTGTTATCTCTCCGGAGAGCTCCGAAGCTGGGTAAACTGCTCGTGTGCTTCGCCTCGATCCGCTCTTCATGCGATCTCCGCCCCGCACCGAAGTGAAAGAGGCTCGGTCCGCCGGTCCCCATAGGTGTTCGTGGATCAGCTTCCCCGACATCTTTGGCGCGCCAGGTAGGGGGCGTCGAGATTGTGTGAACCTGATCCGGCGTTCACACGAGCTAGATCTTCAACTTCTTCATCGACATGCCACCGAAGAAGAAGGTTTCGGGGGCAACTGTTCCGTCCACGTCAATCCCACCACCACCGGAGCAAACGGGTGGCGGGGTAGACGCCGGCGGAGGAACGGACATCGACGAGGGAGCTCACGGCGCTGCCAGGTCCAAGGACAAGGCTGCGCAAACCTCGGCGTTTGTACATGCACTGCGCCCATCTCAAGAGGCGCAGGACCGACATCGTCATGGTATTCGCAGTACCATACGTTTGTTGGACCAAGATCGAGCTGGTGGATCCCGGGGTGCTCAAGACCAACATGCATGCCAACATACTGGCACGAGCGAGACACGGTCGCCCGGACGAGATACTGCTCCTTCTAACTTAGTTAGAAGTTCGAGCATATCCTGCTCCTCGCACCATTCGCCACTGCCGCCCACCACTCGAGCAGAAGCTTTGGCGCGAGCTCAACTGCTCCTAGACTACCCTCCAACGGCAGACAAGATCGACGAATGGAGGGCCACCATTCAGAGTCTCATCGACTTCGCCAACGGCGACACTCCACGGCAGCCAAGTACATCGCTGCCGCGGCAGGACTGCCAGGCACGAGCCGATGGCGACAAAACCGGTGGGGGTGCAACCACCGTGCATTCTCCACCCCGAAGGCCAAGATCGCCGACTCGCCGGATCCACCTCGACAGCGACTCCACCGCATCATCAGATCCACGAGCTCGTCGCGATCAGCGCCAAGTTCTTCACGAACGACAGCAAGAAGACGCTCGTACTCGCATCGAGTGCCGAAGAGAAGCGCGGCGTCAATCAGACCAGCACGCCGGGCCCTCTGTCGACATGCATGCGCTAGGGGAACCAGACGACTTGCCGTACGCGGTAGGTTGCCCTGCGTTCACTCGTGAGCTGCGGCAAGTCTAGTGGCCCAGCACGAAGAATTTTAAGCCAGACGTACCAGAGAAGTACGACGGCAAGACGCATCCGTCGGAGTTCCTCAGCATCTACACCATCGCGGTGCAGGCTGCCGGGGGACGAGACGACAAGATCCTTGCCAACTACTTCCCGCTAGTACTCAAGCCCAATGTCAGATCCTGGCTCATGCACTTGCCGGACAACTCCATATCCTCCTGGGCTGACCTGTGCCATCAATTTGTTGGCGCCTTTACGGGCGGCCACAAGCCTCATGGCCAAGAAAGCGACCTTCATCTGCTCACCCAGAAGGAAGGAGAGCCCCTGCGCAAGTACATTCAGAGATTCAGCCGCGTACAGCACAACATCCCAGATGTCCACCCTGCCGCGGTAATCAGCGCGTTCCATCAGAACGTGCGAAACTGCAGGATGCGGGAGGAGATGGCGATGTGCAAGATCAGAGACGTCAGTGAGCTATATGCCTTGGCCGACAAGTGTGCACGTGCTGAGGAAGGGAGGAAACTCCCCGGAGAGAATACAGGAGCAGGAGGATCTGATAGTGAGGATGCTGCCCCGGCAAAGAAAAACCAGCGGCGGAACAATAGGAAGAAGAAAGGCAAAGATGTGCTAGTCGTTGAGCAATCCGGCAAGGAAGCCAAAGCTGGTAGCTCCGGCAAGGAGATTGCCGCAGGCACCAACCACCAGGCTGTGGCGGTCGCCGACAAGCAGGACGGCACCAACAGGCAGTACTGCAAGATCCACCGCACTAAGGGCCATGACCTCCAGAGCTGCAAGAAAGTCGAGCAGCTTGTCAAATAGCAAAAGGCCGAATACGAGCGGCGCGACAAGGAGAAGGGCCAGGAAGGTGCTGGAGGAGCCGGCAAGAAATGTCCCGGCCGAGGAGGACGCCGTGGCAAGGCCAAGCAGCGACAAGGAGACAGACCTCCCCGCGGCCGCGACAAGGATGAAGATGACAACGACGATGAAGATATGGATGATGACGAGACCGATGAGCAGGAGTTCCAGAAAGCCACAGAGGTCCTGTGCATTGACGACGGTGCTTCTCTGCATACTTCACACCGCCAACTCAAGCAGTGGATGCGGGAAGTCAATGCAGCAGAGCCACCCGTCGAGTCACGCAAGCCTCTGAAATGGTCCGGCACGCCTATCATCTTTGATATTGAGGACCACCCTGATCGCATAACAGCGGTCGGGTGCCTGCCGATGTTGGTTTCACCAACTATCCGCAACCTCAAGGTCACTAAGATGCTAGTTGACGGCGGGGCCGGCTTGAACCTGATCTCCTCCGCGGTACTCCAGAAACTCCAGATCCCTGATAGCGAGCTCGAAGAGACCGGCACATTCCAAGGAATCAATCTGGGAAGGAGCAAGCCGAAGGGAAAGATCGCGTTGCCGGTGACATTTGGCAGCGAGTTGAACTTCAGGACTGAGAGGGTCACTTTTGACATTGCTAATTTTCCATTGCCTTACAATGGGATACTCGGTCGTCCAGCACTTGCCAAATTCATGGCAGCCTCTCACTATGCGTACAATATGCTGAAGATGCCAGGCCCGATAAGTGTTATCTCTGTCCCTGGCGACAAGAAGGATGCTCTTATCTGCGCCGACAAGATCTACCGGGAGGCAGCAGCCGCAACAGATCGCAGATCACTTGCCGTTGAAGCTCCCGGGGAGAAGAAGAAGACCAAGTCCGGCAAGAGTTCTGATGCCCACTCCGGCAAGCGCACCCCTTCGGAGTGCTGCGCTACCATCGAGGACGCACCACCGAGCTCCACCGGCAAGTGTAAGAAGACAATGGTAGCTCCACCAGAGATCAAGAAGGTGTCCGCCAAGGAGGACGGCACTGGTGGTACCTTCACCATCAGTGCCACCCTCGACCCTAATAGAAAAGCGTGCTCGTTGCTTTCCTGCGGGCGAACGTCGACGTGTTTGCATGGCAACCGTTTGACATCTCCGGTGTTCCCAGGAAAGTGATTGAGCACCATCTTGCCGTCTGTCCTCATGCGCGGACCGTCAAGCAGAAAGTCAGGAAACAGGCAGTGGAGCGCCAAGAATTCATTGCTGAAGAAATCAAGAAGTTGGAAGCAGCATGCCTTGTCAGAGGAGTGCTCCATCCTACGTGGTTGGCCAATCCTGTAGTCGTGCGCAAGGCAAACGGGAAATGGAGGCTTTGTATCGACTTTACCGATGTCAATAAAGCTTGTCCCAAAGACCCATTTCCCTTGCCGCGCATTGACCAGATTGTTGACTCCACGGCTGGATGTGACTTGCTTTCATTTCTTGATGCATACTCAGGATACCATTAGATCTTCGTGGCAGAAGAGGATGAGGAGAAAACCGCATTCATCACCCCATGTGGCACATACTGTTTCGTACGGATGCCTTTTGGTTTAAAGAATGCTGGTTCAACATTTGCAAGGGTAGTCCATGATGCTTTTGAGCCACAAATACACAGAAATGTGGAAGCATACATGGATGACATAGTGGTCAAGAGCAAGGACAAGGCAACTCTGATCCAAGATTTAGACGAAACCTTTGCAAATCTGCGCAAGATCAACCTCAAGCTTAACCCCGAGAAGTGCGTGTTTGGAGTCCCCTCCGGCAAGCTTCTCGGGTTCTTCGTGTCTCAGCGGGGAATTGAAGCCAATCCCGACAAGATCAAGGCCATTGAGCAGATTGAAGCACCAAAGCGCGTTAAGGATGTACGAAGACTTGCCGGTTGCGTGGCTGCTCTCAGCAGGTTTATCTCTAGGTCTGCTGAGCGCGCCCTGCCATTTTTCAAAATATTGAAAAAGGCAGGTCCAATGAAATGGACTCCGGAAGCGGAGGCTGCGCTGCAGGACTTAAAGAGATACCTATCCTCCACTCCAACAATTGTCACACCTAAGCCACAAGAGAAGTTGCTGCTGTATATAGCGGCAACCAATCAAGTGGTTAGTGCTGCGTTAGTAGCGGAGAGGGAGGCGGATGATGAGCCAGCAACCACGGCAAGTGCATCCAGCGACAAGCAGGGCACTTCACCGGCAAGCTCTGGTCCCGACAAGGATGGATCTGCGTAGACGCATGAAAAGATGCAGAAAAGAATGGTGCAGCGCCCAGTTTACTTTGTCAGTTCCCTTCTGCAGGGGGCTAGGTCGAGGTACTCTGGTGTGCAGAAATTGCTTTTCGGCCTTCTCATGGCCTCGAGAAAAGCTGCGCCATTATTTCCAAGCACATGAGATAACAGTCGTCACTCGTTTCCCGCTGAAGAGGATACTGCAAAATCCAGAAGCAACAGGCAGGATTGTCGAGTGGGCACTGGAACTGTCAAGCTTTGGCCTCAAGTTTGAGGGCACTACAACTATCCAAAGCAGGGCATTAGCGGAGTTCATAGCAGAGTGGACGCCAACACCAGATGAAGAAATTCCAGAAACGAGCATCCCCGTCAAGGAAGCAAGCAAAGAGTGGCTGATGTATTTTGATGGTGCCTTCTCGCTGCAAGGCGCCGGTGCGGGCGTGCTACTTGTTGCACCCACCGGAGAGCACCTCAAGTACGTAGTCCAAATGCACTTTCCCAAGGAGCAAGCAACGAACAATACCGCAGAGTATGAAGGTTTGCTTGCCGCTCTCAGGATCGCAGCAGACCTTGGGATCAAGAAGCTCATTGTCAGGGGTGACTCACAGCTTGTCGTCCATCAAGTGAACAAGAATTATCAGAGTCCGTTGATGGAAGCTTACGTTGATGAAGTGAGAAAGCTAGAAGAGCACTTTGACGGCCTACAAATGGAACATGTTCCAAGAGCTCAGAATGACATTGCTGATGGCCTGTCGAAGTGCGCCGCACTTAAGTTACCTGTGGAACCAAGGATCTTTGTGCTCAAGCTGACTCAACCGTCCGTAACGCCATCCACTGGCCAGAGCAAGAAGAGGAAGTTGATTTCTGGTGACTATTTTCCGGCAGAGCTCCCCGAAGCCGCCGCCAAGAAGGTCCTCAAGATCAACACCAAGGATGCTGAGGAGCAGTCTGCTCCGACAAACCCCAGGGTTTGTTCCGTTGAAGCAGACGCTCCCGACAAGTTTTGCTCCGGCAAGCTTGCCGGGGAACGTCAAGCTCCGGCTGAGCCGCAGGTTCTTGCCATAGAAGCGGATGTTCCCGCAGCAACAGATATGCCTTTAGTCCTTGTTGTCGAGCCGCAAGCTCCGGCATGGGCACAGTAGATTGTCCGTTTCCTTCAGACAGGAGAACTTCCCGAAGATCAAGAAGAAGTGGAAAGAGTAGCCCGGCAGTCAAGTATGTACCAGTTTGTCGACAACACACTGTACAGAAGAAGGCTCAACGGCGTGAAATTGAAGTGTATTCACCGGGAAGAAGGACAAAAGCTGTTGGCAGAGATACATGGAGGCATATGTGGTCACCACATTGGCGCAAGAGCACTTGTCGGCAAAGCGTTCCGGCAAGGTTTCTTTTGGCCAACAGCCCTCCAGGATGCAACTGCACAAGTAACCAAGTGTGAAGCGTGCCAGTTCCATTCCAAGCAGATACACCAGCCAGCTCAAGCTCTCCAGACGATCCCTTTATCCTGGCCATTTTCGGTCTGGGGGCTCGACATCCTCGGCCCCTTTCCCCAAGCTGTCGGGGGCTTTGAGTACTTGTACGTTGCAATATACAAGTTCACAAAGTGGCCAGAAGTGGAAGCAGTGAGGAAGGTGACAGCACAGTCAGCAATCAAGTTCTTCAGGTCGATTATTTGCCGTTTCGGGATCCCTAACAAGATCATTACCGACAACGGCACACAATTCACGAGCCGCACCTTCATGCAGTACGTCCAAGATCTTGGCACCAAGGTCTGCTTCGCTTCTATTGCTCATCCGAGAAGCAACGGTCAAGCAGAGAGGGCGAATGCTGAAGTGCTGCGCGGGCTCAAGACCAGGACTTTCGACAGGCTGCACAAGTGCGGAAAGAACTGGATTGAGGAGCTGCCGGTGGTTCTTTGGTCAATCAGGACAACGCCAAATCGAGCCACTGGCCAGACACCTTTCGCTCTAGTCTATGGAGCAGAGGCAGTTCTCCCCACGGAACTCGTATACGGGTCACCTCGAGTGCTCGCTTATGATGAGCTTGAGCAAGAGCAGCTGCGACAAGATGACACGCTGCTCCTTGAGGAGGACCGTCTTCAGGCTGCTGTACGAGCTGCTCGATACCAGCAAGCTTTGCGCCACTACCATAGCCGCAAAGTTAACGCCAGAAGTTTCGAGGAAGGCGACCTTGTTCTTCGACGCGTTCAGTCCGCCAAGAATTCCAACAAGTTGACGCCGAAGTGGGAAGGCCCTTACCGGGTGAAACGAGTCACTAGGCCTGGCGCTGTCCGCCTTGAGACCGAAGATGGCATTCCGGTGAGCAACTCCTGGAACATTGAGCATCTTCGTAAGTTTTACCCGTAGGGCGCGGTTGCCGGAACCCGTTCCGGCAACCACCTTTTGTACAAGTCTTGTCGATGTTGCATGTAATCCTTTGTACAAAGCTGGGCGCAGACCCCATGCATAAGTAAAGCTCATGTGCTCCGCACATCTTGTCAATTTCATGCTTTCCACTCTTTTTTGCATGCTTTATCTGACACTTTGTGCAGCGCCTACCCCCGGTAAGCAATAACGAGCCGTAAGGCTCCATATCTTTATTCTCCTCTTCTTTCTCTTTCTCATAGAAAGGAAGGTTCCCTCGCCCACAAGTTTGCCGGGGGGAGAGGAGAAAACAATGGTGTGGGCCAAGCATCGCTCGAAGAAGTTACGCCTTACCGGGAAGCAAACGACAAAAAAGCTAAGTTGCCAAAGTTTGAGCAATCAGTTTTAAAATTTTAAGTTATCTTCCTCGAACGACCGTGCTTTGTATGGAAAACCTGTGCGTGGAGGAACCAACTCGTAGCTAGTTGCGCCCTTACTTTGTTTCGAGTCCGCTCAACAATTTAAGTGAGCTGCGACTAGTTGCAACAAGGTTTCTTGCCGGTAGCGGCACCGCCAGCAGGCTGCTGACGTCCCGCACTCAGCGCTCGCGGCTAAGGTGCCTGCGCCGACAAGTTCCCTAGAAGCGTAGGGCAAAAACATACAAAGGAAGGGATCAAGTAAAGGAAATAACATAGCAATCTCTACCCAAAATAGAGTTATATTACAAGATAACTTGTCGCAGCTCTAACAGAATGTTCTCATGACATGACCAGCGGCGACAAAGAAAAAGAAAAGACGGGTGGCCTAATCTACGTGATCGCCCTCAACCCTCTTGATCTCGCTCACCTTGTCCACAATGGGTGCGACAAGGGCCTTGAGCGCTTCCAGATCAGCGTCCGGCGGCAAGGACCTGAGGACGTTGGTGAGGTTGAGGCCTGGGTTGCGGAAGGCCACCTTCACCAGCACCTTCTGAAGAGCCCCCACGCAGATCCTGCGCGACTCGTCGGCCAGCTGCTTTGGGATCTTCTCCCGGAGTTGCTGGAGGGCCGTCGCCACGCCTTTGAAGAACAAGCTGAGCTTGGCGCTGGGTTGGAGGTGCTCATCAGAGGAGTACCCGAGATCCTCCATCCCCAACTGCGCCAACTCCCCGTCGATGGCTGCGGCAAGATCCATGAGACCCTCGGTCCAGTGCTCCACAGTCTCCCTGAAAGCGTCGTAGGCGGCAGCAGCATTCGCCAGCAGCGCCTCGTCGGTCTTGATCTTCTCCTTCAAGGCCACCTCCTGCTCCCTGGCGCCGTCTAGCGTCTTGGTCAAGGTGGCCAGCTTCAACTCGAGATCTGCATTGGAGTCCTTGGCGGCACTAAGCTCTTTTACTCCTCTCAGCGAGACGACCCTGCAGCTCACCATGAGCAGCGGCGTCCTTCTCGCGCTCACGCTTGAGCACAGCAAGCTCCTCGCCACTCGCCTTGAGATTAGCCTCCAGCTGTGTCATCTTCATCTCCAACTCCTTCTTCGCGGCCTCGGCAGCTGCGGCAGCATCCTTTGCTTCCTTGAGAGCCCCGCCAATTGCTTGCTCGCGCGCGGCAAGCTCCTCCTCGTGGCTGTCAAGGTTGACCTTGCGCTGCGCCAACTCGCCTTCCAGCACAGATAGCTTCTCGGCAGCAAGTCGCTGCTGCTCTTCAACCTCAGCCTTCCCGAGGAGGAAGGCTTTCCGCTCCTCGGCGAGTTGCTCCCGCTCCTCCGCTAGGGATCGGAGAGCTTCCTGCCTGATACCCCGGAGCTCCTCCGCGCGCTTCTCGATGTCCACTCCCGCCTTCGCGACAAGCGATTCTCGGGATGCCAGCTTGGCTTGAAGGGCGCGGTAAAGCGATAACAACTTCCGCAGCAACCGCTCCTCCTCAGGCTCGTCGCTGCTGCTTGGCGCGTTGACCAGCATCAGCCCAGCAGAGGCGAGCACCTCTCCATCCAAGATTTCTCCTTCGACCGGCGCCCTAGAGCTTGACGCCCAGGGGATCTTGATGAAGATGCCATCGCCAGCCTTCAAGTAGGCGCCAGGCTGGGGCTCTTCAGAGCCTGGCGCTGCAGCAGCGGCGGAGGGATCGGCGGTCGGCGTAGCGCCTGGCGCTCCTGCGGCCTCAAGGCCATCAGTGCGACCGCCGGACTCCTCGCCAGCTTCTGCGGCGGCAGCATTGGCGGCCTCTTCGCCGGCGGGATCATCAGCGCTGGCCTCTTCTTCGGTGGCAGTGGCGTCGTTGTTGTTGCCGCGCGTGTTCTCCTCGCCAGCGACCTCGGTTTCCATTGGATCCGCGGCAGATGGATCTGACGACCGAGGAGGGGAGAAAAGTCAAGCAAAAATTCAAAAAGAAAATCAGAAGAAGAAGAACCCAAGGGAAGTTCTCAAGCGAGAGGATTACCTGGATCTGCAGCCGCGGTCTCCGTCACCGGGGGGTCGCTGGTGTTATCCCTTGCCGGAGAACTGTCCCTTGCCGGAGAATTCTCCCTTGCCGGAGAACGCTCCCTTGCCGGGGAATCCTCCCTTGGCGGTGTAGTCGAAGCAGATGGCATTTCGGGAGCGGCTTCCGGGCACTCCTGGTGAGGCTGCTCTGCTCCTACACAAACCAACAGTCAGATATCAGCAAAGCAAGAGCACCAATGCGTGCCTGACAGCAAGAAGTAAACTATACACTTACGTTGGGGGCTGCGCTGGGGGATGCTTTGGGGAATAGTTGCCGGGTCTGGCAAGGTGGTCTCAGACACGTCCCCTGCTGTCGCGGTGGGTTCGTCCTCGATGACAATCACCGGGACCTTGGCTCTCTTCGCCGCTCTCTGGGCCAGAGTCCTGAAAAGGAACGGATTTGGAGTAAAGCAAATCAGATACAAGACAAAACAGCAAAGATTGAAGAACTACAAGTACAGCAAAGAATCTTACTCTTCTTCTTCCTCATCGGAGCTGAGAGCGGAGAGATCGAAGTCCGGCTCGCCTTCGGTGCGATGAGGCGGAGGAGTAGGTTCCCTTGTCCGCTTGGCAGGAGCAGTGGCGGTGGACCGGGAAGACCTCGCTCCAGTTGCCGCAGCGGCATGAGGCGCTCCCGTGGCAACAGTGCTTGCCGCGGTCGAGCGCATCGCGCGGTGCGGTGGCTGTTGACCCGTCTGCCGCCCCGCTACATCCCCGGCCTTGCGGAGATGCCTTCTTGCTGGAGCTGGGGGCTCAGCTTGCGGCAAGCTGGCTGAAGGTGGGGAGGAGGAGGAGCCGATCTGCAACGGGTCACTCGCGCCCTCGGCGGGCTCGCTCGACTCGGATTCAGGCCCGACAAGCTCTTCCTCGCCGACAAGCTCCTCTCGCTCGGCAAGGCTTGCCGCCTCTGCTGCCTCTGCCTCCTCCGCGGTGAACCCAAACTCGCCCGCGGCAGCTGCTGCCGCCGCCTCTTCCAGCCTAGTGGCGATGCGCTGCATCTCCGCATCGGTGGTGTCGCGGGTGAGGCTCTTCTGTTCATCGGGGCGGACCGGCACTTCTACCAAGCTGTCAAAGAACTCCTGCATGACGTCGTCTACTGGCTCTTGCCAAGTTGGAACAATTCCATGCGAATCGCACAGCGGCATCATTGCACGGACGCGGTCGAGCGAGGAATTGTTGCACAACGGAACGACACTCCTCGGCAACATGAATGGATGTTGAGGATTGCGCTTGAATAGTTCCAGGAGCATCGCGTCCAGTTCCAAGACAGTGAAGTTGAAGTTGAGGCCCGGGCGCAGCCTCATGATATCCGCCGAGTTCTGGAACTCCCAAGCGGGTCTCCTCCTCTCTTGAAGGAGGGCGATGCGGCAGCGAAGAAAATCTGCGCCAACGGCGCCTACGGTGAGCCCGACAAGCCTGAGGCGTAAGATCCGGGTGACGGCAATCTTCAGCCTATCATCTTCCGGGGCCACGTTGCTCCAATCATTGCCGCGTACTATTGGGGTTTGGCGCCGGGCGGTAAATGGCTGCGGGTTCTCCTTGATGATCCAGCACCAATCTACTCTCCATTCCTCCCACTTGCTGCGGAGCTCTCCCTCCAGATAAGCTTCCTTCTTGCCGACTCTCGAGATCCAGGCGATTCCGCTGGCAAGGGGCTCCCCTCTCTCGACTCGGGGCATAAAGAAGTGGCGAAAAAGGGCTACGTTTGGATGGACTCCGACAAAGTTTTTGCAGAGATGTGCAAAAACTGCCATGGTCAGAACGGCATTGGGGGTGAAATCAAGGAGGCGGAAACCGTAGGTGTTCATAATGTCACAGAAAAATTCAGAGAAGGGCGGGCAGAGCCCGCAGTAGAAGAACAGCGCGAAGAAGGGATATCCGTTTGGAGCCAGTCCCGAAGCGGCAGCTGAGAGTACCTTTGTGCGCGGATGCGCTCGCGTCTCCGTCGACCAGAAGAGGTAGTAGTACTCCCTCAGCTCCTT
Source organism: Triticum timopheevii (assembly GCA_963921465.1). NCBI lineage: Eukaryota > Viridiplantae > Streptophyta > Magnoliopsida > Poales > Poaceae > Triticum > Triticum timopheevii. The sequence goes on from OY997268.1 coordinate 584,590,489, forward strand.
CGCGTCAAGCTGAGGGGGGAAGATTGCCCGCTCCTTTCGCAGCGCCGCGAGCCGCTGCGACTCGGCTGACTTCACGCCCTTACCCTTGTCGGCTTTCGGAGCCATGGCGGAGGTGGCGGGGGAGATCGACGGTGTTGGTGGTGCCGGTGGCAATGGGGGGCGGAGCGCTGCTCTCTTTCGACTTTGGGAAGAAGGGGGGAGCGGCGGAGATTTCCGAGAATGGAGTAGCAACCGGCGAGATGGGTGAACCGCCCCTGTTTCCCCTGCTTATAAAGAGGGAGGGGGCGGACATTCCGCTTTTTTGAATAAAGAAACCACCCACGATCTCTCCCACGACGCCACATTCGACGTGTGCCGTTGGGGGAGGGCGCGGTGGATACGGAGTAAGATACGGCGTAACCCAGGTCGCACGTGCCCGTGCCCTGCTTTGGGCCTGGCCCAACAGCGCTCGACACCGTGTGTGGCCCAGGCCCGGGGGCTCCTGTCGGTGTACTAGAGTAGGGGTACCCTAGTATCCCGAACTTGTGCACGGGCAGTTGCAGCACCCCGCGGCAAGGCTTGTCGGGCGACCGCCAAGATCCTCCGTGGTTCCTTTGGAGCCATTCAAGAGCAAAGTATTCAAGCCAAGGAGACAAGGCCCCGGCAAGAGGAGCTTGCCGGGAAGGCCAACCAAGGCATTTCAAGGAACTTACCGCGACGCGCCACGCGTCCCGGCAAGGCCCGGTGAGCGAAAAGCTTCCGGACGTGACAAGGCAACGGCCGCGGCAAGGCGCTTGCCGCGACAAGCTACCGCCCTGTACCCGCGCTCCAGCGCATCCACCAACGTGTCGTCCTGGGGCCTTTCCAGGCGTGCGTGGCAAGAGGTTGTGCAGCCAACGGTGCGTGGTGGCAAGCGACGCTGACAAGACTACCATCATGGCGAACGGTGGCGTCCCTGACGGTCCTTTTCTGCACTATTTGGGCGACACAGACAGGCATTTAATGCCTTTGTCCCCTGCCGTCAGGGTTAGGTAGGATACAGTGTACAGGTAGTTGTACCAACCGCAACACCTTTTCCATTTTTACCCTTGTCTATGTTGCCACCTGTCGGTGACCCCTTTAGCATATAAAAGGAGTCCGTGCCATTGTGCAACAATTCCTCGCTCGGCCGCATCCGTGCAATGATGCCGCTGTGTGATTCGCATGGAATTGTTCCAACTTGGCAAGAGCCTACAGACGACGTCGTGCAGGAGTTCTTCGACAGCTTGGTAGAAGTGCCGGTCCGCCCCGATGAACAGAAGAGCCTCACCCGCGACACCACCGATGCGGAGATGCAGCGCATCGCCACTAGGCTGGAAGAGGCGGCGGCAGCAGCTACCGCGGGCGATTTTGGGTTCATCGCGGAGGAGGCAGAGGCAGCAGAGGCGGCAAGCCTTGCCGAGCGAGAGGAGCTTGTTGGCGAGGAAGAGCTTGTCGGGCCTGAATCCGAGTCGAGCGAGCCCGCCGAGGGCGCGAGTGACCCGTTGCAGATCGGCTCCTCCTCCTCCCCACCTTCAGCCAGCTTGCCGCAAGCTGAGCCCCCAGCTCCAGCAAGAAGGCGCCTCTACAAGGCCGGGGATGTAGCGGGGCGGCAGACGGGTCAACAGCCGCTGCACCGCGCGACGCGCTCGACCGCGGCAAGCACTATTGCCACGGGAGCGCCTCACGCCGCTGCGGCAACTGGAGCGGGGTCTTCCCGGTCCACCGCCACTGCTCCTGCCAAGCGGACAAGGGAACCTACTCCTCCGCCTCGTCGCACCGGAGGCGAGCTGGACTTCGATCTCTCCGCGCTCAGCTCCGATGAGGAAGAAGAAGAGTAAGATTCTTTGCTGTACTTGTAGTTCTTCGATCTTTGCTGTTTTGTCTTGTATCTGATTTGCTTTACTCCGAATCCGTTCCTTTTCAGGACTCTGGCCCAGAGAGCGGTGAAGAGAGCCAAGGTCCCGGTGATTGTCATCGAGGACGAACCCACCGCGACAGCAGGGGACGTGTCTAAGACCACCTTGCGGACCCGGCAACTATTCCCCAAAGCAGCTCCCAGCGTAGCCCCCAGCATAAGTGTATAGTTTACTTCTTGCTGTCAGGCGCGCATTGGTGCTCTTGCTTTGCTGATATCTGACTGTTGGTTTGTGTAGGAGCAGAGCAGCCTCACCAGGAGTGCCCAGAAGCCGCTCCCGAAATGCGATCTGCTTCGACTACGCCGCCAAGGGAGGATTCCCCGGCAAGGGAACGTTCTCCGGCAAGGGAGAATTCTCTGGCAAGGGCCAGTTCTCCGGCAAGGGATAACACCAGCGACCCCCCGGTGGCGGAGACCGCGGCTGCAGATCCAGGTAATCCTCTCGCTTGAGAACTTCCCTTGGGTTCTTCTTCTTCCGATTTTCTTTTTGAATTTTTGCTTGACTTTTTTCCCCTCCTCGGTCGTCAGATCCATCTGCCGCGGATCCAATGGAAACCGAGGTCTCCGGCGAGGAGAACGCGCGCGGCAACAACAACGACGCCGCTGCCACCGAAGAAGAGGCCGGCGCTGATGATCCCGCCGGCGAAGAGGCCGCCAATGCTGCCGCCGCAGAAGCTGGCGAGGAGTCCGTCGGTCGCACTGACGGCCCTGAGGGCGCACGAGCGCCAGGCGCTACGCCGACCGCCGATCCCTCCGCCGCTGCTGCAGCGCCAGGCTCCGAAATGCCCCAGCCCGGCGCCTACTTGAAGGCCGGCGATGGCATCTTCATCAAGCTCCCCTGGGCGTCAAGCTCCAGGGCGCCGGTCGAAGGAGAAATCTTGGATGGAGAGGTGCTCGCCTCTACTGGGCTGACACTGGTCGACGCGCCAAACAGCAGCAGCGACGAGCCTGAGGAGGAGCGGTTGCTGCGGAAGCTATTATTGCTTTACCGCGCCCGACAAGCCAAGCTGGCATCCCGAGAAGCGCTTGTCGTGAAGGCGGGAGTGGACATCGAGAAGCGTGCGGAGGAGCTCCGGGGTCTCAGGCAGGAAGCTCTCCGATCCCTAGCGGAGGAGCGGGAGCAACTCACCTAGGAGCGGAAAGCCTTCCTCCTCGGGAAGGCTGAGGTTGAAGAGCAGCAGCGACTTGCTGCCGAGAAGCTATCTGCGCTGGAAGGCGAGTTGGCGCAGCGCAAGGTCAACCTTGACAGCCACGAGGAGGAGCTTGCCGCGCGCGAGCAAGCAATTGGCGGGGCTCTCAAGGAAGCAAAGGATGCTACCGCAGCTGCCGAGGCCACCAAGAAGGAGCTGGAGATGAAGATGACACAGCTGGAGGCTGATCTCAAGGCGAGCGGCGAGGAGCTTGCTGTGCTTAAGCGTGAGCGCGAGAAGGACGCCGCTGCTCATGGTGAGCTGCAGGGTCGTCTCGCTGAGAGGAGCAAAGAGCTTAGTGCCGCCAAGGACTCCAATGCGGATCTTGAGTTGAAGCTGGCCACCTTGACCAAGACGCTGGACGGCGCCAGGGAGCAGGAGGTGGCCTTGAAGGAGAAGATCAAGACCGACGAGGCACTACTGGCGAATGTTGCTGCCGCCTACGACGCTTTCAGGGAGACTGTGGAGCACTGGACCGAGGGCCTCGTGGATCTTGCCGCAGCCATTAACGGGGAGTTGGCGCAGTTGGGGATGGAAGATCTCGGGTACTCCTCTGATGAGCACCTCCAACCCAGCGCCAAGCTCAACTTGTTCTTCAAAGGCGTGGTGACGGCCCTCCAGCAACTCCGGGAGAAGATCCCAAAGCAGCTGGCCAACGAGTCACGCAGGATCTGCGCGGGGGCTCTTCAGAAGGTGCTGGTGAAGGTGGCCTTCTGCAACCCAGGCCTCAACCTCACCAACGTCCTCAGGTCCTTGCCGCCGGACGCTGATCTGGAAGCGCTCAAGGCCCTTGTCGCACCCATTGTGGACAAGGTGAGCAAGATCAAGAGGGTTGAGGGCGATCGCGTAGATTAGGCCGCCCGTCTTTTCTTTTTCTTTGTCGCCGCTGGTCATGTCATGAGAACATTCTGTTAGAGCTGCGACAAGTTATCTTGTAATATAACTCTATTTTGGGTAGAGATTGCTATGTTATTTCCTTTACTTGATCCCTTCCTTTGTATGTTTTTGCCCTACACTTCTAGGGAACTTGTCGGCGCAGGAACCTTAGCCGCGAGCGTTGAGTGCGGGACGTCAGCAGCCTGCTGGCAGTGCCGCTACCGGCAAGAAACCTTGTCGCAACTAGTCGCAGCTCACTTAAATTGTTGAGCGGACTCGAAACAAAGTAAGGGCGCAACTAACTACGAGTTGGTTCCTCCGCGCACAGGTTTTCCATACAAAGCACGGTCGTTCGAGGAAGATAACTTAAAAATTTAAAACTGATTGCTCAAACTTTGGCAACTTAGCTTTTTTGTCGTTTGCTTCCCGGTAAGGCGTAACTTCTTCGAGCGATGCTTGGCCCACACCATTGTTTTCTCCTCTCCCCCCGGCAAACTTGTGGGCGAGGGAACCTTCCTTTCTATGAGAAAGAGAAAGAAGAGGAGAATAAAGATATGGAGCCTTACGGCTCGTTATTGCTTACCGGGGGTAGGCGCTGCACAAAGTGTCAGATAATTCATGCAAAAAAGAGTGGAAAGCATGAAATTGACAAGATGTGCGGAGCACATGAGCTTTACTTATGCACGGGGTCTGCGCCCGGCTTTGTACAAAGGATTACATGCAACATCAGCAAGACTTGTACAAAAGGTGGTTGCCGGAACGGGTTCCGGCAACCGCGCCCTACGAGTAAAACTTACGAAGATGCTCAATGTTCCAGGAGTTGCTCACCGGAATGCCATCTTCGGTCTCAAGGCGGACAGCGCCAGGCCTAGTGACTCGTTTCACCCGGTAAGGGCCTTCCCACTTCAGCGTCAACTTGTTGGAATTCTTGGCGGACTGAACGCGCCGAAGAACAAGGTCTCCTTCCTCGAAACTTCTGGCATTAACTTTGCAACTATGGTAGCGGCGCAAAGCTTGCTGGTATCGAGCAGCTCGTACAGCAGCCTGAAGACGGTCCTCCTCAAGGAGCAGCGCGTCATCTTGTCGCAGCTGCTCTTGCTCAAGCTCATTATAAGCGAGCACTCGAGGTGACCCATATACGAGTTCCGTGGGGAGAACTGCCTCTGCTCCATAGACTAGAGCGAAAGGTGTCTGGCTAGTGGCTCGATTTGGCGTCGTCCTGATCGACCAAAGAACCACCGGTAGCTCCTCAATCCAGTTCTTTGCGCACTTGTGCAGCCTGTCGAAAGTCCTGGTCTTGAGCCCGCGCAGCACTTCAGCATTCGCCCTCTCTACTTGACCGTTGCTTCTCGGATGAGCAACAGAAGTGAAGCAGACCTTGGCGCCAAGATCTTGGACGTACTGCATGAAGGTGCGGCTCATGAATTCTGTGCCGTTGTCGGCAATGATCCTGTTAGGGATCCCAAAACGGCAAACAATCGACCTGAAGAACTTGACTGCTGACTGTGCTGTCACCTTCCTCACTGCTTCCACTTCTGGCCACTTTGTGAACTTGTCGATTGCAACGTACAAGTACTCAAAGCCCCCGACAGCTCGGGGAAAGGGGCCGAGGGTGTCGAGCCCCCAGACCGAAAATGGCCAGGATAAAGGGATCGTCTGGAGAGCTTGAGCTGGCTGGTGTATCTGCTTGGAATGGAACTGGCACGCTTCACACTTGGTTACTTGTGCAGTTGCATCCTGGAGGGCTGTTGGCCAAAAGAAACCTTGCCGGAACGCTTTGCCGACAAGTGCTCTTGCGCCAATGTGGTGACCACATATGCCTCCATGTATCTCTGCCAACAGCTTTTGTCCTTCTTCCCGGTGAATACACTTCAATTTCACACCGTTGAGTCTTCTTCTGTACAGTGTGTTGTCGACAAACTGGTACATACTTGACTGACGGGCTACTCTTTCCGCTTCTTCTTGCTCTTCGGGAAGTTCTCCTGTCTGAAGGAAACGGACAATCTGCCGTGCCCATGCTGGAGCTTGCGGCTCGACAACAAGGACTAAAGGCATATCTATTGCCGCGGGAACATCCGCTTCTACGGTAAGAACCTGCGGCTCAGCCGGAGCTTGACATTCCCCGGCAAGCTTGCCGGAGCAAAACTTGTCGGGAGCGTCTGCTTCAACGGAACAAACCCTGGGGTTTGTCGGAGCAGACTGCTCCTCTGCATCCTTGGTGTTGATCTTGAGGACCTTCTTAGCGGCGGCTTCGGGGAGCTCTGCCGGAAAATAGTCACCAGAAATCAACTTCCTCTTCTTGCTCTGGCCAGTGGATGGCGTTACGGACGGTTGAGTCAGCTTGAGCACAAAGATCCCTGGTTCCACAGGTAACTTAAGTGCGGCGCACTTCGACACCGTTCCTTCTGTAGGCCGTCAAAGTGCTCTTCTAGCTTTCTCACCTCATCAACGTAAGCTTCCATCAATGGACTCTGATAATTCTTGTTCACTTGGCGGATGACAAGCTGTGAGTCACCCCTCACAATGAGCTTCTTGATCCCAAGGTCTGCTGCGATCCTGAGACCGGCAAGCAAACCTTCATACTCTGCAGTATTGTTTGTTGCTTGCTCCTTGGGAAAGTGCATCTGGACTACGTACTTGAGGTGCTCTCCGATGGGTGCAACAAGTAGCACGCCCGCACCGGCGCCTTGCAGCGAGAAGGCACCATCAAAATACATCAGCCACTCTTTGCTTGCTTCCTTGACGGGGATGCTCGTTTTTGGAATTTCTTCATCTGGTGTTGGCGTCCACTCTGCTATGAACTCCGCTAATGCCCTGCTTTGGATAGTTGTAGTGCTCTCAAACTTGAGGCCAAAGCTTGAAAGTTCCAGTGCCCACTCGACAATCCTGCCTGTTGCTTCTGGATTTTGCAGTATCCTCTTCAGCGGGAAACGAGTGACGACTGTTATCTCATGTGCTTGGAAATAATGGCGTAGCTTTCTCGAGGCCATGAGAAGGCCGAAAAGCAATTTCTGCACACCAGAGTACCTCGACCTAGCCCCCTGCAGAAGGGAACTGACAAAGTAAACTGGGCGCTGCACCATTCTTTTCTGCATCTTTTCATGCGTCTACGCAGATCCATCCTTGTCGGGACCAGAGCTTGCCGGTGAAGTGCCCTGCTTGTCGCTGGATGCACTTGCCGTGGTTGCTGGCTCATCATCCGCCTCCCTCTCCGCTACTAACGCAGCACTAACCACTTGATTGGTTGCCGCTATATACAGCAGCAACTTCTCTTGTGGCTTAGGTGCGACAAGTGTTGGAGTGGAGGATAGGTATCTCTTTAAGTCCTGCAGCGCAGCCTCCGCTTCCGGAGTCCATTTCATTGGACCTACCTTTTTCAATATTTTGAAAAATGGCAGGGCGCGCTCAGCAGACCTAGAGATAAACCTGCTGAGAGCAGCCACGCAACCGGCAAGTCTTCGTACATCCTTAACGTGCTTTGGTGCTTCAATCTGCTCAATGGCCTTGATCTTGTCGGGATTGGCTTCAATTCTCCGCTGAGACACGAAGAACCCGAGAAGCTTGCCGGAGGGGACTCCAAACACGCACTTCTCGGAGTTAAGCTTGAGGTTGATCTTGCGCAGATTTGCAAAGGTTTCGTCTAAATCTTGGATCAGAGTTGCCTTGTCCTTGCTCTTGACCACTATGTCATCCATGTATGCTTCCACATTTCTGTGTATTTGTGGCTCAAAAGCGTCATGGACTACCCTTGCAAATGTTGAACCAGCATTCTTTAAACCAAAAGGCATCCGTACGAAACAGTATGTGCCACATGGGGTGATGAATGCGGTTTTCTCCTCATCCTCTTCTGCCATGAAGATCTGATGGTATCCTGAGTATGCATCAAGAAATGAAAGCAAGTCACATCCAGCCGCGGAGTCAACAATCTGGTCAATGCGCGGCAAGGGAAATGGGTCTTTGGGACAAGCTTTATTGACATCGGTAAAGTCGATACAAAGCCTCCATTTCCCGTTTGCCTTGCGCACGACTACAGGATTGGCCAACCACGTAGGATGGAGCACTCCTCTGACAAGGCATGCTGCTTCCAACTTCTTGATTTCTTCAACGATGAATTCTTGGCGCTCCACTGCCTGTTTCCTGACTTTCTGCTTGACGGGCCGCGCATGAGGACAGACGGCAAGATGGTGCTCAATCACTTTCCTGGGAACACCGGGGATGTCAGACGGTTGCCATGCAAACACGTCGACGTTCGCCCGCAGGAAAGCAACGAGCGTGCTTTCCTATTTAGGGTCGAGGGTGGCACTGATGGTGAAGGTACCACCAGTGCCGTCCTCCTTGGTGGACACCTTCTTGATCTCTGGTGGAGCTACCATTGTCTTCTTACACTTGCCGGTGGAGCTCGGTGGTGCGTCCTCGATGGTAGCGCAGCACTCCAAAGGGGTGCGCTTGCCGGAGGGGGCATCAGAACTCTTGCCGGACTTGGTCTTCTTCTTCTCCCCGGGAGCTTCAACGGCAAGTGATCTGCGATCTGTTGCGGCTGCTGCCTCCCGGTAGATCTTGTCGGCGCAGATAAGAGCATCCTTCTTGTCGCCAGGGACAGAGATGACACTTATCGGGCCTGGCATCTTCAGCATATTGTACGCATAGTGAGAGGCTGCCATGAATTTGGCAAGTGCTGGACAGCCGAGTATCCCATTGTAAGGCAATGGAAAATTAGCAACGTCAAAAGTGGCCCTCTTAGTCCTGAAGTTCAACTCGCTGCCAAATGTCACCGGCAACGCGATCTTTCCCTTCGGCTTGCTCCTTCCCAGATTGATTCCTTGGAATGTGCCGGTCTCTTCGAGCTCGCTATCAGGGATCTGGAGTTTCTGGAGTACCGCGGAGGAGATCAGGTTCAAGCCGGCCCCGCCGTCAACTAGCATATTAGTGACCTTGAGGTTGCGGATAGTTGGTGAAACCAACATCGGCAGGCACCCGACCGCTGTTATGCGATCAGGGTGGTCCTCAATATCAAAGATGATAGGCGTGCCGGACCATTTCAGAGGCTTGCGTGACTCGACGGGTGGCTCTGCTGCATTGACTTCCCGCATCCACTGCTTGAGTTGGCGGTGTGAAGTATGCAGAGAAGCACCGCCGTCAACGCACAGGACCTCTGTGGCTTTCTGGAACTCCTGCTCATCGGTCTCGTCATCATCCATATCTTCATCGTCGTCATCATCTTCATCCTTGTCGCGGCCGCGGGGAGGTCTGTCTCCTTGCCGCTGCTTGGCCTTGCCGCGGCGTCTCCTGTCGGTGTACTAGAATAGGGGTACCCTAGTATCCCGAACTTGTGCACGGGCAGTTGCAGCACCCCGCGGCAAGGCTTGCCGGGCAACCGCCAAGATCCTCCGTGGTTCCTTTGGAGCCATTCAAGAACAAAGTATTCAAGCCAAGGAGACAAGGCCCTGGCAAGAGGAGCTTGCTGGGAAGGCCAACCAAGGCATTTCAAGGAACTTACCGCGACGCGCCACGCGTCCCGGCAAGGCCCGGTGAGCGACAAGCTTCCGGACGCGACAAGGCAACGACCGCGGCAAGGCGCTTGCCGCGACAAGCTACCGCCCTGTACCCGCGCTCCAGCGCATCCACCAATGTGTCATCATGGGGCCTTTCCAGGCGCGCGTGGCAAGAGGCTGTGCAGCCAATGGTGCATGGTGGCAAGCGACGCTGACAAGAGTACCATCGTGGCGAACGGTGGCGTCCCTGACGGTCCTTTTGTGCACTGTTTGGGTGACACAGACAGGCATTCAATGCCTTTGTCCCCTGCCGTCAGGGTTAGGTAGGATACACTGTACAGGTAGTTGTACCAACCGCAACACCTTTTCCATTTTTACCCTTGTCTACGTTGCCACCTGTCGGTGACCCCTTTACCATATAAAAGGAGGCCCACGTGCAACGTAGGGGGGGGGGGGTTCGGCTCAGTTCGAAGGCAGAAAAAACACTCACGCTCGGTCTCGTTAGCTGCTAGAGTGTACTGTAGCACTCAGCGCTCCCGAGCAAGAACATAATACACTAAAACATGCAGCAGTAGGAGTGTTATCTCTCCAAAGAGCTCCGAAGCTGGGTAAACTGCTCGTGTGCTTCGCCTCGATCCGCTCTTCGTGCGATCTCCGCCCCCCACCGAACCGAAAGGGGCTCGATCCGCCGGTCCCATAGGTGTTCGTGGATCAGCTTCCCCGACAGATGCGGGAGCCTCGGAGCCCTTGAACAGCACCTTCCAGACCTCTTCGTACGTAGTGTCGAAGAGCCCATTCAAAGTCTGGTGCTGCGCCGGATCGAACTCCCACATATTGAAGCCCCGTCGTTGGCACGGGAGAATCCGGCGGATGAGCATGACCTGGACTACGTTGACAAGCTTGAGCTTCTTGTCCACCAGCTTCTGGATACAGGCTTGGAGTCCGGTCAGCTCCTCCGAATCCCCCCACATCCGGCCACTCTCTTTCCAGGAGGTGAGCCGTGTAGGGATGCCGGATCTGAATTCAGGGGCCGCTGCCCAATCAGGGTCACGCGGCTCGGTGATGTAGAACCACCCCGATTGCCACCCCTTAATGGTTTCCACGAAAATACCATCCAGCCACGTAACGTGGGACATCCTGCCCACCATGGCGCCTCCGCACTCCGCTTGGCTGCCCTTCACAACCTTCGGCTTGACACTGAAGGTCTTGAGCCACAAGCCGAAGTGGGGCTGGATGCAGAGGAAGGCCTCGCACACGACGATAAACGCTGAGATGTTGAGGATAAAATTCGGGGCCAGATCATGGAAATCTAGGCCGTAGTAGAACATGAGCCCCCGGACAGAGGGATGAAGTGGGAAGCCCAGTCCGTGGAGGAAATGGGGAAGGAATACTACCCTCTCATGGGGCCTAGGGGTGGGGATGAGCTCTCCCTCGTCGGAGAGCCGATGCGCGATGTCGCTGGACAAGTATCCGGTGTTGCGCAGCTTCTGGATATGCCCCTCCGTGACGGAGGAGGCCATCCACTTGCCTCCCGCTCCGGACATGTTTGGAGAAGGTTGAGGTGAGATGTGCGGGCTTGGGCGCTAGAGCTCGAGTTCGCAGTGATGGATAAGCCAAGGAGGAAGAAGGCGCAGGTAAAAAGGTTGGATCTTTATCCCCTTATATGGGCGGACAGAAACACGCATCCCCACCGGCCTGGTAAAACTCGCTTATCCCCCAAGCGTCGCGATTGATGGCGCGGTTGGGTTACCCACGTCCGTATTGATGGGAATCCCGGAATAAGGGGAACACGATCTTTGCTTTGACAAGACGTGCCAAGGAAACCGCCTCGCTAAACGTGCTGAGATGGAACAATAAAAACAATTTGAAGGCTTGGTTGTGGTGTGACGTCATGCCACGGAATACGTCAGCAGATTGAACTTGTGTGAATATTATTCTCTCTACGATGGTATGTGGAAATTATATTGCAGAGCCGGACACTATTCTGGTGTTCACAATCTTCTATAAATTATCCGGAGGAGGAACCCGCCTTGCAATGCCGAAGACAATATGCGCGTCGGACTCGTCGTCATTGAAGCCTGGTTCAGGGGCTACTGAGGGAGTTCCGGACTAGGGGGTGTCCGGATAGCCGAACTATCATCATCGGCCGGACTCCAAGACTATGAAGATACAAGATTGAAGACTTCGTCCCGTGTCCGGATGGGACTTTCCTTGGCGTGGAAGGCAAGCTTGGCGATATGGATATGTAGATCTTCTACCTTTGTAACCGACTCTGTGTAACCCTAGCCCTCTCCGGTGTCTATATAAACTAGATGGCCTTAGTCCATAGGACGGACAACAATCATACCATAGGCTAGCTTCTAGGGTTTAGCCTCCTTGATCTCGTGGTAGATCTACTCTTGTAACCCACATCATCAATATTAATCAAGCAGGACGTAGGGTTTTACCTCCATCAAGAGGGCCCGAACCTGGGTAAAAACATCATGTCCCTCGTCTCCTGTTACCATCCGCCTAGACGCACAGTTCGGGACCCCCTACCCGAGATCCGCCGGTTTTGACACCGACAGTCTCTCTCAAACAACCCTTCAACCAAATAACAAAGAGTCTCTTGTGTCCCCAACACACCCAATACAATGGTAAATTGTATAGGTGCACTAGTTCAGCGAAGAGATGGTGACACAAGTGCAAAATAGATAGTAGAAAAAGGTATTTGTAATCTGAAATAATAAAAACAGCAAGGTAACAAGTGATAAACGTGAGCGTAAACGGTATTGCAATGATAGGAAACAAGGCCTAGGCTTCATACTTTCACTAGTGTAAGTTCTCTCAACAATAATAACATAGATAGATAATATGAAAAGCCCTCAACATGCAACAAAGAGTCACTCCAAAGCCACTAATAGCGGAGAACAAACATAGAGATTATGGTAGGGTACGAAACCACCTCAAAGTTATTCTTTCGGATCAATCTATAAAAGAGTTCGTACTAGAATAACACCTTAAGACACAAATCAACCAAAACCCTAATGTCACCTAGATACTCCATTGTCACCTCAAGTATCCGTGGGCATGATTATACGATATGCATCACACAATCTCAGATTCATCCAACCAACACAAAGTACTTCAAAGAGTGCCCCAAAGTTTCTATCGGAGAGTCAAGAACATGTGCCAACCCCTATGCATAGGTTCCCAATGTCACGAAACCCGCAAGTTGATCACCAAAACATACATCAAGTGGCACATGATATCCCATTGTCACCACAGATAATCACGGCAAGACATACATCAAGTGTTCTCATAAAAGACTCAATCCGATAAGATAACTTCAAAGGGGAAACTCAATTCATCACAAGAGATTAGAGGGGGGGAAACATCATAAGATCCAACTACAATAGCAAAGCTCGGGATACATCAAGATCGTGCCATAGAGGGAACACGAGAGAGAACACGACAGAGAGATATCAAACACATAGCTACTGGTACATACCCTCAGCCCCGAGGGTGAACTACCCCCTCCTCATCATGGATAGCGCCGGGATGATGAAGATGGCCACCGGTGATGGGATCCCCCTCCGGCAGGGTGCCGGAACAGACTCCCGAGAGGTTTTTCATGGCTACAGAGGCTTGCAGCGGCGGAACTCCCGATCTATCTTCTGTTCTGGAAGTTTTAGGGTACGTAGGTATATATGGGTGCAAGGGGTACGTCGGTGGACCTCCGGGGTGCTCACGAGGCAGGGGCGCGCCCCCACCCTTGTGGGCAGCCCGGGACTCCCCTGACATGCACTCCAAGTCTATCAGGTTGCTTTCCTTCCGAAAATAACTTCTCCAGTTGATTTCGTTCCGTTTTGACTCCGTGTGATATTCCTTTTTCTCGAAACACTGAAATAGGCATAAAACAACAAATCTGGGCTGGGCCTCCGGTTAATACGTTAGTCCCAAAAATAATATAAAAGTGGATATAAAAGCCCAATATTGCCTAAAATAGTAGATAAAGTAGCATGGAGCAATAAAAAATTATAGATACGTTGGAGACGTATCATCAATCCCTTCACGGCCAATTGCAAAAGTGGGATCTAATAGAGATAATAAGATAAGATAAATATATTTTTAGTATTTTATAATATAGATGCAAAAAGTAAAGATGCAAATAAAAGTAAATTGGAAGCAAATATGATAAGAGATAGACCCGGGGGCCATAGGTTTCACTAGTGGCTTCTCTCAAGATAGCATAAGTATTATGGTGGGTGAACAAATTACTGTTGAGCAATTGATAGAAAAGCGAATAGTTATGAGATTATCTAGGCATGATCATGTATATAGGCATCAAGTCCATAACAAGTAGACCGACTCCTGCCTGCATCTACTACTATTACTCCACACATCGACCGACTCCTGCCTGCATCTAGAGTATTAAGTTCATAAGAACAGAGTAACGCCTTAAGCAAGATGACATGATGTAGAGGGATAAACTCAAGCAATATGATATAAACCCCATCTTTTTATCCTCGATGGCAACAATTCAATACGTGCCTTGCAACCCTTTCTGTCACTGGGTAAGGACACCGCAAGATTGAACCCAAAGCTAAGCACCTTTCCCATGGCAAGAAAGGTCAATCTAGTAGGCTAAACCAAACTGATAATTCGAAGAGACTTGCAAAGATAACTCAATCATACATAAAAGAATTCAGACAAGATTCAAATATTATTCATAGATAAACTTGATCATAAGCCCACAATTCATCAGATCTCGACAAACACACCGCAAAAAGAGTTTACATCGAATAGATCTCCACAAGAGAGGGGGAGAACATTGTATTGAGATCCAAAAAGAGAGAAGAAGCTATCTAGCTAATAACTATGGACCCGTAGGTCTGTGGTAAACTACTCACAACTCATCAGAGGGGCAAGGATGTTGATGTAGAAGCCCTCCGTGGTCGATTCCCCCTCCGGCGGAGCGCCGGTGAAGGCTCCAAGATGGGATCTCGCGGATAGTGAAGGTTACAGCGGTGGAAATTGTGTTTTGGTGGTTCCCTGGATGTTTTCGGGGTACATAGGCTTATATAGGAGGAAGAAGTACGTCGGTGGCCGCCCGAGGGGCCCACGAGACAGGGGGCGCGCCCTATAGGGGGGGCGCCCTCCTATCTCGTGGAGGGCTCGGCTGCTTCTTGACTTGCACTCCAAGTCCTCTGGATCACGTTCGTTCCAAAAATCAAGCTCCCGAAGGTTTCATTCCATTTGGACTCCGTTTGATATTCCTTTTCTTCGAAATACTGAAATAGGAAAAACACAATACGGGTTGGGCCTCCAGTTAGTAGGTTAGTCCCAAAAATGATAAAAATGTGTAAAATAAAGCCCATAAACATCCAAAAGGGGTAATATAATAGCATGGAACAATCAAAAATTATAGATACGTTGGAGACGCATCAAGCATCCCCAAGCTTAATTCCTGCTCGTCCTCGAGGAGGTAAATGATATAAAAAGAAATTTTTGATGTGGAATGCTACCTAGCATAATTCTCAATGTAATTTTCTTTATTATGGCATGAATGTTCAGATCCAAATGATACAAAATAAAAGTTCATATTAACATGAAAATGGTGATACTTCAAGCATACTAATCAAAGTAATCATGTCTTCTCAAAAAAACATGGCCAAAGAAAGTTATCCCTAAAAAATCATATAGTCTGGCTATTGCTCTATCTTCATCACACAAAGTATTTAATCATGCACAACCCCGATGACAAGCCAAGCAATTGTTTCATACTTCAATAATCTCAAACTCTTTCAACTTTTACGCAATACATGGGCGTGAGCCATCGACATAGCGCTATATGTGGAATAGAATGGTGGTTGTGGAGAATACAAAAAAGGAGAAGATAGTCTCACATCAACTAGGCGTATCAACGGGCTATGGAGATGCCCATTGAGGGAGTCCTGGACTAGTGGGTGTCCGGACAGCCGGACTATCAATGTCCGCCGGACTCCAAGACTACGAAGATACAAGATTGAAGACTCCGTCCCGTGTCCGGATGGGACTTTCCTTGGCGTGGAAGGCAAGCTTGGCAATACAGGTATGTAGATCTCCTACCATTGTAACCGACTCTGTGTAACCCTAGCCCTCTCCGGTGTCTATATAAACCGGAGGGATTTAGTCCGTAGGACAACATACATTACAACAATCATACCATAGGCTAGCTTCTAGGGTTTAGCCTCCTTGATCTCGTGGTAGATCTACTCTTGTACTACCCATATCATCAATATTAATCAAGCAGGACGTAGGGTTTTACCTCCATCGAGAGGGCTCGAACCTGGGTAAAAACATCGTGTCCCTCGTCTCCTGTTACCATCCGCCTAGACGCACAGTCCGGGACCCCCTACCCGAGATCCGCCGGTTTTGACACCGACATTGGTGCTTTCATTGAGAGTTCCCCTGTGTCGTCACCAATAGAGCGGATGCCTCCACCCGTCTTCAAAGACGGTGTTTTCGCCGGAGGGGCCTTGGCCGCCGGCCAAACTATCCGGCTTGGTGGTTTTCTCATGACCGCCTGTCCGGCCGCCGCTTCGGCAATGACTTCTCAAGTCGTCGAAAGCAATCTTCGCGTCAGCCCTAAAGCTGCCGAACAGTTAGATCCAATAGAGCTCTCGTCTGTTAACGAGCTCTTGGATCGCATCGCCGCCCTGGGAGTCGCTACGGACTACAACCAGATTGGGCTTAAAACCGATCTGAGAGAGATTAACTCTCCCCAGGCCACCCACCATGTCGCGGTGGTGGAAGAGCAATACGGCAACTCTTTGCCAGTGTTGAAAACAATTCATGTCCGGATTCCCGAACCCCCCATGCCGGATTCCCGCGGGGGGACGGACTTCGATCGAGCATTGAACTGAAAATCATGCATCACCCCGGACTCGCTGGATTGTCCCCAGCAAACCACACTTCCGAATTCGGAAACCCCTTGGCCTTTGAGCCTCAAGATGGGAAGGGATCCGGATTTTATTCCACCCGCCCGCCCAGACATATGCGATCTATCTCTAATACGGCAAGAGCCTACAGAAACAGTACATCACTACTGGGCCAGATTCCTCCTGGTTATGGACAGGATAAAGGACTGCCGAGAGGAAAACGCAATATCAATCTTCCGCAATAACTGCACGGACAAGGGAATACTAAACGCCATTGATCGTCGCAAAATTACGCGCTTCACCGATCTGGCATCCATTGTACGAAAGTACTGTGCGATGGAGAGTTTCCGGAAAACCGAAAATCAATTTTGGGATAATCCGGCCCCAAACCCAGTCCGCAGCAAAAGGGCGCTTTACACTCAGGCCCCAGATGCAAAAACGAAAAAACAAAAACCCAATCAGGGAAACGGAACCGTACTGGAGGGATGGCTCAATGGACCCTGTAAGCTTCATAATACAGAGGGAGCCGTCCCAACTCATAGCCTTCGAGCATGTTGGATATTACGGCAGGTGGCCAAAAGTGGCGAAGAGCTTCTAGCTCCGGAAACCACTCCAACAATTCCAGCACGGTATCAACAGTCTTCGAGACTTTCGCATCAAATAATATGCGAAAACGATCAATCCACGAACTCGCCGAAGTCTACCAAGTAGCAACAGCAAATCCATGGACCGACACAGCTATTACCTTCAATGGCAGCGACGAGCCCACATTCCGAACAACCAGAGCCCCAGCCGCACTGGTACTTAGTCCCATAGTGGACGGCTTTCGACTGACAAAAGTCCTCATGGACGGCGGCAGCGGACTAAACCTCATTTACAAGGAAACTCTACGAAAAATGGAAATCGATTGGAGCCGTATTGAGCGAAGCAGCACAACCTTTAGAGGAATAATCCCTAGCCGGGAAGCGCGCTGCACCAGAAAAATCACACTCGATGTGGTGTTCGGCTCTCCGGACAATTACAGATCCGAAGAAGTCACGTTCCAGGTGGCCTCGTTCAGCAGTGGGTATCACGCCATATTAGGACGAGAGGCATTCACAATTTTTCAAGCGATACCTCATTACGGGTACATGAAGCTGAAAATGCCTGGGCCCAGCGGAATAATCACTCTCGTTAGTGATCCGGACATAGCACTCCGCGCTGAAAACAAGACAGCCGCACTAGCCCTCGAGGCACTATCCGAAGCCTTAGCGGCAGAGGAACTCACCGCGCTGCGCTCTACGGTGAACAGGGATGATGTGATACTCGATAAAAGATCCAAGTCCACCTCCTTCAAACCAGCAGACGAGATAATAAAATTTCAGGTCCATCCAACGGACCCAACAAAGACGGCCTCCATTGGGGCACAGTTGAACCCCGAAGTAGACGCCGCACTGCGCGAATTCCTTCGGGAAAATTGGGATATCTTCGCCTGGCATCCTTCAGACATGCCCGGAATCCCTCGCAGGTTGGCAGAACACAGCCTCAACATCCTAAAAGGATTCAAGCCAGCCAAACAGGCTCTTCGACGATTTTCCGAGCCCAAAAGACAGGCAATGGGAGAAGAGCTAGCCAAACTATTGGAAGCCGGATTCATTAGAGATATCAAACATCCGGACTGGCTAGCAAATTTGGTGATGGTACCAAAGAAGGATAAATCCTGGCGCCTCTGTGTCGATTTTAAAGACCTCAATAAAGCTTGCCCAAAGGATCCCTTCCCTCTCCCCCGCATCGATCAAATTATCGATGCCACAGCAGGGCACGATTCGTTGTGCTTCCTGGACGCATACTCTGGCTATCATCAAATCAAGATGGCGGAAGCAGACCAAGCCGCAACGGCATTTATCACTCCATATGGACCATTCTACTTCAACACGATGCCCTTCGGACTCAAAAACGCCGGCGCAACATATCAGCGCATGATTCAAACATGTCTGGCCACCCAGATCGGCAAAACAGTCGAGGCATACATAGACGACGTAGTCGTCAAAACAAAACACGTCAAAACTTTAGTAGACGATTTGAGGCTCACATTCGACAACCTCAGAGCATATGACATCAAGCTGAATCCGGAAAAATGCGTTTTTGGTGTACCAGCCGGAAAGCTGCTGGGCTTCATCGTATTCGGTAGAGGAATTGAAGCAAATCCGGCCAAAATCCGAGCTCTGTCACAGTTGGATATTCCAAAAGACCTCAAACAAATACAAAAATTAATAGGATGCGTGGCAGCCTTAAGCTGCTTTATCTCCCGTTTAGGAGAAAAGGCGTTGCCCCTCTATCGCCTCCTCAGGCGCACCGAACACTTCGAGTGGACGGATGCTGCCACTGCTGGACTCGAAGAAATAAAGGCCATACTGGCAACAAATCCGGTCCTGGCTGCGCCCACTCTGGGCGAACCAATGTTGTTATACATCGCAGCAACACATCAAGTTGCGAGCGCAGTCCTCGTCGTCGAACGAGCGATAGAAGGGCATAAATTCCCTCTTCAAAAACCAGTGTATTATGTATCCACTGTGTTAACCCCCTGCAAATCCCGTTACCCGCACTATCAGAAGATAGCATATGCGGTGTTCATGGCGTCTCGAAAGCTCCGACACTACTTTCAAGAGTGCTCGATAACAGTGGCCTCTGAAGTACCACTCAATGACATTATAAATAACTACGACGCAACGGGCAGGATAGCAAAATGGGCCATTGAGCTCTTACCATTTGACATCACTTACAAACCTCGACGAGCTATAAAGTCACAAGTTTTGGCTGACTTCGTCGCCGAATGGACTGAAGCCGAACTCCCTAAAGAGTACGGCGCATACTCCAATTGGACTATGCATTTCGACGGCTCCAAAATGTTGGCCGGATTGGGGGCTGGCGTCGTACTGACGTCCCCCACCGGAGATACAGTCCAGTATGTACTTCAAATAATGTACACGGACTCCAACAATGCAGCCGAATACGAGGCCCTGTTACATGGTCTCCGGATGGCGGTCTCCATGGGCATTCAACGCCTAGAGGTGCGCGGGGACTCAAACCTTGCAATATCCCAAATAAATGGAGACTTCGACGCCAAGGATCCGAAAATGGCAGCATATCGCAACGCTGTCCTAAAAATGTCAGCTCGGTTTGAAGGACTCGAATTCCATCACATAGCCCGAGATAATAACCAAGCGGCCGATGTCCTGGCACGCATCGGTGCGAAACGTGATGCTGTCCCTCCAAATATCTTCCTGGAACGGCTCTTCAAGCCATCCGTACTATGGGAAGAGGAGCCCGGTAGCTACAAACCGGAGAAAACCGCACCAACTGGTGATTCAGCAGACGACATAACACCCTCCGCCCACGTCATAATGGCAGTAATCGCCGCGTGGACAGAACCTTTCCTAGCCTACTTACTTAGGCAGGAACTTCCCGAAGACCAAAATGAGGCCTGCTGCATAGTCCGGCGATCGAAGGCCTACAAGGTCCATGAGGGAGAACTTTATAAGAAAAGTACCACCGGAGTCCTTCAAAGGTGTATCTCCGAAGAAGAAGGGCGAAACCTCCTGGCTGAAATTCATGCCGGACTAGGCGGACACCACGCAGCAGCCCGGGCCCTTGTAGGAAAGGCATTCCGTACAGGATTTTATTGGCCGACGGCTCGGGCAGACGCACAGGACTTGGTCCAGCGATGCGTTGGTTGTCAGCTCTTTGCTAATCAGAGCCATATGCCACCCACCGCCCTCAAAACCATACCCATTACCTGGCCGTTCGCGGTCTGGGGGCTTGACATGGTTGGACCCCTTAAAGGGGGAACCCACAAGAAAAAATACCTATTGGTCATGGTGGATAAATTCACCAAATGGATAGAGGCCAAACCGGTCAAAACGGCAGAGTCCGGACCAGTGATAGACTTTATATCAGGGGTGGTACACCGTTACAGAGTCCCTCACAGCATCATCACCGACAATGGCACGAACTTCACAGCCGACGAGGTTAAGTCATGGTGCAAAAATATGGGCATCAAGCTCGACTATGCGTCAGTCTATCACCCTCAAACCAACGGTCAAGTGGAAAGAGCAAATGGTCTAATAATGAGCGGCATTAAACCCAGACTAGTGAGGTCACTCACTAAATCCGACACACAATGGGTCGAGGAGCTCGACTCCGTACTCTGGGGGCTGCGGACAACGCCTAACCGCACTACCGGATTCACACCATTTTTTATGGTATACGGCGCAGAGGCAGTCTTGCCCTGTGACATTATTCATGACTCACCTCGAGTGCGCATGTATGAGGAAAGAGAGGCCGAGCTTGATCGGCAGGACAGCTTGGACACATTGGAGGAAGAACGTGACGTCGCGAAGGCTTGTTCCGCATTCTATCAGCAGCAGGCCTGAAGATATCAAAGCAGAGAAGTACGGGCCAGGACTTACAATGTTGGCGAACTAGTTCTACGCCTGCCGGACAAGAAAAAGGACAAGCTCAAGCCCAAATGGGAGGGCCCCTTCATTATCGATCAAGTACTGACCGGCGGGGCATACCGTCTACGAAATTTGTCGGATCACCGACTCGAGCCGAACCCATGGAACGCAGCCCGCCTCCGACGATTCTATGCCTAGCGCCGGACTAAGAGTTCGTCCCCTTCCCCTGTCCAAACTTTTACACTTCGGCTGTCTTTTGTTTCTCTTTTTATCCTTTTCACTTGAAAGCCCTTCTGGGCCTATTTTTGCATTCTTTGCATACGCATGATGTGCCATCCGCACTCATTATTCATGGGGGCTTCTTTTACAGAAGCTCAATCATACGCATGATGTGCCATCCGCACTCATTATTCCTGGGGGCTTCTTTTACAGAAGCTCAATTATACGGGTTTATACCCAGCACATGTGTCAAGCTTCCACATGTACCTTTTACTCACCATTATATGCATCGATATGACTTAAGTTTTGGCCAAGCTGGGTTGCCTGGCTCCTGTGCTTACCCCTACGTTCCCGATTGTTCGGCTAGGAGGTAAAGGGAGCACCTCTGCGATTGTTACTGCCGGGTCAGCCGGATGTGTACCTCAGACTGGGTGAAGCCGAAAGCTAGCGTTCTTAAGGGAATATTCGGTCGGTGACTTAAAAGATGACTTTTTACCTATTTATCTATTTGCCCCCAGATGTTTTACTGCTTTCTTTGTAGTCCGGACATGCACTTTAGGGCATGCCTCCCAGCGAAAGGAACCCTTAACGGAACTATTCTCCCTGGAAGATGTTTCTTACTAACCATGTAATATAACATAACTAGTTGGGCACTTGTCTGATAAAGCACTAATGACCCCTACGCCTGGTCTCCATGCATACCACGGTTGTTTCTTAACCAAAAAGGTATTCGGACACACTCCGGACACTAGGGTCCCGAGGTCGAAGCGAAAAGGTCGGCAAAGACAAACGATCTACAATCTGGCTAGAAGGCATTTCACATGTCACTTTAAAGGATAACATACATTGTCAAATTTACTGATTGTATTCTTCCTCAATCCCATCTAACAGGCTATCTAGTTTACAGTCCTGTTGGGAAAATTTAGCAGCCAACTCTACTTGGCTATACACTAAACTCACAGGGATCTCCTTCCCATCGGGCCCCACCGGTCCAACTTCGGCCATGTGGTTGGGATCCGCCTTCTTGTACCACGTCTTCACCATGGCCCAAGCCTCCCTGGCACCTTGACGGCAAGCCAAAATCTTCCACAAACGGAAGCGCTGCCGCACTCCCTGCAGCTTCTCCGCAAGCTCCCCGAGGCCCTCGGGTAGGGCGAGGGCTGGCCATAAAGCCTGAACGACGCCGCTCATTGCCTGCCGAACTCGTTCGAGTAGCTGCAACAGTTCGGGAAGTTGATCACCCATTGATATGGGCATCTCCTCTGCAGGACGACCCGTGAGTATACCTACAAGACATATCATGTCAAAATACTTCCTCGCCGAACTCTTCTTTTCAAAAGAGTTCGCTCAAGCACTTACTATAAATGCCACGACGAAGCCGCTGATTCTCCTTAACGGAGCCGGACAGCTCGGCCTGAGCGCCTTTCAGCTCTTCTCCGAGCTTGGCGTTGGCATCCTGGAGCTTGTTCCTTTCCTGCTGAACTCTATTCAGCACACTCTCGCCGGCCTTTAGCTGGCATAGCAATGCTTGCCTGTCCGGACCTTGTCCGGCGGTACCTGCAATGTCATTATTAGACTCACGCGCACGCCGCACAGCGCTTATATTTATTAATAAAAATGTGTTACCAGGAGGGGTCTTTCCGTCTCCTCCTGCGGCAGCAAGTGCGGCCTCAAGTTGGGCCTTGCAATCTTGCAGCTCCCGAGACAGCTGGGCGTTCTTCTCGTTAAGCGCCTGAAATTTTCAATGATCCTTAAATCAGTTAACATAACTACTTTAAGTCTCGGGGGCTACTGGTATATACAACCATTAAAATTCCTTTACCCATATGTCTTTCACATACTGCTCCGTGGCTCTGGTAAAACCATTTTGAGCAGCACGGAGATGCGCGTCCCCTGCGTTAAAGGCATCCAATGCCTCAGGGGAAAAGCACGCTTCTTGAAATACTGTCCGGCGGTGCCTATGGTTCATGGCGCTCTCCACCTCAGACTTGGTGGCGGACAGTCTGTCGGTATCCTCCGCTGGAGAAGGATCCGGCTCGCGTCTTGCGCTTGCCTCCCCCTCCAGGCCGGGCGCTGGAGCCTGGCCGGGGTTGGTTGGATGGGCAATTCCTGCGCTCGCAGTCCGGCGAGCGCTTTTTCTCCTACAAAGATCATGAGCACTCAGATGTTTCCTCGGAACGTTGCTCTAAAAATTCAAATACGAGCTATACCTTTGCGGCGTTTCCATCCGCACTACGCTCCTTTTCCGACTGCTGGTTCGGACCGACCTCTGTTGGTCGGCCGCCGCGGGCTCGGCTTCCTGCCGTAAAGGCGCTTCCTGCAAAATACCATCGTTCGCGAAGGTCAGAAATGGGCAGGGATGAGATAATGGTGTCCGGACTTCGGTCGCGGTCACCTGGGAAGCCAGACTTAGCCCGGGGTAGTCCGCCGTAATGGCGACCAAAGCATTGTCTATGCTGAGCTGGTGATACACCCCGTCGATCAGCTCCACCTCGATATCCGGGTCCTCTTCGGAGGCCGGACCCAGGGATCCTTCTGGATCCTCGGGTTGCGGAGCAGGACTCACCATGTCCTCCACAGTCCGGCGTAGACCCTGCGCCGAAGACATAATGTAAGAAGCTTAAACTTCGATAGCATGGGTTGGGCCCTTCAAGGTGTTCACTTACCCATCCTCTGGGGTTGATCATGGAAAACCCATTCAAAGGGTCCGTTCGAAGGAAATCTTCCTTCTCCTCCTTGTACAGGCTGGACAGGATCTTCACCAGATCCTCGGCCGAATCCGGCCCTTTGCGGCCGTGCCGGGTAGCATCGTCTTCCCCGTTGAAATCCCACATGGGGTGGCCTCTGTATTGCAGTGGCTGTACCCCTCGCTTGATGCATGTCGCCATGACTCCGATCATGGTCAAGCCGGAATGAGCCATTAATCTTATCCGGCCCATCAAGTAGCGGACGCTCTTGTCTTTCTCCAATCGGGGGCTCCGCGGGCGCCAGCTGAGGCGTTTCTTCAAGGGAGCAGCACTAAACTCCGGGAGGCCGATCCGAACTGGGTCTGGCAGCGGGGCGTCTTCTATATAAAACCACTCCGAGGGCCGGTCTTCGGACGCCTTCTTGGGAGTGCCGGATAGGTATCCGGTCCCGGCGATGCGCCATATTTCGGCGCCGCCCACTTGATATATGGACCCCTGGTAAGAACGGGGAATGAGGCAAAACAGCCTCTTCCACAATGCGAAATGGGGCTCAATGCCCAGGAATAGCTCGCAAAGAGCTACGTAGCCCGCGATATGCAGGACAGAGGCGGGCGTGAGGTGGTGGAGCTGGAGTCCGTAGAACTTCAGGAGCCCGCGGAGGAACGGATGTATTGGAAATCCGAGTCCCCTTGTCAGATAAGGGACAAAACATACTCGCTCCCCCTTATTGGGGCTTGGAGTGTCCTCCGCCTGTCTCCCACCTTGATAAGTAACTAGTCCGGCCCGGACTGGGATCATAATGGCCGGAGGGAGGAATCCCCCCGTTTGGAGCTTCAAGAGCTCGTTGTGCGAAATAGAGCACCTCCTCCAATTCCCCGGTGGTGGGCTGGGAGTGCGCGAAGAAGAACCATGTTGGCGATCCATGGTGGAATGGATTTCTAGGTCAAAGGCGTTTCGATGGAGTATTCGCGGGAGGAAGACGGTGTGGTTTGGATCTGGATTCTTGCCTTTTTTATAGTCGGGCAACTCGCACAATTGGGGGGTGAAATGCAAAAGACACCCTGGCTTTTCGCATTCGTGCGACGCGTGGAAGAGGGCCATTATTTGGCGTAGAAGCCGAGGAACACAGTATTCAAGATGAAGCCGGACACTGTTCGGCAGGTACATGGAATTTGAAGGGAGAACCCGCCTTGCAACGCCGAAGACTATAAACGCGCTGGACTTATCGTCATTGAAGCCTGGTTCGGGGGCTACTGAGGGAGTCCTGAACTAGGGGGTGTCCAGATAGCCGGACTATCAATGTCCACCGGACTCCAAGACTACGAAGATACAAGATTGAAGACTCCGTCCCGTGTCCGGATGGGACTTTCCTTGGCGTGGAAGGCAAGCTTGGCAATACGGATATGTAGATCTCCTACCATTGTAACCGACTCTGTGTAACCCTAGCCCTCTCCGGTGTCTATATAAACCGGAGGGCTTTAGTCCGTAGGACAACATACATTACAACAATCATACCATAGGCTAGCTTCTAGGGTTTAGCCTCCTTGATCTCGTGGTAGATCTACTCTTGTACTACCCATATCATCAATATTAATCAAGCAGGACGTAGGGTTTTACCTCCATCGAGAGGGCCCGAACCTGGGTAAAAACATCGTGTCCCTCGTCTCCTGTTACCATCCGCCTAGACGCACAGTCCGGGACCCCCTACCCGAGATCCGCCGGTTTTGACACCGACACCCATTAATAGATATCAATGTGAGTGAGTAGGGATTGCCATGCAACGGATGTACTAGAGCTATAAATATATGAAAGCTCAACAAAAGAAACTAAGTGGGTGTGCATCCAACTTGCTTGCTCACGAAGACCTAGGACATTTTGAGGAAGCCCATCATTGGAATATACAAGCCAAGTTCTATAATGAAAAATTCCCACTAGTATATGAAAGTGACAACATATGGGACTCTCTATCATGAAGATCATGGTGCTATTTTGAAGCACAAGTGTGGAAAAGGAGATAGTAGCATTGTCCCTTCTCTCTTTTTCTCCCATTTTATTTTCTTTTTCTTTTTCTTTTTTTTCCTTTGGCCTTCCTTTTTTTGCCTTTTTTTCTTTCTTCTTTTTTTTCTTTTTGTAAAGTCCGAAGTCTCATCCCGACTTGTGGGGGAATCATATTCTTCATCATCCTTTCCTCACTAGGACAATGCTCTAATAATGAAGATCATCACACTTTTATGGATTTACAACTCAAGAATTACAACTCAAAGCTAGAACAAGATATGACTCTATATGAATGCCTCCGACAGTGTACCGGGATATGCAATGAATCAAGAGCGACATGTATGAAAATTATGAAGGTGGCCTTGCCACAAATACAATGTCAACTACATGATCATGCAAAAAGCAATATGACAAAAGTAATGCGTGTCATATGAATGGAACGGTGGAAATTTGCATGGCAATATATCTCGGAATGGCTATGGAAATGCCATGATAGGTAGGTATGGTGGCTGTTTTGAGGAAGGTATATGGTGGGTGTATGGTACCGGCGAAAGTTGCACGGCACAAGAGAGGCTAGCAATGGTGGAAGGGTGAGGTGCGTATAATCCATGGACTCAACATTAGTCAAAAGAACTCATGTACTTGTTGCAAAAATCTAGAAGTCATCAAAAACCAAAGCACTACGCGCATGCTCCTAGGGGGATAGATTGGTAGGAAAAGACCATCGCTCATCCCCGACCGCCACTCATAAGGAAGACAATCAATAAATAAAATTGTGCTCCAACTTCATCACAAAGCGGTTCACCATACGTGCATGCTACGGGAATCACAACCCTCAACACAAGTACTTTTCATAATCACCTCAACTAGCATGAATTTAATATCACTACCTCCATATCTCAAAACAATTATCAAGCATCATATTGATCATAGCATCCAATTCTTTTCTATGATAGTTTTTATTATACCCAACTTGGATGCTCATCATTCTAGGACCAACTTTGTAACCATAGCAAATACCATGCTGTTCTAAAAGACTCTCAAAAAGATATAAGTGAAGCATGAGAGACTAGCAATTTCTTCAAAATTAAGACACCACCGTGCTCTAAAAGATATAAGTGAAGCACTAGAGCAAAAACTATCAAGCTCAAAAGATATAAGTGAAGCCCATAGAGTATTCTAGCAAATCCTAATCAAGTAGGCTTCTCCCAAAAGGTGTGTACAACAAGGATGATTGTGGTAAACTAAAAAGCAAAGACTAATATAATACACAACGCTCCAAGCAAAACACATATCATGTGGCGAATAAAAATATAGCTCCAAGTAAAGTTAGCAATGAACGAAGACGAAGGAGGGGATGCCTTCCCGGGGCATCCTCAAGCTTAGGATTTTGGCTATCCTTGAATATCTTGGGGTGCCATGGGCATCCCCAAGCTTAGGCTCTTGCCACTCCTTATTCCATAGTCCATAAAAGCTTTACCCAAAACTTGAAAACTTCACAACACAAAACTCAACAGGAAATCTTATAAGCTCCGTTAGTGAAAGAAAACAAAACCACCACATAAGGTACTGTAATGAACTCATTCTTTATTTATTTTGGTTTTAAACCTACTGTATTCTAACTTCTCTATGGTTTATAAACTATTTTACTAGCCATAGATGCATCAAAATAAGTAAACAACACACGAAAAACAGAATCTGTCAAAAACAGAACAATCTGTAGCAATCTGTAACTAACGCAAACTTATGGAACTCTAAAAATCCTACCAAAATAGGAAGTCCTGGAAATTTTGTTTATTGATCAGAAGAAAAAAGAATAAACGCAAAATCATGTTTCTGTGATTTAACAAAACTAAATTCGTGCGCGCAAAATTTCTGTTTTTCAGCAGAATCAAATCAACTATCATCATAGGTTATCCTATAGGTTCTACTTGGCACAAACACTAATTGAAAGATAAAAACACATCTAAACAGAAGGTAGATGCAATATTTATTACTAAACAGGAACAAAAACAAAAAACACAAAGAAAATTGGGTTGCCTCCCAACTAGCGCTATCGTTTAACGCCCCTAGCTAGGCGTAAAAGCGAAGATAGATCTAAGTAGTGTCATCTTTGGCACTAAATTCATAAGTAGCTCGCATGATAGATTCATAAGTTAATTTGACTCTCTTTCTTGGAAAGTGCTCCATGCCTTTCTTTAATGGAAATTGGAATCTAATATTCCCTTCCTTCATATCAATAATCGCGCCAATCGTTCTAAGGAAATGTCTACCAAGAATAATAGGACAAGAAAGATTGCAATCTATATCAAGAACGATAAAATCTATGGGCACCAAGTTTCTATTTGCAACAATGAGAACATCATTGATTTTTTCCATTGGCTTTTTAATGGTGGAATCCGCAAGGTGCAAATTTAAAGAGCAATCATCAAGATCATGGAAACCTAGAATATCACATAAAGTTTTCGGAATCGTGGAAACACTAGCACCCAAATCACATAAAGCAAAACACTCATGATCTTTAATTCTAATCTTTATAGTAGGTTCCCACTCATCATTAAGTTTTCTAGGTATAGAAACTTCCAAATTAAGTTTTTCATCATAAGATTGCATCTAGGCATCAACAATATGTTTGGTAAAAGCTTTATTTTGACTATAAGCATGAGGAGAATTAACAATGGATTGCAACAAGGAAATACAACCTTCTAAAGAACAATTATCATAATCAAATTCCTTGAAATCCGAGATAGTGGGTTCAATGCTATTTAAAGTTGTGACCTCTCCAATCCCACTTTTACCAAATTTAGCATCAAGAACTAAAAACTTCGAATTCTTGGGACGCCTTCTAGGTAAAGTTGACTCATTATCAGTCCCATAATTATCAAGATTCATATTGCAAAACAAAGATCTAATAGGAGACGCATCAATAACTTTAAGATCTTCATCATTATTTTCATGGAAACTAGAAGAACACGCTTTTATAAAGCAATCTTTCTTTGCACGCAATCTAGCGGTTCATTCCTTGCACTCATCAATGGAAATTCTCATTGCTTTGAGAGACTCATTGGTATCATGCTTAGGATAAGAAGATCTAAGTTTAAGAGAATCAACATCAAGCGAAAGTCTATCAACGTTCCTAGCCAAATCATCAAATTTGAGCAATTTTTCTTCAAGCAAGGCATTAAAATTCTTTTGAGAAATCATAAATTCTTTCACACTATTCTCAAAATCAGAGGGCATCTTATTAAAATTACCATAAGAATTATTGTACGAATTTCCATAATTATTAGAGGAATTACTAGGGAACGGTCTAGCATTAAAGTTTCCTCTATAAGCATTGTTTCCAAAACTATTCCTACCAACAAAATTCACATCCATAGATTCATTATTATTCTCAATCAAAGTAGATAAAGGCATATCATTAGGATCAAGAGGAGTATTTTTAGTAGCAAACAATTTCATAAGTTCATCCATCTTTCCACTCAAAACATAGATTTCTTCTATAGCATGCACTTTTTACTAGAAGATCTTTCGGTGTGCCATTAAGAATAATTAGCCATAATATTATCAAGAAGTTTTGTAGCATCTCCTAACGTGATTTCCATAAACGTGCCTCCCGCGGCCGAATCTAATAGATTTCTAGAAGCAAAGTTCAAACCGGCATAAATTTTTTGTATGATCATCCATAAATTCAAACCATGAGTAGGGCAATTGTGAATCATCAATTTCATTCTTTCCCAAGATTGGGCAACATGCTCATGATAAAGTTGTTTAAAATTCATAATATCATTCCTAAGAGTGGTAATCTTAGCGGGAGGAAAATACTTAGAGATAAAAGCATCTTCGCACTTGTTCCAAGAATCAATACTATTTTTAGGCAAAGACGAAAACCAAACTTTAGCACGATCTCTAAGTGAAAACGGAAATAGCTTCAATTTGAAAATATCGTTATCCGTATCTTTCTTCTTTTGCATATCACACAAATCAACAAAGTTGTTTAGATGAGTAGCGGCATCTTCGCTAGGAAGGCCGGCGAATTGATCTTTCATAACAAGATTCAGCAAAGCAGTATTGATTTCACAAGACTCAACATCATTAAGAGGAGCAATTGGAGTACTAAGGAAATCATTATTATTGGTATTCGAGAAATCACATAATTTGGTATTATCTTGCGCCATGGCAACAAGTAATCCAACACACAAGCAAACAGAAAAAGGCAAGCGAAAAGAGAGGAGGAGACTGGGAAAGAGAGGGCGAATAAAACGGCAAGGGTGAAGTGGGGGAGAGGAAAACGAGAGGCAAATGGCAAATAATGTAAATGCGAGGGAGATGGGTTTGTGATGGGTACTTGGTATGTCTTGACTTGAGCGAAGACCTCCCCGGCAACGGCGCCAGAAATCCTTCTTGCTACGTCTTGAGCTTGCATTGGTTTTCCTTGAAGAGGAAAGGGTGATGCAGCAATAGTAGCATAAGTATCTCCCTCAGTTTTTGAGAACCAAGGTATCAATCCAGTAGGAGGCTCCTCAAAAGTCCCACGCACCTACAAAAACAAACAAAGAACTCGCAACCAATGCAATAAAGGGGTTGTCAATCCCTTCACGACCACTTGTGAAAGTGGGATCTAATAGAGATAATAAGATAAGATAAATATATTTTTGGTATTTTATAATATAGATGCAAAAAGTAAAGATGCAAATAAAAGTAAATTGGAAGAAAATATGATAAGAGATAGACGCGGGGGCCATAGGTTTCACTAGTGGCTTCTCTCAAGATAGCATAAGTATTACGGTGGGTGAACAAATTACTGTCGAGCAATTGATAGAAAAGCGAATAGTTATGAGATTATCTAGGCATGATCATGTATATAGGCATCATGTCCGCAACAAGTAGACCGACTCCTGCCTGCATCTACTACTATTACTCCACACATCGCCCGACTCCTGCCTGCATCTAGAGTATTAAGTTCATAAGAACAGAGTAACGCCTTAAGCAAGATGACATGATGTAGAGGGATAAACTCAAGCAATATGATATAACCCCCATCTTTTTATCCTCGATGGCAACAATACAAATCGTGCCTTGCAACCCTTTCTATCACTGGGTAAGGACACCACAAGATTGAACCCAAAGCTAAGCACTTCTCCCATGGCAAGAAAGATCAATCTAGTAGGCCAAACCAAACTGATAATTCGAAGAGACTTGCAAAGATAACTCAATCATACATAAAAGAATTCAGAGAAGATTCAAGTATTATTCATAGATAAACTTGATCATAAATCTACAATTCATCGGATCTCGACAAACACACCGCAAAAAGAGTTTACATCGAATAGATCTCCACAAGAGAGGGGGAGAACATTGTATTGAGATCCAAAAAGAGAGAAGAAGTCATCTAGCTAATAACTATGGACCCGTAGGTCTGTGGTAAACTACTCACAACTCATCGGAGGGGCAAGGATGTTGATGTAGAAGCCCTCCGTGGTCGATTCCCCCTCCGGCGGAGCGCCGGTGAAGGCTCCAAGATGGGATCTCGCGGATACAGAAGGTTACGGCGGTGGAAAATTGTGTTTCGGTGGCTCCCTGGATGTTTTCGGGGTACGTAGGCTTATATAGGAGGAAGAAGTATGTCGGTGGCCTCCCGAGGGGCCCATGAGACAGGGGGCGCGCCCTATAGGGGGGGGGCGCCCTCCTATCTTGTGGCGGC
The DNA here is from genome assembly GCA_963921465.1 of Triticum timopheevii. Taxonomy (NCBI): domain Eukaryota; kingdom Viridiplantae; phylum Streptophyta; class Magnoliopsida; order Poales; family Poaceae; genus Triticum; species Triticum timopheevii. Next base: position 584,621,908 of record OY997268.1, read on the forward strand.
CTTGACTGCTTCTTGACTTGCACTCCAAGTCCTCTGGATCACGTTCGTTCCAAAAATCATGCTCCCGAAAGTTTCATTCCGTTTGGACTCCATTTGATATTCCTTTTCTTCAAAATACTGAAATAGGCAAAAAAACAGCAATACGGGATGGGCCTCTGGTTAGTAGGTTAGTCCCAAAAATGATATAAATGTGTAAAATAAAGCCCATAAACATCCAAAAGGGGTAATATAATAGCATGGAACAATCAAAAGTTATAGATACGTTGGAGACGTATCACCTAGAGATTTTAGAAAAGTCCTTAATGAACCTCCTATAAAAACCGGCATAACCAAGGAAACTTCTTATACCTTTTATGTCCTTGGGACATGGCATCTTTTCGATAGCATCAACTTTGGCTTTATCAACTTCAATACCTCTCTCAGAAATCTTATGCCCCAAGACAATGCCTTCGTTAACCATAAAGTGGCACTTTTCCCAATTCAAGACGAGACTAGTGTCTTCACATCTCTGCAAGACTCGATCAATGTTGCTCAAGCAATCATCAAAAGAGGATCCATAGACGGAGAAATCATCCATGAATACCTCACAAATCTTTTCACAAAAGTCAGAGAATATAGCTATCATGCATCTTTGAAAGGTAGCAGGTGCATTACATAAACCAAAAGGCATACGTCTATAAGCACAAGTACCGAAAGGGAAAGTAAAAGTAGTTTTTGATTGATCCATCGCTGACACAGGTATCTGAGAGAAACCAGAATAACCATCTAGAAAGCAAAAATGTGTGTGTTTGGATAGTCTTTCTAGCATTTGATCGATAAAAGGTAAAGGGTAATGATCTTCCTTAGTAGATTTATTTAATTTACGGAAATCAATTACCATCCTATAACCTGTAATAATTCTTTGCGGGATCAATTCATCTTTATAATTAGGAACGACAGTAATACCTCCCTTTTTAGGAACACAGTGGACATGGCTTACCCAGTCACTATCAGCAACGAGATAGATTATACCTGCCTCAAGGAGCTTTAGTATCTCCTTTCTTACCGCTTCTTTCATCTTGGGATTCAATCGTCGTTGAGGATCCCTAACTGGTTTGGCATTGTCCTCCAAATTAATTTTGTGTTGACATAACGTGGGACTAATGCCCTTAAGATCATCCAGAGTATATCCAATAGCAGCACGATGCTTCTTCAGAGTTTTCAATAATCTTTCTTCTTCTTGCTCTGAAAGGTTAGCACTAATAATAACAGGATATATTTCCTTTTCATCAAGATAAGCATACTTAAGATTATCAGGTAATGGTTTGAGTTCAAACACGGGATCACCCTTGGGTGGAGGGGGATCCCCTAAAATTTCAACAGGTAGGTTGTGTTTCAGCATCGATTCCTGTTGAAGGAACACTTCATCTATTTCCCTTCTTTCCTTCATAAACATATCATTTTCATGGTCTAGCAAATATTGTTCTAACGGATCAGTAGGAGGCACGGCAATAGAAGCAAGACCAATAATCTCATCCTTACTAGGTGATTCTCTATCACGAGGTTGTCTAGGAAACTTAGCAAAATTAAACTCATGAGACATACCCTCTAAGCCAACTGTAACAGTATCCTTTTCACAATCAATCTTAGCATTAACGGTATTCAAGAAGGGTCTACCAAAAATAATGGCACAAAAGTCATCTTGTGGGGAACTAAGAACAAGAAAATCAGCAGGATATTTAACCTTCCCACACAAGACTTCAACATCTCTAACAATCCCAATGAGTGAAATAGTATCTCTATTGGCAAGCTTGATAGTAACATCAATACCTTCCAATTCAACGGGTGCAATATCATGCATAATTTCTTTATATAAGTCATAGGGTATCGCGCTAGCACTAGCACCCATATCACATAAGCCATGATAACAATGATCTCCTATCTTAACAGAAATGACAGGCATGCCTACAACAGGTCTATGTATCTTAGTATCTGGTCTAACAGTATTAGCAGTCTCACCACAGAAACAAATAACATGCCCATCTAAATCATCATCCAAGAGATCTTTAACCATAGCAATACTAGGTTCAACTTTGATTTGCTCAGGAGGTGTATAAGTCCTAGTATTACTCTTACGAACAACAGTAGAAGTTTTAGCATGATCCTTTATCCTAACAGGAAAAGGAGGTTTCTCAACATAAGAAGTAGGAACAATAGGATCACTATAAGTGACAGTCTTTTCTTCAACTGTAATAGGTGCAACTACTTTTACTTCAATGGGAGGATTATATTTAAACCATTTCTCCTTAGGGAGATCAATGTGAGTAGCAAAAGATTCACAGAAAGAAGCTACTATCTCAGAGTCAAGTCCATATTTAGCGCTAAATCCACGAAAAGCATCAGTATGCATAAAAGATTTAACACAGTCAAACTTAGGTGTCATACCTGACTCCTTACCATCGTCGGAACCCCAATCTTCAGAGCTGCGTTTAATTCTTTCCAATAAGTCCCATTTGAATTCAATAGTCTTCAGCATATAAGAACCAGCACAGGAAGTATCGAACATGTTGCGATCATTGAGAGAAAGTCGAGCATAATTTTTTTGAATAATCATTTCCCTGGAGAGCTCATGATTGGGGCATGAATATAACATTGACTTAAGCCTCCCCCAAGCTTGAGCGATGCTTTGTCCTTCGCGAGGCCAGAAATTATATATCTAATTATGATCATGATGAACAAGATGCATAGGATAGAACTTCTGGTGAAATTCCAACTTCAATCGTTTATAATTCCAAGATCTCGTATCATCACATAGCCTATACCATGTCAATGCATCTCCCTTCAAAGATAAAGGGAAGACCTTCCTTTTGACAACATCATCGGGAATACCTGCAAGCTTAAATAATCCACAAACTTCATCCACAAAGATAAGTTGTAAATCGGGATGCAATGTTCCATCTCCTACAAAGGGATTAGCTAGCAGTTTCTCTATCATACCTGAAGGAATCTCAAAGTAAATATTTTCCATAGGTTCAGTAGGTTGAGGAGCAACTCTTTGCTCTTCTGGTCGGGGTGAAGATACCCCGAACAAGCCCCTCAAAGGATTAGTTTCCATAGTAACAAGTAATGGAAAATTTCAGCACACTATATAAATGTTTCCTTACCAAGTTCCACTCACCAAAAGCGCTACGCTCTTCGGCAACGACGCCAGAAAAGAGTCTTGATGACCCACAAGTATAGGGGGCCTATCGTAGTCCTTTCGATAAGTAAGAGTGTCGAACCCAACAAGGAGCATAAGGAAATGATAAGCAGTTTTCAGTAAGGTTTTCTCTGCAAGCACTGAAATTGTAGGTAATAGATAGTTTTGTGATAAGATAAATTGTAATAGGTAACAAGCAATGAAAGTAAATAAAGTGCAACAAGGTGGCCCAACAATTTTGTAGCAAAGGACAAGCCTGGACAATTTCTTATAATGAGAAAGGAGCTCCCGAGGACACATGGGAATTATCGCCAAGCTAGTTTTCATCATGCTCATATGATTCGCGTTCGGTACTTTGATAATTTGATATGTGGGTGGACCGGTGCTTGGGTACTGCCCTTACTTGGACAAGCATCCCACTTATGATTAACCCATATTGCAAGCATCCGCAACTACAAAAGAAGTATTAAGGTAAACCTAACCACATCATTAAACATATGGATCCAAATCAGGCCCTAATGAAGCAACGCATAAACTAGGGTTTAAGCTTCTGTCACTCTAGCAACCCATCATCTACTTATTACTTCCCAATGCCTTCCTCTAGGCCCAAATAATGGTGAAGTGTCATGTAGTCGACGTTCACATAACACCACTAGAGGAAAGACAACATACATCTCATCAAAATATCGAACGAATACCAAATTCACATGACTACTAATAGCAAGACTTCACCCATGTCCTCAGGAACAAACGTAACTTACTCACAAAGCATATTCATGTTCATAATCAGAGGACTAATAATATGCATTAAGGATCTGAACATATGATCTTCCACCAAGTAAACCAATTAGCATCAACTACAAGGAGTAATCAACACTAGTAGCAACCCACAGGTACCAATTTGTGGTTTTGATACAAGATTGGATACAAGAGATGAACTAGGGTTTTGAGAGGAGATGGTGCTGGTGAAGATGTTGATGGAGATTGACCCCCTCCAGATGAGAGGATCATTGGTGATGACGATGGTGATGATTTCCCCCTCCCGAAGGGAAGTTTCCCCGGCAGAACAGCTCCGCTGGAGCCCGAGATTGGTTCCGCCTCGTGGCGGCGGAGTTTTGTCCCGTAAGCTTGCCCACAATTTTTCTAGGATAAAATCCTTCATATAGCAAAAGATGGACACCAGAGGGCCACCAGGGGGCCCAGGAGATAGGGGGCGCCCAGTAGGGGTGGGCGAGCACCCACCCTCCTGGCCAGGGTGTGGGCCCCCTCAAGTGTTTCTTTCGCTCAATAATTCTTCTTAATTCAAAAAATAAGTTCCATGGAGTTTCAGGATTTTTGGAGTTGTGCAGAATATGTTTCCAATGTTTGCTCCTTTTCCAGCCAGAATTCCAGCTGTCGGCATTCCCCCTCTTCCTGGAAAACCTTGTAAAATAAGAGAGAATAGCCATAAGTATTGAGATATAATGTGTAATAACAGCCCATAATGCAATAAATATTGATATAAAAGCATGATGCAAAATGGACGTATCAGTACACACAACTGCAAAGGTACAGAGTGTCTACAACTTAGAATGGAGGTGCAGTGAATATTTGTGTGCATTTTCGTTTCTATGCCATTGATGACGGAGGGCAGTGACAACAGTGTCTTCCTTTTTCTTTTTAGGGATTGCCAAAACACAATTGATTGAGTTTAAAACATAACCGCAATGTGCTTTAAAGTGTCTTTGTTGCAGTTAGTGAGGAGGTAGGACGAGTTGCATTCCCCCGGATTGCAACTAGATGTGGGCATGTCGACTTCAACTGCAAGCGGTGCAACACGCCCCGCAACTACTAGAGAGAGTGAGGTAGCTGCATGTCCACATAAGAGCAACTCTAGCAGACCCCGCATCCTGCCCCGACCCGTAAAATAACCGCCAAAATGCGGGTCGGGGCCGAAAAAGCATCCCGATCAGAACTCGCATCCCGCCCTGGCCCGTAAAAAATTTTGCGGGGCGCGGCAAATTCTCCACCCCAACCCGGGAAAATGCGGGTTTCCCCCCGCGGCTGCGGTACCCTGCATATAAGTGGAGGCGGTTGGTGTGGGGGACATTTCATCCCGCACTTTCCCCCACCAACCACCCCTCCTCCCCCCTCGCGCCGCCGCCCGCCACCGCCCAAGATTCCGGTCAGAGCAGCCGGCAAGAGCACGCCGGAAGGCCTCCACGCGCACGAGGCCTCTGAGGGAGTTCCGGACTAGGGGGTGTCCGGATAGCCGAACTATCATCATCGGCCGGACTCCAAGACTATGAAGATACAAGATTGAAGACTTTGTCCCGTGTCCGGATGGGACTTTCCTTGGCGTGGAAGGCAAGCTTGGCGATACGGATATGTATATCTCCTACCATTGTAACCGACTCTGTGTAACCCTAGCCCTCTCCGGTGTCTATATAAACCGGATGGCTGTAGTCCATAGGACGAACAACAATCGTACCATAGGCTAGCTTCTAGGGTTTAGCCTCCTTGATCTCGTGGTAGATCCACTCTTGTAACACACATCATCAATATTAATCAAGCAGGACGTAGGGTTTTACCTCCATCAAGAGGGCCCGAACCTGGGTAAAACATCGTGTCCCTTGTCTCCTATTACCATCCACCTAGACGCACAGTTCGGGACCCCCTACCCGAGATCCGCCGGTTTTGACACCGACATTGGTGCTTTCATTGAGAGTTCCTCTGTGTCGTCACCGATAGGCTCGATGGCTTCTTCGACCATCATCAACAACGCGGTCCAGGGTGAGACCTTTCTCCCCGGACAGATCTTCGTATTCGGCGGCTTTGCACTGCGGGCCAATTCGCTTGGCCATTTGGAGCAGATCGAAAGCTACGCCCCTGGCCGTCAGGTCAGATTTGGAAGTTTGAACTTCACGGCTGACATCCGCGGGGACTTGATCCTCGATGGATTCGAGCCATAGCCGAGCGTGCTGCACTGTCACGGCGAGCATGATTTAGCTCTGCAGCCAAACAGTACCCTGGAGGCCGCACTCGAAACCGCTCCGATCTTCAATTCGGAGCCGGCTGCGCAGATCGAGGACGGATGGCTAGACACCGTCTCGGGGGCTGCAACCTCTACGGCGATAGAGCCGAACACTGACCTTGTCCCTCATAAAGCTCGTGACTCCAAGGTGCCGGACTCCTCGCCGGACTCCGAACCTCCCGCGCCCCCGCCGATCGAATCCAATTGGGCGCCGATCATGGAGTTCACCGCAGTGGACATCTTTCAACACTCACCTTTCGGCGACATCTTGAGTTCGCTAAAGTATCTCTCGTTATCAGGAGAGCCCTGGCCGGACTGCGGTCAGGACGGTTGGGATGCGGACGATGAAGAAATTCAAAGCCCACCCACCACCCACTTGGTAACCGCTGTCGACGATCTAACCGACATGCTAGACTATGACTCCGAAGACATCGACAGTATGGACGACGATGCCGGAGACGACCAAGAACCAGCGCCTACTGGGCACTGGACAGCCACCTCATCATATGACATATACATGGTGGATATCCCAAAAGATGGGAACGGCGAAGGAACAGAGGAGGATGACCCCTCCAAAAAGCAGCCCAAGAGCCGGCGTCAGCGGCGCCGCTCTAAATCCCGCCACAGCAAGAATGAAGACTCCGGCACCGGAGATAATAATACACCGGACAGCGCCGAAGACAACCCACTCCAGCAAGATCAAGCGCAGGAGGACGAAGACGCCAGCCCTCACGAGAGAGCGGCAGAAGAAGAGGTAGAGGATTATATGCCTCCCTCCGGAGACGAAGCGAGCCTCGACGATGACGAATTCGTCGTGCCTGAGGATCCCGTCGAACAAGAGCGTTTTAAATGCAGGCTTATGGCCACGGCGAACATCCTCAAGAAAAAGCAGCAACAGCTTAGAGCTGATCAAGATCTGCTAGCCGACAGATGGACTGAAGTCCTCGCGGCCGAAGAGCATGAGCTCGAACGCCCCTCCAAAAGCTACCCTAAACGCAAGCTGCTCCCCCGATTAGAGGAGGAGGCGTATGAACCCGCATCACCAGGAGACAATACGGCTGACCGACCACCCCATGGTTGCGACAGAGAGGCCTCTAGGCCCTTCACTTGACCCGTACCCCGGCATCGCTCGAAAAGCACAAGGCCACAGGGGAACACTCCGGACTTGCGAGATATATTGGAGGATAAGGCAAGACAATCAAGATTGATCTATGGATTGCGTGGGCGCCCCACGGTACGTGACGACAACCGTCGCGCCGGACACAGTAAGTCTGGCCGGGCCGAACAAAACAGACAAAGCTCTTTTGAGCTCCGTCGTGATATCGCCCAGTACAGAGGCGCCGCACACCCACTATGCTTCACAGATGAAGTAATGGATCATCAAATCCCCGAAGGGTTTAAACCCGTGAATATCAAATCTTACGATGGCACAACAGACCCCGCGGTTTGGATCGAAGACTATCTCCTTCACATCCACATGGCCCGCGGCGACGATCTTCACGCCATCAAATATCTCCCCCTCAAGCTTAAAGGACCAGCCCGACATTGGGTTAACAGCTTGCCAGCAGAGTCAATTGGGAGTTGGGAAGACCTGGAAGCCACATTCCTCGATAACTTCCAAGGCACTTATGTGCGACCACCAGACGCTGATGACCTAAGCCACATAATTCAGCAGCCAGACGAATCGGCCAGACAATTCTGGACACGGTTCTTAACCAAGAAAAACCAAATCGTCGACTATCCGGATGCAGAGGCCCTCACGGCCTTCAAGCATAACATCCGCGACGAGTGGCTTGCCCGGCACCTAGGACAGGAAAAGCCAAAATCCATGGCAGCCCTCACATCACTCATGACCTGCTTCTGCGCGGGTGAGGACAGCTGGCTAGCACACAGCAACAACCTCAGCAAAAATTCTGGCAATCCGGATTTCAAGGACCGAAATGGCAGGTCGCGTTGTAACAAAAACAAACGCTGCATTAACGGCGACAATAGTGAGGATACAACAGTCAATGCCGGATTCAGAGGCTCTAAACCCGGTCAGCGGAAAAAGCCATTCAAAAGAACTACTCCGGGTCCGTCCAATTTGGACCGAATACTCGACCGCTTGTGCCAGATACACGCCACCCCCGAAAAGCCAGCTAACCACACCAATAGGGACTGTTGGGTATTCAAGCAGGCAGGCAAGTTAATTGCCGAAAACAATGACAAGGGGATGCATAGCGATGACGAGGAAGAGACCCGACCACCGAACAATAGAGGACAGAAGGGTTTCCCCCCACAGGTGCGAACGGTGAACATGATATACGCAACGCACATACCCAAAAGGGAGCGGAAGCGTGCACTCAGGGATGTCTACGCGATGGAGCCAGTTGCCCCGAAGTTCAATCCATGGTTCTCCTGCCTGATCACTTTTGACCGAAGGGACCACCCCACCAGCATCCGTCATGGCGGATTTGCCGCATTGGTTTTAGACCCAATCGTCGACGGGTTTCACCTCACCAGAGTCCTGATGGACGGCGGCAGCAGCCTGAACCTGCTTTATCAGGATACAGTGTGCAAAATGGGCATAGACCCCTCAAGGATTAAACCTACCAAGACGACCTTTAAAGGCGTCATACCAGGTGTAGAAGCCAATTGTACAGGCTCAATTACACTGGAAGTGGTCTTCGGATCCCCGGATAACTTCCGAAGCGAGGAGTTAATCTTCGACATAGTCCCGTTCCGCAGCGGCTATCATGCCCTGCTCGGACGTACCGCGTTTGCAAAGTTCAACGTGGTGCCGCACTACGCATACCTCAAGCTCAAGATGCCAGGCCCTCGAGGAGTCATCACGGTCAACGAAAACACTGAACGTTCTCTCCGAACGGAGGAACATACAGCGGCTCTCGCGGCAGAAGTACAATGCAGCCTCTTAAGGCAATTCTCGAGTCCGGCCGTTAAGCGGCCGGACATAGTTAAGCGCGCCCGGAGTAACATACAACAAGACCACCTGGCACGTTCCGAGCACGCGTAGTAGTGCGGCCCCAACCCCAGCCCCTATAAAACGTCAAGACAGGTCCCTCGCGTCCACCATTACGCTCTGAAGATACCATGGGCATGGGGGAGAGGGGCACGACCACGATAGGCCCAGACTGCGGCTCAACCACACCAGGGGCTCTCAAGTGTGTCGTTCTTTTTTCTTTTCTTTCTTCTTTTTTCCCCAGAGGACTCCGTTCGTCAGAGGCCCTGCCAGGCAGCAGACTTGCCGAACTCACGATGCAACATCCAGGGAAGGATAAAGGCTACAACGAATATCCAGGTGGTCTCCATTACGAGCATTAAATCTGTTTTACACACCATTCGACAGCCTACCCCTGGAGGGGGACATGTTTAACAGTCCCATCCCTTGCTTATCGCACCATTTGTATCATTCTGCACTTACAGCAGTCTTTCTTGAATAAACAATGCAGCACCTTTTTGCTTATAATTGCATTTCCTTTTTATACATATGTTCATTTACGGCATGTTGCATCCGTACACTTTGGTACGATTAAAATACACCAGGGGCTTATGTTTCCCGCATCATGGTGTGATAAGTCCGAACACTTCCACAAGTGCGGCACCCCGAACTTATAGCATTATATGCATCGGCTCCGAATCATGTCTTGGGTCAATAGTTGGGTTTGCCCGGCTCCCATGTTTTGGTACCTTACATTCTGTTATATCGGCTAAGGTAGCACTGGGAGAACCACTGCGATTGCGCCCCAATTGAGCTGGGTTAACGCCTCAGTGGAGAAAGCTAAAACTGACCGTCATGATGAGGCGAGAGCCGGTCGCTGTTCGAGAGGTTTTTTGCGAGTCCTTAAAGACTTATGCCGCTTAGAGCGAGGAGCCGGACTCTGTCCGGCCCAGGCGTGGATAGCGCCCCAAATTCGGCCTTCCGAAGACTAGGGGCTTCGCCGAAATTTAAAATTATAGAATTCTATGGCTAAGTGAGAGTGTTCAAGCATTATAAGTCCGGTTGCCTTGTTCGTTGTGCTGAGCGCCTCCCTAGATGGACCCAAAAATGGGAACAAGAGTGCTCAAGTTTATCCCGAACACCCCAGCACTCGTGGCATGGGGGCTGAAGCCGACGACTTGCCATCTCCCAGATTTGATAAACAGCCGCACAGAAGGTAATATTTTAAATTAACAAGCGTTGCTTAGTGCATATGAACTAAGTTTTCAGCGCACAGGATAACAAAATGCGAGTCTACTCAAATATTACATCTTTGGAGCACTCACCCGCAATAGCGCGGGCGCCCTTCAGCACACTCTTATAATACATCTCGGGCGTGCGATGCTCCTTGCCCTCTGGTGGCGGGTCCGTCACGAGCTTCTGGGCATCCATCTTGCCCCAGTGCACCTTTGCGCGGGCAAGGGCCCGATGGGCACCCTCAATGCAAGCGGAGTGCTTAATGACTTCAACCCACGGGCACGCATCCACCAGCCGCCGCACCAGTCCGAAGTAGCTCCCAGGCATAGCCTCCTTAGGCCACAGCCGAACTATGAGGCCCTTCATGGCCTGTTCGGCCGCCTTGTGGAGCTCGACCAGCTGCTTCAGCTGGTTGCTAAGGGGCACCAGATGTCCGGCCTCAGCATACTGAGACCAGAAGACCTTCTCCGTCGAGCTCCCCTCCTCGGCCCGGTAGAATGCGGCAGCATCGGACACGCTGCGAGGAAGATCTGCGAACGCTCCTGGAGAGCTCCGAATTCGGGTAAGCAACAGGTAATTAACACTCACATGCTTACTTTGCATGAAAAATGCCTTACCCGCTGCTATTTTCTTCACCGCCTCGATCTCCTAGAGGGCCTTGTAGGCTTCGGCCTTAGCGGCTTTGGCACTCTCAAGAGCCGTTGCAAGCTCAGACTCTCGAGTCTTCGAGTCACGCTCCAGGCTCTCATGTTTTTTCACGAGATCCTGGAGCTCTTGATGTACCTCCGCTACCCGCGCCTCATGCTTCTCTCGCTCGGTGCGCTCCGCGGCCGCATTGCGTTCGGCCGCGGCCACCGCCTCTTTCAGGGTCGCCACCTCGTTAGTGGCCCCTGCAATACCCACGTTATCCTTGTCATTTTTCTTGCAACCAAATCCTTTTTTTGTAAGGTACAATTTTAATAAGGTATTACTCACCTTCTTTTTCCTCGATCTGCTTCTTGGCACGGCCGAGCTCGTTCTCGGACCGCTTGAGGCTTTCCTTTAAAGTATTGACCTCTGCAGTCAGTGCGGCGGAGGTCAGCAACACAGCCTGCAATCCCATATTGACATATTTCTTATGACTCCTGCGTATATCTTTTTAAGATCCTCAGTCCGTCTTTTCTTTCTGAACACCGAACCGAGCATCAGGGGCTACTGCTATGCGGTACCATTTTATATATATATTGAAATTGTTACCTCAAAGCCTGTTAGAAGGCTGCTGCAGGCTTCGGTCAGCCCGCTCTTGGCGAGCTGAACCTTCTGAATCACCGCACTCATAACAGTGCGGTGTTCATCTTCAATGGAGGCGCCATTGAGCTCCTCCAGCAAATTACCCGGTGCCTCCGGTTGGATGGAGGCAGCCGGCGTCACGGTCTTGCCCTTCTTACGAAGGGGTCGCCCGCCGGACTCCGGAGCCACTGTGGCCTCCGGGGCCGAGTCCGGTGCAAAATCTGGGAGGTTGTCCTGCGACGCCTCCGGGGCCTCCTCCTCCTGGTGAGTCCTTTCGTGGGATCCCACCTCGGCATCGTCCGCGTCACGAGGGGTGGAGGCAGTCGGAAGAGAATCCATATCCGATGCACCTAAGGATCCGCTCGACGAAGCGGGAAGATCATCCTTGGGCGGACTGCAGGGTTGTATGCGGCATTAGAAAGACATTATGTGGTGAAAAGGGAAAAACCTTGAAGTTATTCGGGAGTCCGGATACTTACAATCTCGCCAGGGGCTTGGCCCTTGGAGGCCAGTCCTCGTCGTCGTCACTAGCGTTGGCAGAGCAGTCCGGGGGGAGAGTTTTCCCCTTCTTGGACCCTTCGGCCTCCCTCGTTGGGGAGGCCTTCCTTTTCTTCCCTCCCCCCCGCTGGGGGAGAGGTTTTCTTTTTCTCCTCCTCGCCTTGGTGGGAGGAGTCGGCCTCGGATTCATCATCCGACAACACCTAAAAACGGGAACTCTTCCGAGTCCTCGTGGCCTTCTTCTTGGCCTTCTTCTCCGGCACCACGTGGGGTGCCGAAGCCAGCAGCCCCGTTAGGCGGGCGTTCGCTGGGTCCTCTGGCAATGGGGCCGGACAGATAGTCCGCTCGGCCTTCGCCAGCCATTCCTATCAAAGGTAAAGGGAGTTCAGATCCTGCATAGAGTCAAACTATAGAAAACAAGTGGCAAAATCACTTACCTCGTCAGCTGGACGCTGCAAGCGGAATCCGCGATCTTCGGTAGCGGACGCGGGAGCCTCGGCGCCCTTGAACAGCACCTTCCAGACATCTTCGTACGTAGTGTCGAAGAGCCCGCTCAGGGTTTGGTGCTGCGCCGGATCGAACTCCCACATGTTGAAACCCCGTCGTTGGCACGGGAGAATCCGGCGGATGAGCATGACCTGGACTACGTTGAAAAGCTTGAGCTTCTTGTCTACCAGCTTTTGGATGCAGGCTTGGAGTCCGGTCAGCTCCTCCGAATCACCCCAGATCTGACCACTCTCTTTCCAAGAGGTGAGCCGTGTAGGGACGCCGGATCTGAATTCGGGGGCCGCTGCCCAATCAGGGTCACGCGGCTCGGTGATATAGAACCACCCCGATTGCCACCCCTTAATGGTTTCCACGAAAGTGCCCTCTAGCCACGTAACGTGGGACATCCTGCCCACCCTGGCGCCTCGGCACTCCGCTTGGCTGCCCTTCACAACCTTCGGCTTGACACTGAAGGTCTTGAGCCACAAGCCGAAGTGGGGCTGGATGCAGAGGAAGGCCTCACACACGACGATAAACGCCGAGATGTTGAGGATGAAATTCAGGGCCAGATCATGGAAATCCAGGCCGTAGTAGAACATGAGCCCCCGGACAAAGGGATGAAGTGGGAAGCCCAGTCCGCGGAGGAAATGGGGAAGAAAAACTACCCTCTCATGGGGCCTGGGGGTGGGGATGAGCTCTCCCTCGTCGGGGAGCCGGTGCGCGATGTCGCTGGACAAATATCCGGCGTTGCGCAGCTTCTGGATCTGCTCCTCCGTGACGGAGGAGGCCATCCACTTGCCTCCCGCTCCGGACATAGTTGGAGAAGGTTGAGGTGAAAAGTGCGGGCTTGGGCGCTGGAGCTCGAGTTCGCGGAGATGGATAAGCCAAGGAGGAAGAGGGCGCAGGTAAAAGGGTTGGATCTTTATCCCCTTATACGGGTGGACAAAAACATGTGTCTCCACCGGCCTGGTAAAACTCGCTTATCTCCCAAGCGCCACAATCAATGGCGCGGTTGGGTTACCCACGTCCGCATTGATGGGAATCCTGGAATAAGGGGAACACGATCTCTGCTTCGACAAGACGTGCCAAGGAAACTGCTTCGCTAAACACGCTGAGGTGGAACAATAAAAACAATTCGAGTAAAAGCTTGGAAGTGGTGTGACGTCACGCCACAGAATACGTCAGCAGATTGATCTTGTGTAACATTATTCTCTCTATGGTGGTACGTGGAATTTATTTTTGCAGAGCCGGACACTATCCTAGTATTCACAATCTTCTATAAATTATTTGGAGGAGGAACCTGCCTTGCAATGCCGAAGACAATATGCGCGTCGGACTCGTCGTCATTGAAGCCTGGTTCAGGGGCTACTGAGGGAGTTCCGGACTAGGGGGTGTCCGGATAGCCGAACTATCATCATCGGCCGGACTCCAAGACTATGAAGATACAAGATTGAAGACTTCGTCCCGTGTCCGGATGGGACTTTCTTTGGCGTGGAAGGCAAGCTTGGCGATACGGATATGTAGATCTCCTACGATTGTAACCGACTCTGTGTAACCCTAGCCCTCTCCGGTGTCTATATAAACCGGATGGCTGTAGTCCATAGGACGAACAACAATCATACCATAGGCTAGCTTCTAGGGTTTAGCCTCCTTGATCTCGTGGTAGATCCACTCTTGTAACACACATCATCAATATTAATCAAGCAGGACGTAGGGTTTTACCTCCATCAAGAGGGCCCGAACCTGGGTAAAACATCGTGTCCCTTGTCTCCTGTTACCATCCGCCTAGACGCACAGTTCGGGGCCCCCTACCCGAGATCCGCCGGTTTTGACACCGACAGCCTCCCTTCCCTTCCTCCCTGCGTCGGCGGACCGCCGGATTTGCAGATCTGCGGCGCATCATCGCCGGCCGCCGGAGTTGGCTTTTTTCTGGCTGCCGGTTGCTGCCCCAGGCGATGGAGTGGTCGGGGAGCCTCTCCCGCAGCCCAGGCAAGGGCGCATCGCCGCATGCATGCGCGGGGTCGTCCGTCCGCCGCCGCCGAAGGTTTGCGGGCATGGACTCGTCCGACGTCCACCGGGCTCGGTGCTCGCGCAGTGTCTTTGTGGCCTGCCGATGCCGCTCATACAATGCGACGACTGCCCGCGCCAAGTGCTGCGGCTCACTTTGGGCACGCCGAAGCACCCCGGATGGGTGTTCTACAAATGTGAAAATGACGGGGTACGTGCACTTACGGTAGCTCGTTCCATAGCTCATTCTTAAGTTCAAGTACCGTAGCTCACTTCGAGATTGCTCAATCTTTTGTGTAGGACGATGGATGCTCATTTTGGTTTTGGGAAGGCCAATACATTGATTTGTTGATAGAAAGAAACTTAATAGATGTCAGTGCACTCCTTAGTACAATCAAAGGCAATGATGCGGCTGCATGTGCAACTAGAGGGGAAACAACGTCGACTTCTTCGAAACCAAAGATGAAGAATGAAGAAAGCATCAAGAATGAACAAAACAAGATCAAGAATCCACAGATCAACAATGCGTGCATGGAGAAGATATTGCTTCAACTAGTGGGAGCAGTTATGGAAGTTGGAAATCTTCTGAAATGCATTCTTGTGGTTCTTGTTTTCTTTGGTTTTGCAATTCTAGCCAAGATTTGGTGATATATTTTGTATCTAAAGTTGTTGCAAAAGCAAATAAAAGCATTATGATAGATCAATCTAAGTTTTACGGGCCGGGACGAGCTGCGCCAGATCAGAACCCGCATAAGCTGACCCGTAAAAAAGTATATTCCGCGAATATGCTTTTTTACGGGTCCATTATGCGGGGTCTGCATCTGTGCCAGTCTGCGCCGGCCCCCAAAAGTTGTTTTGCGCGAACTGCAAATGAGTTATGCGGGTCGGTGGGATGTGTGGTCTGCTAGAGTTGCTCTAATGAGCTGCAACTGGATGTGACATGTCGACTGCAACTACACTCCATAATACACATGCACTAAAGGGGAAATGGGGACAGGGAGGAGTCTCACGAGGCGTGTGTTTCATATCTTTTTTCCTTTCATGTTATTTACTTTATACATTTGCTACTCTGTTTCAACCCTAGTTGCTTGTTTTTCGACACCGTGCTAATCCTTACAGATATCAAAACAATTAATTCATGCAAGATCCGTGACAATTTGTGTGCGACTGGATCATTCGCGCCAACACTTCAATCCGCTTTTCATGGAGACCAATACTATTTTGGAATATTTACACGAAGGCGCTACATAACCTTGTTTGTCTTGCAGGCCATCAATGTCATAATTAACAAACCAGATAAACTACACCACGACTTGATGCATGACTATATAGTGTATATATGAGTGTGAATTGCTAGTATTGGTCGTAAATTATTAGTTATTTTAGCAATATACCGTGTCTTGATTTGACTTGTTGAGCCTGTCTTTTTTTTGGGTAGAGCTTGTCGAGCCTGCCTAGGGGCATGGGCTCAGCTCATTGGACCTTCGAGCCCGAGCCAAGTCTTGCATAGCTTTGAGCTTGGGCAAGCCCAAGGCTTGCCTTTAGACAGAAGCTGGGAGTGGGCTGACCCAGTAGCCATGTGGTCTCACCATGCTGACGTCACAGTCATTTGTTCACTTTTGATTGTATTTTGAAAAATATTAAATACATGTATTGTGAAAAACCGATTTAGTTTTTATCTTTTAAATTGTTTGCCGCACATTAAAAAAAGTAAGTGCCATTCAAAAATCTTCACTTTTTTCCAAAAAAACGTAGGTGAAACTTTTGAAACTTTTTATATTATGTAAAAATATGTTCATGTAATTCAAAAAAAATGCTTCATCCTATTCAGAAAAAGCATGTTACATTTTAAAAAAGGTTCACGTGTTTCAAAAACATGTTTCTGACACGTAAAAGTATATTTATACAAATATATAAAAAATGTTTGTATAGCTTAAAAAGTGTGGGTATCATTAAAAAAGTTTTAACGTATATTTGGAAAGTGTTTAACACTTATTTTAGATGTATAAACATATACAAAAATGTTTTAGATGTATAAGAAAATTTTACAATTTTTAGGGAAAAATAGATATCAAAACATATATCTTAAAAAGTATTAATAATGTATTTGAAAAATATTAAACTTTTATAAAAAATCCTGGTGCATACAGAAATATACAATATGTATAAAAAATTAGACATGTGTCGTAAAAAGGAAAAAGCGTAAAGAAACCGGTGAAAATGAAAGAAAGAAACTAAGAAAACCGAGAAAAGGAAATAAAATAAAGAGGAAAAATGGGAGAACACCCGAAGAAAAGCGATGCAAAGCAGTAGAAAAAAGATAAAAAATATCCCAAAATAACTCGCGTGCAACTATAGTATTGAACTGGCCCAGTAGCACTGCTCTATAAGCGTTTTTTTAAGGTAAAACAACACTACTTTATTCAAACTTCAATGTTTCAGGGGAAATAGGAAATGAGCTGGAGGCCTCAAAAAACCAAACATAGCGTTGTTTATGATGAAAAGTGCGCCCGTGAAACTCTACACCTTGATCTTTTGTCTCCTTTAGTGATACAAATAGTATTCACATGGAGGTCCTCAACCAAAGATACTGCCCCCTGCATGCCAACGTCTCGAGCATCACTGAATCCGTAACACCCTCAAACACCACTGTAGAAGCACCAAATAATGGTCTTTGATCATCTCGACAATTTCACCGCACCTCGGTTGGCCTGCTTAGCAATCGCGTCGTCCACATTTAGCTTCGCCATTCCCAATCTTGGCGTTTGCCACTCAGTAACTGCCCGAACATGCCCTTGCCTGCCCCCTGTTTCCCTCGCCGTTCTTCCATATGATCCCAAACTCCTCAAGATGCCATTGTAGGCAAGACCTATTACTACTGACAACGGGCGAGAAATAGCATTTGCGTTGAGCTTGGGCTCATCTCTCGTGGGCTCACTGGCCTTAATGGGCCGTATCGTCGTCAGCCCGACTGCTCCCGGGCCACTACTACTGATAGCGGCCCGCTTCAGCCTGGGCTGCCAGGTACAACAACAACAACCGTGCGCCGTGCGTGCCGAAGACTCCACTCCCCGCCGTCTGCCGCACAGCACGCCCTCCGCGCCGCCACCGCCCGCCTGCCTCCCCAGGCCATGTCATGACGGCGGTCCGACGGTGCACTGACCTCTCCTCTCTCCCCTCCCCCGCCCCCCTCCTCTCCCGCCTCAGCTCCGCGGCCTCGCGTCTCCTCCAGGTCAGTCGCCACGCCGCCTACTCCCCCGTACCCGTCTGGCATTTCGTCGAGCACCTCGCCGGCGGCGCACTTAGCAGTTTTTTGCTCTGTCTCTAACCCTTCCATCGCCCTGCTACCTTCAGATGAGGAAGTACGGCTCGAGGAAGGAAGACGGCGGCGGTCTGCGGAAGGGGCGGTCCAGCTCCGCTTCAAGGCCAGGTGATGACTCCATCACTGGAGTAGATGCTTCATGCTTCCATGTCTAAATCATATCTATGCAGCTCGCCTTCCGCAGCTGCACGGGTAGCTTGTTCTCGTTTAGCTCCTGTACTTATTATTATCACATTCTCTCTGCACTGGTTTTTGGTGTATGGGAAGCACCCAGTTGTTTGTTTCGAGTAAAGAAGTTGAAGTAAATCCTGACAAACAAATGTAAATCATGTCTATGCAAATCGGCCTCATCAACTGTCATTCGTGTGCAGGATTCATCGATCCTTCATCGTGGAAACATTTTGACTCGAGAACCGTTGGAATCCCCGTGGGCGCTATACCTCGCAATTGTATGGCTGTTCTACAAATGCTGAAACGAAAAGGTGCATAGAAGTCACTTGGTTATTTGTCCCCGTTTCAAAGCTAAGAGCTTTGGCACCACATTCATGTCATGCTTTTGCTTCTTAACACACCACTGCGCTAAAGCATAAACCACGGAATATAAGAATGTATGCGGTACTCAAGGACAGAGTTGTTTTACAGGATTTGAAGCTTATCTTGTTGGGGGATGTGTGAGAGATTTGCTACTCAAAAGGGCGCCTAAAGATTTTGATGTGATCACCACTGCAAGTCTCAAAGAGGTTTCAGCTCATTCAAGATCACACATGTTTCTCTTTTCCAAAAATAATGATACCATTGTCCCATTGACGTGCTTCTGATTCTTTTCAGATTAAAAAACATGTTTTCCCACGTTGTTTCATCGTTGGCAAACGCTTTCCAATATGCCTTGTTAGATGGCGTGGTTCATTATTTGAGGTTTGTTATTCATAGGAACATTGGCATTGTGGATACTGGTTCTTAGAGCACTGTTGTCTAACACTCGTTTGCTTATGTTGTCTTTTATTCTTACAGGTTTCAAGCTTCAAAACAAATACGACTCAAGTGAAAGGAAATGAAAATGTAAACTGCTCAGAAGAGACAGATGGCCATGATGAGGTGGATATTCTTCGCTGGAAGGATTCATTGAGAAGAGACTTTACAGTAAACAGGTAATATGTTCTGTAGGAAGTCTTGTCCTTCAAATGCTCATCAAATGCAGTTTTTGTGAAATATCATGGGAGCTAAATTAATGCTTGTATGGCAGCCTATTCTTTAATCCATTCAATCACAGAGTTTATGATTATGTGAATGGAGTAAAGGATCTAAGAAAAAACAAGGTAATATTGAGTGAGAGTCTTCTCAGGCAGATTCAACCATGCCCTTGTCTACTTACCCTTTTCCTTCTGCTTAACTCCTTAAATCATCAATCAGGTGTGTACAGTGATTCCTGCCCATGTTTCTTTCAAGGAGGATCCTGGTAGGTGTTCAAGAATGTCCTTGATTTGTATCATCATTATCTATCCAAGAAAAATTTTGATTCTAATTTTCTTTCAGCCAGAATTTTGCGTGGCTTGAGAGTTGCTGCTCGACTTGGCTTTCAGTTTTCCAGCGAAACTTCTACTGCAATACGTGATCTTTCTCCATCCATCATAAATATCGACAAGGTTTATCTCCTTGAAAGCGATGTGCAAACATATATGTTTTCTCGTGTATTTTCTCTTTACGTTGATGACCTCATTTATTCTGCAGACAAGGTTGGCTATGGAAATGAAATATATGCTATCTTATGGGGCGGCAGAGTCTTCGATTAGATTACTTAGAAAATATGGACTTCTCGATATTTTGCTGCCTTTTCAGGTAAGTTGAGCAATGCGGTCTTGTTACTAGAGAAGTAGATTTCTGGTCGTGACCACTTCTCTTTCAGCTTACTCATTATTGAATGCTCTTTGAATTTTAGGCAGCATATTTGTCAGATCAGTTAAAGGGCAAATCTAGTGACAGAGGGCTGATGCTCATGGTGAGTAACTATGAAATGTGCCATGTTGTGTGGAAAGTTGGATTCTAAATATACTGCAAAATTTAAGCGCACACTTAACTCTAGTTTTGCTATTAGTGTGGGTACATATTCATAGCTGTCAAAATGATGGGTCTGGCTTCGTTGTCCTGAGGTATTCCTCACCTTGGCAAAAGATGCTTCCATCAACACTCTATATTAGGTCTCTAGTCATCTGCAGTTACAGGCTTGTGGGGCTATCAACTGGGTTTACTTTTTAATTAGATTGACTTATTGTACATCCCCAGTTTCTTTATTGCTGGGTTATTTGGTGAAAAGAACTGTTTTCCTGTTCGCACGGCCGCACGTCATGGCACTGGCAGAGTGTTGCCAATAACTAGATGATACTTATCATGTTGCTTATTTCTGATGCTTCCTAAGTTGGTATTATATTTCAGCAGTACTTGATTCCCTTTTCGAATTGCTGTTGCCATGTGGTTGTCCTTCCCGTTAGTTCATGTGAAATTTGGATTTTAAGATTATGGCTTAACATGTTGTCTATTGCTGTTGATTTCACCTGTGCAGAATCTATTGGCTAATCTTGACAAGTTTTTCTCCGCTGACCGTCCATGCCACTGCTCTTTGTGGTAAGAGTCCTTGAGTGCTGAAGTGCTTGTCTCAGTTTATTAGTTTATTAAGCACCCTAGTATTTTGGATTGAACTTTGACCATCTAAATATAACTCACAACATATGATCTATATGCTACAAAAAGTATTCCATTAGATTTGTATTGAAAAGAAGATACCATATGATTTTTGTGACATCTATCCATATTCTATTAGTTAACTTTATGGTCAAAGTTCGACAATAAATACATGGAGGGCCAATAAACCCGGACAGAGGGAGTAGTTTTCACTTTTCAGTCTGGATGAGTAGAGAAAGCAAAGTGCATCTTCTTAGATTTACTTATGCCAGCCTGGAAACATACGTACTTAACATAGTATCTGCATATATCTGCATAGTACTCCGTACCACTGTCAGTGTGCATTTATGTAATCCTCTTTTGTGCCTATACTAGCACCTATTATTCTAAGTAGGCAAACTGTTTTTTCTGTTTCTTTATTTGACAACGAGTAGCATTTCTTGACCCAATTTTTAGTCCTCGGTATGAATATTCTTTGTCACTCATGCTCCGGATATTTCATTCACTTGATATTATTTAACAGGCTAGCACTGTTGGCATTTCACAATGCATTGATAAATTCTCCACAAGATGCCCAGGTAATCAAGGCTTTTGCTGCACTGATGCATTTTGGAACATGGGACAGCGTCATCGAGTTCCTGAACGAAGATGTTGGAGCACCAGTTACATATGTCCCAGAAGCTTTTGGGCCTTCTGGGGCCAAAGTGGATAATCTTATGGAACGGACATCACATCTAGCGTCACTAGTGAAATCTTCGGTTGATACGTTGACATGTTTAAATACTCTCAAACAATCAGTGGTCAGATATCCGGGGGCATCACAATTTTCAGGACTTGTAAGTACCGCTTTAGCATATCCTAATTCTCAACCATGCATCTTCACACCAGCAGTTCTTACATTTTTATTGAATTTTCTGTTTTCCTATTCTGGGAGCAACTTAAGTTATTTTCCTGTTTCCAGGCTGAATCAGCAGTGCGTTTTGTGAAGCGCTTTTTAATTGCATCTTTAATCTTTAAATAGTTTTTTAGATTGTTTCTATGCTCTCAAATATTGGTATCAGTTTATCATCACTTCCACACGTTTCTGTTTTACTGGGCAAATAGAAAAAGAAAACAGTGGTTGGGGCTCTTATTGATGTCACTTGAATCAATATTGCCTAGCCATTTAAGTTAGCACACAATACACTGATGAATCACTGCCAATTTTAACAAGAGAATATGCACAGATGTAGCAGAACAGTCGCTATATAGTTTAGTTAAATTGCTAATTGCCTCGTATATTTGTTCTCAAGTCAGTCGATAATCATCATGCATACTAAGATTTCTCGTGGGTCTGTTCCCAGGTTTTTGTATCAGTCAGGGAGAAGGGCAGAGTGTTGGGGATATTTAACGGCCTTGATTCTGACCTAACTTCATATGACGAGAGAAGAGGGATGCATGGGATTGACTATAAGTTGCTGGAAGACGGAGTTACTGCCGAGGTCCGATTTGTTCTCGGAAAAGTGATCATGGACACCATGAGTGCTGAGTCACCGTGTGCATCCACCGATGATGATGCTGCTTTGCCAAGGCCAGCGGCGGATGTTACTGATGCAAACCATTGTCTACTGTCCACGTTATTTCATAGTGGTGAATCGGACTGAAGTAGCAACACCCCATCTGTTTTAATCAATGTTGGTAAGCACATTGAAGCCCTCAGATTTGATGGTGTGAAGTTCAGGATGGCCAATACGAACACAATGCTACGATTCTGTCGGTCACTGAACTTACCTTGGGAGGATGCCCTCCTGGTTGTGCAGAAGATCAAGCGTAGGCTGTAGACAGGATACATGTAAGGTTTATCTTGTTCAATTTCTTCCGTTTACTAGGCATGTAAGTGACGTGAGCTAGAGTTAGAGTGCTGTCAGCATGTGGTTGCATTTGCAAAAATTCAATAAGAAAGTGAGCTGGGCTTAGGGAAAATGGAGCTCTCCGTTTTTATCAGTTGCTTCTATGTTCATGCAAAAAATGAAAGGAGAGGCAATCTACTGCTTCAATTGTGATGATTGTTGTGTTCTTAGGGCAAATTATGCTTCTTAGCGAAGTAAAATGCTACTCCCTCCGTTTCGAATCATAAGATGTTCTAACTATTTTCTGAATCAGATTTATATAGACGCGTTTTAGTGTGTTTGTCCAATTTAAAGTGTCCAAAACATCTTATAACTCGAAATGGAGGTAGTACTAATTTCTCATCTTCAATTGCGGGGAATTCCATTGGTTACTTTTGCCTAAGATATGTTTTAACTATTTGCATGGATTTTAATAAACAGATAAAGGGTAAATGTTGAAGAGGTGCAGGTAATAAATAGGAGGAAAAAAGAGAAGACAAGAAAACCGAAAATATCAAGTACCTAAACTGTTTAGATAAGAAAGCTTAGGATGGCACTTCAACAATTTAGTTCCTGCGATAGTATAAATTTGTTAATATTATCTGGTGAACGTCAGCTGGGAAAGGGGTGGCAAGCGAACATCTTTTTCTAGCAGTTTTAGTTGAAAAGTGAGATCGAACCGTGTCAGTCTTAGAAAGAAAATGCCCTTCTCTGGAAAAACTGTCATGTTGTTCGAAAGAAACTGCCACCCCCCATACAACTAAAACTACCATCAAGATGTTCACAAATGCCAACTCCTCGCAGCGAACGTTCGCTGGCCAAGAGGGTCCATAAATTTACGGAATGATAAATTCCGAACGTTCGGATTTTAAGCATGTCACACCAAACGTTTTTTTATGACAACTTTAGTTGAAGCGAGGTCGACAAACATAGCAATTTTTGACAAAAAAAATAAACTAGGACAAAATTACCATGTTTTAACAACTATACTTGTCAATTGTCACCTCATGTCAACTAAAGTTGTCATAAAAAAACGTTCGAGTGACATGCTTAAAATCCGAACGTTCGGCGTTTATCGGGGTCCTAAATTTATTCTTAATGTATGCATGCATATTTAGTTTAGAAGTGAATTTGACTATTTGCGTGCTAAAACAATTTCGCCTGTAAAATTTATTATGGCCATCCCGGAGGCTGGAAAAATACATATACGTGTACGCAAATTCCGTATTCTATGCTCGAAGGCGAAAGTTCACGAAGACGTAAACCTGCCGGAACCGCTCTGGTAGTCTCCGTCGCGGGAGAGGCGGAGATGGAGAACGCGGTGGTGCTCCGGGAGTGGTTCGACCGCGTCGACGCCGCCGGCACCGGCAACATCACGGCTCCTCAGCTCCAGGTTCTCCCTATCCCCTCGCGCCCCCTGCTCGTAAGCGCCTGCGACCAGAATTCGACCATTAACGCGCGAATCCGCTCTCCTCCCGCCAGAGCGCGCTCGCCGTGGGCAACCTCGACTTCCCCCTCTCCGTCGTGCAGCAGATGATCAGGTGGTTCTCCTCCTCTGGCCGCCGGGGTTTTCGCCTTGCGCGCTCTGCCTAATTTATCTGATGACTCGAGCTCATTTGGGGATTGGAAGGGTCAATGATGATATCTGTACTGTATGTGCAGGATGTACGACTTCGATCGGAACGGCACCATGAGCTTCGAAGGTTAGCCGCTCCTATTCTGCATGAAAGTTGACCATTGACTCCATGCCGATGCCGTGATCACTTGGAAAGATGATTTGATTTTGACCTCGCTTGCTGTATCCCTTTGTATTTTGCAGAGTTCTTGGCTCTTAACAAGTTCCTTCAGAAGGTATGTGGGGTCTTTATTTCGATCTCTCCGGCAGTCAGGATTAGTCACTGGCATGCACATTTGTCTTTCCTTTAACAAATCGATAGTCTTGTGGCCATGGTATTTGAAGTTCTGTAAAAAACTGAATTGTTAAGTAAATTGGCCCGATGTTCTGTACTAAAGTTACAATACATTTCAGAGGAGTGAGCTTCGTTGTAATGCATTCTTAATTCCATGCTTCCTGTTTGACCTGATTGTTTATATGCTCTACTCCTTTTCAATTTGCAGGTGCAGACTGTTTTCTCCTCCCTAGAAAGGTATCCTGTTTCATGAGTTTTCAGCCATGCGCGACATTCCTAAATTGTTCGAGTGCCACTCTAAACTTTGTTACAGTTTATATTCTTCTCGAGTTTAGGTGTTCAGTGTGTTTGTGCGTGTGTTTTGAGAAATCATTCTTGTCTACTTTTCTTATCCTCTCCTTAATTTCAGGGGCTGTGGATTTCTCAGCCTTGAGGATGTGTATGAGGTGATATGTTAATTTCTCTAGTTTTGAGATGTACTGTCAACTGTCCCATATGAGCAACATTACATGTATTTTTTTTAATTCCCTCCTTCCTTCTATACAGGCATTAATCAAACTTGGTTTCTCGTTGGATTCACCTGCCTTCTACACTGTCTGTGAGGTACTTCACTTTCATTGCGGCTGCACAGTTGATGGTAGCATTATTCATGTCTAGCTTTAGAAGCTCTCCCAAAAGGCATCATGAGCTTGTGAGGAACTATTGCAGCGATACATTTGAAGGGTGAACCTGTCCAAATTTAAAACTTGAGATGAAGAAGTTATTTATCCTATAAGATGCCTTTTCTTGCAAATTGGAGCATCTAGGTGTAAAACTAGTGTTCATCGATCGCCCACCGTTGCTGTTCAAAAAACTAGTGCTGGTCGTTCAAGTACTAAGATGAGTTATATGACCATGGGTTTTCATATTTGAGTTTGAAATGGGTCATGCAACTGAGAAATGTAGGTGGAGACTGAAGTCAACAGTGAATATAAAATGAAGAATTTGCAGTATATCCCTGTAAAAAAAAACTTGCAGTATGACAGAACTTGAGAAAATGCTACTTCAGCATTCTTTACTTCGTTCGTTCGTCCGACCATATCCATTTCCTAGTTACGCAGCCTAGAGCCCTTGGCTAGTACTAGCTGCATTTGTGCTTCTTATTCTTTACTTCATTTTGTTCAGCTAATTTCATACCTGTCTATTCTCAGAGCTTCGACAAGAGCAAGAAGGGGATGGTTCGTTTGGATGAGTTCATATCGATCTGCATCTTTGTGCAGTCAGCTCGGTATGCACAGCATGGTTCCGACGTGCATTTCAATGTTTCACAGTACACAGCTGTTGGACATCTTCTACTACTTTGCAAAATAAACCTAATTGTTGGCTGGTCTGTGGTTACTTGATATACATTTAAATAACAAGGAACATTTTGCGAAAATGTGTTCCGTGATTTGCCTCTCTCAAAGTACCATGTGCTAAATTTTACTCCGAACTACTGATGATCTTTTTTTTTTGGTTTCCAGTAACTTGTTCAGCTCATTTGACACAACCAAGCAAGGGAAAGTGACTTTGGATTTCAACCAGTTCGTCTACTGCAGTGAGTCTCCGCCCCCCTGTATCTACGCAACTGCTTATATCTCATGCCCGTCAGAGTTTAGACAACCTTATATTCCTCAAAGACAGACGAAAGGTTTTACCACCCTTGTTCACTAACTTGTATATTTCCGCATAATTCTGCAGCGGCGAACTGCAGGATATAGCTGTATTGCCTGAAACCTGTACATGGAAGACCAAAAAAGAAATGCCACCCTACACCGGAACCACATGCCAAAGAATGTTCTGGTGGCATATACATTTGGAGGTCCAAATTCCAAGTCATCATTTGGTTTATATTCGTAGTGTTCATCAGATATTATGTAATTTTAATGCCATCCAGGGCTGTATACACACAAGAAAAATGAGAGCATGCTTATGCATGACTGTATGCTTTGTGATTCTGCATCTGGAAGCCCAGGAACTGTACCATGTTTGGACTATTATTCTCCCACTTTCTTGTCCCCCCCCTATCCTGCATGAACTCCAGGGTTGGAGAGTTGACAGACCGTTGGTTTCTCCATGATGTGATCACCTGAAATGATGATTTGAACCATTATTTTTTTTGGGTTGGCGTTGTTTAAACTCTCCGCTCCCTTTTCAATTTGCAGGTGCAGGGTATATATGATATACAGCCAGCCATGCATGTCTGACATCCATAAATTGTTCAAGTTTTTTTTTTTTTGAGGAATCCATAAATTGTTCTGAAGCAATTCAACAAAGGCCTAGAAAAGCCCATCTGGCTACCGTGTCAAGGTCAAAGTGTCAAACCCTCGCCCTCCCCCAAACCCCACAAAAACAAAACCCCGCTCGATCGCTTGGCCTAGAAAACCCCTACCCGTTCCATTCTCCGGCGAACCCGCCCCATCCGCCGTGCTTGGTAGATAGATGGAGGGCCTGGCGGAGACGGGGAGCGGCGGCCATCTCGTGCCTCTCCTCGACGGCGGCCTGGACGCGTCCCTCCTCCGCCGCCTCTACGCCGGCCACTTCCTCGCCAGATGGGGCGCGCGGTACGTACGGCCAAGTGCGGGGGTGAACCTGTCCAAATTTAAAACTTGGACAGGTTATTATTGCAGCGATACATTTGAAGGGTGAACCTGTCCAAATTTAAAACTTGAGATGAAGAAGTTATTTATCCTATAAGATGCCTTTTCTTGCAAATTGGAGCATCTAGGTGTAAAACTAGTGTTCATCGATCGCCCACCGTTGCTGTTCAAAAAACTAGTGCTGGTCGTTCAAGTACTAAGATGAGTTATATGACCATGGGTTTTCATATTTGAGTTTGAAATGGGTCATGCAACTGAGAAATGTAGGTGGAGACTGAAGTCAACAGTGAATATAAAATGAAGAATTTGCAGTATATCCCTGTAAAAAAAAACTTGCAGTATGACAGAACTTGAGAAAATGCTACTTCAGCATTCTTTACTTCGTTCGTTCGTCCGACCATATCCATTTCCTAGTTACGCAGCCTAGAGCCCTTGGCTAGTACTAGCTGCATTTGTGCTTCTTATTCTTTACTTCATTTTGTTCAGCTAATTTCATACCTGTCTATTCTCAGAGCTTCGACAAGAGCAAGAAGGGGATGGTTCGTTTGGATGAGTTCATATCGATCTGCATCTTTGTGCAGTCAGCTCGGTATGCACAGCATGGTTCCGACGTGCATTTCAATGTTTCACAGTACACAGCTGTTGGACATCTTCTACTACTTTGCAAAATAAACCTAATTGTTGGCTGGTCTGTGGTTACTTGATATACATTTAAATAACAAGGAACATTTTGCGAAAATGTGTTCCGTGATTTGCCTCTCTCAAAGTACCATGTGCTAAATTTTACTCCGAACTACTGATGATCTTTTTTTTTTGGTTTCCAGTAACTTGTTCAGCTCATTTGACACAACCAAGCAAGGGAAAGTGACTTTGGATTTCAACCAGTTCGTCTACTGCAGTGAGTCTCCGCCCCCCTGTATCTACGCAACTGCTTATATCTCATGCCCGTCAGAGTTTAGACAACCTTATATTCCTCAAAGACAGACGAAAGGTTTTACCACCCTTGTTCACTAACTTGTATATTTCCGCATAATTCTGCAGCGGCGAACTGCAGGATATAGCTGTATTGCCTGAAACCTGTACATGGAAGACCAAAAAAGAAATGCCACCCTACACCGGAACCACATGCCAAAGAATGTTCTGGTGGCATATACATTTGGAGGTCCAAATTCCAAGTCATCATTTGGTTTATATTCGTAGTGTTCATCAGATATTATGTAATTTTAATGCCATCCAGGGCTGTATACACACAAGAAAAATGAGAGCATGCTTATGCATGACTGTATGCTTTGTGATTCTGCATCTGGAAGCCCAGGAACTGTACCATGTTTGGACTATTATTCTCCCACTTTCTTGTCCCCCCCCTATCCTGCATGAACTCCAGGGTTGGAGAGTTGACAGACCGTTGGTTTCTCCATGATGTGATCACCTGAAATGATGATTTGAACCATTATTTTTTTTGGGTTGGCGTTGTTTAAACTCTCCGCTCCCTTTTCAATTTGCAGGTGCAGGGTATATATGATATACAGCCAGCCATGCATGTCTGACATCCATAAATTGTTCAAGTTTTTTTTTTTTTGAGGAATCCATAAATTGTTCTGAAGCAATTCAACAAAGGCCTAGAAAAGCCCATCTGGCTACCGTGTCAAGGTCAAAGTGTCAAACCCTCGCCCTCCCCCAAACCCCACAAAAACAAAACCCCGCTCGATCGCTTGGCCTAGAAAACCCCTACCCGTTCCATTCTCCGGCGAACCCGCCCCATCCGCCGTGCTTGGTAGATAGATGGAGGGCCTGGCGGAGACGGGGAGCGGCGGCCATCTCGTGCCTCTCCTCGACGGCGGCCTGGACGCGTCCCTCCTCCGCCGCCTCTACGCCGGCCACTTCCTCGCCAGATGGGGCGCGCGGTACGTACGGCCAAGTGCCTTCCCATCGCTTCAGCGATCAATCCCACCACCCTTATCGGATCGCGTCGCGTCGCAGGATGTGGGAGTTCTCGGTGGGGCTGTACATGATCCGCGTGTGGCCGGGCTCGCTGCTCTTCGCCGCCGTCTACGGCGTCGTCGAGTCCGCCTCCGTCGCCGTCTTCGGGCCCATGGTCGGCACCCTCGTCGATAGCCTCACGTACCTTGAGGTCTGCTCAGCAATATCTTTCACTCTTTGTTTCCAGATCACGAGAACTTGCTCATTGAACCTATAGCCAGAAACAGAGCATCTCAACAAGTTACCTTTCCCGTATGAAAAAGTGTTTAGAGGGATTTTGGCGCACACACACACACACACACACAAAAAAAACTACTACAACAGATCCGGTAAACGCCAATTTTTTTAGGGGACCTCGTACAATCAGCCCATGTGAGCGTAGGCAGCAGAAACAATTAAAACAAAATAACGGGCTAGTTCTCCACATGCATTTCAGCAAACGCCTTATGTGCCATCAAGAAGAAAACTCATGGCACTAATGGCTATTGCGCAGTAAAATTGGACATGATGAAAGCTTATGACAGAGTTGAATGGGGTTTTCGGAGAGAGATTATGAAAAAGATGGGTTTCCAGGCGCAGTGGATTGAGCTCATCATGGAATGTGTTTCTTCGGTAAGCTACAGAGTCAGATTTAATAATACTGAAACTGATGAGTTCCTCCCTTCCCGCGGACTAAGACAGGGAGACCCATTGTCCCCCTACCTGTTCTTACTTTGCTCGGAGGGATTGTCAAGTATGCTAGCTCATGAAGAGGAAATAGGAGGTATAGAGGGAGTGAAAGTGTGTAGGAATGCCCCATCAATATCCCATTTACTCTTTGCAGATGATTCTCTCATCCTTATGAGAGCTGATCTTCAGAATGCGGTGACCCTGAAGAGGGTGCTTGATACTTATTGTAGTAGCTCTGGACAATTGGTAAGTACTCCCAAGTCGAGTATTTTCTTCAGCCCTAATACTAGTGTCCTTATTAGAGAAGGTATTTGTGGAGAACTTGATATATTAACGGAGGCCCTTTCAGACACATATCTTGGTCTCCCAACTATGGTTGGGGTGGATCGCAGCGATTGCTTCCAACACCTCATTGATCGAGTGTGCCAGAGACTGAAAGGGTGGAAAGAAAAGGTTTTGTCTATGCAAGGCAAAGAGATTCTCTTGAAATCAATAGCTCAAGCAATACCATCCTATGCCATGTCTGTGTTCAAGCTACCAAAGAGTATATGCAAGTCAATAACAGATGAAATGTCAAGCTTTTGGTGGGTTGATGATGAAGATAGGAAAAAAATGCATTGGTATGCATGGTGGAAAATGTGCATCCCGAAGAAGGTAGGTGGAATGGGATTCAGAGACTTACACAACTTTAATCTTGCTATGTTAGTAAAGCAGTGTTGGCGACTGATCCAAGATCCGGACTCTTTGTGTGCGCGTGTTCTCAGTGCAAAATATTACCCCGATGGTAACGTTCTTAATGCTAGCCCTAAGAAAGGGTCTTCTTATACTTGGCAGAGTATAGTATCAGGAATTCAAACATTTAAGAGGGGGTTTATTTGGAGAGTTGGGACAGGTTCTAATATCAATATTTGGCTGGACCCATGGATACTGTCAAGTGCCCCGCGCAAAGTTATAACGCTGAGGGGGCAGCTTATGCTGTCCAAAGTTGAAGAGCTCATAGACCCGCACTCGGGCACATGGGATGAAGCCTTATTGCAGTCCATGTTTAATCCAGTCGATATAGAAAGGATACTAAGGATCCCTCTTAATGTGAGTATTGTTGACGATTTTGTGGCATGGCAGTTTACACGGTCAGGAACCTTCTCAGTCCGTTCAGCATACCATACAGAGTTCAATCATCAGTTTGGCTCGCACGCTTCTCCTGCTGATGGACAAGGAGGTTCTGTAGTAAATGGCATTTGGCAACATTCATGGAAACTCCGAGTTCCTGGCAAGATTAAGCATTTCGCTTGGAAGGTGCTCAGGGGCGTTCTGCCATGCTATGGAGTCCTCGCGAAACGTCATATCCCGGTATCTGGTCAATGCCCGGTTTGCAAAGTTGGGTTTGAAGATATTCAGCATTGCTTATTCTTGTGTTGCCATGCTATGGAAGTGTGGAAAGAATTAGGCCTGAATGAGGTGATCAACCAAGCAGCAATGGAGGACCGCTCGGGATCAGTTACCATGGAGATTTTATTGCGAAACCACTCGTCAATTGGTGATCTTCCAGTGGCTGAGTTGATTACGGTGGCTGCGTGGTATATTTGGTGGCAAGTTGCCAGTTTGCAAAGGGGGAAACGATTTCAGATGCACACCATTCAGCTATTTCAATTAAGGTCCTAGTGACGAACTATCTACGAGCAGCAACACCCAACCAACCAATTAGAAAGAGAGATCAAATGTGGAAGAAACCAACCAGGGGGAAGGTGAAGATCAATGTGGACGCCTCTTTTCACGAGGATATTCTCTCGAGTGTAGTTTTCTGTAGCTCAGGCTACACGGTACCCCTTATCTTTGCCATCCATTTATGCATCAAGATCCGTGCAGACACATTTGTCTTTTTTGTTTCTCTCAAACGACACAACATATGAACTTTAACTTTTGCAGAACAACAATACATTCTAACTACAATCTAGGAAAAAAACTTTCAGATTTTTTCATGCATTTTAAATACTTGAAATAATATTTTTATTCAAAGAAAATCTCATTTTGTATATTTATATCAGACCAAAAAATCTGAAAGTTTTTTCACACATTGATGTTCTAATGTTTGTTCGATCTACAAAGTTTGAAGTTCATATGTTGTTTCGTTTTCGAGAAACAAAAAAGAGAAATCTTCTTGTTGTTAGTTAGTTGGAGAGTACGGATCTCAAAGCAAAGTTGGAGGGTTGAGGATAAGAGGTTCCATGTAGCCTGAGCTACAAAGAAACTTTGTGTATTCTCTCAGGGGCGACGAGTGCTATTGCAAGGGATGATAGTGGCCAGTTCTTGGCTGCTGCATCATGGTTTCTTCCACATATTAACAGTGCTATTTCAGCAGAGAATCTTGCTATACGGAATGGTTCATACTTAGCTGCCCATATTGGATGCTCCAAGGTGATTGTGGAGTCTGATAGCCAATTGGCGTTAGAAGCGGTGATTGTCATGGAGTGCAATGAATTGAAGGCAAACTATGCTTTTGTTTCTTTCGACAACTGCACACGTGAAGCAAACTCCATAGCAGATTGTCTGGCTAAATCCAGTTTTAATTCAAAGTCTAGTTCTATGTGGGATGCTACCCCTCCTGATTTTATTTCTCAACTCATTGTAACAGACTTGTCTATTATCTGAGAAATAAAGTCTTGTGATTGTCAAAAAAAAAACTTATGTGCACGTAAGAAATCTGAACCATATCTTGTTACCAAGCTACCCAGTGTTCACCACAACAATATATTTTGCAAGAGCAGCTCGCTACAACATCAATGCCTCAACATAATCATCAACATATCAAATAACCCATGTATTCGTATGTCATGCCTCTAATGTCAACGCAAGCAAACCTATTGCTCACGTTGGGTATGCGTTTGGTATGGTTTGCTTGTGCTGACATATCAAACGTGAGCAATAATAGGTTTGCAAACCATATCAAATTGTGAATATGAGGTTTCATGTAAATTATGTTAATATACAAGCTAGTCCTCGCCGTTCATGGCCGAGTCAGTGGCGTGCCGATGGTTTTGTCCCATATTGTAAAAGCCGTCTCAGATTTGTAACTTATAATAACAATGGTATTATGAAAGAGTTATTTACTCAAAACCACCACATTATGGGCTAGGGTAACAGATCGGTACCACATTTGAGGCAGGGCACAGAAAACCACCAATAATGGGGCTAATCTGTAACGCGGAGCACTGATTGTCTCATTTACGCACGAAAACAGCGAAACCGACAGGTCGGACCCACCGGTCAGGTTGACGTGGCAAAGACCAAGCACAAAAAAAAACAGTAAACAACTGAGTTGGCAAATGATATGCGGACCCCGCATGTCAGTGACTACATGGTCATCTTCTTCCTATCTGCCTTTCTACGGGGCATTACATCGAGCAGCTTGTGGGCAGCCGGACTCTAGCGACCAGAGGCACCGGCGATTCAGCGGCGAGCACCATGGTGGTGTTGGGGGGGGGGGGGGGGGGCACCGTGAGTCCTATCCCAGCCTCCACCTACCTTCCTCGGATCCTCCTCTTCCTCACGAAGCTCTAGATGGCATCCAATCGAAGCCAAGCCCCACCGTCCGCCATCGATGGTGAAGTCACGATTTGCGGCATCTCCAAGTCTTGATGTCCGCGCCGCCCGAGCGCACCGCGGCTCGCGTGTGCGTCCCCGAGTCCCCGTAGTCTCGCGCAGGGTTCAGCTGCCGCACCCTGTACGAGATCCACTACAATTTGGGCGTCGGGGTGGATCCTCGCCGGATCCAGGCGGAACAAGGGCTGGGGATGTGTATGGGGTTGGATCCACGCGGGCCAGTGGTTGGGGCAGTGGGGAGGCTCGTCGGGGTGGGGTGGCTCGCCAGGATAAGTCTCCAGCGGTGGCGGCGGATTTGGCTGGCTTTGTCGTGTTGGTGGAGAAGAAGGTGCCTGGGGAGAGGGGGGAATCAGAGAGAGGCTGACAGATGGGGCCTTCGGCCACCTCAGCAAATTTATCCATGTAGGCATGCCACATCGGCCTGGCAGGTTGGCCCCACCGGTGAGATCCGCTGTTTTCGCGACCAAATCTGAGCATCAGTGCTCCGCGTTACAGATTAGGCGCAATTTCGGTGGTTTTTTGTGCCCTGCCTCAAATGTGGTACCGATCTGTTACCCTAGCCCATAATGTGGTGGTTTTGGGTAAATAACTCATTATGAAACAACCATCTTTGATATAAACTAATCATGTAAAAATGTGTCTCTGATAAGCCTCATATATATATATATATATGAATATTTTACAGAACTGTCTTGGATGAGCAGCCTATTATGTGCATGGATGGGCTGACGAAGAGGAATTTCTTAATCATGACTAGCATTCGCCAGTGACTTAACATACATGGCTATATGCAGGTTTTGGGCCTGTGGCTGTTAGTTCAAAGCTTATCCTTCATCGTTGCTGGAGTCTCGGTAACCGCGCTGCTGGTCTACGATGACCTGAAAGTGTCAAGCTTCCCGGTGTTCGTGGCTCTAGTCGTGGTCACCAACGTGTCAGGCGCACTGGCGGCGCTCTCGACTCTCGCCGGAACCATACTGATCGAGAGAGAATGGTACACAACCCACAACTTAACTAACTGTATTAGCTGTACGTACGTGTTGTTCTGAGAACTTGATGGCCGCGATGATGCATGCAGGGTGGTTGTGATGTGCGGCGGGCATCCGCCGGCGGTGCTGACCGGAACCAACTCGGCGATCCGGAGGATCGACCTGAGCTGCAAGCTCCTGGCGCCGGTGCTGTCCGGTTTGGTGATCAGTTTCGTGTCAACGCAGGCCTCCGCGGTGGCGCTGGCGCTGTGGAACGTCGCCTCCGTGTGGCTGGTGTACTGGCTCTTCGTGTCCGTGTACAACGGCGTGCCCGCCCTCGGCGCGAACGGCCTGGCAAGAGACGCCCCGGCGGCGCCGGAGGCCGACGAGGCGGTGCAGGGTTATGCCCGGGACGCTTCGTCAGATTGGAGCGAGAGACTGACGACGCGGCTCTCAGTCCTGCCCTGCTGGGAGTCCTGGGCCGTGTACGCGAGGCAGGAGGTGTTGCTGCCGGGGGTTGCTCTCGCCATCCTCTACTTCTCCGTGCTAAGGCAATTCATTTACGGATACAACAAGAACTTGCATTTTACATTTGATACAATTTGATTTTGATCTTGTTGCCGTTGCTGCAGCAGCTTTGGCACGCTGATGACGGCGACGCTGGACTGGGAGGGCATCCCGGCGTACGTGATCAGCCTGGCCCGGGGGCTCAGCGCCATTGTGGGCATCGCGGCGACGGTGCTGTACCCGGCCGCGCACGCGCGGCTGTCCACGCTCCGGACGGGGCTCTGGGCCATCTGGACGCAGTGGTGCTGCCTGCTGCTCTGCGTCGGCTCCGTCTGGGTGGGCGGCCGCGCGGCGTCGGCGTGGGCGCTCATGGCCGGCGTCGCCGCGTCGCGCCTCGGCCTCTGGATGTTCGACCTGGCGGTCACGCAGCTGATGCAGGACGGCGTGCCGGACGCGGACCGGTGCGCCGTCGGAGGCGTCCAGAGCTCGCTGCAGTCCGTGTTCGACCTGCTCACCTACGTCATGGGCATCATCGTCTCCGACCCCAGGGTACGCACGCTCGTCGTGTCTTTTAAATTGTTTCGTTTGCCAAACGGCGAGACGTGCACGGTGGTGATGATTTCTCCGTCTGCTACCAAATTATTACAGGATTTCGGCGAGCTCATTGCGCTGTCCTTCGTGCTGGTGACCTGCGCTGCGCTCATGTACACGTTGCACGTGTACCGCATACGAAAGCACTTGTTCCACCTCGACAAGATCTTCGCCAAGATGCAGTAGTGATGATCTCAAAATTTGTCACACACAAGAAAATGAGAACATGCGTGTGCATGACCATGCGATTTGTAATTTTGTAGGAGTAGTATTAATAACACCATGGTTGGATTATCCTCTCACTTTTTCTTTCTCGAATACACATAGCATGCGTATCATTCATTAAAGATAGGAAAGGGTATAAGAAACCCTCCACCGGTGGTCCATTACACATTACATGCTAAACCCCTAGCAAATCCACTCCACACAAGCACGCAAGAATCCAGGGACTACTCACAATCTCCCTACCTACTCAACATACCAAGAAACTCCTGTACATCACCTCAAATGAGTCATGCTGCATGCCACACACACCCTTTCTGTTCCACACGCCTAAGAACCCTATGCAATCTCTGGCGTAGCATCATCGAAAAGCACCGCGCCGCGGTGTTTCCAGAGCTCCCATAGCCCTAGCAGCAGAATCGCTCGAGTAGCCTTTACGCCCAGCCCCTGCTTGGATTTGGTCATGCACCAGTCGTGCAACTCATTAGTCGTGGACGGTGCCCACTCCGGTACTCCGAGAGCAAGGCAAACTTGTAGCCACACCTCCCTGGAGAACACGCACGTTAGGAGGAGAACACACACGTCATGAGAATGTGATTAATTGTTTCCTCGTGTTGTTAGCAGAAAGGGCACGAGTCCTAATGAGGATGCCCTCTTCTTGCTAATCCGTCAGACATCCAACACCTGTTCCGAAGGGCAAGCCACGAGAAAACGACATTGCAACGTGGCCTGTGATTTCCACGTGAAATTCAAGGATGTCACAATCTCCCGTCCAGCGAATTTCACCGCGTACGCCGACCGTACGGAGAAGACACCATTTCGGTCCTAGGACCATTTAAGCTCATCTGGGCAGCCTTCCCGCAACCTGACCCTGTTGATTCGCGGCCATAGCCCCAAGTATTTGAAGATGGTGCCAATGTCAAGATCTGGTCCAAGGTCTCGCGCTGAAGCATTGTCCACAATCCCCGTGCAAACCGTCCTCGAGCGGCGGTGCCTCGCTGGGACATGGGCATATACCCTTGGAGCCAGCTCCCGTATGTGATATTCGTCGATCCAACGGTCTTCCCAAAACAACACAGTACTCCCGTCACCAAGCTGGACTCTCGTTGCCGCTTTGAACAACTGCATGGATTCTTCCGGCACAACTAGTTGGAACTCTTGCCAACACTTGCTCTGATCCTCTCGTTGAAGCCAGGGCCACCTTGTTTGCATGGCGATGTTCATCCATCTTAAGTACGGGATCCCTAGGCCCCAACCCACTTTGGTGAATACATTGTTGGCCACGCAACCGAGCAGTTGCCCCCCCCCCCTTGGCCTCCTTGTGACCGCACCACAAGAAGCCTCTGATTATTTTGTTCAGCGCATTGGTTATCTTGATCAGAAAATCCAGGGCCATCATCACATGTAAAAGCACCGCGCTCAAAACAGATTGAACGAGAAGTAGCACGGCCACTCTTGAGTAATGCGGAGGCACACTGCCAGATGATTAACCAGCCCTTGGAGTTGCACATCCGACTGCTTCCTGAGTGTCAGCGGCATCCCGAGGTAGTTGCAAGGGAACTTCCCCACCGAGCAGTGAAGCATAGCACTGGTCATCCTGATTTGATCCCCTGAGCATCTAATGGGGATTGCAGCACTCTTTCGCAGGTTAGCTTGAAGTCCAGAGGCCATCCCAAAGGACTCTAGCATCATGCCACAACTCACCAAGTCCATTTCATTCTGTTTCAGAAAGATCATCACATCATCGACAAAGATGAACAACCTTTGCTCCATTCCACGTGGTGCCAGCGGAGTTAAGAGACCGTCGAGGCCACCTTCTCGAAGAGTTTCTGGAGTGGCTCCATAATTAGTATGAATAGCATTCGCAATAAGGGATCGCCCTGGCAAAATCCAAGGCAGCTCTAGATTAGTTTCTGAAAGGGATCGAGAAGAGGTGTCTAGAGGGGGGGGGGTGATTAGACACTAAGTGCCCAAAGTAGCAGTTTTTAACTTCTTTAAGTTGGAGTGGAGTTTAGGCACAAATTTAACACTCACAATACATAACAAGCAAGCATGTAAAGAGTATATGAGCAGCGGAAAGTAAAGCATGCAACTTACAAGAATGTAAAGGGAAGGGTTTGGAGGATTCAAACGCAATTGGAGACACAAATGTTTTTGTCGTGGTTCCGATAGGTGGTGCTATCGTACATCCACATTGATGGAGACTTCAACCCACGAAGGGTAACGGCTGCGCGAGTCCACGGAGGGCTCCACCCAAGAAGGGTCCACGAAGAAGCAACCTTGTCTATCCCACCATGGCCGTCGCCCGCGAAGGACTTGCCTCACTAGCGGTAGATCTTCACGAAGTAGGCGATCTCCTTGCCCTTACAAACTCCTTGGTTCAACTCCACAATCTTGTCGGAGGCTCCCAAGTGACACCTAGCCAATCTAGGAGACACCACTCTCCAAGAAGTAACAAATGGTGCGTTGATGATGAACTCCTTGCTCTTGTGCTTCAAATGATAGTCTCCCCAACACTCAACTCTCTCTCACAGGATTTGGATTTGGTGGAAAGAAGATTTGAGTGGAAAGCAACTTGGGGAAGGCTAGAGATCAAGATTCATATGGTAGGAATGGAATATCTTGGCCTCAACACATGAGTAGGTAGTTCTCTCTTAGAAATAGGATGCTAGAAGTGTAGGCTTGTTCTGATGGCTCTCTCCACGAATGAAGAGGAGGTGGAGGGGTATATATAGCCTCCACACAAAATCTAACTGTTACACAAAATTTACCAATCTCGGTGGGACCGAATCAACAAACTCGGTCAGACCGATTTAGTAAACTTAGTGACCGTTAGGATTTTCGGTGGGACCGACATGCAACTTGGTAGGACCAATTGTTGGGGAACGTAGCAGAAATTCAAAATTTTCTATGCAACACCAAGATCAATCTATGGAGATTCTAGCAACAAAAGAGGGAGAGGATGAGCATCTTCATACCTTTGAAGATCGCTAAGCGGAAGCGTTACAAGAACGCGGTCGGTGGAGTCATTCACGAAGCGATTCAGATCGCGGCCGAATCTGATCTAAGCACCGAACAACGGTGCCTCCACGTTCAACACACGTACAACCCGGGGACGTCTCCTCCTTCTTGATCCAGCAAGGGGAGAGGAGAAGTTGAGGGAGAACTCCGACAACACGACGGCATGGTGGTGATGGAGCTCGTGGTTCTCTGGCAGGGCTTCG
Organism: Triticum timopheevii; assembly: GCA_963921465.1. Classification (NCBI taxonomy): domain Eukaryota; kingdom Viridiplantae; phylum Streptophyta; class Magnoliopsida; order Poales; family Poaceae; genus Triticum; species Triticum timopheevii. The sequence goes on from OY997268.1 coordinate 584,660,685, forward strand.
CGAAGCACTACGGAGGAGGAGGAGGTGTTGGGGGAGGTGAAAGGAGATGTGGTGCCCCCATGTGTGGTTTTGGTAATTGATGACAATCTCTATGGACTAATGGTTGCCTTGAGTGATATTTGAAGGGTTTGCCCATAGGCTTTTCTTGGAGTCCATTTGTTGGTTTCAATGAGAGTTTTTGATGACCAAGGTGCTATTAAGGAATTATCCAAAGATTGGTCATATGAGTGTTGAGCTTATTGCAAGCATGTCTTGAAGAAGAAGGTTGTGTGATCATTCATGTTTACCTTCAAGACATCATCCAAATGAAGAGAGTTGCAAAGATTCAAGGTTGATCAAGACTAAGTCAAGAGTGAATCAAGTTGATCAACTCACAAAGCATAGAAGATGTACCGAGAGGGATCAAGTGATCCCATGGTATGGTAAGCATTGTCCATTGCACTTTATGTACTAACCCATGGTCTATGTGAGAGTTGTATGTGGGGTTAGGTACGTATCCATGGGCTTGCGTCAAGAGGAAGATATCATACAACCCATGGAAAGGATGACATCAAGTGGCGATCGTCATCAAGATTGCCGTGTGCAAGTTCAAGTGGAGCATCACGAAGAGATCAAGTGCTTGAATCTTGCCATCCATTGTGGTGTCAATGGACTTGTGAAGATGTGCCGAAGAGTGGCTCACCCATAGTGAACTATGGGGAAGCAATCATCTAGTCTTCATCGAGCCAACGCAATCAAGAAAGGTGGTCCAACTTGAGGGAGTCAAGATCGTCTTCATCTAGCTCAAGTGGACCATGTGCAAGGCAAAGGTTTTCCCTTGATAGGTTTTCTATTTTACCGGTCTTGTGGTGGTAGTTGGGAGACCGAGTTATAGGATCGTTTGCCGTACTATCAAGGGGGGCTCTCAAGTTGGTAGCTTGATAGTATCGTTAGTAGAGAGCTCAAACCATTGCATCCTTGCATCATGTTTCTTGGTTCTTGTTTGGTTATCTTTGTGAGTCTTAGAGCTTATGGTCATCTTGATGACAAGCTTGAGTTCATCGAAAACGGAGTTCGCATGAGTCTTCTATGATGTTTTCGGTGTTGGAGGTTTTACCGGTCTTATCCGATGAAGGGTTCTCACCATTTTCGTATGGGACTTTTCTCATTTGCTTATTCTTGATATTTCTATCAATATTGTGTTAGCCCATGTCATTAGCTTTCCAACAAACTTAGTTTCGTTGAATTCGGAGTCCGTTTGCAAAAGTTGTGGCTGTTTTGGTAAAGGCTGCAGCGGTACTACCGCGACTAGAGCGGATGTAATTTTTTACTACCGCTCCAGAGCGGTACTACCGCGGCTCCTAAGCAGTAGTACCGCTCCAGAGCAGTACTACCATGGCTCCTAAGTGGTAGTACCGCTCCGGACCAAAAACTCGTGTTTTCTCTCTCGTTGGGCTGTTTTGACCGTGCTAAGCGGTAGTACCGCTCCTCCAAGCGGTAGTACCGCTTGTGCACGACCTGAGCACATAACGGTTGGATTCGGGAGGTCCTATAAAAGGGGTTCTTCCTCCCCAATGAACCTAATCCTTTGAGCTCGTGTTCTTCCCCCATTGTTGACCTTCTTCGAGCTTGCTATCTCTCAATCCCTCCAATGATTCTTGCTAGTTCTTGAGGGAAAAGAGAGAGGAGATCTAGATCCACGTTTTCACCAATCACTTTATCCTCTTAGTGAGGGGAACCCCTTGTATCTAGATCTTGGAGTTCTTCGTGTTCTTATTTTGTTCTTGCTCTCATTTTCCTCCCTAGCATTAGTTGCTTTGGTGCGATTTGGGAGAGAAGGACTTGGGCACTCCGTGTGCCCTTGCCATTGCATTTGGTGCATCAGTTCGAGTTCTCCACGTGATACGTGGAAGTTACAAGTTGAGAAGCTTATTACTCTTGGGTGCTTGGTGCCCTTGAGCTTGTTCCTCTTGGGTGCTTGGGCGCCCTAGACGGTTGGTGGTGTTTGGAGCTCAATCATTGTGGTGTAAAGCTCCGGGCAAGCGTCGGGGTCTCCAATTAGGTTGTGGAGATCGCCCCGAGCAATTTGACGGGTTCCGGTGACCGCCCCCAAGGGTTGCCAAAGTGTACGGGTTCGGTGACCGCCCCCAAGGGTCGCCATTTGTACGGGTTCGGTGACCGCCCTCAAGGGTCCCTTAGTGCAATCACGACATCTTGCATTGTGCGGGGGCGTGAGGAGATTACGGTGGCCCTAGTGGCTTCTTGGGGAGCATTGTGCCTCTACACCGCTCCAAACGGAGATTAGCATCCGCAAGGGTGTGAACTTCGGGATACATCGTCGTCTCCGCGTGCCTCGGTTATCTCTTACCCGAGCCCCTTTACTTATGCACTTTACTTTGTGATAGCCATATTGTTCTTTGTCTTATTTCTTGCTATCACATAGTTGTGTATCTTGCTTAGCATAAGTTGTTGGTGCACATAGGTGAGCCTAGTTGTTTTAGGTTTTGTGCTTGACAAATTTACCGCTAGGTTTATTCCGCATTTGTTCAAGCCTTAACCGTAATTATTTTAAAGCGCCTATTCACCCCCGCCTCTAGGCGACATCCTCGATCTTTCAATTGGTATCAGAGCCTCGTCTCTCTTTGTTAGGCTTAACCGCCTAGAGAGTAAAGATGTCGACTAGGGGATTAGGATTCTCAGACACTCTTAGTTTCAATGGCACAAATTTTGATGTTTGGGTTATTCGCATGCTTAATCTCTTTAGGGTCATGGACCCAAATTTAGAGCGAATTGTAGATATGGGTTTTTCTCCTCCAAAGGATCCCCAGAGATTATCTTTAGAGGATGAGAAAAACTCTTATCTCAATGCTCAAGCTTCTAATGTGCTTTTCGATGCTTTGAGCAATGTAGTTATATTTGAACTCATTCCGTTCCGGGATGCTCATGAGTTGTGGACAAAGCTTCAAGATAAATATGGTGTGTCCAAGATTTGTGGGGATGATTGTTCTCCCTCCACCTCCGGTCATATAGTCTTCTCAACTTCTTCTACTTCACCTACATGTGGTTTGCCACAAGGTAATGATATGGTGAGTAGTGTTGGTCATTGTAATGGTCATAGTATGCTTATTGTGGATGATCCTTCATCACTATATTATTGCAATGCTCCTTCTTTGGGCTTTAACACTTCGAGCACTCCAAATGTTTCACATGCTTGTGTTGATAGTCCTTGCATATCATGTAGAAATTGCTTGACTAAATCGCATGATGATATGCTTGCTATGTCTTGTTGCCATGATAAAAATGCATCTATTTCCTCGAATTATCGTGCTAACAATGTAGAGGAAACCAAACACTCCATGGAACAAGATGTGGTGTTTAATGGTGCCTCAAGGGATCCTACATCATCATCTATTGCTTTTTGCCTTATGGCTAAGGCATCAAAGGTATCTCCTACTTTGTACCCCAATATGTCTCTTGATGATGATGTTGATGCTAATGATGATGTGGATAATGATGAAGAGAATGATAATGTTGCCTCCTTAAAAACTAAGGGGGAGATGATTTTTAAAGCTCTTCATAAAAATAAAATTGCTCGTTCCAACTTCATGGAAATTATGTCCATTGCCATTGAGGGCAAGAAATATATTGAGGAGTTGGAATCTCATCTCGAGGAGCATGAGGTCACCATTGAGAAAATGGAAGCTCATGGGCGTGATTACGCAAATGAGATCGCGGAGCTATCTCAAGCTCTTGAACATGAACAAACCACCTCCGAATCTCTTGATGAGACTTTTTCTCTAGAATTATCTAGAGTGAGGGAATCTCATGATAGAGCTCTTGAGGTGGCCAACGATTTCAAAACTAAAAATGCTAAGCTTGAAGTTTCTCATGCTAGACTCCTTGAGGATTTTGAGCACCTCGAAAATGGCTCAAGGGTCATCAAGGGTGAGCTCATCAAACTCACCGAGTCTCATGCCCAACTTGAAGCTTCTTTTTTAAAAGAGCTTGCCAAGTTGCCTTCTCCTCTTGTTGTTAATGATGATGCTTTTGCTACTAATTCTATTACTTGTGAAGCATCCGTTTTGAAGGAGAATGTTGAGCTACGGGCTCAACTTGAGGTGCTATCTAGCAATTATGGGAAATTGGAAGAAAGTCATGAAAAGCTCTCAAGCTCTCATGATGATCTTCTAGTATCCCATGGTGTGCTAAAGATAGCTCATGAGGCCATGATTGCTAAGGTAACATCTAGTGAGCCTCATGTGGATACTAGCACTACTTCTAGTCAAAATAGTATATTGCCATGTGCTAGTCCTTGTAATTCATCTACTCACAATGTTGGTACATCTTGTGATGAATTGCTTTCCTTGCCTTGTTGCTCTAACGATGAAGCTTATACTTCCTCTAGTACTTGTGTTGAGACTAACCATGTAGAGGAAATCAAAGAGCTCAAGGCCCAAGTCACTTCTTTGAAGAAAGACTTGGAAAAGTGTCATGAAGGGAAATCCACACTCAACAATATCTTGAGTGTGCAAAAATCCCCCAATGACAAAGGTGGACTTGGATTCAACCCCAATAAGAAGAAGAAGTCCAAGATGAACAAAAATAAGGGCCAAGAACAAGTCAAGAATTCGGCCAAGATTGTTTGCTTCAAGTGCAAAGTAGAAGGGCATCATGTTAGATCTTGCCCATTGAAGAAGAAGACCATTAGTGTCAAGCAATAAGGGAAGAGGGCACAAGTTCAATCACATGTTCAACCTCAAGTTGAAGAAAGGCCTCTTCCCAAGAAGACTCAAGTTAATGCTTCTCAAGTTGAGAAATCAAGTGAGAAGAAAGAGAAGAGTAGATGTTGCTACCTATGCCGTGAGAAAGGTCACCTCGCTTCTTCATGCACTAGTGGTAACTTATCCAACCCAATTATTATTGATGATGTCTATTCTCTTGGGAAGGATAATGTTGGCAATGTGGTTGCCAAGTTTGTTGGTACTCAAAGTGGTTTGAAGCAAAGAACCATTTGGGTAGCCAAGCCTATTGTGACTAACCTCTTAGGACCCAACTTGGTTGGGGACCAACTAGCTCAAACTTGATCAATAGGTGTTGTTGGAGGGCATTGGAGACTTGGCTACATTATGAAGAATTAAGGGGACTTCATCACTCTTATTGTCTCAAGCCAAGTCAATTGAATCATCAAGTTTATATCTTATATCCAATGTGCCTCCTTGCGGTAACTTGTACTTAAAATTGCTTACATTGAAAGTTACTTGCCCCCTTGCATGTTTTCGTTTTGTTCCTTGTATGTGTTTGTATGTGTTGTGATTCCAACTTGCTTATCTTGAGCAATCAAGTATGTGTGTGTTGGTTTGCACACCATGTACGTGTGTGTCGTGCGTTGAGCTTTTATGCTTCTTGTTTGTATCCTAGTTGGCTCGTGTGAGATATTAATGGAACATCCCATTTTGGGGGAGTGATGTGCTTTGTGCACCTCACAATCCTATAAATGTGTGTACATGAGGAATACCATCTAGTATTGATATTACAAGATTATCTAGTCGCTAGGTGGTATATCTCTCATGAGAAATTCAAATTCTAAATAGTCCATTAATTATCTCTTGTTTGTTCCTATTATTTCCTCTTGTTAAGTTCTTATTGGTATCACATTATGGGGGAGTAATATGCTAAGTGCATATTACAAGCCTAGAAAATGTGTACATTTGAGATATTGTCACCTAGAATTGATATTGTAGATTATCTTGTTCCTAGGTGGCATGTTAGCTCTACAAGTTGCAATTTGCTTGTGTTTGTTGTGAAGATGATGTTGGATGTCCTTGTTATCTACCACCGGGAATTATTTCCAAATACTTCTTGTCTTTTGACAATTGGTAGTCACTTATGTGTGGTAGAATTTGTTGATCATCTTTACTTTGGCTTTTGTTTTTATTTGCCTTTTCTCTTGCCAAGGTTTGTGTCAACTCCCGGTGTCTTCCCTACCACTTGTGGATCTTGTTTATTTCTTGTTCTTGTCTAGTGTTTTCTAGATATAGTGAAAGTAGTGATCCCACCTTGTGCATTTTGTATTCAAATGCAAATCCTATATAATGCACAACTCGCGGGGGAGCTATCCTATTTTCTTTAGAACACTCTTCTTGTGATCCTTATCAAGTGTGTTTTGCTGGAAGGCAAGCCATTTCTTTTTGGTACTTTGTGCCATCATGAAACTTTGTTGAGAGCTTGGTTTGTTTGGAACCATCCTCTCTTTGGGAGTTTGACATCTTTAGTTTAGTGTGTATCAATGGATATCTCATTCCTTGATGTATCTTTAATGATATCTTCCAAGTGATGATTTCTCCATTTGGTATCCTTTTCACTTGGCATTTCTTTCTCTTTAGGTTTCGGGTTTTGAAAGTCTTGAGCATGCATGTTTACTTCATGTATTTTATTTGGCATGCTTTCTTTCTTTGACTCAATATATAGGGGGATCTCCACCAAGTCTCAAATCGGATGCGATGTGTATGAAATTCATTTTCATATCTATATGCACATATTTATGTGGAGTTTGTCCTATGTATTGGTTTTTCTAACTATTTGGTCCCAATGAGTTTGGGCACCGTTTAGTTTGTGTTGTTCTTCTAGGAATATTTGGAGATGCATTGGATGCTCGGCTCACTCACAAGGAAGGTGTTGTCACCATGTGCATATTGGAGTCAAGCTAGGATGATCAATAAACTACTATCTACCTTCAATTGGTATCTACTACATCCTTCCAATGATATCTCGGTAACAAGTATCTATTCATGCTTTCTCCTCTTGCATTCAACCTTGTGTAGGTTGCATCTTGGCATGATATTCATTTCATGTCTTGTGATACTTGTTTCCTTTCTCAAAGCATCCCAACGATGATCTCTTGTTGCTAGTTGTGATGCCTTTGATGGATGTGTGTTTGGATTTCATTTATATACAATAAGACCATATCTAGCCAAGTGCTATGCTTTCAAGCAAATATCTTATTGGTATATTTATGACTTCCTTGTGGATATCTTGTTCCTTCGTGTTGTAACTATTTTGGGTGTACATCCTTCTTTTTAGATATATATATCATCATGATTTCGTCTACATAGAACCTTATACACTTGAGAGAAATTACATCTCTAGTTGATATCTTTTCTTTCACGTCCACCTTGTCTTTCTTATGTTATTTCTTTGGTGGCTCCATGAAAGCTTTTGCCTTGAGTGCGTGTCCTCTATCGTTGCATCTTGTTGCACTCTTGTGTGGTGAAGATTATTTTCCTCTTGCTTATCTTTACGAGGTTTTTTCCATCTTAATTGGTATCCCTCGTCTTGATGAGCCTCCCCTCGTCTATCTTCACCACGGGTTGTCACAAGCATAGGTTCTCTTTTGGTTATTAGTAAGCTTGTGAACCCATTTGCCAGTTGTGTGTGGGAATGATAGGCCTTGCACCGTGTGCCTCATTCTTTCAAGACTATGTTGATGCTTAATGCTCATCCTAATCTTAGTCTTCTCAAGTGCTTCGCCATGACTCACACACATCATTTTGGTTGAGCCTATTCTTAAGTTTCCTCTTTTACATGTTGCTCAACCATGTGCTTGTTGCAAGCGCTAGGATTTGTTTCCTATATGCTCACTTGCACTGGATGTGAGTTTATATTGATTTTGGGGGAGCTATGATCCTATTTGTGCACTTTGTATTCAAATACAAAAATTCTTATGTGTGCACAAATCATGGGGAGCTTCTCTAGTTTCTTTAGAACACTCCTTTGCGCTTTTCATAATATCTTTATTCTTGTGGCATGTAGGATCATTGGTCTAGTTGGTTCAATTGATATCCGTTGATTGCTTGCTTCAATTGGTATCTTCTGATTGCTTGTGTCTCTCTTTGTTATGTCTTTGTGGCATATCTTTTTGTTGCAATCTTTGGGCATCAATATAGTTTGTCTTCCTCCAAGTATTGGCAGTTGGGTATGTGTATTGCATTCCACTCTCTTGTTGAGAAATACACAATTTATGGAGGACCACAATTTATATTGGCCTTCTTAGATTTTCGCCCATTTTGGCAATCGATGCCAATGGGGGAGAAGTTTCAGAGAGTTTTGTGTTTCAGAGAGCTACTCCACAAAACTCTCTGAAACTTCTCCCCCATTGGCATCGATTGCCAAAATGGGCGAAAATCTTAGAAGGCCAATATAAATTGTGGTCCTCCATAAATTGTGTATTTCTCAACAAGAGAGTGGAATGCAATACACATATCCAACTGCCAATACTTGGAGGAAGACAAACTATATTGATGCCCAAAGATTGCAACAGAAAGATATGCCACAAAGACATAACAAAGAGAGACACAAGCAATCAGAAGATACCAATTGAAGCAAGCAATCAACGGATATCAATTGAACCAACTAGACCAATGATCCTACATGCCACAAGAATAAAGATATTATGAAAAGCGCAAAGGAGTGTTCTAAAGAAACTAGAGAAGCTCCCCATGATTTGTGCACACATAAGAATTTTTGTATTTGAATACAAAGCGCACAAATAGGATCATAGCTCCCCCAAAATCAATATAAACTCACATCCAGTGCAAGTGAGCATATAGGAAACAAATCCTAGCGCTTGCAACAAGCACATGGTTGAGCAACATGTAAAAGAGGCAACTTAAGAATAGGCTCAACCAAAATGATGTGTGTGAGTCATGGCGAAGCACTTGAGAAGACTAAGATTAGGATGAGCATTAAGCATCAACATAGTCTTGAAAGAATGAGGCACACAGTGCAAGGCCTATCATTCCCACACACAACTGGCAAATGGGTTCACAAGCTTACTAATAACCAAAAGAGAACCTATGCTTGTGACAACCCGTGGTGAAGATAGACGAGGGGAGGCTCATCAAGACGAGGGATACCAATTAAGATGGAAAAAACCTCGTAAAGATAAGCAAGAGGAAAATAATCTTCACCACACAAGAGTGCAACAAGATGCAACGATAGAGGACACGCACTCAAGGCAAAAGCTTTCATGGAGCCACCAAAGAAATAACATAAGAAAGACAAGGTGGACGTGAAAGAAAAGATATCAACTAGAGATGTAATTTCTCTCAAGTGTATAAGGTTCTATGTAGATGAAATCATGATGATATATATATCTAAAAAGAAGGATGTACACCCGAAATAGTTACAACACGAAGGAACAAGATATCCACAAGGAAGTCATAAATATACCAATAAGATATTTGCTTGAAAGCATAGCACTTGGCTAGATATGGTCTTATTGTATATAAATGAAATCCAAACACACATCCATCAAAGGCATCACAACTAGCAACAAGAGATCATCGTTGGGATGCTTTGAGAAAGGAAACAAGTATCACAAGACATGAAATGAATATCATGCCAATATGCAACCTACACAAGGTTGAATGCAAGAGGAGAAAGCATGAATAGATACTTGTTACCGAGATATCATTGGAAGGATGTAGTAGATACCAATTGAAGGTAGATAGTAGTTTATTGATCATCCTAGCTTGACTCCAATATGCACATGGTGACAACACCTTCCTTGTGAGTGAGCCGAGCATCCAATGCATCTCCAAATGTTCCTAGAAGAATAACACAAACTAAACGGTGCCCAAACTCATTGGGACCAAATAGTTAGAAAAACCAATACATAGGACAAACTCCACATAAATATGTGCATATAGATATGAAAATGAATTTCATACACATCTCATCCAAATTGAGACTTGGTGGAGATCCCCCTATATATTGAGTCAAAGAAAGAAAGCATGCCAAATGAAATACATGAAGTAAACATGCATGGTCAAGACTTTCAAAACCCGAAACCAAAAACAAAGAAATGCCAAGTGAAAAGGATACCAAATGGAGAAATCATCACTTGGAAGATATCATTAAAGATACATCAAGGAATGAGATATCCATTGATACACACTAAACTAAAGATGTCAAACTCCCAAAGGGAGGATGGTTCCAAACAAACCAAGCTCTCAACAAAGTTTCATGATGGCACAAAGTACCAAAAAGAAATGGCTTGCCTTCCACCAAAACACACTTGATAAGGATCACAAGAAGAGTGTTCTAAAGAAAATAGGATAGCTCCCCCGCGAGTTGTGCATTATATAGGATTTGCATTTGAATACAAAATGCACAAGGTGGGATCACTACTTTCACTATATCTAGAAAACACTAGACAAGAACAAGAAATAAACAAGATCCACAAGTGGTAGGGAAGACATCGGGAGTTGACACAAACCTTGGCAAGAGAAAAGGCAAATAAAAACAAAAGCCAAAGTAAAGATGATCAACAAATTCTACCACACATAAGTGACTACCAATTGTCAAAAGACAAGAAGTATTTGGGAATAATTCCCGGTGGTAGATAACAAGGACATCCAACATCATCTTCACAACAAACACAAGCAAATTGCAACTTGAAGATCTAACATGCCACCTAGGAACAAGATAATCTACAATATCAATTCTAGGTGACAATATCTCAATGTACACATTTTCTAGGCTTGTAATATGCACTTAGCATATTACTCCCCCATAATGTGATACTAATAAGAACTTAACAAGAGGCAATAAGAGGAACAAACAAGAGATAATTAATGGACTATTTAGAATTTGAATTTCTCATGAGAGATATACCACCTAGCGACTAGATAAACTTGTAATATCAATACTAGATGGTATTCGTCATGTACACACATTTATAGGATTGTGAGGTGCACAAAGCACATCACTCCCCCAAAATGGGATGTTCCATTAATCTCTCATACGAGCCAACTAGGATACAAACAAGAAGCATAAAGGCTCAACGCACGGCACACACGTACATGGTGTGCAAACCAACACACACATACTTGATTGCTCAAGATAAGCAAGTTGGAATCACAACATATACAAACACATGCAAGGAACAAAACCAAAACATGCAAGGGGTCAAGTAACTTTCAATGTAAGCAATTTTAAGTACAAGTTACCGCAAGGAGGCACATTGGATATAAGATATAAACTTGATGATTCAATTGACTTGGCTTGAGACAATAAGAGTGATGAAGTCCCCTTAATTCTTCATAATGTAGCCAAGTCTCCAATGCCCTCCAACAACACCTATTGATCAAGTTTGAGCTTGTTGGTCCCCAACCAAGTTGGGTCCTAAGAGGTTAGTCACAATAGGTTTGGCTACCCAAATGGTTCTTTGCTTGACACCACTTTGAGTACCAACAAACTTGGCAAACACATTGCCAACCTTATCCTTACCAAGAGAGTAGATATCATCAATAATAATTGGGTTGGATAAGTTACCACTAGTGCATGAAGAAGTGACGTGACCTTTCTCATGACATAAGTAGCAACGTCTACTCTTCACTTTCTTCTCACTTGATTTCTCAATTTGAGAAGCATTAACTTGAGTCTTCTTGGGAAGAGGCCTTTCTTCAACTTGATGTTGAGCATGAGATTGAACTTATGCCCTCTTCCCTTGTTGCTTGACACTAATGGCCTTCTTCTTCAATGGGCAAGATCTAACATGATGCCCTTCGACTTTGCACTTGAAGCAAACAATCTTGGCCGAATTCTTGACTTGTTCTTGGCCCTTCTTCTTGTTCAACTTGGACTTCTTCTTCATGTTGGAGTTGAATCCAAGTCCACCTTTGTCATTGGGGGATTTTTGCACACTCAAGATATTGTTGAGTGTGGCCTTCCCTTCATGACACTTTTCCAAGTCTTTCTTCAAAGAAGTGACTTGGGCCTTGAGCTCTTTGATTTCCTCTACATGGTTAGTCTCAACACAAGTACTAGAGGAAGTATAAGCTTCATCGTTAGAGCAACAAGGCAAGGAAAGCAATTCATCACAAGATGTACCAACATTGTGAGTAGATGAATTACAAGGACTAACACATGGCAATATACTATTTTGACTAGAAGTAGTGCCAGTATCCACATGAGGCTCACTAGATGTTACCTTAGCAATCATGGCCTCATGAACTATCTTTAGCACACTATGGGATACTAGAAGATCATCATGAGAGCTTGAGAGCTTTTCATGACTTTCTTCCAATTTCCCATAATTGCAAGATAGCACCTCAAGTTGAGCCCGTAGCTCAACATTCTCCTTCAAAATGGATGCTTCACAAGTAATAGAATTAGTAGCACAAGCATCATCATTAACAACAAGAGGAGAAGGCAACTTGGCAAGCTCTTTTAAATAAGAAGCTTCAAGTTGGGCATGAGACTCGGTGAGTTTGATGAGCTCACCCTTGATGACCCTTGAGCCATTTTCGAGGTGCTCAAAATCCTCAAGGAGTCTAGCATGAGAAACTTCAAGCTTAGCATTTTTAGTTTTGAAATCGTTGGCCACCTCAAGAACTCTATCATGAGATTCCCTCACTCTAGATAATTCTAGAGCAAAAGTCTCCTCAAGAGATTCGGAGGTGGTTTGTTCATGTTCAAGAGCTTGAGATAGCTCCGCGATCTCATTTGCGTAATCACGCCCATGAGCTTCCATTTTCTCAATGGTGACCTCATGCTCCTCGAGATGAGATTCCAACTCCTCAATATATTTCTTGCCCTCAATGGCAATGGACATAATTTCCATGAAGTTGGAACGAGCAATTTTATTTTTATGAAGAGCTTTAAAAATCATCTTCCCCTTAGCTTTTAAGGAGGCAACATTATCATTCTCTTCATCATTATCCTCAACATCATTAGCATCGACATCATCATCAAGAGACATATTGGGGTACAAAGTAGGAGATACCTTTGACGCCTTAGCCGTAAGGCAAAAAGCAATAGATGATGATGTACGATCCCTTGAGGCACCATTAAACACCACATCTTGTTCCATGGAGTGTTCGGTTTCCTCTACATTGTTAGCACAACAATTCGAGGAAATAGATGCATTTTTATCATGGCAACAAGACATAGCAAGCATATCATCATGAGATTTAGTCAAGCAATTTCTACATGATATGCAAGGACTATCAACACAAGCATGTGAAACATTTGGAGTGCTCGAAGTGTTAAAGACCAAAGAAGGAGCGTTGCAATAATATAGTGATGAAGGATCATCCACCATAAGCATACTATCACCATTGCAATGACCAATACTACTCACCATATCATTACCTTGTGGCAAACCACATGTAGGTGAAGTAGAAGAAGTTGAGAAGACTATACGACCGGAGGTGGAGGGGGAACAATCATCCCCACAAATATTGGACACACTATATTTATCTTGAAGCTTTGTCCACAACTCATGAGCATCCCGGAACGGCATGAGTTGAAAAATAACTACATTGCTCAAAGCATCAAAAAGCACATTAGAAGCTTGAGCATTGAGATAAGAGTTTTTCTCATCCTCTAAATATAATCTTTGGGGATCCTTTGGAGGAGAAAAATCCATATCTACAATTCGCTCTAAATTTGGGTTTATGACCCTAAAGAGATTAAGCATGCAAATTACCCAAACATCAAAATTTGTGCCATCGAAACTAAGAGTGTCAGAGAATCCTAATCCCCTAGTCGACATCTTTACTCTCTAGGCGGTTAAGCCTAACAAAGAGAGACGTGGCTCTGATACCAATTGAAAGAACGAGGATGTCGCCTAGAGGGGGGGGGGGGTGAACAGTCGCTTTGAAATAATTATGGTTTAGGCTTGAACAAATGTGGAATAAACCTAGCGGTTAATTTGTCAAGCACAAAACCTACAACAACTAGGCTCACCTATGTGCAGCAACAACTTATGCTAAGTAAGATAAGAAACTATGAGATAGCAAGATATATGACAAAGAACAATATGGCTATCACAAAGTAAAGTGCATAAGTAAAGGGGCTCGGGTAAGAGATAACCGAGGCACGCGGAGACGACGATGTATCCCGAAGTTCACACCCTTGCGGATGCTAATCTCCGTTTGGAGCGGTGTGGAGGCACAATGCTCCCCAAGAAGCCACTAGGGCCACCGTAATCTCCTCACGCCCCCGCACAATGCAAGATGTCGTGATTGCACTAAGGGACCCTTGAGGGCGGTCACCGAACCCGTACAAATGGCGACCCTTGGGGGTGGTCACCGAACCCGTACACTTTGGCAACCCTTGGGGGTGATCACCGGTACCCGTCAAATTGCTCGGGGCGATCTCCACAACCTAATTGGAGACCCCGACGCTTGCCCGGAGCTTTACACCACAATGATTGAGCTCCGAACACCACCAACCGTCTAGGGCACCAAGGCACCCAAGAGGAACAAGCTCTAGGGTGCCCAAACACCCAAGTAATAATCTTCTCAAACTTCACTTCCACGTATCACCATGGAGAACTCAAACCGATGCACCAAATGCAATGGCAAGGGCACACGGAGTGCCCAAGTCCTTCTCTCCCAAATCCCACCAAAGCAACTAATGCTAGGGAGGAAAATGAGAGGAAGAACGAAAGAAGAACACGAAGAACTCCAAGATCTAGATCCAAGGGGTTCCCCTCACTTAGAGGAGAAAGTGATTGGTGGAAACGTGGATCTAGATCTCCTCTCTCTTTTCCCTCAAGAACTAGCAAGAATCCATGGAGGGATTGAGAGTTAGCAAGCTCGAAGAAGGTCAACAATGGGGGAAGAACACGAGCTCAAAGGATTCGGTTCATTGGGGAAGAAGACCCCCTTTTATAGGACCTCCCGAATCCAACCGTTATGTGCTCAGGTCGTGCACAAGCAGTACTACCGCTTGGAGGAGCAGTACTACCGCTTAGCACGGTCAAAACAGCCCAAACGAGAGAGAAAACACGAGATTTTGGTCCGGGCGGTACTACCGCTTAGGAGCCACGGTAGTAATGCTCTGGAGCGGTACTACCGCTCAGGAGCAGCGGTAGTACCGCTCTGGAGCTGTAGTAAAAAATTACATCCGCTCTAGTCGCGGTAGTACCGCTGCAGCCTTTACCAAAACAGCCACAACTTTTGCAAACGGACTCCGAATTCAACGAAACCAAGTTTGTTCGAAAGCTAACGACATGGGCTAACACAATATTGATAGAAATATCAAGAATAATCAAATGAGAAAAGTCCCATAAGAAAATGGTGAGAACCCTTCATCGGATAAGACCGGTAAAACCTCCCACACCGAAGACATTATAGAAGACGCATGCGAACTCCGTTTTCGATGAACTCAAGCTTGTCATCAAGATGACCATAAGCTCTAAGAATCAATAAGATAACCAAACAAGAACCAGGAAACACGATGCAAGGATGCAATGGTTTGAGCTCTCTACTAACGATATGATCAAGCTACCAACTTGAGAGCCCCCCTTGATAGTACGGCAAACGATCCTATAACTCGGTCTCCCAACTACCACCACAAGACCGGTAAAATAGAAAACCTATCAAGGGAAAACCTTTGCCTTGCACATGGTCCACTTGAGCTAGATGAAGACGATCTTTACTCCCTCAAGTTGGACCACCTTTCTTGATTGCGTTGGCTCGATGAAGACTAGATGATTACTCCCCATAGTTCATTATGGGTGAGCCACTTTTCGGCACATCTTCACAAGTCCATTGACACCACAATGGATGGCAAGATTCCAGCACTTGATCTCTTCGTGATGCTCCACTTGAACTTGCACACGGCAATCTTGATGACGATCACCATTTGATGTCATCCTTTCCATGGGTTGTATGATATCTTCCTCTTGACGCAAGCCCATGGATACATACCTAACCCCACATACAACTCTCACATAGACCATGGGTTAGTACATAAAGTGTAATGGAAAAAGCTTACCATACCATGGGATCACTTGATCCCTCTCGGTACATCTTCTATGCTTTGTGAGTTGATCAACTTGATTCACTCTTGACTTAGTCTTGATCAACCTTGAATCTTTGCAACTCTCTTCATTTGGATGATGTCTTGAAGGTAAACATGAATGATCACACAACCTTCTTCTTCAAGACATGCTTGCAATAAGCTCAACACTCGCATGACCAATCTTTGGATAATTCCTTAATAGCACCTTGGTCAACTCAAAAACTCCTTGAAACCAACACATGGACTTCAAGAAAAGCCTATGGACAAATCCTTCAAATACAACTCAAGACAACCATTAGTCCATAGAGATTGTCATCAATTACCAAAACCAAACATGGGGGCACCGCATGTTCTTTCAGCTTGTGCACGACCTAAGCACATAACGGTTGGATTCGGGAGGTCCTATAAAAGGGGGTATTCTTCCCCAATGAACCTAATCCTTTGAGCTCGTGTTCTTCCCCCATTGTTGACCTTCTTCGAGCTTGCTATCTCTCAATCCCTCCAATGATTCTTGCTAGTTCTTGAGGGAAAAGAGAGAGGAGATCTAGATCCACGGTTTCACCAATCACTTTCTCCTCTTAGTGAGGGGAACCCCTTGGATCTAGATCTTGGAGTTCTTCGTGTTCTTATTTTGTTCTTGCTCTCATTTTCCTCCCTAGCATTAGTTGCTTTGGTGCGATTTGGGAGAGAAGGACTTGGGCACTTCGTGTGCCCTTGCCATTGCATTTGGTGCATCAGTTTGAGTTCTCCACGCGATACGTGGAAGTTACAAGTTGAGAAGATTATTACTCTTGGGTGCTTGGTGCCCTTGAGCTTGTTCCTCTTGGGTGCTTGGGTGCCCTAGACGGTTGGTGGTGTTTGGAGCTCAATCATTGTGGTGTAAAGCTCCGGGCAAGTGTCGGGGTCTCCAATTAGGTTGTGGAGATCGCCCCGAGCAATTTGACGGGTTCCGGTGACCGCCCCCAAGGGTTGCCAAAGTGTACGGGTTCGGTGACCGCCCCCAAGGGTCGCCATTTGTATGGGTTCGGTGACCACCCTCAAGGGTCCCTTAGTGGAATCACGTCATCTTGCATTGTGCGAGGGCGTGAGGAGATTACGGTGGCCCTAGTGGCTTCTTGGGGAGCATTGTGCCTCCACACCGCTCCAAACGGAGATTAGCATCCGCAAGGGTGTGAACTTCGGGATACATCGTCGTCTCCGCGTGCCTTGGTTATCTCTTTCCCGAGCCCTTTACTTATGCACTTTACTTTGTGATAGCCATATTGTTCTTTGTCTTATATCTTGCTATCACATAGTTGTGTATCTTGCTTAGCATAAGTTGTTGGTGCACATAGATGAGCCTAGTTGTTTTAGGTTTTGTGCTTGACAAATTAACCGCTAGATTTATTCCGCATTTGTTCAAGCCTTAACCGTAATTATTTTAAAGCGCCTATTCACCCCCCTCTAGGAGACATCCTCGATCTTTCAGGAGGGAGAGGGCTGCGCCAAGGGAAGGGTGCGGCTGCCCTCTCTCTCCCTCACTATATATAGGGGGAAGGGAGGAGGGGGAGGCGCCCTAGGGTTCCCTAGGGGAGGGGCGGCGGCCATAGGGGAAACCCTAGATGGGTTTGGGCGCCTCACCCCCTAGGAAACTTGCCCCCCAAGCCGGGAGGGGCGGCTGCCCTAGGGGTGGCGCCCCCACCTCTCCTGGTTACGTGAGATGGGGTGGGAGGGGCGCTCAGCCCCTTAGTGGGCTGATGTGCCCTCTCCCCTTGGCCCATAAGGCCCGCAACGCTTGTCGGGGCCTCCGAAACCGCTTTCGGACACGCTGGTCATCACCTGGTACCCCCGGAACAATTCTGGACTCCAATACCCTTCGTCCAATATATCGATCTTCACCTCCGGACCATTCCGGAGCTCCTCGTCATGTCCGGGATCTCATCCGGGACTCCGAACAACCTTCGATAACCACATACTATTTCCCATAACAACTCTAGCGTCACCGAACCTTAAGTGTGTAGACCCTACGGGTTCGGGAACCATGCAGACATGACCGAGACGTTCTCTGGTCAATAACCAACAGCGGGATCTGGATACCCATGTTGGCTCCCACATGTTCCACGATGATCTCATCGGATGAACCACGATGTTAAGGATTCAAGCAATCCCGTGTGCAATTCCCTTTGTCAATCGGTATGTTACTTGCCCGAGATTCGATCGTCGGTATCCCAATTCCTCATTCAATCTCGTTACCGGCAAGTCACTTTACTCGTTCCGTAATGCATGATCCCGTGACTAACTACTTTGTCACATTAACCCAACAGACACTTTCGGAGATACCCGTAGTGCACCTTTATAGCCACCCAGTTACGTTGTGACGTTTGGCACACCCAAAGCATTCCTACGGTATCTGGGAGTTGCACAATCTCATGGTCTAAGGAAATGATACTTGACATTAGAAAAGCTTTTAGCAAACGAGCTACACGATCTTGTGCTATGCTTAGGATTGGGTCTTGTCCATCACATCATTCTCCTAATGATGTGATCCCGTTATCAATGACATCCAATGTCCATGGTCAGGAAACCATGACCATCTGTTGATCAATGAGCTAGTCAACTAGAGGCTCACTAGGGACATGTTGTGGTCTATGTATTCACACATGTATTGCGGTTTCCGGTCAATACAATTATAGCATGAATAATAGACAATTATCATGAATAAGGAAATACAATAATAACCATTTTATTATTGCCTCTAGGGCATATTTCCAACACCGATATGGTTAGGGTTAGGGCATAGCGTAATCTCGGTGAGACCGATTACACAAACTCGGTGGGACTGATTTGGTAATAAGCTAACCAGAGAGTTGGTCAGGCAAACTCGGTGAGACCAATTACACAAACTCGGTGGGACCGATTTTGGTAATAAGCTAACCAGAGAGTTTGCATTGTAATCTCGGTAGTACCGATTTCTCAAACTCGGTGAGACCGATTTTGGTAATGGTCATACACAGAGAGATTACAATCCCATCTCGGTGAGACCGATTTGCCTAGGGTTTGTGGCAGTGGCTATGACAACTAAACTTGGTGCTCCGGATAGAAAGAATCGGTGGGGCCGAGTTAGACTTTTGGTTTAGGACATATGTGGATGTGAGAAAGTAGTTGAAGGCTTTGGATCATATCACTAAGCACTTTGAGCAAGCAAGCCATTAAGCAACACCTCATCCCCTCTTGATAGTATTGGCTTTTCCTATAGACTCAATGTGATCTTGGATCACTAAAATGGAAAACATGTAGAGTCTTGATCTTGGAGCTTGAGCCAATCCTTTGTCCTTAGCATCTTGAAGGGGTTCCACATCCTTTAGTCCATGCCACTCCATTATTGAACTTGTCTGAAATATACTAGGTAAAAGTGTTAGTCCAACAAAAGATATGTTGACATTAATTACCAAAACCACCCAGGGAGCACTTGTGATTTCAGTTTCCCAGGGACCCTGTTAACCATAGTTCTTGTTGACGATGTTGCAAGCAGGCCACTAACCCACCAACGACCGAACCCCACCCATTGCATGATCTCAATCAAGAACGGGCATTGGACGGAATCGAATGCCTTTGAGATGTCCAGCTTGAGCATTACTACAGTGAGAATTCCTGCCATCAGCCCATAGCAAGGTTGCTGGCTCCAGAAACAGAAATTGAAAAAAAAAGCAGTGTTATTTGATGGGCCCAGACTTCTTTCCATGAGTGTATGGATCAAATGCAAGGTCCAGTAAGCAAGCTCAGCTGCGAAGTGTGGCCCACAGAACAGTCGTGTGCAGAGAGCTGAGCCTGAGCGGTCAGGCGAGCTCTCACCACTCACCTCCGTCTCCGGCCATGGCGACCATCTCCGCGGCTCTCTCCGTCTCCCTCCTCCCGCCCGCGGCCCGCGGCGCCGTCTCCACCGCCACCACCTCCTCCCCGCCGCGCGTCAAGGTAAGACGCACACCGTCCGCACTTCCGAGCGCCGTCGCCGCTACTTCTGATTCCGTGGTCCCCGCAGAGAGCCGCGCGGTTCAGGTGCTGCGCCCAGCCTCCTTCCCCGGAGCAGCAGGAGACCCCCGCGCCGCTGCCCTCTCCGCCGGAATTGCCTTCGTCCCTGTGGGGCGTCTCAACGAGCGCCTGGACCGCGGGCGTCGCGGGGCTGGGGCTCCTGGAGACCGGCTACCTCAGCTACCTCAAGCTCACGGGTTCCGAGGCCTTCTGCCCCGTCGCCGGGGGAGGCTGCGGCGACGTGCTCGACAGCGACTACTCCGTCGTCTTCGGTAATTTCCTCCCCCACTGCTCATGGGATTGATAGTTCTGAAAATTGTACTGCTTTCATTATGCTTGCATTGTCAGTACTCAGTATGTAGGTAGGATTGTGTATTGGTAACTTAGCCACATTCGAGATCCGGTGCCCATTCTTTTTCAACTGTTGCCCATGGTTGCAGGTTCAGAATTTATACAACTATGTATGAATTTCCCTTTTATCATTCTGCCGTGTTGTGTGTGCTAAGACATACTTTCACATAATACAGTGCTATGGATGCTCATAGGTAACAATTGGTCTCGCTTTAATTCTGTAGGGATCCCTCTTCCATTAGTTGGTATGGTGACATATGGTGTGGTGACTGCACTTTCTCTGCAAGAAAACGGAGAGGAGTTACTCCCTGGACTAGATGACTTGGATATCCGCCTAACCTTGCTTCTGCTTGCTACTTCACTGGCAACTGCGAGTCCTTATTTTCTCTTCATCCTGAACACCAAATTTGTCGGGACTTCTTGCTTATACTGCCTATCGTCAGCATTTATCTCCTTCACATTATTTTTCATCAGACTGAAGGTGTGTGCTTTCTTAAACATTCTGCTTCAGCGTGTTCCTCTTCTTCATTTAGATCTTTTGGTAATCAAGTAGCCCGTCCAACTAACCTTGTGCTCCAAGGAATTCTTGCAGGACATTGGCTTGGCACGTATCCAGAAGTTTGTTGGTCTTCAGTTAGCTGTAGCTGTCATTGTTGCTCTTGCTTTAACAAACTCATATAGTTTGGCTACTACTCAGTTAAAGGGGTGAGACTTACTCTCACATTGGTAATTAACGTTGAATGATGGGATTGCCTCAGCGAAAATACAAATTAGAAGGCGTCTTTTTTGCCATTCACTTGAAGTTTCATGGAACGTGCAGCAAACCGTTAACTCTCTATTATGGTTGTATGTTTCATATCCCATAGTGAATTTCTCTTTCGGACAAACCATTTTCCTTTTCCTTTTTTACTTAGGAACCAGCCATTTTGATTTGAGGTCAATGTGAATTTTAGTCTACGTAGTTCGTTTCCTTTAAGATCATCTCAAGTGACTAATAGACTTTCTTTTTTCCTTCATTTTATGCAGTACAGGTGATTTCGTATTAGAACCATACAAAACAGAGATAACATCAGAATCAACCCCTTTTGCTATTTCACTGGCAAGACATCTACATTCTATAGGTGCTAAGATGTATGGAGCATTCTGGTGTACTCACTGCAATGACCAAAAACAAGTACGAGTTCTTTCATCTTCCTTGAATCAACAGCTTTTAATAGTTATTACTACCACAGGACCTCATTGTTGCTGTGCTAGATCTCCAAAAAGGAAGCAGAGCAAAATCAATCAGGACCTACTTTATAATTCTTACCATATGGTCATGCAGTTGTTTGGCCGTGAAGCTATGGAAATTCTGGATTATGTGGAATGCTTCCCTAATGGAGCCGGTAAGGGGAAGAAAATGGCCAATGAGTGTGTAGCCACTGGTCTGGAAGGTTTTCCAACATGGGTCATCAACGGGAAGGTACTCCCCATAACTTGGATGTTTCCATTAAAGTTCAAGCCCATGATGGCACCCTGTTGAGGCACGATTTAAGTTCTCGGTGCACATCTACTTTCTGTCAGTATTGGGCACACACTGAATCTGCAGCTTATCCTCAGATGACATCCTCTGTTTTACTTCGCAGTTGCACGCACCTAGCTTTAGTTTTCCACATATGATGTTGTCGTTCACTATGTCGTGGCTTGCCCATGCTTCCTAAGATGATGAAAGCACTATGCTTCCTATGTGTTCACGAACTGATTATGTACTTCCCTTCCACTCAGCTCCTGAGCGGCGACCAGGAACTCTCAGTCCTTGCAGAAGAATCCGGTTTTGTCTCCGAGAGCCCTGAGCAATCCTGAGGCCATGGAGCTCGACGAGCAGAAGTACCCCGCCGATCAAATAGCAGAAATCGAGAGCTCTCTACAGGCAAGAACCTGAAGCTTGTGGCAGTTAACAGCAACGCCACAAAAATCTCATCCGAGCTTCAGATGAGGTGCATTCCAATGGTGCATAAGTAGATTATACTACTAAATACAACCACTAACCACTGTAATACCATGTAAAAAACAAGACCTATTTGTCCTCTCATCGAATGGCGCGGAAGGAGAGCATCGAATCCCGGGGGCGAATGTACTAGGACCTTTTTGTAGAGCCTGTAGTTTGTGCTGTAAAACCTGTAGTCCTGGAAAACCATTGTTTTCGCAGTACGTAATACTTTGCACTTGGACATTTGCAGTCCTGGGGAAGTACACTGTCTGTGCCCTCCGCCCTTTGAAACGAAGGGTTTCTGCTCTCTGGGAGCATATGTGAATTCCTGAGCTCCACAACGTCGATAATTGAGCCATTGATACTTTCTTGCTAAAACTGAATTTCTGCCTGATTTGTGCAGAAAGCCAGAAACACAAGGAAATTATCTAATTCTTGCCGCAACTGAAGCAAAGCCGTCTCCCTCCTCCAAAAGATATGGATATGTGAATTCACTTGTGTCTCAGGAAAAAAAATGTGAGCGTGTAAAGTGTGCATACCCATGTTTCTGGCAAAAGGAGAAATAAAGACTGAATGATCTTTATTTTCAGCTTAAGAAATTTGACGTATGCACTTCGGGGTTGCGGAAAATGTAGAGAGAGGGAGGGAGGGAGCATGGCACACTTGCGGGTTTCAGAAAAAAAAAACTGAACTTTGTTTGAACAACTATATATAGACGATAGCCACTCTGGTTCTAAAAACGGAGAACACACTATATAGGATTTATTAGAAAGGTTTTGAAGGATTGTGAAAAGCATGGCACAAATGCACTGTGGCGCTTGAATCAGCAGAAACCTTTATTTTTCTTGCTTTATCAAGGTTATTTTCTGCAGAAGAGACAGACACAGCTGGTGCTGCCCTCCTATCTCCAGCACGTTTGTTGTTTGACACGGGCGCCGATGACTTGCGCCTGCGTCCAGCACAGCGCCTTGCACAAGGCGTCGAAACAGAATGGCATTGTCGAAACCCGGTATCTGCAATCCTCTGCATGGAAACACCACATTATTACATTAAAAGAAAAAGGAAACAACACATTATTACATTACATGTGTAATTGTAAGTGTCCACGCATCGGTCAACTATTAGTTTGGTCTCTCGTAGCCTCACACCGCGAGCAAACAAGAGAAAAACATGCTAGACCCTAGATGTGGGGGAAGAAGAAACGTAAGGGGCATGTTTGGTTCTCTACATGAATTTGGGCCTCCTGCATGTGTGGTTCGGTTGAGTCCGGCTGAGTAAATATAGATAGTAAACAGGGGCGGAGCCAGGATTTGGACTTGAGGGGGGCGAAAGGCCGATGTTCACAGAAGTCATTGACCATCATGATATTTTCAGTCTCACGATAGCATGATGAAAAATCATAATTTTTTTTGTTTGGAATTACAAAAGAATGTTACATTTCTACACTTAAATTGAGCGCTACACCTACAACGTTGAACAAGTTGATAATGTGAACTTTGCTATGCTTCTTACCATTACTGTCAATCATGTAATGCTGAAGAAAATCATGTTCATTTTATTTTGAAAACGTGTCTTGTCTAGTTCCATAGACGAAAAAGTTTGTTCAGTTGTCGCGGCTGACACTAGAAGATTTATGACCAACCGAAGTAATCTATAAACCATTGTGTATGTAGTAGTTTTACTTGTTTTAGGATCCAACAGTCAGATCGTGAAGACGAGATTTTCAGCTCTAGATGGTTGCAAACATCCAGCTAGAAATGGACAAGTTGATACTCTAGTTGAGCCCGTTCTTGACGAGAAAAGATTTCATGGTAACAAAAAAAATCCACCATTGTGTATATATTGGACACATCAAATAAGTCTTGTCGTGACCACATGGTATATGGGTAGTAAGCAACTTCATATTTGAAATTGAGCTGTGATGCTTTAGGTTAATAGATAAAAAGCAAACTTAAGAAAAAACTCATGTCGTGGATGCAGAAGATAAATGATGCTAATTAACAAGACTAAGATCACAATTCACAAAAAATAAACAATAATTATTAATAGTTACTGATGCATGGTGGTATCTGCTGCCAACATATTCAATCTTGTATCCGCAAGAAACATATTCAATCTTGGTCACCTGGCTAGCGACCTCTAGTTGTATTCTGATGATCTGATCCGTTTGCATCTAGTCAATCGTATGCGGACAACGGGCTGTAGAGGGTAGAATAGTGGATGGAGTCGTCGTGGCGACTATGATGGATGCCGCGGCGACCGTAAACGCCCTAGCACGACACGCACAACACAACGGCGGATGGCACTAGAGGCGGCCGGTGATAGCGGCAAATTCCCTAAGCGGTCCAGGAGAATACGAACGTAGATCAATCAATCGGATCGATTAGATTGTCCATAGGGCAAACAATAGCCGACACGTACATATCTATGGGCTATTGGGCTCTGGTCATCAATATTTGGCGTAGCTAGTTCAATGGATAAATTGTATACGGGCTAATGATGCGATTAGCTACAGCCATTAGCGATTACCACAGCCTGCTAAAATTTGTTGAGGGGGGCGAGCGATTGGCAGGGGTCTAGCCCCCCCCCCCCCCCCCCCCCCCCCCCCGCGTCTCCGCCCCTGATAGTAAACCATGTTGCGCGGTGCGTTTGGTTGCCCACAAAACTCCAGACTGCATGAGAGCACAACAAACGTACGGCGTTTGGTTGCAAGTCTTGGCTCACCAGATAAAACTTACTGTTGTTTGGTTACGTGTAAGACATACAATGTGGTTACATCATTTTTGAGCGGTGAGGTTACGAGCGCACACAGTCATAGGCACACCACTTTCAACAAGCATGCACACAGTCATACACACCACTTTCAACAAGTGTACACATAACTATATTAACAAGCATACACATAGCGACGCGATCATAGGCATAATAGTGACAAGCAAACATACGCATAACCACACAATCGTAGGCATAATAGCTCAGGACCGACAGACTAACAAACAAATATTACAACTCTTGGATCATGACAAGTTGGGTCATGATGGACGCACTTGACCACCACGTCTGCGTCAGAAATGTTAAACACGATGAATTTGAAACTATCCACAATCAGGACCTATGGCAAAGCAAACCCACCTTTGATCCATGGCATGCCTCCGGTTGACATCTCGGAGCTTGACCCTTTATATGCAGCTGGTGTTCGTCCTCAGAATGATTTCCTGATGGTGCCCATGTGCTCATGGAAGGCATCATGGATTAGAAGTAAATATAACCCAGGTGCTAAGCACCTTGCAGAAGTTGGATGGACCTACGTCCTCATGGAAGCGGTCGATATTTGTTGGCCTCCCCTGACTCCCCTTTGAATAGTTGCCTTGTACTACACTTGCCCTTGGAACGGCTGCCCGAAGAATCATTGTCAATGACCAACTTGTCGGAAGGGCAATGCAATGAAGAACATTAGGCTCACAACACCATCGAACTACAATGTGTAGGATCATAACAATGTGTATGTCATGGCTGATGATCTTCACTGCTTGTTGTCATATAGAAGGATAAAGGTGGTACAAGGATCAGAACTACAATGTGCAGAACCAACCCTCATACGAACGATCACCCTAATACATGGACTGCACATCATTGAAGATCATTGCTCAAGACAGTCCAAGTTAAATTGTTCTTCCCCCAATTCAGATTGATATACCCCCTAATAGAACTTAGCTTTCCACAAATATAACCCTAAATTGACACCCAAACTGAGCCCTATCAACCTCTAAATAGAGGCCTGTAAAACCCTAAACCGGATGCTAAATCGAACCCTAATCCGGCAGGGAAGGGCTTATCGCCATGTGGAAGGTCGCCGCCGGTGGTCGCCATGCAGATCTTCCCACCGTCAATAATCACAAAGCTACCTGTGAGGGAGTGGTGGCATAGACAGGGGAGAGTGAGCGGTGATAGAGGGATGAGGAGATTTATGGCGCGGTTTCGAGAAACTATGCACCGTCTCCCTCTCATCCCCGCATGTGCAGCCGCGTGGTCTCCTTGCGCTCGTTCGTGCCTGACTCGCTAGAAACGGTCGATTCGGCCATTACTCCAAAGCCAGGCTCTGGGCTGCTTTGAGTAGTGTGCTATGCAAGCCTAACCGCACGCGCATGTAACCAAACGACCAAATTACCTTCCCAGATTGCTGGAGATGATGTGGGCAACCAAACACGCCCAAGGTAGTATGTCTGGCATCCATGTAGTAGTATATGATGTGATGGTTTCTCAGAAACCTCCGGGATGGAGTGGATGGAGAGCATGTCAAATACACTGGTTGGATGGTAGTAATAATTATCAGGATTAAGTATAATTTTCCCAAATCTTAGTGGGTTTGCGGTTTATATCTTGTGATTCGTACTTACCGAGCTAGGTTTTTTAAAAGAAAAACACAGCTGAAGAGCATCTTAGATCCTATAATTACAATGGAAAGACAAGACGACACAAAATGACTAACAATAATAAAATCACGTCAAAAACCATACTAAAACAACACATGCATTAGTTTTTTTAGCAGGGTACACATGTTGCCTTAGTTATTTGCTTCAGTCTCTCATGTATAACGCCGTGCAAAGAAGCGAAAAACAAGTTAGAGAGAGAGAGAGAGAGAAAGAGAGAGAGAGAAAGGGAGACGAACCGGCAACGGCAGTAGGATTTCCATTTAACACAAGTACAAGGAGGAAACAAACAACCATATGTCGGGCATCCATGGTAATGGAAGTGATAGTTTCTTTCTTATCAAACCTAAGGGAGACGCCACCAATAGTATCTCCAAGAAAATTATATGCATATATATATCTGTCACCGGTTATAAACAAGTCGACGTCATCACATAAAATTTGATGTGCAATTAATATTTTATCAAATAGCATCATGCAATTAATTTCTATCAAATATCAACGTCTAATTATATTTCACCATATATCTACATCACTACATGCAATTAACATCCTGCCTTTTTTTTATAGTGAATTAATATCCTACCTATATAGAGAGTCTTTGCATGCTCTTGATAAACATTTTTATTTGGAATGATTGTATCTATCTTTAAGATACGATGAATGCTTACTATATATGTTTGAGATTTGAGATACGTTGGACGGGGATCCGGCTTGCCTGCGCCCCGCGCGTGCGCCCATCCGTGCTCCCACTTCATCCTACGGCTGTTCTTTTTCTTCTTTCCTTCCTAATCTAATCATCCCCCTGATTTTAACGAGGTGGGTCCGGGCCTTTTTTTTGTACCAATCAAATCAAGCCACGTACGGGGGAGTATGGATGGGCGCACGCGCGGGGCACATGCAAGTCTCGTCCCGCTGGACGGTACCCTGAGAATGGATGGATGGCCACCCAGGTGGCAGGTTAGCATCTCCCCGTTCTTGGCCATCAATATAATTAATCCATCATGTATGTATTGATATTGTTGTTAATACACAAGCACGCCATTAATATCTGAAGAATTTTGCACCTACATCAAAAGGAAATTGATGACTTGATGCTCTGTTAGGTTGTATGATTAAAAGTGTAGAAATTTTAAAAAGTACATAATTGAGATGTGAGTACTATTGTTAGTGTTAAACATAAAAAATCTATAAGAAATAATTGTGGACAATGCTACAGTGCATGGGAAATAAACCATATTGACAGGGACCGAAGGCAGTGCAGCAGTGTCCGAAAGCGGGGCAACGAGGCCCTTGACCTGCTCCAGATGTCTTTTCCAAGAGCCGGAGGATTGTATCCAGGGTTCGACGTCGGCAGGATCTAGCTTGGCTTCAACCTAAATATGGGCATACTTTGGGTGGAAATCCATGTTCTCGTCTCTTCAGCTTGATCCGGCTTTGTCACATGCGTGTGTTGTGCCTTTATTGAAGGTGTTGTCTCGAATATTGAGTCCGAGGATGAAAATTCGAAGTGTAATATTTGATTGGACCCGTTAGTTAACATCGACATGGTGCGGTGATCCTTCCCTGAAAGCTTTGTTTATGAGTAGCGTTTTTGTTGGTTGCTTTGTCAAACATTATAGGGTTCGTGCTAAGTTTGTGGAGACATTGTTGTGAGGAAGATCCTTTTGTAGATGTTGTTGGTTTTTTTAAGCTCATTTATTCGGCACCGGTATTGTGTTGTACTTGATCATCGGTTGAGATTGTTGAAGAATTAATAATGAGCTCTTTTAGGGTGATTGGCGGGTTACAAGTTGTACTTTCGAGTAACTCCACCACTGATTTTTCTTGACCGTCGGATCTGAAAAATCAGTTAAAAATTTAATTTTTGGTCAAAAGGGTAGAATGGTCAAAAAAAATCCGTTCCGCAAGAAAATTAGCTCGTCCGCCCCCACCCCCGCCTCCCGCGCCCCCGCACGTTTCTGCTCGCATAGCCGCCACCGCCGCCCTTTCCGCCGTTCCGATCAAGAGATCCGGCGGCGGCCCCGATCCAATCAAGCACCAGCGTTCCGCCGCCCTTGCCCAACGCCAGGAACTGTTGTCCGTCCGCTGCGGCGCGCCGAGCCCGACGAAGTCTCCCCTACCCCACCGCCGACTGCAGCGCCTCCCTCCGTGAAGCAGCCGGCGACGCCCAGCAACGCCAGCAAGCACTTTGTGGACAGGTGCCTTTCCCTCCCCTCCCCCCTCCCACCTCCCCTCCCCCCGCCCCCCGCCCGCCGCCCCGTGCGTTGCTAGTCAGACAGTCCGCCGGCTGTCAGAGGAATTTCAGATTAAAAGCCAACAACCTTGGGACAGTTTGGTACAGATGTTTTGATTTGTTTGTCTAAATTGCATCCAGCGGCAACAAATGGTAAGAGGGATGGGGTCAAGCACTATCCACAGGTCTTGCAAGAATTCTGGAGACTCGAGAGCAGTGGTATTTCGTGTTGTTCTATCTATCTAGTTGACATCTGCATAAATGTACATGCGTCTTTTTTGATAAAACTGCAGTTCTCAGGTAGCTAGCGAGACGGTAGCTTGACAAGATCACAGCGGACTTGGTAGTAGTATATGGATTATTGCAACCGCCCACAACACAAGTTACTCCTTCCGCAAGCCTTTCACAGCCGCGTTCACCTCTCGAATATCATCGGTGCTAGGAGTAGAGCCTGTTTTGTGAAACAGAGGTGTGTGAGAATATTGTGTGGCATATATACATACATATACGAAAAAGGAAGAGATCCAGAGGACCCTTACCAGGTGCTAAACGCTTCTGGTCTCTAAGACGATCAACATTCCAAACATTCTGATCCACCATGGCCTCAACATCAACTCCTGTCCATGGCAAAAATGTCAATAAGTAGCTAGCTAGAGAGTTTAGAGGCAGAAGAAAACAAACTGAAGTGATCACATAACAGTTGCAGTGTTATTCAATTTGCTGTCAAACTTCATATGACATCATAGGATCCAAATGACCTACCTTAATTAACCAATAGTACATGAAGAGTACAAAACACACAATAAGTTTGTTGTGAAAAATCGCAAGAGATATATAGTCTAAAGAATCAGTACTAACTAGCCCCACCATGAAAAAAACAGCCTAAATTAGGTGAGCTAGCGAGCATGCCAGCTTAATTAATCAGTTGGCGGATACAAAATTATTTGCCGCATTCAAGGTTACTGCTTTTGAAGTTTGTGTATAATATAAAAATGAATGGATGTGCTATGATCTTGTGCAGAAGAGACAGATCCGTCATAATGTGGCCAAGTTCAAATTTGTTTCCCTAGACATACTTCTGTGTTGGGCCTTGCAATTGGCCAATATATAAGATGCAGGTCTGACCATTTGTACTGCTCATATCCTGGTGTACAGTTATGATGTTGAGTTATGGTCATTCTTTTTGGTACATGGAGCGAGTCGAATATTCTGATTCCGTTTTCTGTATTTTGTTAACCGGTTGCAGAGGGAAGGATGGTACTGGTGAGGAAGTAGTCAAGCCTTTTACTCCGACTAAACTGGATTTTGATATTGGATACTTTGAGCTTGTTTTAAAGGTAATTTATTGTAAACATGTTCCAACCCACTGAATATCTCTTATCGTTGATTCTGGTGGTAAAAAGACTATGTGGCCAGTTGACTAGAATAATTAGCTTCATTGTATACCATAGTATTAATTCACTTCTGAAGATATGCTGAACAAAATAAGCCTTCATGAACTTCTGAAACTCTGAACCTCTTACCTTGAGGGGAATATGTGAGCATGGAAATTCTTTTACTGCCGGTGCATGTTTGAAACCAGTTGTTAATTTGTATGTGATATGCAAGAATAGATGGCCGATGTAAGTGCTGAGTGTTTGGATGAGTACGTAAACATTGTCAGCAGGATGTTTCATAGCGAGGATGAAGGTTTTGAGTTCTATAACAAGTATGCTCTTGAGAAAGGCTTTAGTGTGAGAAAAGGCTATGTTGAGTGGGATGAAGCAAACGAGAAGATAATTCTGAGGAAACTTGTCTGTAGTCATGAAGGTTGCCGTGAAGAGAAGCACATGAAGAGGAAGAGAGAAGATAGGAAGAGGAAGCCACGGAATATCACTCGTGTGGGGTGTAAAGCGAAATTTGTCATTGCAAGAGTCGCCAAAACAGGGCGGTGGTTTGTGAAGGATTTCATCGATGAACACAACCATCCTCTGGCCCCACGAGACCTTGCTTGCTTTTTGCGTTCCCACAGAAGAATCAGCGACGAGCAGAAAGCGGACATTATAGAGATGGAAAGTGTTGGAATCCGGAAACACAAAATCATGGATGTGTTGTGCATGCAGTACGGTGGATATGACCAGGTTGGATGCACGGTGAGGGACATCTATAACTTCTGCCATCGCTACAAGCAGGAAACAGTCGCTGCTGGTGATGCTCAGACGATGATCTGTCACATGATGGCGCGGCAAGAGAGAGACCCAGATTATTTCTTCAAATACTTGGTTGATAAAGATGGGCATCTGAAGGGATTGTTCTGGTCCGATACTCAATCTCGCCTTGACTACGAGGCTTTCGGCGATGTTGTGGTTTTTGATAGCACATATAGGACCAATAAGTATAATTTGCCGTTTGTGCCGTTTGTCGGGTTGAATCACCACCGCAGCACAGTTATCTTTGGATGCGGGATCATTTCTCATGAAACTAACGAGGCGTACGAGTGGATGTTGCGGACATTTTCTGAAGCCATGGCGCAGAAGCATCCGATATCTGTAATCACTGACGGGGACCTTGCAATGCAGAGAGCGATCAGGGTGGTGTGGCCTGACTCATACCACAGGCTGTGTGTATGGCACATTCAACAGAACATCGTACGCCATCTGCATGATGACGAGGTTAGGGAAGAATTCAGATCTTTCATATATGACTCGTCTTGTATTGAAGAGCATGAGAGAAAATGGATAGAGTTCTTACAAAGGAATGAAGTGACAAGTGAGGAGTCGTGGTTGCATCAGATGTATCAGATGAGGAAGTTGTGGTGTGCTCCATACCTGGTGGGGCGCTGTTTCTTAGGATTGAGCAGCAATCAGCGGAGTGAGAGCCTAAACTCCGTGCTACATACACATCTTGAGGGTAAGATGACATTGTTTGATATGCTAGAGCACTATGAGCGTTGCCTTTCGGGACGACGCTTGAATGAGGCGATCCTAGACATCGTGGCCTTGCAGTCCGTTCCATTTACAGACGCGGATGCTTCAAGTCTTGAGAAACATGCTGCCCGAGTTTTCACTCCTTGTATGTTTGAGTTGGTCAGATGGAGCATAAATGCCGTCAGAAAATGTGTTATCAACGAGATACTAGATGCATGGTAGTTGACTACATATGTTGTGGCTAAGATCGATAGAAGAGAGAAGAAGTTCGAAGTGTGTTGTGAGCTGAAGGAAGGTTCTCTGTACAGGATGGACAAGAGTTGGTACGTTGCAACTCGTGATTTGCTTCGAAACTAATGCGATACATTGAGCTAACAAATTTACAACTAATAAATCTAGGCCTAAGTCTGTTGGGTAACAATACTGTAACAGATGTCACGTCTAGCTTTACTCTAACAGAGTTCTGGTACTAACTAGACAGCCAGGACAACAATAAGAACCAGGCAACCAGCATAAGCTCTGCAATGAACAAACAGATGCTAAACTTGCTCATTGGCAAATAGGTTGTGCACGCGAACATGACAGAGAGAACTAAAATAGGGGCCATACTTATTCTGTTCCATGCTAAAGGTGATTGCAATATTTGTCGACAATGATTATGGCTGAGGCATGGGAATGCACATGTGGCAACGCGTGCAAAGCAGGCAAAAAATTCATATAAAGCAACCATCCTTCCAAATTGAGCCAATTTTGGTTTTCCAAGATGTCCATTCAATACGGTGGCATACACCGCCTAAATATACAAAATTCCTAACTAATTTTAATGGGAAATGGCAATAGTCCAGTGGCATAATCACAAGAACAGTGTCTGAATCTCCTACTGTAACTGTATCTCATAGCACAAAGGTTCTGAATCCATCAACTTGCAAGTTATATTCCAATGAAAAGTATTACCTACTTACTCTAATCACTACCTACTGACTCCAACCACTGTAGTCAAAAGGAGGGGGAAATAACTGTTGCTCCAAGATATGCAATCATAAGTCCTCCGGATGATTTCTGCCTCCTCCACATATCCTGTTGTATCCTGGATGTCGGGACCTTGCCGCTCCTCACGGTCCTCTTTTATCTTTTCTATGCGCTTTTGCATCAATCTCATGTTATGTGGCATCTTAATCTTCTTCATCATGGCTGCCCACTGCAAGAGGTACAATGTAGTGTGTCAGTACCATGGAAGGCTTGAAAGGGGCAGAGATGGCAGTACAAACTAGTTTCAATCAGGTGCTTGACAAAAACAGTGCATAAACTGATATTACACTTGGGATAACAGACTAGTTTTACTTCACTTTCCCCTCAATCAAATCATGATATTTGTTGACATAGCTTACTATTGGTGAAACATAAGAAGGCAGGGACATTTAGGAACGAAATGGCGGTCTTGGCATCAACAAGCAGATGTAGCTTTTACTTAACATCGACTCAAAGATCAACTCCAACAGTGAGGTTCAGATCTACTTCACTACATAAAAAAAGTTTTAGATGTAGTTCATTATCTAAAAATATTAATATGTTATTAAACAACATCATTCATATCAACATTGATAGTGACCAAATCGACAGAATCCATACCAGGTTGAGGTCGGTTTCATCTTCAAAATCTTCAAGCATGTTGGCATCCATAAGTCGCTTCAGCCACAACAGCATGGACATATGCTTGATAGACTCTCTCTCAGCGTCGCCGAGCACAGCCTCCACCGACTCTATTGCGACCTTGATGACTGTCAAGGCGAGCATGCACCCGAGTGCCACCCCGACTGTCGACATGGCTTGTGCCTGCTGAGTTGGGCTGTGTGTTGAATATAGTGGATTTGTCATTGCCCTTATCAATCTAACAAAGCATTGGAAGCAAAAAATCGAATCAGCAACTGCAGAATCAGTCATGACCTGTTTTACAGAATACATATATCACAGACTAGCAAATAATCAAGTCAATTAATAATATTTATAAAATCTTAGACAAAAGGGAGTTGCCCACCTACTCCATTAAGCATAAGGAAGCAACATTCAGAATTTAGTTACATGTCCACTGTATAAAGCTCATGTGCTTCGTCAAATACTTTTACAGATTCAAACTAGTAACCAGAACTGAAGAGTAATGCAAAGCCGTGAGCTTGCAAGGAATAAGGTAGAGTAAGAGATATGGAGTTGGCCATGATGTCCGGTAGGACCAGCACGCCCTTCTTTGCCAGAATCTGCACCATGAACATGAACATTTCTCTGCTGTCAGCCAATGTGTGAATGTGTCAACAAATTCAGCTTAGTTTTGTGGCAAAATGTTGGTGTTCTTGCCTCGTCGGCCTCGGGGTCTGTTGGGTGGTTAACAGCCTCGATGATGTACTTTGCTTTGATGGCATCAGCATTGTCCCTAGTAGAAGAAGATAATCGAATGGACTTTTTTATTAACAAAAATGTATTCAGATACACAAAAAATAACAGCCAGGAGGATACTTTAAGTGAGGTTCTGAGCAGTAATCTAATAAAGATTGGTTGAAGTGAGATGGGACGAGGAAATAGAAGATTACTTGTTTATGACTCCTCCCACAGCTGCCGGAATGAGCACGTCGCACTCTTCCGTGAGCAGCGAGGTCGGGTCGACGGCGTCGCCTCCGTCAAAGCCCTTGATCCCGCGGTTCTCTGCCGAGTGCTTCATCAGCTTGGCTATGTCAATGCCATTGGAGTTCTTGACAGCCCCTGTGACATCTCTGATGGAGACCACCTTGCCACCAGCTTCAGTGATCAATTGGGCAGCCCAAGAGCCAATATTGCCAAATACCTGAAAAAGGCAAGAAGATAATAATTGCTCATCTGTGCAAATGTAGATGAAGAAACAGAGTTCTGGCCTTGCTCCACAATGTATGGCGACATTGTACACAACGAT
Source organism: Triticum timopheevii (assembly GCA_963921465.1). Lineage (NCBI taxonomy): Eukaryota > Viridiplantae > Streptophyta > Magnoliopsida > Poales > Poaceae > Triticum > Triticum timopheevii. Next base: position 584,695,318 of record OY997268.1, read on the forward strand.
TATTACTAGCATTGTGTAGGCATGCTTGTATATATTTGGCAGAATATATTACTTGTGGGTGCTCATTGTGTGCTCCTTTCCCCTTTAATTTCAGCGCGTGAGGTGGGAGATTAGAAAGATACTGACATATCAAGCACAGAACTTTGCAATTGCCACTTGATGGTGTCTCCATTGTAAGCCTAAGCTTTGACAAGATGCTTGTCTCTAAATTATAAATGGGAAACATCTTAGCTTTGCGTGAAAATTAAAGAGACTGGCAAAAATTTCTCTGGCATTTTAAATGCGCAAAAGACCGAAGAAAAAGCAAACAATCTTAGTGAGTTCAGATAAAACAGAGAATTACCTTAAGAAGAGTTCAATTGCAATTATCTAGTTGGATAAAGTTTAATTTATGCTAAAGGCCTTGTGAACGATACTACTTAAGATTTGCATGCTAGATCATGGCTCATCATTGGCAAGTGCTGATAACAAAATAAAAATGTTCTTACTTGCTACCATTAAAAAAAGGATTTGTGTACAAGATTTTGATCTTAATGCCTGTTCTTCATTTCTGCAAGCTTATATGGTACATAAAAATTCAAAACAAGAGGAGTATAGCTAACCTGAAACGGTTATAGATCAATTCAAGAATCATATTCTTTTCTTAGAGATAAGGGGCACACCCCTTGGTTTCATTTTATTAGAATGCAAGCACAAGTGCACAAGCAGTGTGATTTCTCGATGCCAGCACAGGTGCAACCATCCAAAAACAATTGAAAAAATTGTAGTGACAGTCACAGGTCGGCCAGAATACAATCAGAATCATCAGCCAAATAAATGTCACCGAACAGGAGCATTTGAAGATAGAGCATCAGGAAAGATGGAAAATCAAAACATGAGTCCTCCGCAAAGATAGGACATCGTTACCACTGACACAAGACATCGAACTTGCTTGCAGTTAAGAATCATCGAATCAAAATAAAAGTGTATATCTATAATTAAAGTTCACAAACACCACAGTTACATGTATCAGGATAACTGCATAGCTCCCCATGTGCATCAATCGACAAAGCACAAATCAAATCAATACTCTGGCCGTACACTACATCACTCATACAATCAAATAAATGTCCTACAGTTACATGTATCAGGATAACTGCATAGCTCCCCATGTCGGGATCAACATAGGGGATTGAGGGGGGGGGGGGCAATAGACTCGTACGTACCATGTCGGGCAGGATGACCTGCAGTCCGGCGGGGCCGGTGTCAACCTGGGCAACCTCGACCAGCAGCGGCGACTGCAGTGTTGGTAAGGTCGACGACTAGATGCAGGAGTTGGGGACAACCTCGTCCGGGCACGGCTGCTCCCCCTCCTTCCGGTGACGCCGCTGAAGATGCCGCCGCCGCGACCTCCTCCGCTGAAGATGCCGCCGCCGCTGCTGAACATGGACGTCGATCTGGTCAATGACTCAGCGAGGAGCGGGGAGGAGAAGGCGCAGGAGAAGCGGCTGAGCCGGCGGCGCAGCGACCGGCAAAGGAGGAGGCGCGGAGAGGGGGGGGCGAAGCGTGCGGCGGCGCAGCGACACGGCAGAGGAGGAGGCGCGGAGAGGGGGGGGCGAAGCGTGCGGCGGCGCAGCGACACGGCAGAGGAGGAGGCGCGGAGAGGGGATCGACAGAGGGGGAAGAAGCGTGCGTGCCTAGGTTTCTTTTTTTCTTTTTCCTTTTCTCCCAGCGCTGCACACTAAATTGGACGAATCTACCCTTTTGAAAAATGATTAGCCCCACCATAATCTTGTAATGGTCCCACAGTTATTTGTAATTTCATGTAATTTTACTCTCGTAACTCCTATTTCTCCACCGTTTGATCGTAGTGAATGGACGGCCCCTAAATTCGCCAATCATTGTAACAGTTGTAATTAATAATACATACTCCCTCCGTCCGGAAATACTTGTCATCAAAATGGATGAAAATGGATGTATCTAGAACTAAAATACATCTAGATACATTCATTTTAATGACAAGTATTTTCGGACGGAGGGAGTATATGACTATGCGCATCAGGTTGGGTGGTTGATCCTTATTTTCAGAGAGAAAAAGTAGCAAGTACTTTATTTAGCGGAAACCCTTTATTTTTTGTTGAGATTAATTAATCATTTCCTGCAGAACAAACAAACACAAATGGCATCCAATGGTGTTTTGTAACACCAGGCCGCCCTCGACGAGAGCCGCCTTCGTCCAGCAAAGCCCCTTGCACCAAGCGTCAAAACAAAATGGTTGCCTATAAGCTCCTTTCTGGCAATTCTCTGCACGGAAATAAACAATCACAGACATCCACGCGTTATTATTCAGTCTGTCACGGTCTCACTGCACGAGCATATCCGCGAAGCTAACAAAAACATAAAAACAACCTTTTCTGCATCAAGTTAACAAACCTAAAATTGAGAGAGGGTGGGAGAGAGAGAGGGGGACGGACCGGCCATGGCAGCAGGATTTGGATGTAGCACAAGTATTAGGAGGAGGAAACGGAGAACAGCAAGCCGGGCATCCATGGATGGAGTGATAAGTTTCTTTATTGCCGAACCTCAAGGGAATGTAAACACCGATAGCACGGTGTGATGTTGTGTCCATATGTGTATATATAGGATCGTCTTTGCATGCTCTTGATAAATTAGCATTTGTTCATATTCAATAGCCATATCTATGTATCTTTGAGATACTACTACACTAAACGGAGGTAGTCAGAATGGATGCATGGGTGGCCACACTACCATTTATCCCTGGACGGCCACGTTGCCACGTTAGAGGAATCGACGGCCGCCTCACGAAGAAAGCTTTCATACGTTGCCGACTGCTGCCGTTCGCATTGGCGCCCGGCTACCGCCTAGAGAAAATAAATGACCTAGGCTTTCTTGGATTGCAGAGGCTAGGTTTTTTGCTGAGTGGTACGTACTAGTAAAAACAACACATGTGTTGACGCCGGTCTAATAGGCCACAATAACTAAGAGCATTTTCAATAGAAATGGTCTAATTCTTGCAGCAACTGAAGCAAAGGCGTCTCCCTTCCCCAAAACATATGGATATGCGAATTTACTCGTGTGTCTTCTAAAAATAAATGTAAGCGTGTAAAAATAAAGACTAAATCATCTTTGTTTTTAGTTTAATAAATTCAACATATGCACTTCAGGTTGGCGAAAAATGTTGATAGATAGAGAGGGAGGGAGAGAGAGAGAGAGAGAGAATGCCCTTTTTCTTCTTAAGAAAAATGAAAGACAAACTTGGGTTTTTCAGAAAAAAACTGAACTTTGTTAGGACAACTATATTTTTAATACACTATGCTCCCTAATTTTGAAGGGCTCACAATTAATTATGGTCTCTAATTTAGAATTGGGTCGCCTTTTTTAGGGTCAAAACAGTAGGAGAGGCTCCTACTGCATATATATATTAAAAAATGGGGGTTATATACAAGTATATACATGCTCCTACACCGTTTGGCGAGGAGGAGGGAAAGTAGGGGCGGGGACGGGGGGTGGGGGGGGGGGGGATCAGGGGATTACAAAAGAGTGTGCAACAGATATTCTAGTCTACAGAGTTCACCAAGGAAGATATGTTGGGTTTTATATCCTCTGGCACTCTCTTATTCAATTCTTCTAATTCACTATGCTCCCTAATTTTAGAGTTCTTCCGTTTGAACGAGGTATTCAATTTTAGATTTGGTTTACGATTTTGACTGTGCCAATGATTTTTCAAATCAATTAGCAACAACCGGCCTATAAAAACATATCAATCCCACTCACCCTCTCACCAATTAGAAAAAGGAAGCGTCATCATGTGACACTGTAGCACCAATATAGTACATGCAGCAACGGACTCAGAAATTTCCTATCATATATATGCGTTGATTAGCAGATAACATAGAATCACATTGTGAAAGGCTGACCAAAACACCACATTCTATAAATAAAAATAAAATACACGCCATCATCTCCTCCGCTCGCTAAACATTCCCTCAATTCTAAAATAGAAGGTGCATTTAGTTTTTTAGAAACTCAAATTTCTTTAACTTTGACCAAGTTCAGAGCCAAAATATCAACTTCCACAATACTAAATAAATAAAATATAAAAATCCGTTTCATGATGAATGTAATGATACCAATTTGATATACTTCTAATTTGGTCAAACTTAAAGAGGTTTGACTTTTCAAAAAAGAATACACCTTCTATTTTGAAATAGAGAGTAAATTTTTATGAAAACTCAACAATACCAATGGCGCAACAAAGTGCGCCCAGCCCTTCTAGTATAGACGATAGCTTCTCTAATTCTAAGGGCGTGTTCTGGACTCCTCCCAACTCCACCGAATCCACAATTTCAACTTCTGGAGCGAGCTCCTCACTTCACCTGGCGATAGAAAAGCGTTCGGGAGCGAGGCTGGCTTCTCCCAGCGCTGCAGCCCAGCTGGGAGGCCAGAAGCCTGTTGGGCGCTCCTTTTGGGCTGGCTGTAGGCAGCCCATTAGGAAGCAAATTTCCTATTTGTACAAAGTTGTGATGGTTTGGGCTGGCTGGACGCAAAAAGTAACAAACAAGTTGTACGTGGTGACGCCTTGGACTTGCATGCACAGTTTTTTTCCAGTAGCTATTTGCAGTGATTTTGGCTACACAGGAACATGTACAGAGAGCATTTCTTGGGCACATGGAGCAACAAATGTACAACAAACATGTATTTTTTGAAAGTTCCCAAATTTTCTCAGCTAACATAATTTATAATTTAGTAGAAACTAGTTCTCTCATGTGTCATACAGCAAAAACTACATTTGCATATAAGTTTGCAATATGGTCACACATCTGAAATCACGAACATGATTACTTCACCAAGTAAGAGCAATGGCGGTAGCTAGTTCATGCCTAAACAAATCCATGTTAGGACCACTTTCTGCCGTTGTTAAAGCATCCGATGCATTTGAAGGAATAGCATACTTCTTGTATCTATTAGGAATTGTTGGAACATAATCCGGATCCCTCTCACATCGAAGAAAGTGGAGATCCTCTTTGTCATGGAGGCGGACGTAGTTGTGTAGTGTCATGGTAGCCGCAACAATCATTTTTTGTGTTGCAATCGAGTAGTTTGGCATCTTGAGCAAGATTTGCCATTTCATCTTCCACACACCAAAGGTTCTCTCTATGGTATTGCGCTTGGAAGAGTGGATCCGGTTGAACTTCTCTACGGGAGTAGTTGGGGGCGCACCTCTTTGGAAGTCGGGGACGTGATAGCGTTCTCCTTTGTAGGGTGCTAGATAGCCATCTCTGTTAGGATAACCGGCGTCTACAAGGTAGTACTTGCCTACACAAAGTAACAACAAACATGATTGTGAATTGGAGGATATGTTACATAAGTTACAACAACAAGAAATGCTAACCCTTGGGAGGATGTGGGAATGTGGCCTTATCATTTTCAATAGCATGGAATAGCACACTTGTGTCATGCATAGAACCCGGTTGTCCAATTGAATCATATGTGAAATGCATATCAAAGTCGCATACTGCCATCACATTCTGAGTTGTTGCACCCGTTCTTCCAATGTACCTTACTTTTGACGGTCCCTCCGGAATAGAAGCCCTAACATATGTCCCATCTATTGCACCAATGCAGTCTTTGAGGTGAGGATAAGCCCGTTTGTCACACTTAATCCTATCATGCACAATGTGAAAATTTGGGTCTTGAGGCCTAATGTAGTGAGATGACATCTTGATCACACAATGTAGAACCTCATGGAACTTACGGTGAACTGTATTTGCTCCATGTTTGAAACGGTTTTGGGTCCTCCTATTTGATTCACAACCCCCCAAGGTCCACAAGAACATAGCAAGAGACTCATAAGTGGTAACAAAGCATGTTTCTTTGAGGTCGTACTCCGCCACCAACTTGTCATGAAGATCAAAGAACACATGTGCATTCATTCTCAACATTGTGTACGTCTCTCCGGGTGTGCCAATAGTCTCTTGCAACCATTCAAAACCAGTCAACCTAGATGTCCTAGGCTCGGCCTTCATGACCCAACTTTTACAATACTTACCAACTATGGACGACACACCTGAGCAACGCATGTCCATATCATGTTGATATTGGAAAACCATAATTTTCTTTCTTTCGTAATGAGTGTCATCATCACTTTCACTATCCGATGACATCTGCATATAAACAATCACCAACATATGAAACACAAGTTAGCACAAATTGGATCAACAACATAGACATAATGCATACATAAATAGAAAACACTACGCTCAACAACATAGACACAAAAGATGGTTCCACAATGCCTACATAAATATATGGAATGGTATCAAGTAGTTCCCATAAGTAGCAAACATTAGGCTCAACAACATAGACATAAAAGATGGTTCAACATAAAAGACACAAATAGTTTTGGTAGCAAAGGATAATCAACCATCACACATAGATGGAATCTGAAGTAACTACTTCCCATACTTCAACTCATACTTCCTACGCAACCAACCCTTCCGAGAGGAAAGAGGCATGTAAAGAAACATCTCCCTTTGCGCCCTCTTCACAAACAATTCGCTAGCCATGAAGAACTCATCGGTATCAACTGCTGCACCACAAGCAATGACTTCATCCATGACCGAGGTGACACAATTCGCCTCATCTTGCTTTAGGAAAGACTAAAATGATGAGTGAGAAGCCTCGGCAATGTCACCAATCCTTGTAACTTGCTCACACATCACTTGGGCAGTCTTGGGTTTCTTGTTCTTCTCTAGAATGATGATTCCAAGCCTCACTTTAGATGAAGTAGGTGTTGCCTGAGATGCTTGTTCTTCCGTATCATCCAAATCAAGATCCTCGATCTCATCAACATTGATGGATTCTTTCACTGCCGCACTAGAGGGGGGAGGTATGCCAGAAGAGGGATTCCAATGGTCAGTACCATCGGTTGTGATATCTCCAAAAATAACCCGCAACTTTTCTTCATTAGCAAGTCCTTTCTTCTTGAACTTGCCACAACCTTTAATATCCTGTAATACAACAAGTGAAACACATTATTAGTAAATAAAAAGATATGGCTAAAATAAGATACATGATACAACAACCAAAGAACTCACAATTTTAGCCTTCTTCCACCACTCATCATCTTGTGACACGGTGTTGTTCACATAGTCCCATCCGGCTCCGGTCTCCCGAAACTTGAGTTTCTTGAACAAGGTGAAATCAGCTTTAAGCTTGTCCCATTTGTTTTTCAATTGCGTGTGTGTGTAATCAAGCCCGGTTCTCATCTTAAATTGTCTTGTCACCTCATCAAATGCATTTGGGGTCAAATAATTGCCTGGCCTATTTCCAGCGTCCACTTGGTCGGCGAACAACTCACATACAATCTTAGTGTTCTCAACGCTCCATTCAGCAGTCATGCTTGACACTTCTCTACGAAAATGCATGTCACATTGGACCTCACATGTACAAGGATAATATGAAAACTGAAGTTTTTTGCAAAGCCAAAATCATGTCATAACTGAACTATACTTCAGAAATAAAGTAATATCTTAACAGAGCAGTACATATACTAGTTTTTCACTGTTAATATCTTAGCAGTACACATATTTAATCCTGACAGAGGCCCATATCTTAGCAGTACATATACCAAAGGTTGAACTCCCTAAATCAAAAGTACCATAAGATCTTGAATTATACTAGACAACAAGACCCATCACAGGGATTTGTGCTTTAATCGCCACCTGAATGAGGTGCACTGCAAATTACCCATAAAAATTCAGTTTACATACACTGCACAAAAATTCAGTCATCCATGTACTAGTTCTCCATGTACAAAAATACAGTCTTCCACTACGACACACTTCACGTATCACATTCGTACTCCATGTACTGCTAATATCTTAGTACACATACACTGCTATATCTTAGTACACATACAGTGCACAAAAATTCAGTTTCCATGAACAGTACAGTACAGAGTAAACGAACACCATGTCTGCCATAGGTTCAGTCAATGGGAGCTCACCTTGTGGTTTGGGCGAGGGCTCTCGGCCTTCGGACTGCTGCTCCTGGCTCCGGGAGTTGTCTCGGGCATCAACGGCGTCCGGGCGAGGTCGCCATTTCCATGTGGTCGCTGCTCCAAGCTGGTGGCGGGACGAGCGCCGCTGAGCACGGGATCCTGCGGTAACGAGGCCGGGATCTCCGGATCTGTAGGCGGAGGAGGGGATCCGGCCGACGACCGGGGGTAGCGGGCGTGGCGGGGCGACTGGCGGCGGCGTTGAGGGTTCGAGTGGGATAGTGGTGGGCGTGAACGAGGAAAGAGCAGAGGCAAAACTGTTCGAGAGAGAGGGCTGCTGGCTTGTTCTGTTAGCGAGACGTGGGGTCAGCGCCAATCGTTTTCCTTGGCGGTGGCAAAGGTTGTAAATAGGTGGAACTCCAGCTTCCACGAATTCATGAAGCTCGGTTTTTGTCGCTCCACAAAAATGAACTACGGCCCAAGACAGCTTCAGGATTTCAGCTTCGTGGAGCTAATCCGTTCGGCAGCGTTTTCTATCTGGAGTTTGTGAAGCTGGGAGTGGGAGAGGTTCAGAACAGGCCCTAATAATGGAGAAAACTATAGTATTTATTAGAAAAGCTTTGAAGGACTGTGAAAAGCCTGTCACAAATGCACTATGGCGCTTTATTCAGCAGAAAGCAAGAAACCTTTATTTGTCTTGCTTTATTAAGGTTATTTTCTGCAGAAGAGACAGACACAACTGGTGTTGTCCTCCAATATCCAGCATGTTTGTTGTTTGACACGGGCCTTGATGACTTGCGCCTGCGTCCAGCACAAGCCTTGCACAAGGTGTGAAAACAGAATGGCGTCGTCGAAACCCGATATCTGCAATCCTCTGCATGAAAAAACACAATATTACATAAAAAGGAAAAGGAAACAACATAACTGTAAATGTCCACGCATCAGTTAATTATTAGTTTGGTCTCTCGTAACCTCACACCACGAGTAAAGAAGAGAAAAACAAGCTAGATCCTAGATGATAGGAAGGAAGAAACATAAGCCGCGTGTTTGGTTCCGTGCATGAATTTTGGGCCTCCTGCATCTGTGGTTCGGTTGAGTCCAGATGAGCAAATATAGACAGTAAACCATGTTTTATAGTGCATTTGGTTGCCCACAAAGCTCCAGGCTGCATGAGAACAGAAATAGAAGTACTACATTCGATTGCAAATATTTGTTCGTCAGATGCAACATGTTGTTCGGTTACGTGCAAGACATAGAGTGTGGTAACCTCTTTTTTTAGTGGTGAGTTTAGGAGCACACACAGTCATAGGCACATCATTTACAACAAGCATACCCATGACTACATTAACAAGCATACACACAACGACACAACCATAGGTATAATAGTGATAAGAGTAAAATAAATTAGAGGTCCTACAAGTATTCGAAGTGTGTAAGGTAGGTCCTAAAAGTTTGAAATCGTCCACCGCTGGTCCTATACGTGTATTTTACCTGCAACTTTTGGGACCTACTTTGACATACTTGGCATACTTTTAGGACCGCGGTGAACGACTTACACACATTTAGGACCCGCGGTGAACGATTTTAAACTTTTAGGACCTACTTGACACACTTGGAATACTTTTAGGACCTCCGGTATATTTTACTCATAGTGATACACAGACATGGCAAGGGTTGGGTCATGATGGGTGCACTTGACCACCACGTCTATGCGGAAAGGTCAAACACAATGGCCTTGAAACTATCCTCACTCAGGACCTTGATGGTGAGGACGTACTAATCTGCAACTTGTGAGCTATGGCAAAGCCAACCCACCCTTGATCCATGGCACACCCCCGTTGACATCTCGAAGCTTGACCCTTTAGTTGCAGCCAATGTTCGTCCTCAGAACGATTTCCTATGGGATGGTGCCCATGTGCTCACAAAAGGCATCATGTATTAGAAAGACGTAAATATAACCCAGGTGCTAACAGCATCTTGCAGAAGTGAGCTGGACCTACGTCCTCATGGAAGCAGCCGATATTCGTCGACTTCCCCTAACTCCTCTTTGAACTATTGCCTTCTATTACAGCCTTGCCCTTGAAACAACTGCCTGAAACATCATTGTCGATGATCAACTTGTCGGAAGGGCAATGCAATGAAGAACATTCACTAGTAGAAAACAGGGCTTTGGTCACAGCTCCCTGTACACATTAGTCCCGGTTGCATCATGAACCGGGACTAATGTGAGCATTAGTCCCGGTTCGAGCGGCTAAGGCACCGGGAAGACATTAGTCCCGGTTCAAATGGGACCTTTAGTCCCGGTTTGAGACACGAACCGGAACTAAAGGGTGCGATGCCCTTTAGTCCTGGTTCGTGTCTCAAACCGGGACTAAAGATCCCATTTTCAAACTCCCCGTGGATCACCTTTTTAGTTCTGTAAAAAGCAAAAGAAAATGATAAAAACTTCAAAAATTAAAATCCTTCGAGATGTAGTTATGTTACTACATCTATTAGTTAGGAAAATTTAAAAACTTAAATTTGGACATGTTTTGCAAAAAAGTGTTATGAAAAAGTAAAACGGCCATATCTTTTGCATACGATGTCAAAAAACGCATAATATATCAAAAAAATCAGCACGAAAATCCGCATACGATTTTGACGGCCGTAGGCCTGTTGGCAAATTTTTAGAATCCTCAAATTCTGAAAGGAAAAAATATATGCTCAAATTTAAGTTTTTGACTTTTCGTTAAATCTGGTCAAACTATGGTCAAACTACTTATTCACGAAATATTAGTGTTAATAAATAGTTATTTTTAGTTTTTTGACTTTTGGTCAAACTATGGTAAAACCATGGTCAAACTACTTATTCAAGAAATATTAGTGTTACTAAATAATTATTGTCTTTTAGAATAATAGTTTCAGACTCAAACGGTGCTTAATGCTCAAGTTCAACTCCTAAGGGTTAACAGGATCGACAGCTTAGTATTGCCAGGAAAACAACAAGTGCAGACTTGGAAACTAGGGGGAATATAACTCGAAAGTTAAGCTTGCTCAGGCTGGAGTAGTGAGAGGATGGGTGACTGACAGGAAGTTAGACGATTTAGAATGAAGAGGGGTGATTAGAGATTAGAGATTAAATTGAGCAGTGATGAGGGGTGATTAGATATTAAATACAAATATTCAGAAATTTGAAAATCGAGAAAAAAATCATTTTTTTTTCAAAACAAAATTCAAAAAATTCCTTTAGTCCCGGTTGGTGTTACCAACCGGGACTAAAGGTCGAGCTCCAAACAACGGCCACGTGGAGGGCCTTTAGTCCCGGTTCGTAACACAACTGGGACTAAAGGGGGGGGGGGCTTTAGTACCGACCCTTTAGTCCCGGTTGCGGAATCGGGACAAATGGGCCTCATGAACCGGGACTAATGGGATTTTTCTACTAGTGATTAGGCTCACCACACCACCGAACTACAATGTGTAGGATCATAACAATGTGCATGTAAAGGGTGACAATCTTCACCGCTTCCTGTCATATAGAAGGAGAGAGATGGTACAAGGATCAGAGCTACAATGTGTAGAACCAACCCTCATACCAATGATCACCCTAATACATGGACTGTACATCAGTGAAGATCATTGCTCTATGCAGTCCAAGTTAGACTATTCTTCCCCCAAACAGACTGATCTACCCCTAACCTAACTTAGCTTCCCCAAAATTTAACCCTAAATCGACACCCAAATTAAGCCATATCAAACCCTGTAAAACCCTAAATTTGGCAGGGAAAGGGCTTACCGTCATGCGGAAGGTCGTCGCTGGTGGTCAGTATGCAGATCTTCCCGCCGCCGATGATCAGAACGTTGCGTGTGAGGGAGTGGCGGTGTAGATAGGGGAGAGTGAGTGGTGAGAGAGGGTGAGGGTATTTATGGCATGGCTTCATCAAACTATGCATTGTCTCCCTCTCGTCCCCGCGTGTGCAGTCGCGTGCCGTCCTTGCACTCGGTCATGCCTGACTCGCTGGAAACAATCAATTTGGCCATTACTCCAGTTCTAGGCTCTGGGCTGCTTTAGTAGTCTGCTACGCAGGTAACCAAACAAACTAATATTGCTTTCCCAGGATCTGGCTCGAGAGGATGCGGGCAACCAAACGCACCCAAGGTAGCATGCCTGGTGTCCATGTAGTAGTATGTGATGTGATGGTTTTCTTAGAAACCTAACGGATGGAATGGATAGATAGTGTGTTAGATACACTGCCTGGATGGTAGTAATAATTATCAGGATCCAGTATAAATTTCCTACTACCTCCGTCCTGGTTTATAGGTCCTCTTTGTAGTTTGTGTCAAATTTTGATTAAAGATTTAACTAACAAAATGTTAATGCATGTCAAGAAAAATTATCTCATTGGATTCGCATTTGAACATAGTTCTCAAAAATATAATGTTTGGTGACATGCGTGAACATTTTGTTAGTTTAATCTATGGTCAAAATTTGGCACACAATATAATGGGGACCAATAAACCCGGACGAAGGTAGTAAATCTTTGTGAGTTTGTGTTTTTTTTTAATTTGTACTTACTGAGCTAGGTTTTTTTCTCTAAAAAATACAGCTAAGAGCCTAAAAGATCATCTTAGATTCGATAATTACAATGGAAAGACAACATGACACAAAATGATTAAAAAATAATAAAATTGCATAAAAAACCATACAAAAACAGCACATGCATTAGTTTTTTCGCGGGGTGCACATGTTATTTGCTTCAGTCTCATGCGTATACGCCGTGTAAAGAAGTGAAAAAATAAGTTAGAGAGAGAGAGGGAGACGAACCGGCGACATCAGTAGGACTTTCGTGTAACACAAGTACTAGGAGGCGGAAACAGAGAACCAAATGCCGGGCACCCATGGTGATGAAGTGATAGTTTATTTCTTACCAAACCTAAGGCAGACGCCGCCGATAGTATCTCCAAGAAAATTATATGCATCTATATGTCACCGGTTATAAACAAGTCGACGTCATCCTATAAAATCTGTCGGGCAATTAATATTTTATCAAATAGCATTGTGCAATTAATTTCTATCAAATATCAACGTCAAGTTATATTTCACCATATATATATAGGAGTACATGCAAATAACATCCTATATTTTTTATAGTGAATTAATATATCCTACCTATACAGAGTCTTTGCATGCTCTTGATAAACATTTTAATTCGGACAGATTGTATCTATCTTTAAGATACGTTGAACGTGCACTATATATCTTTGAGATTTGAGATACGCTGGACGGTACTCCCAGAATGGATGGATGGCCACACTGGTGGAGGGTCATCAATATAGCTAAACCATCATGTATGTATTGATATTGTTGTTAATACACAGGCACGTCATTAATATCTGGATAATTTTGCACCCGCATCAAAAGGAAATTGTTGACTTGACGCCCTTTTAGATTGTAGTAGGTATTAAAAGTGTAGAAATTTATAAAAGTACAAAATTGAGATGTGAGTACTATTCTTAGTTTTAAAACATAAAAAATCTATAAGAAATAATTGTGAACAATGCTACAATGCATGGGAAATAAATTGTATTGACAGGGACCAAAGGTCATGCGGCAGTGTCCGAAAGAGGGGCAATGAGGCCCTCTACCTGCTCCCGGTGTCTTTTCCATGAGGGGGTGGGGGGGGGGGGGGGGTATCTAGGGTCCGACATCGCCAGTATCTAGGTTAGCTTCAACAACAAATATGTGCATACTTTGGGTAAAAAGCCATGTTGTCGCCTCGTCGGCTTGATCCGGTAATGTCATGTGGGTGGGTTGTGCCTTTGTTGAAGGTGTTAGGTCGAAGATTGGGTTCGAGGATGAAAATTGTAAGTGTAATATTTGGTTGGACCTGTCAACGCCGACGCGGTGTGGTGATCCTTTCCTGAAGGCTTTGTTTAGGAGTAGTGTTTTTGTTGGTTGCTTTGTCAAACATCATAGGGTTCGTGCTAAGTTTGTGGATACATGGTTGTGAGGAAGATCCTTTTGTGGATGGCCTCGGTTTTTTAACCCCATTTATTTTTCATTGATATTGAGTTGTACTTGGGCATTGATTGAGATTATTGAAGAATCAATGATATATAACTATGTGCATCAGTTTGGGTGGCTGATCCTCATTTTCGAAAAAAAATAGCAAGTACTTTATTTAGCGAAAACCCTTTATTTTCTTGTTGAGATTATTTAATCATTTCCTTGCAGAAAGTACAAACACAAATGGCATCCCATGGTGTTTTGTAACACAAGGAGTCTTTGACACGGCCGCCCTCGATGAGAGCCCCCTTCGTCCAGCAGAGTGCCTTGCACCAAGCGTCGAAACAGAATGGCTGGCTATAAGCTCCTTTCCCGCAATTCTCTGCATGAAAATGAACAATCACGGATATCAGCGTGTTAGTAGTCAAGTCTGTCACGGTCTCACTACACTACACGAGCATATCCACAAAGCTAACAAGAACATAATTTTTTTTTCTGCATCAAGTTAACAAACCTAAAAATGAGAGAGAGAGAGAGAGAGGCCATGGCAGCAGGATTTGTATGTAGCGCACAAGTACTAGGGGCGTATTTGGTTGCCCGCATAAGGTCGAACCAGGCCCGCGCGGGAAGGATTCGGCCTGTTTGGTAGCCCGCATACACTATTGGGCCTTCATCGCACGTTTCTTAAAGCACCTCTGGGCCTGACTCACTGGAAACACATGAATCAGCAGTTTCTCGAGGGCCAGGCCCGAGCAGTGCACGTGGGCGGGCGCGACTGCACGCGCGCGACCACGCTCGAGAAGCCGCGTTGCTTCCCGAAGCACTGACAGTTATTAGCCTCACCGCCCCTCACCGCTCCCTTTCCCCACTCTTCCCCACTCTCCCAACTCTCACCGGCGGCGGCGGATCGGAGCAAAGGAAGAAGACCACCGGACTCCATCACCGGCGGCGGCGGATTGGAGCAGAGGAATAAGACCACCGGACTCCATCAATGGCGGTAAGCACTTCTCTCTCTTTGACATGCACGCTTGATCGATCCACGGCGATAGATTCGATCCATGGTGGACAGGAATGGGGAATAGAGGTAGATAAGCATAGGGGTAATTCATACTAGTTCATAGCAGTTCATACGAGTTCATACATGCAAGATCGGAATGCAGAAGGTGGAGTTCGGGATTGGTGCATAGGGGAATAGGGGGATAGGGGGTACACAACGGACACCAGCTGACCACCGTGGCCGTCACTGCTACTTCTTGAGCTTGCGTTGGTTTTCCTTGAAGAGGAAAGGATGATGCAACAATAGTAGCGTAAGTATTTTCCTCAGTTTTTGAGAACCAAGGTATCAATCCAGTAGGAGGCTCCTCAAAAGTCCCATGCACCTACACAAACAAACAAAGAACTCGTAACCAACGCAATAAAGGGGTTGTCAATCCCTTCACGGCCACTTGCAAAAGTGAGATCTGATAGAGATAGTATGATAAGATAAATATATTTTGGTACTTTATAATATAGATGCAAAAAGTAAAGATGCAAATAAAAGTAGATTGAAAGCTTATATGATAAAAGATAGACCCAGGGGCCATAGGTTTCACTATTGGCTTCTCTCAAGATATCATAAGTATTACGGTGGGTGAACAAATTACTGTCGAGCAATTGATAGAAAAGCGAATAATTATGAGATTATCTAGGCATGATCATGTACATAGGCATCACGTCCGCGACAAGTAGACCGACTCCTGCCTGCATCTACTACTATTACTCCACACATCGACCGACTCCTGCCTGCATCTAGAGTATTAAGTTCATAAAGAACAGAGTAACGCATTAAGAAAGATGACATGATGTAGAGGGATAAACTCAAGCAATATGATATAAACCCCATCCTTTTATCCTCGATGGCAACAATACAATACATGCCTTGCTGCCCCTGCTGTCACTGGGAAAGGACACTGCAAGATTGAACCCAAAGCTAAGCACTTCTCCCATGGCAAGAAAGATCAATCTAGTAGGCCAAACCAAACTGATAATTTGAAGAGACTTGCAAAGATAACTCAATCATACATAAAAGAATTCAGAGGAGATTCAAATATTTCTCATAGATAAACTTGATCATACACCTACAATTCATCGGATCTCGACAAACAAACCGCAAAAAGAGTTTACATCGAATAGATATCCACAAGAGAGGGGGAGAACATTGTATTGAGATCCAAAAAGAGAGAAGAAGCCATCTAGCTAATAACTATGGACCCGAAGGTCTGTGGTAAACTACTCACAACTCATCGGAGGGGCTTATGGTGTCTATTTAGAAGCCCTCCATGGTCGATTCCCCCTCCGGCGGAGCGTCGACGAAGGCTCCAAGATGGGATCTCGCGGATACAGAAGGTTACGGTGGTGGAAATTGTGTTTCGTTGGCTCCCTGGATGTTTTCAGGGTACGTAGGTATATATAGGAGGAAGAAGTATGTCGGTGGCCGCCTGTGGGGCCCAGGAGATAGGGGGGCACGTCTAGAGGGGGTGGGTGCGCCCTCCTGTCTCCTGACCGCCTAGCAAGCTTCTTGACTTGCACTCCAAGTTCTCCGGATCTCGTTCGTTCCAAAAATCACGCTCCCGAAGGTTTCATTCCATTTGGACTCCGTTTGATATTCCTTTTCTTCGAAATACCAAAATAGGCAAAAAAAACAGCAATAAGGGTTGGGCCTCCAGTTAGTAGGTTAGTCCCAAAAATGATATAAATGTGTAAAATAAAGCCCATAAATATCAAAAAGGGGTAATATAATAGCATGGAACAATAAAAAATTATAGATACATTGGAGACGTATCAAGCACCCCAAAGCTTAATTCCTGCTCGTCCTCGAGTAGGTAAATGATAAAAACAGAATTTTTGATGTGGAATGCTACTTAGCATAATTCTCAATGTAATTTTTTTTATTGTGGCATGAATGTTCAGATCCAAATGATTCAAGATAAAAGCTTATAAAACATAAAAATAATAATGCTTCGAAGCATACTAACAAATAATCATGTCCTATCAAAATAGCATAGCCAAAGAAAGCTTATCCCTACAAAATCATATAGTTAGGCCATGCTTCATTTTCATTACACAAAATACTCCCATCATGCACAACCTCGGTTTCAGCCAAGCAATTGGTTTATACTTTTTAACGCGCTTAAGCTTTTTCAACTCTTACGCAATACATGAGCGCAAGCCATGGACGTAGCACTATGGTGGTATAAGGTGGTGGTTGTGAGGACAAAAAGAGGGAGAAGATAGTCTCACATCAACTAGGCGTATCAATGGGCTATGGAGATGCCCATCAATAGATATCAATGTGAGTGAGTAGGGATTGCCATGCAACGGATGCACTAGAGCTATAAATATATGAAAGCTCAACAAAATAAACAAAGTGGTGTGCATCCAACTCGCTTGCTCACGAAAACCTAGGGCATTTTGAGGAAGCCCATCATTGGAATATACAAGCCAAGTTCTATAATGAAAAATTCCCACTTAGTATATGAAAGTGACAACATAGGAGACTCTCTATCATGAAGATCATGGTGCTACTTTGAAGCACAAGTGTGGAAAAAGAGATAGTAGCATTGTCCCTTCTCTCTTTTTCTCTCTTTTTTCTTTCCTTTTCTTTTTTTTCTTTGGCATTTTTTTTCTTTTTGGCCTTTCTCCTTTTTTTTCTTTTTAAAGTCCGAAGTCTCATCCCGACTTGTGGGGGAATCATAGTCTTCATCATCCTTTCCTCACTAAGACAATGCTCTAATAATGAAGATCATCACACTTATATTGATTTACAACTCAAGAATTACAACTGAAAACTAGAACAAGATATGACTCTATATGAATGCCTCCGGCGGTGTACCGGGATATGCAATGAATCAAGAGCGACATGTATGAAAATTATGAAGGTGACCTTGCCACAAATACGATGTCAACTACATGATCATGCAAAGAGCAATATGACAATGATGAAGTGTGTCATAATAAACGAACGGTGGAAAGTTGCATGGCAATATATCTCGGAATGGCTATGGAAATGCCATAATAGGTAGGTATGGTGGCTGTTTTGAGGAAGGTAAATAATGGGTGCATGATACTGGCGAAAGTTGCGCGGTATAATAGAGGCTAGCAAAGTGGAAGGATGAGTGTGCGTATATCCATGGACTCACATTAGTCATAAAGAACTCATATACTTATTGCAAAAGTCTACTTGCCCTCGAAGCAAAGTACTACTACGCATGCTCCTAGGGGAAGGGTTGGTAGGAGTTAACCATCGCGCGATCCCGACCTTCACTCATAAGGAAGACAATCAAAAGAGCACCTCATGCAACAAATTTGTCACACAACTTTTAGCATACGTGCATATGCTACGGGACTTGCCAACTTCAACACAAGTATTTCTCAATTTCATAATTACCCACTAGCATGACCCTAACATTACTACCTCTATATCTCAAAATAATTATCAAGCATCAAATTGATCATAGCATCCAATTCACTTCCTATGATAGTTTTTATTATACCCAACTTGGATGCTCATCATTCTAGGACCAAATTTGTAACCATAGAAAATACCATGCTGTTCTAAAAGACTCTCAAAATAGTACAAGTGAAGCATGAGAGACTATCAATTTCTTCAAAATTAAGCCACCGCCGTGCTCTAAAAGATATAAGTGAAGTACTAGAGCAAAAACTATCAAGCTCAAAAGATATAAGTGAAGCACATAGAGTATTCTAGCAAATTCTAATCAAGTGGGATTCTCTCAAAAGGTGTGTACAGCAAGGATGATTGTGGTAAACTAAAAATCAAATACTAATTAATACACGACACTTCAAGCAAAACACATATCATGTGGCAAATAAAAATATAGCTCCAAGTAAAGTTACCAATGAACGAAGACGAAAGAGGGGATGCCTTCCCGGGGCATCCCCAAGCTTAGGCTTTTGGCTATTCTTGAATATCTTGGGGTTACCTTGGGCATCCCCAAGCTTAAGCTCTTGCCACTCCTTATTCCATAGTCCATCAAAGCTTTACCCAAAACTTGAAAACTTCACAACACAAAACTCAACAGGAAATCTTATAAGCTCCATTAGTGAAAGAAAACAAAACCACCACATAAGGTACTGTAATGAACTCATTCCTTATTTATTTTGGTGTTAAACGTACTGTATTCCAACTTCTCTATGGTTTATAAACTATTTTACTAGCCATAGATGCATCAAAATAAGCAAACAACACACGAAAAATAGAATCTGTCAAAAACAGAACAATTTGTAGCAATCTGTAACTAACGCAAACTTTTGGAACTCTAAAAATCCTACCAAAATAGGAAGTCCTGGAAAATTTGTCTATTGATCATCAAAAAAAATAATCAATGCAAAAGCACGTTTCTGTGATTTAACAAAACTAAATTCGTGCGCGCAAAGTTTCTGTTTTTCAGCAGAATCACATCAACTATCATCATAGGTTATCCTATAGGTTCTACTTGGCACAAACACTAATTAAAACATAAAAACACATATAAACAGAAGGTAGATGCAAAATTTATTATTAAATAGGAACAAAAACAAAACACACAAATAAAATTGGGTTGCCTCCCAACTAGCGCTATCGTTTAACGCCCCTAGCTAGGCATAAAATCGAAGATAGATCTAAGTAGTGCCATCTTTGGCACTAAATTCATAAGTAGCTCGCATGATAGATTCATAAGGTAATTTGATTTTCTTTCTTGGAAAGTGCTCCATGCCTTTCTTTAATGGAAATTGGAATCTAATATTTCCTTCTTTCATATCAATAATCGCACCAATCATTCTAAGGAAAGGTCTACCAAGAATAATAGGGCAAGAAAGATTGCAATCTATATCAAGAACGATAAAATCTACGGGCACCAAATTTCTATTTTCAACAATGAGAACATCATTGATCCTTCCCATTGGCTTTTTAATGGTGAAATCCGCAAGGTGCAAATTTGAAGAGCAATCATCAAGATCATGGAAACCTAGAATATCACATAAAGTTTTCGGAATCGTGGAAATAGTAGCACCCAAATCACACAAAGCAAAACACTCATGATCTTTAATTCTAATCTTTATAGTAGGTTCCCACTCATCATTAAGTTTTCTAGGTATAGAAACTTCCAAATTAAGTTTTCCATCATAAGATTGCATCAAGGCATCAACGATATGTTTGGTAAAAGCTTTATTTTGACTATAAGCATGAGGAGAATTAACAACAGATTGCAACAAGGAAATACAACCTTCTAAAGAACAATTATCATAATCAAATTCCTTGAAATCCGAGATAGTGGGTTCAATACTATTTAAAGTCATGACCTCTCCAATCCCACTTCTACCAAATTTAGCATCAAGATCTAAAAACTCTGAATTATTGGGATACCTTCTAACTAAAGTTGACTCATCTCCAGTCCCATTATTATCAAGATTCATATTGCAAAACAAAGATCTAATAGGAGACACATCAATAACTTTAAGATCTTCATCATTATTTTCATTGAAACTAGAATAACACGCCTTTACAAAGCAATCTTTCTTAGCACGCAATCTAGCGGTTCTTTCCTTGCACTCCTTAATGGAAATTCTCATTGCTTTGAGAGACTCATTGATATCATGATTAGGAGGAGAAGATCTAAGTTTAAGAGAATCAACATCAAGCGAAAGTCTATCAACGTTCCTAGCCAAATCATCAAATTTGAGCAATTTTTCTTCAAGCAAGGCATTAAAATTCTTTTGAGAAATCATAAATTCTTTCACACTATTCTCAAAATCAGGGGGCATATTATTAAAATTACCATAAGAATTATTGTAGGAATTTCCATAATTATTAGAGGAATTGCTAGGGAACGGTCTAGAATTAAAGTTTCCTCTATAAGCATTGTTACCGAAACTATTCCTACCAACAAAATTCACATCCATAGATTCATTATTATTCTCAATCAAAGTAGACAAAGGCATATCATTGGGATCAAGAGGAGTATTTTTAGTAGCAAACAACTTCATAAGTCCATCCATCTTTCCACTCAAAACATTGATTTCTTCTACAACATGCACTTTTTTACTAGAAGATCTTTCGGTGTGCCATTGAGAATAATTAGCCATAATATTATCAAGAAGTTTTGTAGCATCTCCTAACGTGATTTCCATAAAAGTGCCTCCCGCGGCCGAATCTAAAAGATTTCTAGAAGCAAACTTCAAACTGGCATAAAATTTTTATATGATCATCCATAAATTCAAACCATGAGTGGGGCAATTGCGAATCATCAATTTCATTCTTTCCAAAGATTGGGCAACATGCTCATGATCAAGTTGTTTAAAATTCATAATATCGTTCCTAAGAGTGATAATCTTAGCGGGAGGAAAATACTTAGAGATAAAAGCATCTTTGCACTTGTTCTAATAATCAATATTATTTTTAGGCAAAGACAAAAACCAAACTTTAGCACGATCTCTAAGTGAAAACGGAAATAACTTCAATTTAACAATATCATTATCCATATCTTTCTTCTTTTGCATATCACACAAATCAACAAAGTTGTTTAGATGAGTAGCGGCATCTTCACTAGGAAGGCCAGCGAATTGATCTTCCATAACAAGATTCAGCAAAGCAGTATTGATTTCACAAGACTCAACATCATTAAGAGGAGCAATCGGAGTACTAAGGAAATCATTATTATTGGTATTGGAGAAATCACAGAATTTGGTATTATCTTGTGCCATCGCAACAAGTAATCCAACACACAAGCAAACAAAAAAAGGCAAGCGAAAAAAAGGAGAAGATTGGGAAAGAGAGGGCAAATAAAACGGCAAGGGTGAAGTGGGGGAGAGGAAAATGAGAGGCAAATGGCAAATAATGTAAATGCGAGGGAGATGATTTTGTGATGGGTACTTGGTATGTCTTGACTTGAGCGAAGACCTCCCCGGCAACGGCGCCAGAAATCCTTCTTGCTACGTCTTGAGCTTGTGTTGGTTTTCCTTGAAGAGGAAAGGGTGATGCAGCAATAGTAGTGTATGTATTTCCCTCAGTTTTTGAGAACCAAGGTATCAATCCAGTAGGAGGCTCCTCAAAAGTCCCACGCACCTACACAAACAAACAAAGAACTCGCAACCAACGCAATAAAGGGGTTGTCAATCCCTTCACGGCCACTTGCGAATGTGAGATCTGATAGAGATAGTATGATAAGATAAATATATTTTTGGTATTTTCTAATATAGATGCAAAAAGTAAAGATGCAAATAAAAGTAGATTGAAAGCTTATATGATAAAAGATAGACCCGGGGGCCATAGATTTCACTAGTGGCTTCTCTCAAGATAGCATAAGTATTACGGTGGGTGAACAAATTACTGTCGAGCAATTGATAGAAAAGCGAATAATTATGAGATTCTAGGCATGATCATGTATATAGGCATCACGCCCGCGACAAGTAGACCGACTCCTGTCTGCATGTACTACTATTACTCCACACATCGACCGACTCCTGCCTGCATCTAGAGTATTAAGTTCATAAAGAACAGAGTAACACATTAAGAAAGATGACATGATGTAGAGGGATAAACTCAAGCAATATGATATAAACCCCATCCTTTTATCCTCGATGGCAGCAATACAATACGTGCCTTGCTGCCCCTGTTGTCACTGGGAAAGGACACCGCAAGATTGAACCCAAAGCTAAGCACTTCTCCCATGTCAAGAAAGATCAATCTAGTAGGCCAAACCAAACTGATAATTCGAAGAGACTTGCAAAGATAACTCAATCATACATAAAAGAATTTAGAGGAGATTCAAATATTTCTCATAGATAAACTTGATCATAAACCCACAATTCATCGGATCTCGACAAACACACCGCAAAAAGAGTTTACATCGAATAGATCTCCACAAGAGAGGGTGTAAACATTGTATTGAGATCCAAAAAGAGAGAAGAAGCCATCTAGCTAATAACTATGGACCCAAAGGTCTGTGGTAAACTACTCACAACTCATCGGAGGGGCTATGGTGTTGATGTTGAAGCCCTCCATGGTCGATTCCCCCTCCGGCGGAGCACCGGCGAAGGCTCCAAGATGGGATCTCGCGGATACAGAAGGTTATGGTGGTGGAAATTGTGTTTCGTTGGCTCCCTGGATGTTTTCGGGGTACGTAGGTATATATAGAAGGAAGAAGTACGTCGGTGGCCGCCCGTGGGGCCCAGGAGATAGGGGGCACGCCCAGAGGGGGTGGGCGCGACCTCCTGTCTCCTGGCCGCCTCGCAAGCTTCTTGACTTGCACTCCAAGTTCCCCGGATCACGTTCGTTCCAAAAATCACGCTCCCGAACGTTTCGTTCCGTTTGGACTCCGTTTGATATTCCTTTTCTTCGAAATACTGAAATAGCCAAAAAAACAGCAATACGGGCTGGGCCTCCGGTTAGTAGGTTAGTCCCAAAAATGATATAAATGTGTAAAATAAAGCCCATAAACATCCAAAAGGGGTAATATAATAGCATGGAACAATAAAAAATTATAGATACGTTGGAGACGTATCAGTCTCCGGCGTGCGGAGCAGCTGGTCGAGCCGCTGGCCTTCATCTTCTTCTTCATCACCGTGCGGGCCAGCGGGTCGTCCTCGTCGTCCTCTGCGGAGTCGAGGTCGATCTGCCAGGTAGGACGACCTGGCTTCGGCGCCTAGTTGGCATGTGCACCGCCTCTTCTTCCTTCTCCTTATTCTCCCCGCCGATGACCGCCGGTGGCGCGATAGCCGTCTCCCAGTACACTGCGGCATGGCGGTCATTAGGAGCCCAGTAGGTCTTGTACTTGCACGACTTCTTCCTCTGTTTAGCGTCGTCGAAGATGGCCTGATTCATGGCCCAGCGAATGATGTCAACTGCCATCGTGCCCTTCGCTGGGTCAGGAATCAACATCTTCAGCTCTTCTTTAGTGGCCTTCATGAGCACCGCATTAGATTCGTTCTGCATGTCCTCCATGGAGCCGAAGTTCGAGCACACCTCCATGGCGTTCTCGAACTTGGTGCGGTCACCCGAGGAAGAAGGCCCTCCAGCCAATACCCCAAGGAAGGGGTTGGCTTTGGAGCTGGAACTAGAGCTCATGGCGACGGGGAGGAGAAAGGTTGACAGTGAGAGAATAAAGGGGGTGGGTAAGTAGTGGTGGGCAGGGTGAGTAAATATAGGGGTGATGGAGAGGAGGAGAAGAGTGACAGTCATGCCGTTTTAACTACAAGCTCTTCAATTAGCCATGAACTCTATGCAGTGCCTGACTCCATGAATTGTGTGCAGATTGAGGAGAGCAATTAGATGGGCACGGAGGTGCTCCCGACCGTTAACAACAAGGGCAAGCAGCCCCTTCACCCAATGCCTGACGAGGTTGAGCTGCCGCCCACCGCCGAGGAAGACCCGAAGACGCCTAAGGGTGACGATGACGAGGGCATGGAGGAGCCCCCAGCAATAAGCGCCGCAACTACGGCCACTACCATCAGGAGGATGGCCCAACTCACTTCTGCAAGGTCATCCTTGCACCAAAGCTTAAGTGCATCCCCATGCCCCTGGACTTCACCAAGCACTTCGTCGTGGTGCCGATGGAGTTCAAGCTCAGGAAGAACACCGGCTGCTCCTGGAAGGTGATGGTCAAGCTGATGAACGGCAGGGTGAACCTGGATCAGGGTTGGGCCACCTACACAGCCGTTCATCAGATCAAGATTGGCTACATGGTGACGTTCAAGCTCCTCACTCTCGACACCCTCAAGGTCATCATCTTCGACGACGATGGCATTGAGGTCGTCAACAAGTGCGGGAAGCACGATGAAGCCTTCACCGCCAAGGAGTAGGGCCGGGCCACCTCTTTCGAGCGTACTATCGAGTCTGCTTTGAACATGTTTATGCTTTATGCGTTGAACTCTTATGAAGTGTGCTACTGCTTATATCTGAATTATGCTAGTTGATGCTCTGCTTATACTCTGTTGTGCTTATGATGTGTGCTGCCGAAGTGTGGTGGTAACCTCACCATCTAGCCAAAGAGGTTACCACACACCAGGCGTTGCATACAACCAAACACCATGCCTTGGGTTTGTCCACTAACATGCAGGCAACCAAACACCAGGCAGTGTGGTTCTGTCCATGCAGGCAAGAGGCCATGCAGGCAACCAAACAACATGCATATGCTGCATTTGAGGCTGCATTTGCATAGCCAGGTTGGATGGAGAAGTGTATGCAATGCGGGTACTGTAGCGCACGACAA
Source organism: Triticum timopheevii (assembly GCA_963921465.1). Taxonomy (NCBI): domain Eukaryota; kingdom Viridiplantae; phylum Streptophyta; class Magnoliopsida; order Poales; family Poaceae; genus Triticum; species Triticum timopheevii. Next base: position 584,720,549 of record OY997268.1, read on the forward strand.
CCAAACACGCCCTATAAGAAGGAAACGGAGAATGGCAAGCCGGGCATCCATGGATGGAGTGTCCATATGTGTATATATAGGATCGTCTTTGCATGCTCTTGATAACAATCATTTGTTCTAGTATTCAATAGCCATATATCTGTGTATCTTTGAGATACTTATCCTACGCTAAACCGAAGTAGTCAGAATGGATGCATGGGTGGCCACACTACCATTTATCCCCGGACGGCCACGTCATCGCGTTAGAGGATTCGGCGGCCGCCTCACAAAGAAAGCTCTCATACATTCCTGACTGCTGCCGTTGGCGCCCGGCTACCGGCTAGAGAAAATAAATGACCTAGGCTCTCTTGGATTGCAGAGGCTAGGTTTTTCGCTGAGCCATACGTACTAGTAAAAACAACACATGTGTTGACGCCGGTCTAATAGGCCACCATAACTAAGAGCATTTTTAATAGAAGATGTAATGCAAAAATAACTAATTTTTACATCTCTGAGGCCGAAAAACGCACCTTCAACAGATGATGTAGATGTAAAAAAATTACATCACCTGCTCCAGGTGATGTAAAATACAACATTTGAAGATGTAAATTTGCATCTCTAACCTTCCTCGTGATGTAAAACAACCAGCCACACGCAAACGCCCAACCACCATTTCATTTCAGTTCCGCCGCCGCGTTGCCCGCCCTCGAACGCCGCCGCACCCTGCTGCCGCTAGATCTGGCCTTCCCACTCCCCCCGGCGCTGGCTCCGCCGCCCTCTGCCTGAAAATAATCAGTCGATCGGCCGCTTTTTCACCGCCCTGCCACTCGATTGGAGCTCCCCCCGCCGTCCTGCTCGCCGGAATCCCCGCACACCTGCCACCATGCCGCCGCCGCTTTTCTACCGCCGGACTCGAGCTTCTCGTGTCTCTCCGCCGTAGCCAATCCTCCGCTCTGATTTGATCTCCCGCCAACGGCCATTCGAGCTCCGCCCGCCGCCGCATTTGAAGCTAGATGCTCAGGCGCCGCGACGTACGTCACTCTGTCGCCGCCGCAGCTCGATCCACAGCTGATTCCTTGGGACGTGGAAGAAGATGATGGCGCATGCTGCTACTTCATCTGATTTGATGCCACTATCAGCCACGACAACCGCCGCCGGCCATGGGCCTCCTCCTTCACCACCGCAAGCCCCGCCGCCAGCCATGGCGGAAGACACGGCCACGCCCGCAGCCACCGCCTCCAATGTGCCCAACGAAATGTCGCAAAGGTCGTCGGCCGTTTAACATCTTCAAATATACATCATCTATTCGAGCAGACATCAACGGGGGTTTTACAGACTCCTTCCTCCTAATAACCTCACCGCCCCCTGATTTTCATTGGGGTGGGTCCCGCCTTTCTCCCTAATCTCCAATTAGAAAAGGCCACCTAATACCAATCCATTGAATCCGTAAAAGTCTGTCCGTTGATGTAGCATTACTCCTTGTTTTACATCACCTAATATACATCATCTATTGGAGTTGGCGACTTTTTTAAAATGTAAAAGGCAGTTTTTGGTGATGTAAATTATACAACACCTGCTTTTACGTCTCCAAATATACATCTTCTATTGGAGATGATCTAAGTAGGGTAAAAAATGGCCAGACAAAAACCTGAAAAAATGTGACGTGTCTATTTGGCCCACGCCACAACTTGTCCAAATTATACTCGCGCGTGGACATTCTTCGACGGCACAAACAGTAATGGCAGGGCAGGCAACCAGGCCCACACATCCCTGGTGTGCAATGGCATGGGCACGCCACCGCTAATGGAATATAGATGGCATATGAATTATGGTCACGCCAATGAAAATTGACGCGCCACCAATTAAAGTTGTGGCTAACCATTTCTCTACTAGTGCATTGTCTCTCTAGTGTCGTGGAGATTATATTTTGATAGCCAGTTTATAGCAATGACCAAGGTGTTGATGTTGTTTATATATCTCCTGATGGTACTGTTTTTGAAGCCTCATGCCACTTATAATATTGTTTGCACAAATAATCAGAACTAAATATGCATTGTTATTCAGACTGGAGCTTTTACTTGCTATAGGTGCTACACATGTTGAGGCTTCACGTAATTCGTCTTTAGTGGTACAAAAAATATCAAATAATCATCGATATTTTGATGAATGTCTTAAGGTTTATCTTCATGCATGTTTAGATATAGTTTTCAATTTGGATTGCTTTAGTATTGCTCATAAATATAGATATGAAATTTGAGAGCAAATGAGCTGACTCAACGAGTATTCGGCTACTGTGTTGATTATGATATATTGCATATTTATCAATAGCTGATGTTTAGTCTCGCTGACATAGGTAATGCAGAACCGGGCCCACCACTTCAGCCATTAACGAATTTTTATGTGCAGGCAAACGCAAGGTTCGGGGAACCTCATTGTTCATTATTTGCAAGATCTGGTGAAAGGATGGACACGATGGTTAGGCGGATGGATTTGTGATGCACATTGGTATATGAAATTTTATTGCCGGATTATTGATGGTATTCTGTTCAAGTGCTTGTGTAAAAACTAAGCAAGGAGCTGAGGAAGTTCCACCCAAGTTTGGATCAAAAACTTTCAAGCAAGCAATGAACGATATATACTCATCACCCTAAGCATATCAAATGACCGATGGAATGTTGACATCGTCTTTAGGCAAGAATGATACACGTTATTTTTTTGTACACAAGCTTTTCCAAAAAAAATAGGGGGCGGGGGGGGGGGGGGGGGGGAGGGAGGTGTCTTGACGCTCAAAAGTGGCAATGATCGTAAAGAGTGGCTTGAACCTATAATAAGATGAAGTCAAAGTTATGATTCAAAGTCACCCTTGGATGGCCATCTCCGAGTTGATCAACATAAATATAAAGATCGTCTAAATAGAGCTTCGATGCGAAAGTTATGACAATTTCAGAGATGCATGTGCAGGCATCAGATCATAGAATGGAACAAACACAATTAAGATGACTTCAAACGAAAAGGTTCTAACATGAAAAAAAAAACGCCTTGTCGAGATGAATGATTTTGCTTTTTAAATCATCTCCATGCAAAAGTTACAGCCGAAACTGTAAGGTTTAACAATGACCGGACTTTTCGGTAAGGTAGCCGGACGTCCGTTCCAAGGCCAGATGAAGGGAAGATGGACAAAAGGTCAAAGGATCATTAGATCCGGCCGAAGGCCGGACATTTTCCTATAAGGCGCCAAGTATGGACAAAAGGTCAAAGGATCATTAGATCCTTCGGAGGAAATTGTGCGGCCGAAGTTGTACGTTTTTTCTGCCGCATATAAGTTAGAAAACAGTCCAAAACACCCTCAAGATGATCTTGAATCGAGAACTATTCAACATGAAAGTTGTTCGTCTTGTCGAAATGGATTAATTTGCCTTTTGGCTCATCTCCATCTGAGATATGTGACCCGTGGGTCTAAAAAACTATCATATATAGGAGAGGTAATGACCGATTGAACAACACATATCGACAAATCAATCTATCACCTTTTATCTTTTACCCTTTCTTCTTTACCCCAGTTTTTTCCTCATTCTTCGTGTTCTTCTTGTTGCAGGGCAGCGAACCTCGAGGCCATAGGGGCGATCAGGTTGACTTCGGGAAGCCCATAGCCCCCACACGTCCATACAGGTCCCTCCCGACAGTATGACGTTTCGGGTTCTTAGCTTCGGCAACGTGTCCTGCGTATCACGCTCGACGCGGTGATACACGGTGACTTGTTCGTGTGTGAACAGTTGCCTACAGAATTGACTGGACGGCAGATTATGGTACACACTATCGTCGTAGATGGTTCGTATGTGCAACAAAAACGTAAAATCCTCGAGTAAATAAAGTTAATTGGACATATACATAAACTCATGGTACGCAAGGGAAGGATAGAAATCCGAAGGGACCGGCCTTTTTTGATGGGCGATGCTAGGCGCCGGCGCACCGGCCTAACAGTTTCGGCCGGTCCAGCCCTAGCCGTTCGATGCGAGCAGCGCGCAGTTGGATCTGGAGCAAAAAAAAAACTCGCCCCCAGCTTCTTCTTCCTTGGCTCGATCCCCTCGCCTGGGCTGCGCCGCGCCGCGCCTCCTATCCCTCGCCGCCCGTCCACACCCCTCGCCGCCCATCCCCGTCGCCGCTTCCAACCCTCGCCGCCCGTCCCCGTCGCCGCTTCCAACCCTTACCGGCCGTCCTCATCGTCGCCGCGACACATGAAATAACTACATCTGTGGTTGCAGCTTGCAGCGGCGACGCTTGTAGCTCTCTCCGGTTGTAGCTCCGCCGCCGCCCCTCGCCGTTGATGCTCATCGCTGCACGAAATTGCGTCGACGACGGCCGCCAGCCATCCACTGTGATTGCGGCTCGGTGGCGACACGCGCAGGTTGAAGCATCTCACACATACGATTGAAGCTTTCTCTACAACGCATGCAACTTTTCTGGTTATGCAGTGTATGGTTGTAGCTTTTTTTTTCAATGGTTGTAGCCTTTTTCATCTACGGTTGAAGCTTTTCTATCAACGGTTGCAGCTTTTTTCTTTGTAGCATCCTTGATTAATGCTTTCTCTATCGTTTCGGGTTGAAGCTTTTTCATCAGGGTTGTAGCATTTTATGTCGACGGTTGTAGCACTCCGCCATAGCAATGACTGCTTGCAGCTTTTGATGTATCTGGTTGAAGCTTTTTTCATCTTGGTTTGAAGCATTTTTGGTTAACGGTTGTAGCATGAGGGCGTGCGGCAGGTTCTGCAATGCCTCCGCCATGTCTGCAGCGCGAGCGCCGCCGTCCTCGCAGCTCGCCGTCACCATGCCAGCCATCCATGATGGCAGCTCCCCTGGACACCGGTTGCAGCAGGCCACGACGCGGTTCCAGCTTCCGCCGTGGCCGGCGAGCGAGGACGGCGAACGGCGACGGGGACGGCCGGCGCGGGTGGCCACCGGCGATGAGGACGGCCGGCGGGTGCGGCGAACGGCGACGGCCAACTGAGGTAGGAACCGGTGAGATGAAATAGAGAGAGAGAGGAAGCAGCGCAGCCGCGTGGGGCGTTAATGGCGAGCGATTTGTGGGCCGATGGAAGGGGATCGCACTGGTCGCGCGCGACCGGCCGAGTGATTCGGCCGGTGCCCCGGCCCTAAACGTTTTCCTTTTTTGATTCACTGTTTGATTTCCTACCCCACAAAAATAGATATAAAAGGATCCAGTGATTTCCAAAAAAAGGATAACACTACTGGCTAGTAGTACAAGATTTTTAACAGCATCCATGCATGGCGTCTTCAATTCAACTCGGCAGGATTTCGTCTCTAAGGATGGCCTTGACGCTAGGCAGGAACCTTAAGAAGGTTCAATCTTTTTTGCAGAAGAGGCAGTAGCAGGTGGAGCCTGGCCCCGATCCCACGCACCTCGACTCTTTTACTTCGGCGTTCACCACCGCCCCCTCCAGCCAGCACTGCGTCTTGCACAAAACGTCCTGGCACAGCGGCAGCTTATCGTTCCTGTATCTGCAATCCTCTGCACGAAATCAACACATAAGTATATCTCATCGTACGAAAATGTTAATAAAATTCACAACAATGTACTCTTTTAGTCAATAATTTTGTCCTAAATTAGCGACACTTATTTTAAGACGGAGAGAGAACACGAACCGGCCACTGCAGTAGGATTTCCGTGCAACACGAGAACTAGGAGGAAACACAGGGTGGCATGCCTGGCGTCCATGGTATGTGATGGTTTCTTTATAAAGCTCGAGGATGGGTAGATTGTGTTGGGTTTTGTTTGCTAGGACCGGAGACGGGCAGAGTATGTCCAGGAGGATGGACGATGTTGTGCTTATATAGAGTTCCTGCGTGAGAGTTGAAGCTCCCCTTGGTAAGCGTATCCTTGAGATACGCTCAGATCATATCTTTTAGATACGTTCGATGGTAATTACCCCGGGTACGCGCAATGCAGGTTGATATGGCAGAAAATTAATTTACATGTTGATATTAAGTAGAAAATTGCTTGCAAATTAATATTATGTAGGATATCATTACAAGTTAATTATGTGGATAGTCTATATTTGTATGTTATTAATTGCATGCCAAACATGTTGAGCCCTCGGCATTGAATTGACGTTGTTTGATCGCTGAGATTTGTTGAATCTGCTCCTTTGAGTCTTTTTATATTGATATAGATATAGATATAGATACAACATTGCATTGTTTATTGACAATGATCAATTGACCATACAATAAGATTTTAGGGACGAAATTGATGTATGTTAGGGTGGCCCTCTTACCCAAGCTATCTAGTCGAATAGCCAGTGTTGTCGGAGAGAGCCCTTTAGGTTAGGGAGGCCCAGGTGCGAATAGTAAATTCGTTAAAAATAGCGAAAAAATTAAGAATTTTTTTCATTTTATATAGTGAAAGATGTTTGAGTGCGGATGTCCGTGCCAAATTTGATGAAGTTTGGACATTTGAGAAGCTCTTGGCCAAAAGAAAATTCAGATATGCGAGAAAGTTTAAATTCCGCAATGTTCGAAGGTCATTTTGTTTTTCTTTTCTCACGGGCTCCTCGAATGTCTAAACTTCACCAAATTTAGCACAAGCATCACACACTCAAGCATGTTGCACCATAAAAAAATCAGAGATTTTTGAATCTTTTTGCGGTTTTTAATGATTTTACTATTCACCAAGGTTAGATGAGCCGGGCTCAGAGATGAATTATCGTTTCGATTAACCGTTTGCCTACCTATAAGACTTGCTTTTGTAATTCCCAGATGGGTTACATGTGGGCGCACTCTTGGTACTCCTCCCGTTTAGAAATACCATTCTTAAAAAAATCTGGAAATTGGATGACACAAGCACAACATATATCAATCATGCCAACCCAAATCTATAACACACATCTTCAAACAAAAAAAAAGGTAAAATTATATGTGCATAGTAACATATACTCCCTCTGTTCCTAAATATAAGTCTTTGTAAATATTCTAATATGAACTACAAACGGATGTATATAGACATAGTTTAGAGTGTAGATTTACTCATTTTGCTCCGTATGTAGTCCATATTGAAATCTATAAAAAGACTTATATTTAGAAACGGAGGAAGTATTTAGTATGGATAGTAAATTCGGCCCATTAACCATATCGGTTGGATTTACGTCATGATGAATATATATTTTAGGTTTACATGAACAAATTAGTGAAGTAAAATCGAGTGAGGCTGAAGAATTCTTGGATGACTAAAAAAAATATTAAATCGTGGGAGAGAAAATGAAACAATATATGGAAGGTAAACGTTGTAGATCGGCCGACGGCCAAGTCTCGGGCCGGTCGCGCGCACACTGTTTTTTTTTTGATAATCACTTCCCCACTTTATTAAACTAAACTAGGAAGTTCATCAGAAACAATGCTTAGAATACAATCAGGGGGGACATCTCCCACGACACCGAAACATTATTACAGAAACCGAAACGGGCAATCTCATGAGCCGCTTTATTCGCCTCCCTTCTCACCCATGTAGCTCTAAACTCCCCCAAGTTTGTGGCCATCATTTTGATTTCTTCCACCAGGATACCCACCGCCGACAGATTTCGATCTTGCTCATTTAGCATCCTGGCCACATTAAGGCAGTCGGTTTTCAAGTGGAGTTTGGGCACGTCTCTTTGCAGAGCTATCTCGACCGCCCTCCTGCATGCCAGCAGCTCCGCCACTTCTGTCGATGTGATATCCGGGTGAAAGACTGTATCCGCACCTCTGAAGGCTCCCTCCTCATCCCTGAAAACCACGCCGCCACCTCCACCTTGCCCCGTCTGAGACAGAGCGCCATCAACATTGGCCTTGAGCCAGCCCGATGCCGGTGGTTCCCAGCTAGCACGTTGGGTAGGAGGTGCTTGGGTCTCCTTCTGGCCGCGAACTTGCTTCCATTCCTCCATGATCACTGCTACTCTCCTTGCCACCATGTTGGCCTCCTAAATTCTTTTCCCGTCACAGGTTTCATTCCTTGCCAGCCATATCGCATATAAGCCCTGAGCCATCACTGATCTCTCGTCCTCTGAAGCATCCGTCAACCACTGAAGTAACCATGATGCAACCGAACTCTGGGTGTCCGTCGACCTAGGTGGGATCGCCACCCTCGCACCCAATACCGAGTTGAGCTCCTTCCAAAAGAGTATGGAATGGTAGCAGCCCCAAAATCTGTGATATAACGTTTCTTCCCTACCACACACCGGGCAAAAGACACCGGGCTTGATCCTTCTGCGGAGAAGCTCAGAACCTACCGCCAAGCCGTTCTTGATCAAACGCCACACATGGATCAACACTTTCCCTGGCGTGTTGGTGCCCCACAACGCCATCCAACTCCGGTGGTTGACCGCAGTTGAGGACGAGCCTGGCTGTCCAGTTCTCGCCTTCTTCTTCTCCATGCATAGGTGGTACGCAGATTTGACGGAAAACTTTCTAGTGTTCGTATAATTCCAAGCCAGGCTGTCCTCTATACCCGGTCCTCTCACGTAAATCTGTAGAATATCCTGGACATCGCCGTTGGTGAACATTGCATCTAACTTGTGTCGATCCCAACCTGTAGCATCATCCTTCAGAAGATCGCTCACCCTTGTAATCCCCGGCATGAACACCTGGCCCAGTGGCCGAAGGCTGCCTTTGCGGGGGATCCAATTATCATGATGAATACGAATGGTGGATCCATCACCTATTCTCCATATAAGACCGTCCAAAAGCAGGTTTCTACCATGCAAAATGCTTCTGAAAGTGTACGATGCCCCACTCAGGCAGGTTGCATTTAGGATAGATCCATGTTCATAGTAACGTGCTTTGAGGACACGTCCACAAAGAGAAGACGGGACCTGCAATAATCTCCAGGCTTGCTTGGCGAGTAGAGCTTGGTTGAAAGCTTCCATATCTCGAAACCCCATTCCTCCCTCTTGTTTGCTCTCACACATTTTTTTCCACGCTACCCAGTGAACCTTCTTCTCACCATTTGCCTCACCCCACCAAAAGTTAGAAGAGATTGAAGTCAGATTCCCGCACAATTTTTTGGTAAGTTGGAAGCAACTCATGGTGAAAGTTGGGGTTGACTGGAGCCCCGATTTGACCAACACCTCTCGAGCCTTTTTTGATAGACCCTGCCCCTTCCAGCCGGTGACCTTTCCCTTTGCACTCTCCCGGGCATATTTAAAAGTGCCCTCCTTAGATTTCCCCACAGCAGTGGGCAGCCCCAAATATTTCTCACCGAGAGCTTCAGAAGTAATCCGGATCACAGCCTTAAGTTGATCTTTGGTGTCCTCTGTGCACCCTTTCCCAAAGAAGATAGAAGATTTTTGCAAGTTAACTTTCTGTCCCGATGCTGCCTCATAGTCCCGTAGGATTGTTTCTAGAGCATGCAGATTACTTTCAGCACCTTCAAGGAACACAATGTTGTCATCTGCAAAGAGGAGATGGGTAACCATGGGGCCAGTACTCCCAAAAGACACCCCCTTTATGTCACCGGCACTCTGTGCATGTTTCAGCAATGCTGAGAAGCCCTCTACACAAAACAAGAACAAGTAAGGCGAGAGGGGGTCCCCTTGACGGAGGCCCCTAGACGGCAGAAAGGAGTCCGAGATCCCCCCATTGAGCTTCACCATGAATCTTGCCGACGTCACGCACCTCATTATCATATGAATCCATGCCTCATGAAAACCAAACTTCTCCAACACTCTCTCCAGAAAAATCCACTCCACTCGGTCATATGCCTTCATCATGTCTAATTTAATCGCACACAGCGGTTTCTTCCTCTTCCTCATCCTGATGGCGTGGACACACTCATAAGCCACCAAAACATTATCTGTGATGAGCCGTCCCGGAACAAAGGCACTCTGTTCTTCTGAGATCAAAACAGGGAGGATTCCCTTAAGTCTATTGGCCGGTACCTTCGTTGCAATTTTGTAGAGCACATTGCACAGACTAATTGGTCTAAACTGAGACAACAACTCCGGCGATGTGACTTTAGGAATCATCACTATAACAGTGTCATTGAAACCTTCCGGTGTCGCCACTCCATACAAGAAGTCCTTGACCGACCTGCACACGTCCTCCTTCACTAGCGACCAGTGTCGCTGATAGAACAATGCCGGGAAGCCATCCGGCCCCGGCGCCTTCATGGGGCCCATATGAAAAAGAGACGTCTCAATTTCAGAAAATCGGAGATCATGGCTGTGAGCCTCCCATTCACCTCCACCGTGACCAGAGGATCAATATGTTGCAACACACTAGCTGCTGCATTAGAGCCCTCGGAGCTGAACAACGAGGTATAAAAATTCCTTGCCATAGTCCGCATGCCCTCATCAGAGGTACAAAGTGTGCCATCCTCCATGCGCAAAGCCTTGACGGTGTTCTTTCTCCTTCCATGTGATGCACGGTTCTGGAAATACCTTGTATTTTGATCACCCCACTGCAGCCAGTCAATCCACGAATGTGTTTGTAGTAGATCTCCTCCTTCTCGTAAAGATCGTGAAGCTGACTCTCTATATCCTTAACCTCCTGGGAGTAACCGGTCACCAGCGACCTTTCTTTTGCATCTCTCAACTGGGTCTTGAGTTTAGAAATCTGCTTGCGGAGGGATCCAAACACTTCCCTACTCCACGTCTGCATGGCCTTGGTCATAGTGCCCAGTTTCCCGCTCATACCTGCATGCACACCATGCTGTTGCTTTGCTACCTCCCAGGCCCTCGCAATCATCTGCTCATAATCTTTGTGCCTTGTCCATGCTTCTTCAAATCTGAACATCATGTGCTTCTTGAGACTTGCTGCACCCAGTGATGCCGCCGCTCTGATTAGCAGTGCCGCATGGTCAGATTCCTCCGTCAGAACATGTTCGACCACCGACTCCGAAAAGAGGTGCAACAACTCATCATTGCATGTGGCCTGTCGAGCCGAACCTGAATATTTGCACCATTATCTTGCTTATTATCCCACGTAAACGGGTAACCAGTGAAACCCAAATCCGCTAATCCACAGTCGCCAAGGCACTCCCGAAAATCCTCCATCTGGTGAAAATTCCTCGGATTGCCTCCCTTCTGTTCCGTTTGAAAAAGGATCTCATTAAAATCACCCGCGCACAGCCAAGGTAAATTGTCTTGTCGTCTCAAATAACGAAGGGCATCCCAGGTTTTCCACCTGTACTCCGTCCTAGGTTCACCGTAGACTCCAGTGAATCTAACAGTCCTTCCCTCTGACATGATTTCCGCATCAATAAAGTACTGGCACCAAGGTCTAAGAGTTACTGAAATATGATCCCTCCATAGAAGAGCTAATCCTCCACTTCTTCCCTCACAATCTACCGCAACACCGTGCCGGAAACCTAGCCTCCATTTGACTTTCTCCATTGCTCGCGCCTTCTTCTTTGTCTCACACAGAAAAACCACCGCTGGGTTGTACGACCTAATCAGGTCCCTCAACTCTCCAACTGTCGGGTCCAACCCCAATCCCCGACAGTTCCAAACGAGGAAATTCATTGCTCCCGGCGGCCCCGGCTGCCGGGGTCCGCCGATCTTGCTCCATTCTCATCGATCCTCTCAAAGACAGACGACACTTTCTGCCATTTTACGCCAACGAGGGCATCACCATCTTCCCTCCTAATTCCTTCTCCTACTGGCACCCACACTTGCCTAGATGATCTCTTCTTCTCCCTGGGAACATACCGGTAGTGGTCCTCACGCTGTCTAGAGGATCCCACATCGCTTCTAGGCTTCCTGACATAGTACCCCGGCCTCCTGTAATGCTCCCGTGGTGCCTTCTCATCCCTGCGTTGCTGCCCTTCTCTGTGGTCATGACTCTTTCTCGGGGAGATGATGTCTTTTCTCACCTTCTGATGCAGCTCATTTCTAAGATGTTTCTCCCGTTTTTCTTCTAAGTCATGACGAAGATCCCTCTCCTTAGCCTCTTCTGCACCAATGTGCATTTTATTTGGGCTCTGGACCTCTTGTTGCTCCTTCCCCTTATGCTTTTGCCCACCAGTGTGGGAGTCAGCCGAAGGCGTATATTCTTTGTACAGAGATCTGCGGGTTGGTAGGTTTCGCACATGTGCGTACCCTTTTTGTCCATTGTCACCCCCACTTGACATTGAGCTCTCTCTGCTTATATTCTTGCTTGATGTTCCTTGCCATTGCTTCTTCTCCTGATGACTCGATGATGTTCTCCCAGGCGAGGCACGCAGCCATTCACCCCACCGCGACAAAGTGTCCACCGGTGATTGGTGCCAAATCCCACATCCCCCACCCTCGTAATGTAGCCATAGGGGCCCACATGTAGACACCCACAAACACATCCTTTATATCCAACCCATCTCGGCTCTGCCATCTCTCTCTGCTCCTAGCTCCAATGAGTGCGTCGTGGCTTCTCCAATGAGCCCCACCACTGGCAGATCTCCTCCTTGCTCCTCTTTCCTCCCTCTCTGACTAGCTGCTCCTCACTTTTTCTATATCGTTCCATGTGGACGCCCTCCTCCCCTTCCTGCTCCCCGACGACCCTCTCACCCCGGAGATGGACACGACCAGCAATAGGACGTTGCTGCGAATGACGATGCTAGAACCGGCAACTGGTTTTATTGCAACCAGCCAGCCAACGCTGGAACCGGCGATGACATCAATCGTTTTGCTGCAACCAGCCAGCGTAGTGTTGGTACCGGCCAAACTAGTGATGCAACCGGTGACAGCGGCAGCTACCATTGACGACGACATCAGCTGTTTTGCTGCAACTGGTCAACCTTGTCACATCCCTAACTTCTGGTGCTGCCTAGTGTTTGCATCTTGCTTGCATCATGTTTAAATTTCTCAGAATTTGAACTGAGGGAATTTTCCAAGCCTCACAAATTTTAAGAGAAGGGCAAAGAACCCTGGAAAATGCATTCAATGTTTCCAAAATGGCCTTAAATAATGTTGGTTATATTTTGGCAAAGGTTTTGCACCAAACCAAAAATAATGAACATTTTTGAGGAATATTTTGGGCACTGGATTTAAATCATTATTCTATTTACATTTGGAATTATATTCATAATATATATAGAATATATTTTCAAATACCCTGGAACATTTTATGTGCTTTTGGATTAGTCCATTCAGCAACATAGAAATACCCAGAGGATATTTGGCACTGTTTAGAATCTGTTTTGGAATTTAAACAGTGGCAAAGTTTAAAACAAAGAAACAAAACAGAAAGCAAATAAGAAAAGAAGGAGGAAAAGGTTTACCTGGACTTACCTTGAGCCCACCTAGCGCCCCACCTGGCCCAGCACTGTGGCTGAGGCCAGCCCAACTCCCCACCGTCTTCAACCTCTGCCAGTAGGCAGAGGCGTGTCGACGCGCGCGCGCCCGAGCTCCACCTCCTGCTTCCACCTCCTGCTTCGCGTTGGAGGCTCGTCCTCCTCCCTGACCCCGTGCCTGGAGACGCCCGAGCACCCTCTCACTTCTCCCTTGCTCTAGCCCCCCCCTCTCGTTTCTATGCTCACCGAGAGGAGCCTGTCGCCGTCGTCCACCATTCACGCAGCCACCGAGCCCTCCTCGTCCTCTGCCTGTGTCCAGAAGCTCCGCCGAATCGCCATCGACCTCTCTGACGACCCACACAAGCCGGGACGCTCTGCAGAGCTGCCCTCGACGTCGTCTTCCTCGTCGGTGCCGCAGATCGCCGCCGTCAAATCCGTCGCCGTCCGTGCCTCCCCAAGCTGACTGAGACCGCCTACGAGACCGCTGTGAGCTCTACTAGCTTTCCCCTCTTCCCCCGTAGTCTTCCCACCCCGCCGTAGCCGTGCTAGCCACCGTACCGAGCACCGCCGTCTGCCATGGACGCCGGGCATGGCGCTGCCGTGCCGCTCCGCTCAAGCCAACGAGCCTAGCGAGCTCCTAGATGTACCAGGAGGCCGCAGATCCCCTTAGCTGGCCTCGCCGTACCCTGCAGCACCCCGCGCCGCTCGAGGCCGAACTCCGGCCGCCGCCCAACTCACCGATGCCGCCGCTACAGCCCGCCTCGCGACCTGTTACCGCCTCCGCTGGATGCGCGGGAGCACGGGCTCCCTCCTGGTGCCCTCAGCGCACCCAGCCGCTGCCCCTGGCGCCACTCCGGCGAGCCTCCGCCGCCAGATGTGGTCGCCGGCGCATAGTTCGGTGACGCTGACGTCATAGGATTAGATTAGGTGCTAATCACCCAGTTAATCAACCCCTAGTCGATGACATGTGGGACCCGCACTGTTAGAGACACAACTAAAGATAAATAACCTCTGTTAACCCCCTGAGTCAATGACAGGTGGAGCCCACCAGTCAGATTTGACTTTGGTCAATGCTGACGTCACAGTGACATAGTGCTGACGCAGTAAATCATTTTCTGGATTAAAAATAACTCAGTAATTCCAGAAAATGTCTAAAACTTCTAAAATTCATAGAAATTCAAACGTAACTCCAAATGAAATAATTTATATATGAAAAATTATCAGAAAAATCCAATCTATCCATCTGTACCATTTTCATGCATGTTAGAACAACTTGTGCCTACCATTTATGACAAATCATATAAATGGCATTTGAATTTCACATATGGAGTTTGGATTTGAACTTAGGGTTCAAACCAACTTCATTTAAATTGTCGCTAGTTGCATTAGCTCAAACCACAGCATATTGCCATGTCATGATCATGCATCATATTGTTGCATTGCATTGATTGTGTTTTTCCTTGTTTGCCGGTATTCGCCCCCTCTCAGTAGACGATGTTCCGACGATGAGTTCGATGACACCGATGAAGAACTATATTATCTTCAGAAGTGCCAGGCAAGAAAAAAAAAACCCTTGTTCATTCCGATACAATCCCACTATCTCGCTCCTGCTCTATTTTACTGCATTAGGACAACAACGATACAACTGTTATTTGCTGCGGTAGTTGAACCCCTTTATCCTCTGCATGACCTGTCATTGCCACAGTAAATAGATGAAACCCACTAGCATGAGTAGGAGTTGTTTGAGCCCTGATGTGCCTACTCATTCATGTTTGTTTGTCATGCCTGCTATTGCTTAGAGTTGTGTCAGGTCTGATTCATCAGGGATGAATTGGAGGTGTGTGAACATGTCCTACCGTGTGTGAGCTAAGTGTGTGAACACGATTTGGTAAAGGTAGCGGTGAGAGGCCATGTAGGAGTACATGGTGGGTTGTCTCATTGCAGCCGTCCTCAGGAACCGAGTTCTGTGTTTGTGATCCATGATCAGTTACTACCACACATTGGGCTCCGGGTGCTCCAAGCTCTCTCGACTTATTAATCAACTTGATCTCTGTCCAGGAGTTGCAACTAGTTTCTGGTGTTTGTAGGTAGTGTTAGTAGTCTACCAAGTGGCACCCGGTACAGGTGGGCTTGGGACAGATTAGGCACAGTGGCCCAGTGTACCAAGTGGCACCCGGATGGTGGACTTGGGAACCCTGCACACATCGTTTGGGGCCGTGAGCGACACCCCGGCCGGATCTCCTTGCGGATGGAACCCGAATAGGCGATAAACCTGGACGAGAGACTTGTGTGGTTAGTCAGGTCATGGCCGACACCCTCGCTGGTCTTCCGCTTGAAGGTTGCCGAGTACATGTCGTGTAAACGGAGGTAAGTGGTGAGAGCGTGTGTGAAGAAGTACACCCCTGCAGGGTTAACATCATCTATTCGAATAGCCGTGTCCGCGGAAAAGGACTTCTGGGTTGCCTGTACAGTTCATAGACAAGTGAAAGTGGATACTCTAAAATGCGCAAGATAAGCGTGAGTGCTATGGATGGCATTCTCGTAGGGAGACGGGAGCGGATCCATAGTGGTGTATTGATATGGTGAATATGTGGACTCGTGTGCGCCACCTCAAAAGAGTTACTTGCAGTCGTAGTTCAAGTTAGCCACCGAGTCAAAGCTGGCTTGCTGCAGTCAACCTCCACCATCCCCTTTTGTTGATAATGATGCATATGTAGTTAGTTCTGATGTAAGTCTTGCTGGGTACATTTGTACTCACGTTGCTTAATTTATGTTTTTGCAGAGAGACTTCAGTCTCGCTAGTAGTTCCACGTGGACTTCAACGTTTAGCTTGTTACCTCAGCTACGATCTTGTGCCCTCGGCAGGATCTGGTAGATAGTCAGGCTTCTCAGCCTTTTTCATTTCTAGATGTCTGTACTCAGACATGTTAAGCTTCCGCTTGTGCTTTGCCTTGTATGCTCTGATTGTTGGGTCATGAGACCCATGTTTGTAATATCTCGCTCCTCGGAGCCTAATGAATAAAATACTTGAGTCATAGAGTCATGTTGTGATGCCATGTTGTATTTGCACATATCGGGCATATTGTGTGTATGTTATTGAAATGCTTGGTATGTGTGGGATCTGACGACCTAGTTGTTTATCCTTAGTAGCCTCTCTTACCGGGAAATGTCTCCTAGTGTTTCCACTGAGCCTGGTAGCTTGCTACTGCTCCGGAACACTTAGGCTGGCCGGCATGTGTCCTTCTTCGTTCCTGTGTCTGTCCCTTCGGGGAAATGTCACGCGATGAATACCGGAGTCCTGTTAGCCCGCTACAGCCCGGTTCACCGGAGTCCTGTTAGCCCAGTGCTACAGCCTGGATTCACTCGCTGATGACCGACACGTTCGATGCTGGGTCATGGATGCCTGTCCCTGTAAGTTTGTGCCACTTTGGGTTTACGACTAGCCATGTCAGCCCGGGCTCCTTATCACATGGATGCTAGCAACACTATCATATACGTGTGCCAAAAGGTGCAAACGGTCCCGGGCAAAGGTAAGGCGACACCCGTGGGAATACCGTGCGTGAGGCCGCAAAGTGATATGAGGTGTTAGATGCTAGATCGATATGGTATTGAGTCGGGGTCCTGACAGCTTTGGTATCAGAGCTTGACTGCCTGTAGGATTACCAAGCCAAACTGGTCGAAGTTGAGTCTAGAAATTCTTAGTTATATAAGGGAATTGATTGTGGGTTGGAACGTAAGGCTCTTTTTACTCCTTTACCTTATGCCCTCTGATCTGAGTCATCTTAACTTTCCTACGGGGTTAAGAAACTAGGCTTTCTCTTCTTTCTATTAGGATCACGTGTTGTTAATCCGTAGACTTATAAGATTATTGGATTTAAGCCTCAGTTCAGCTCCTACTACTTCTGTATGTTAACTGTTGATCTCGAAACCTTGATATTGTGCTTCTGAGTGGCTATGCCACCATTTTGTAGGATGTCTTAAATCCTTTAGAGCATTTACAGCTGTTATGTTGTCCGACTCATCCCAGGTATCTTAATAGTCGGAAGCATTTGCAAAATCCCTTCCTCCTGTTCCTGATGTCCATTTGGGACAGGTTAATCACACTAATCAGTGAGTTGAGGTACTATGTTGCCTCGGCGTATATGTTGAAGCCATTATTATGACCCTAGGCGTCTTAGGGAGTCACCTAGTAATCTAGCAATGCTTGTATTCCCAGTGTGATGATTCTAGCCATCATTCTCGAAAGCATCCTGTGATGCCACTTAGTAGTAGGTATTCTACTCCTTGGGTTTTGAACCCGAGATTCACCCTACTTACCTCGTGTTGATAGTGTTTGCTCGTTCCTTTAGGATATTAGTAACCTTTGCGATAGTCCTCGAGGTCCGTGGTATTTCCTTCTTCCAAATACCATGAACC
The DNA here is from genome assembly GCA_963921465.1 of Triticum timopheevii. Lineage (NCBI taxonomy): Eukaryota > Viridiplantae > Streptophyta > Magnoliopsida > Poales > Poaceae > Triticum > Triticum timopheevii. Next base: position 584,738,198 of record OY997268.1, read on the forward strand.
ATTCTTGGCAGGAGTTCTTTTGAACCAAAAGATCACAACCAGAGTGCTCTTGATGAGTTCTCCATTCCACATTGTGAATCTGCCTGTCCTTCCTCTTCAGCATGGGTTATCCGGAAGAAATATGCTGAATTTGTTCGGCATACTAATCCATGCATCCACAACTCAGAATTTTTTTTGTTGCATTGAGTTGTCCCTCTTTAGTTGTATTCCGGCCTTCATCTATCAGTTGATAGTCAAGAGTATGCATGCATTCGTTCATCGATGCCTATTACTCTTATGGTCCGTCAAGCCATTCTATTCCAGGATGACTAGGAGAAACAAACTCCAGTACCTCATCCATATCCAGGATTGGGTCAAAACAGTTGTGTTCCGCAGATCAAAATGCTAATCCAGCTTCTGGTCTGTTCTACCTTGAAGTATTACCTTCTTTATGTCAGGATTGTCATGAGAATTGCACCACCTCTTATGAATTCTTGACGCAGTGATATTTCTCGCCATCATTATTCATTCCTCGGTTCTGTGTTATGGTAACCGAAACACCGACAAGTGAATCGTGATGTGTGAAATCTATACTCCTAGCAACCCCGTTGCTTGGTAGTTAAAGGACAATATTTTCATTCTTAGTGTGTTGATTATTGAATCATCACCCTAAGTATGACTGTGCTACCTAGTCCTTATTTCCGGGTGCAGTCCTCGATCAATGAGTCAGGATTGTGTCAAACCCTTGCTCTTTGATCATATCGTCTTGCCCTGAAAGGCAAGATTGTTCTCGAGCTTAATAACATATTGGTGGTTCGTGATTTTCCGAATATCTTCTCGGAAGTGTTACCGGGTTGCCACCTGACCGCTATGTTGAGTTCGTGATCAGGTTGGTTTCTTGTAAACCACCCCCTTCTCCAAGGATCTGTGTTGGATACCCCCTGAGCTAGTTGGTTAAGCTAAAAAACAACTTGGAGAGTTGGAAGATAAAAACTTGTCCAACTTAGTTCATGTTAAGGGATATCTTGTGTGTGTTGAAGAAAGATAATATCCTCATCAATTGATCCTCGAGACCAGTTGTTGGAGCTATTATCTTGCCAAAACTTTGATTTTAGTGTGGGCTATTCTCAAATCAATTCAGAACCAACGATGTTCGAAATGTTGTCTTACTCGTGGATTTTCCTCGAGCATACACCATTATGTCTTTTGGGTCTGACCAATACTATCACCTTGTTCACATAGTTATGGAATTCCATCTCCATGGGAACCTGGATGAATTTTTGTTGAGCCCATCGACAACATCCTTATCTTTTCCATAATTTTGTTGAACATTAAGCTAGTATTGGAAACTTTTGAAAGCATTTCTTCATGTTCCGTGCATGAAGCTTATGTCCGGATGAAAGAAGTAACCTCCTCTAGTTCACGTGCATTTGGTGCAAGTTGCCACCGTGAGTTCGAGAAAGTTAGTTTTGTTCCCTCCGGGATCATCCCAAGTCAGTCATGCATGTGCGAAGCATTCTATGGTCTGATAGACTGATCATCTTCATTCCTTACGTATCCCTAGCACACCAAGCCACTGATTGACTTGCTCAAGGAGAAGAAGCTCCTTCTTAAGAGTATACCCTATGCAAGGACTTTGATATCCTCAATGATGATTCCCAACCTGAACTCGGTAGTGTTTTATTATAAGACTACTACGTGGCCATGCTTGTCTGGGACAGTGTGTTAACTTGTATGTAGCAGAACCAGCTCATGTTTTGGAGCTTGCTATCGTAGTTCATTTCCCGAGAATCTCGCAATGTCATCTCGTCGGTATGTGTTGCAAACTTTCATTTTTCTTTATAGACTTGATGAGTCTGGAATATCCTGACACCAACCAGATCTGAATCTCGGGCAGATATGATGGTTGGAGCATTTTCCAAGAACTATAATATTGGTCCCTCCGTAACCGGTAAAGTGGATGTCGTGGCTGACACACCCAGCCGGAAGACCTATTATTGTAGTATCTTGATTGAATAAGTTGGCCACCTCCCCATAAGGATTTCGTAGGATACTACTTCTGTAGTTATTCCTTATGGATTCTTGTGTTCCCGAAGTCCGACCTTTTACTTGATGTTCTAGTTATCAAACCGTCCTTATGAATGGGTTACGCTAGCACATCAAGGAGAACATTAGAAGCGGAGTGCTAAATGTCTCTCGGTCGATCATCCAGATTATGTTTCCTTGGCCTCGCTAAGGTGAAATCTGAGAAAATGTTATCTTTCCTTTGCATCTGCATCCTCCACCGGTATTCATCATGGTAGTACGTTGTGTTGCCAGAATCCTTGACCCGGATATTGGTAAAACCTTGATGAATATGGAAATGCTCAAGTTCTTGAGAGCACGCGCAAGCGCTAGGTGTTATCATCGGCACTAACTGGGTTTGCTTTCAGCTTCCTCGGTTATGCTATAACTTTTCAAACAGTGGACTCACTCTCTACTGTTGAGCTTCTCCCCAGCTACTAAAATCATCCCCTGCGTTGTCTTCAACAAGGTAGTCCACATCATCCATTCTAATCCGGGTATGCCATTCTACCGAACCCCTCCAAACGATCGCTCGAGAATTGCCTTAGGCTGGTATAAAGAGTTTCGATGATCTCTGAATCAAAGGTAATTCTTTTTGCCACTGAAGGGGATATTTCTACAAATCACCTTCCCTAAGGTGCCCTGTTATGGTATCATGGTAACCCAACTCCTCGCTACGTCGACAACGGTTCACCACCTTCTTAAAGTGTGGAATTGCTGCCTACCTAGTGAACCTTCGTCATCTGTCTTACACCATCACTCTAGTTTTATGCTCCGTGTCTCAGCTTGAGAGGTTGCTATGTCTCATTCCGTGAGTTAATCCTGAGTTGTTCGGTCTTCGAGAAGATCGATTCTTCTAGAGTTTTCCTTTCCTCTTCTTGTCATGTTAGTTGGAGTTCTCAGAGCAAGACGACGAGACAAGATGGTGATCGATTCAACGTTCTGATGAAGTGCCACCTGGATCATGAAGATTATGTTAGTTTGTGTTCCCCCTTCATCCTACCTTACGCTTGAATCTCGGGACGAGATTCTTGTTTAGTGGGGGCGAGTTGTCACATCCCTAGCTTCTGGTGCTGCATAGTGTTTGCATCTTGCTTGCATCATGTTTAAATTTCTCAGAATTTGAACTGAGGGAATTTTCCAAGCCTCACAAATTTTAAGAGAAGGGCAAAGAACCCTGGAAAATGCATACAATGTTTCCAAAATGGCCTTAAATAATGTTGGTTATATTTTGGCAAAGGTTTTGCACCAAACCAAAAATAATGAACATTTTTGAGGAATATTTTGGGCACTGGATTTAAATCATTATTCTATTTGCATTTGGAATTATATTCATAATATATATAGAATATATTTTCAAATACCCTGGAACATTTTATGTGCTTTTGGATTAGTCCATTCAGCAACATAGAAATACCCAGAGGATATTTGGCACTGTTTAGAATCTGTTTTGGAATTTAAACAGTGGCAAAGTTTAAAACAAAGAAACAAAACAGAAAGCAAATAAGAAAAGAAGGAGGAAAAGGTTTACCTGGACTTACCTTGAGCCCACCTAGCGCCCCACCTGGCCCAGCACTGTGGCTGAGGCCAGCCCAACTCCCCACCGTCTTCAACCTCTGCCAGTAGGCAGAGGCGTGTCGACGCGCGCGCGCCCGAGCTCCACCTCCTGCTTCCACCTCCTGCTTCGCGCTGGAGGCTCGTCCTCCTCCCTGACCCCGTGCCTGGAGACGCCCGAGCACCCTCTCACTTCTCCCTTGCTCTAGCCCCTCCCCCTCTCGTTTCTATGCTCACCGAGAGGAGCCTGTCGCCGCCGTCCACCATTCACGCTGCCACCGAGCCCTCCTCATCCTCTGCCTGTGTCCAGAAGCTCAGCCGAATCGCCATCGACCTCTCTGACGACCCACACAAGCCGGCATGCCCTACAGAGCTGCCCTCGACGTCGTCTTCCTCGTCGGTGCCGTAGATCGCCGCCTTCAAATCCGTCGCCGTCCGTGCCTCCCCAAGCTGACTGAGACCGCCTACGAGACCACTGTGAGCTCTACTAGCTTTCCCCTCTTCCCGAGTAGTCTTCCCACCCCGCTGTAGCCGTGCTAGCAACCGTACCGAGCACCGCCGTCCGCCATGGACGCCGGGCATGGCGCTGCCGTGCCGCTCCGCTCAAGCCAACGAGCCTAGCGAGCTCCTAGATGTACCAGGAGGCCGCAGATCCCCTTAGCTGGCCTCGCCGTACCCTGCAGCACCCCGCGCCGCTCGGGGCCGAACTCCGGCCGCCGCCCAACTCGCCGATGCCGCCGCTACAGCCCGCCTCGCGACCTGTTACCGCCTCCGCTGGATGCGCGGGAGCACGGGCTCCCTCCTGGTGGCCTCAGCGCACCCAGCCGCTGCCCCTAGTGCCACTCCGGCGAGCCTCCGCCGCGAGATGTGGTCGCCGGCGCATAGTCCGATGACGCTGACGTCGTAGGATTAGATTAGGTGCTAATCACCTAGTTAATCAACCCCTAGTCGATGACATGTGGGACCCGCACTGTTAGAGACACAACTAAAGATAAATAACCCCTGTTAACCCCCTGAGTCAATGACAGGTGGAGCCCACCAGTCAGATTTGACTTTGGTCAATGCTGACGTCACAGTGACGTAGTGCTGACGTCGTAAATCATTTTCTGGATTAAAAATAACTCAGTAATTCCAGAAAATGTCTAAAACTTCTAAAATTCATAGAAATTCAACTGTAACTCCAAATGAAATAATTTATATATGAAAAATTATCAGAAAAATCCAATCTATCCATCTATACCATTTTCATGCATGTTAGAACAACTTATGCCTACCGTTTAGGACAAATCATATAAATGGCATTTGAATTTCACATATGGAGTTTGGATTTGAACTTAGGGTTCAAGCCAACTTCATTTAAATTGTCACTAGTTGCATTAGCTCAAACCACAGCATATTGCCATGTCATGATCATGCATCATATTGTTGCATTGCATTGATTGTGTTCTTCCATGTTTGCCGGTATTCGCCCCCTCTCAGTAGACGACGTTCCGACAATGAATTCGATGACACCGATGAAGAACTATATTATCTTCGGAAGTGCCAGGCAAGCAAAAAAAACCCTTGTTCATTCCGATACAATCCCACTTTCTCGCTCCTGCTCTATTTTACTGCATTAGGACAACAACGATACAACTGTTATTTGCTGCGGTAGTTGAACCCCTTTATCCTCTGCATGACCTGTCATTGCCACAGTAAATAGATGAAACCCACTAGCATGAGTAGGAGTTGTTTGAGCCCTGATGTGCCTACTCATTCATGTTTGTTTGTCATGCCTGCTATTGCTTAGAGTTGTGTCAGGTCTGATTCATCAGGGATGAATTGGAGGTGTGTGAACATGTCCTACCGTGTGTGAGCTAAGTGTGTGAACACGATTTGGTAAAGGTAGCGGTGAGAGGCCATGTAGGAGTACATGGTGGGTTGTCTCATTGCAACCGTCCTCAGGAACCGAGTTCTGTGTTTGTGATCCATGATCAGTTACTACCACACATTGGGCTCCGGGCGCTCCAAGCTCTCTCGACTTATTAATCAACTTGATCTCTGTCCAGGAGTTGCAACTAGTTTCTGGTGTTTGTAGGTAGTGTTAGTAGTCTACCAAGTGGCACCCGGTACAGGTGGGCTTGGGACAGATTAGGCACAGTGGCCCGGTGTACCAAGTGGCACCCGGATGGTGGACTTGGGAACCCTGCACACATCGTTTGGGGCCGTGAGCGACACCCCGGCCGGATCTCCTTGCGGATGGAACCCGAATAGGCGATAAACCTGGACGAGAGACTTGTGTGGTTAGTCAGGTCGTGGCTGACACCCTCGCTGGGCTTCCGCTTGAAGGTTGCCGAGTACATGTCGTGTAAACGGCGGTAAGTGGTGAGAGCGTGTGTGAAGAAGTACACCCCTGCAGGGTTAACATCATCTATTCGAATAGCCGTGTCCGCGGAAAAGGACTTCTGGGTTGCCTGTACAGTTCATAGACAAGTGAAAGTGGATACTCTAAAATGCGCAAGATAAGCGTGAGTGCTATGGATGGCATTCTCGTAGGGAGACGGGAGCGGATCCATAGTGGTGTATTGATATGGTGAATATGTGGACTCGTGTGCGCCACCTCAAAAGAGTTACTTGCAGTCGTAGTTCAGGTTAGCCACCGAGTCAAAGCTGGCTTGCTGCAGTCAACCTCCACCATCCCCTTTTGTTGATAATGATGCATATGTAGTTAGTTCTGATGTAAGTCTTGCTGGGTACATTTGTACTCACGTTGCTTAATTTATGTTTTTGCAGAGAGACTTCAGTCTCGCTAGTAGTTCCACGTGGACTTCGACGTTTAGCTTGTTACCTCAGCTACGATCTTGTGCCCTCGGCAGGATCTGGTAGATAGTCAGGCTTCTCAGCCTTTTTTATTTCTAGATGTCTGTACTCAGACATGTTAAGCTTCCGCTTGTGCTTTGCCTTGTATGCTCTGATTGTTGGGTCATGAGACCCATGTTTGTAATACCTCGCTCCTCGGAGCCTAATGAATAAAATACTTGAGTCATAGAGTCATGTTGTGATGTCATGTTGTATTTGCACATATCGGGCATATTGTGTGTATGTTATTGAAATGCTTGGTATGTGTGGGATCTGACGACCTAGTTGTTCATCCTTAGTAGCCTCTCTTATCGGGAAATGTCTCCTAGTATTTCCACTGAGCCTGGTAGCTTGCTACTTCTCCGGAACACTTAGGCTGGCTGGCATATGTCCTTCTTCGTTCCTGTGTCTGTCCCTTCGGGGAAATGTCACGCGATGAATACCGGAGTCCTGTTAGCCCGCTACAGCCCAGTTCACCGGAGTCCTGTTAGCCCAGTGCTACAGCCTGGATTCACTCGCTGATGACCGACACGTTCGGGTCATGGATGTCTGTCCCTGTAAGTTTGTGCCACTTTGGGTTTACGACTAGCCATGTCAGCCCGGGCTCCTTATCACATGGATGCTAGCGACACTATCATATACGTGTGCCAAAAGGCGCAAACGGTCCCGGGCAAAGGTAAGGCGGCACCCGTGGGAATACTGTGCGTGAGGCTGCAAAGTGATATGAGGTGTTAGATGCTAGATCGATGTGGCATTGAGTCGGGGTCCTGACAAGCCTAGTGCTGGAGCGGGCAAAACTTGTGCTGCAATCGGCGACAGAGATAGCTATGACCGGCGTCAGCAGTGTTGCGAGGGCGGTAGTGTCAGCCATTTTTGTTGCAACTGTGGTCATGGATGCTGGAACCAGCCAACGCCCGTATTGCTACCGGCGCGACAGCTGTTTTTTTTTTGGGAATCCATGATGGTTGGTGTTTTGCTACAACCAGCGTTGGGATTTTTGCTACAACCGACAGCGGTTTTTGCTAGGGCCGGCACATGTAGATGTTGGAGACGACAAGGGGCACATGGTGCTGCAACTGGCACCCACCGGCGCCAAAGACGACGCGCTGCTTTGTCGTCGCGAGCAACCGTGATAGATGAGGTTGTTGTGAGGCGTGACCCAGCCGCTAGTCGAAGGTGGATACATGCACCGCTTTGGATGTGCTGCGAGGGGCTTTCTTCCCTGGCACTTCAAGCAGCGCTGCGAGCATCCACGTCGATGATTTGAGTTGGGGCGGCGAGCTAGTATTATGCAGCAGCGAGGAAGCGAGCGGCGCCATGAACGTCGAGTTGTTCCTACAACGAACTGTGGCAGGGACAACACGCTCTCGGGCACTGCATTGTCTAATATCGAGATGAGGGAAGAAATATGATGACGCGGGTCAAATCACACGGCTACTCGATGTCCGATCGAAATTTGGGCTGATCGACTGGCAAGCGCTGTCCATATGACATTGTCTTCCTTAAGTTGGCTCGCAAGATGGAATGCAAGCCGCTGCTGCCGCATTTCTTTGTATGGTTTTTGTGAGTTAACATAGTAAAGATGCAGTTGCTCATACATATTCACGTACGCTCATCCCTATAAACATACGCGCACGCTATCCCTATAAGCGCCTCCGAGTGACCGAGTCGGCACATCATTTGTGATTGTTGAACTCGCCACAGACGCCTTCATAATCGACATGAACATCTTCTTCCCGTTGAACTCGCATCATCGAAAGACTTTAAATAAATTCAGAAAAATCTAAGCATCAATGTCATAGTTTAGAACTTCGATCCTGATAGGTTAAAGATATTACGGTCCTTCTAACCATCCAATCACAAATTTTGGTTTGCTCTCTTCACCGTGATTGTTCAAGATTACAATGTCTAAATCTCATGGTTTACTCGTCGCAGTATGTCTAAATCACACATTTCCTTCATTCAAAAGATATAATCACACAAAAATCTCTTCGATTGCCGCATTTCCTTCGTTCTAAAAAAGAATTTACATACTGCGACGTTCCATCGACGCGACAAAACCGAAGAGCGAACCGAGCACGATCGACGGCCGCCGTCACCCGGCAAATGTTTCCGCCGGCGGTGCGGCGCCACCGTTCCCCGGCTGCTGCCGCTCGAACTCCTGCACGAGCTCGGCGTCCACGTTCTCCGCGGGCTCCCACGTCGCCTCCTCGATGTCCACCCACTTGACGAGGTACTCCCACTTGCCGTCCCCGTCGCCGTCCGCCGCCTGCCTCCTGTCCACGACGGCCTCCGCGACGCCCTACTCCAGCCCGGCCTCGAAGTCCTTCACCAGGTCCTCCGCCACCCACGGCGCTTTAACCCACTCCCGGTCGCCGCCGTCGCGCCACTCCACCAAGTACTCCCGCCACTTGCCCTCGCCGCGCCCGTCCACCACCTTCTCGACCTCGCCCCACTCGTACACCGCCTTCTCCAGCTCCTTCGCGGCCGCCTCGAGCGCCTGGCGCCGCTCGAACGCCGCCGGGACGCCCTTGGGCGTCGCGGCCAGCACCTCCTGCACCAGCTCCAGCGGCGTCCGGCCCTTCCCGTCGGGGCCCTCTGCGTCAGCGCCCAGCTCCAGCAGAGCGCGCACGCCCGTCGCGCGGCCGTACCCCGCCGCGATGTGCAGCGGCGTCAGCCCGCCGCCCGCGCGCTCCGCGTGGCCCACGTCCGCCCCCGCCTCCGCGAGCAAGCGCAGGCACTCCTCCGACCCGAGCCCCGCCGCGAAGTGCATCGCCGTGCGCCCCTGCGCGTCCTCGGCGTCCGGGTCCCGCCGCAGCGCCTCGTCCGCCAGCAGCGCGCCCAGCGCATCCGCGTCGGCCTTCTTGGCGGCATCCCACCACGGCGTCTCGTACTCCGCCACCACGTCCGCGGCTATCGCCTCCGCCGGGATCCAGGTCGGCTCGTGCCCGTCTTTCCACTCGACGAGGTACTCCGTGGCGGTGACGGTGGTGGCCGAGCCGTCCTCCGCGAACACCGCGTTCTTGACGGTTCGGCTGGAGACGATGCGGTCCACCTCTCCGTACCCCTCCTCGTCTTCTTCATCGCCCCCCTTGCTTGCTGCCGCGGTTCTTGAGTTGGTCTGGTCCTGGAACAGCGCGGCGGCGGCGAGGCGGCGCTTGGGTGCGCGAGGACGGCGAGGGACGGTGATGGAGAGGTACTGGGTTCTGTGAGCAGCCGGGTTCGGGGCTTTGAGGCGAGAAAGGGATGGATGTCGCAGGACGGCCTCCATTGGGGCGGGAGGAGGCTTGTGGCCGGTGACTGATGCGCGCGTGTGGAGGGGGAAGATGATGGGTCTGGTTCAGAGGATAAGGCGATAGGGTTCTGAATTTTCCAGGCAAATCTGAGCTGTTCATCGTGCAATGAACGGTAGAGATAGTTTATTAATTACTCCCTCTGCAAAGAAATACTCCCTCCGTTCCGATTTACTCGTCGTGGTTGAACTAAAACCACGACGAGTAAATCGGAACGGAGGAAGTATAAAGGTGTTTGTAAAGAAATATAAGGGTGTTTACATAACTAAAATAGTGATTTAAATGCTTTTATAATTTTCTAAAAAATGCTTTTATATTTCTTTACGGTGGGAGTATCTTATTAATTTTTTTAGCTTCAAGGTGTTACGTTTTATTGAGGGCGAGCACTAAGCACTAGCCGGCTGATCCGGGGACCTGCCGCCTCGCTAGTCACCTGACTGAATCATGCGTAACCGATGAAATTCTAAGGCCAACTCCAGCCGGAGACCCCATCCCGTCCGGCCCCGTTCGTTTGAGGCAAAACGAACAAACCAGACGGCCCAACGCGCGACGGCCTGGACCCATCTGGTCCGTTTTGTGTCCGGGCCGACCCATTTCGAGCGATCGCGGTGGACAGCAAACAACCGCGTTGCTCGTTCGTGTCGGGGCCGCGTGGCAGGCGGCCACCTACCTCCCACAGCCCGACATTAATGCGCACACGCGGTCGGCCCCACCTGTCATCCGCCCAGGCGAACGGTCGCCGTTCTTCTTAAATGGGAAGCCGTGGACCGGTCGCAGTCCACACTCCCCACTCCAGCCCGTGCTGCCTCCTCGAAACCCGACACGGCCCAAACCAGCTCTCCCTCTCCCCGTCCTAAATCTCGCCGCCGGTCGCCTCGCAGCCATGGTGTTCTGGAACACCGGCTGCAAGGGGAGGCACGACCGCGAGGCTTGCTCATCCTCGGGCCACCGCAGCCGCGGTGTCAAAGAGGAGCCCGCAACACCACCGTGTCGGGCCCCCGGGCCGCCCGAATTCTCCATCGCACCCACGGCCACCGGCGCGCGCGACCGGCATACATCCATGGCACTACATCAACGTGGATGTATGCCGGTGTTATTGGGAGACGAGGACGCCGCTTCCCTGGAGCGACGCGCATCTCCCCAATAACTGGCATCTCTCCGCCGACCGGGTGCCGATCCCGCCGGTCCCGACGAGCGGCCGTGCTCGGCGCCAGGAGACCGAGCGTCGCCGCCGCCTCCTCCCCGACGACCTCTTCTACGACCCCAGGTCTGCCCCCGACTCCGAGCTCTGGGACACATTGTTAAGGGACGAGCACGACGTGCGGCGCGCCTCCTTCTTCGCCGGCTGAAAGTGCGTTATATCGACTAGAAGGGGGTGAATAGGCGATTTTTATGAATTCTTCACTAAGGAGTTTGCTGGTGAGGAAATTCCTAAATGAAGAACTACTTGCAGCGGAATAAGTACTCAAAAGTAAACATAGCTGAACACACGCATAGTCATCATGATGAGATGAAGACCAACACAGAGTATAGAAAGCGTAAGCACAGGATGACACAAGATGAAGACGGACAGACTGAAGAAATTGAACTGAGAAAATTGAGAAAGTCTTCAGTCAAAGTCTTCAAACAGATATGAACAAGCACACAACAATAGAAATGAGGAAATGAAATAGTTGAGGAAATAGAACCAGTAAGCTCGGTGAAGACAATGATTTGGTAGACCAGTTCCAACTGCTGTCTTAGTTATACATCTGGTTGGAGCGGCTGAGTATTTAAACTCGAGGACACACACTCCCGGACACACAGTCCTCATCGTATTCTCCTTGAGCTAAAGTCACACAGACCTCGCTCAATCACTCGTGGTAAGTCTTCATGTGACTTCCGGACCTTCACAAACTTGGTCACTCGGTGATCCACAATTCCTCTTGGATGCTCTAGACCTTGACGCCTAACCGTCTGGAAGAAGCACAGTCTTCAAAGGTAACAAGCATCGGATCCACGCAGGATCAATCTCTTAAGTGATGCTCAATCACTTTGGGGTTTTGAAGGTTTGGGTTTGGGTTTTCCTCACTTGATGATTTTCGCTCAAAGTCCTCGGAGGATAGGATGCTCTCAAATGACAAGTGTCAGTTTCTCTCGGAGAAGCCAACCAGCTAGTGGTTGTAGGGGGCGGCTATTTATAGCCTAGGGAGCAGCCCGACATGATAAGACATAAATGCCCTTGTCTGATATGATCGTTAGGTGGGTAGATATTTTGGGACAGCTGGCACGTAGCACAGCAACGGTCGGAATTTTGGCTCTCAAATTCCTCAGGGCTATCATGTTCCTCACTGTGTAGGCAATCCGCACTGGCGAATTCCTAACTCCTCAGTCAGAACAAATTCCTCAGAGACCAGAAGAACTTCACCTCTGTCACTGAAGAATATGACTGAACTGTATGAGATTTCCAATGGCTTCACTCGAAGGGATTGGTAGGTGTAGGATTTTGAGTTGAGCATCACATGGAAATTTTTCATTAGTATTTCCTCGACCCCCTTTAACAGTACGGTGTTTCCTATGACTCAAGAAAGAGAAAATGAAACTATAAAAACAAGAGTCTTCACGCTTCATGTTCCTCGAATGATTACCGAGTCTTCAAGGTCACACCAATTTCTTCACTTTCAAAGTCTTCAGAAAGTCTTCAGAAATCCAAAGTCTTCAGTCGAAGAACTTCATTTTTAGGGGTCGACTTTCTCTATAAATATCAAACTCCTCATAGACTTATAGACCTGTGTATACTCACAAACACATCAGTCCCTTAACCTAGAAGTCTTCAATACACCAAAATCACTAAGGGGCACTAGATGCACTTACACCGGCACCTTGCCGGGGCTGCGGCAGCCACGTCCAGAGCGTAAAGCGGCTGCTCCCCAGGTGCGCGGGCATAGGCTGGTGCACGGCCTCACACCCACGCCGTCGCCTTCATCATCTCCGTCGCCACCACCTCCTCCTCGCATGACAAAGGAGGAGGAGGTCCGACTCATGCAACGTGTCATGGAGGACTCCATGAAGACGCACGATGAGCGCCAATGGGAGGGCCTCGAGGAGATGATGGCCCTCTCTGCGCCGGCGACGTTGCCATCCCCGAGCTGGAGATGGTGGACGATGAGGAGGAGGTAAACAAGGATCAGCCCATCGCCGCCTTCCACCCGGGACCGGTGGGCCAGGGGTGGAGCTGGTCGTGCAGGACTCTGGAGATGGCCGACGCCGTGGGGGGCGTGAACTGGTGCCCCATGCCGCCGCGATCACCGAAGCGAGAGGCATTGCCACGGGAGGAGGTGGTGCAGGCACCTCGCGCCTTCCAGCCTGCCCTCGTGTACCAGGTACTGCCGTCCCACCTCTGGACACCGCCGGACTACGTCGTCCTCGTCAGCGATGACGAAGACAACGGTGGCCACTGAGAAGACGGTGACAGCCACGGCAGGAGCGCGCGGGTGGCGGATTTCTTTTGTTTTTTTATGTTAATTATGTCTATGTGGACCATGGAACTTGGCCGTTTTGAGGCCGTGATGTTTAATTATGTTTTATGTTTTTATGTTTGCGTTTATTTTATTTTTTTCGGCATTTCATTTTAGTTTTCGTTTTTTATTATGCTACAAACTCAGCAAAAAAACCTCCGCTTGCAGCACCCGCCTCGCCCCCTCTTGCGGCACGGCGTCGACTACCACTTTAGCTACATGTCAGCTTACTGACTTCTACATTTTGGGTCAGTCGATTTTTTAACCGTTGATTGCTGCTCCAAGATGCGTGCTAGTTGTTTTTTCCTGTTGTGTGTGATGTCCTGTATTGGGCTGGATGTTTTCTAATTGACCCCTATTTTGGGTAAGTCCATTTCTTGTTGGGCTGAAGCCTGTTACGTGTTTTCTTATTGGGTTGTTTATGTGCGTATTTGCTTTTGTTTTTTGTCGGTTTTTATGGATATATTTTGGATGTTGGGTGAATACAAAATAAATACATGTAAGTAATTTATAATATGTGTATAGATTCTAATTCTGTGAAAAATGCACTATTATGTGCTTATTTCTTACATACTATTAAAATAGTACAGCTTCATTATAATTGTATTTTCTGTTAAGTTCCACTACCATATGCATATTATTGAAAGCATAATTGTCTGTATATATTGTGTGTAAATTTTATTATTGTTTGATTATTTTATAATTTATTTTTTCTTAAAGGGTAATACCAATGCAACTAACTCATTCTTACTTGGAAAACTTCATTATTCTGACTTTGTTGTAGTAATTATTTCATATTTTTTTCTGACGGGTAATACCAAAACCACTAATTCATTTTTCTCTTACAAAACTTCATTATTTTGTTTCTGATTTAGTGTTTGTTTCATTTTCTTTCTTTTCTTAATGGTAATACCAATGTCACTAATTCGTTCCTTCTTAAGAAACTTTCTTTTTGGTGAGAATTCTACTATTATATACTTATTCTTGCATATTATAAAAAATGCAATTTCTGCGTAAATCGTGTGCAAATTTCTCTTTTTTAATTTTTGTTTTCTGTGTCTATGCATTTTTCCTTTTCTACTTTTCTTTCTTTTCTTGGTTATTTTTTATTTTTTGTGGGTTTATGGCTGAGTGTAATTATATACATATAAATACTATATCATATGTGCCAAAAATTAATGATTATATAATTATTTTTGCATATTACGATAAAGTGCAATTTGATGCATAGTTGTGCGCAATTTTTTTATTTTGTTTCTTCTTAAAGGAACTGCATTATATCAGTTACACTATGTGTAAATTATAGTAGAATTCAAAAAATGCACTATTATATGCTTATTCTGACTTTGTTGTAGTAATTATTTCATATATTTTTTTTGACGGGTAATACCAAAACCACTATTTCATTTTTCTCTTACAAAACTTCATTATTTTGTTTCTGATTTAGTGTTTGTTTCATTTTCTTTCTTTTCTTAATGGTAATACCAATGTCACTAATTCATTCCTTCTTAAGAAACTTTCTTTTTTGTGAGAATTCTACTATTATATACTTATTCTTGCATATTATAAAAAAAGTGCAATTTCTGCGTAAATCGTGTGCAAATTTCTCTTTTTTAATTTTTGTTTTCTGTGTCTATGCATTTTTCCTTTTCTTCTTTTCTTTCTTTTATTGGTTATTTTTTATTTTTTGTGGGTTTCTGGCTGAGTGTAATTATATACATATAAATACTATATAATGTGTGCCAAAAATTAATGATTATATGATTATTTTTGCATATTACGATAAAGTGCATTTTGATGCATAGTTGTGCGCAATTTTTTTCATTTTGTTTCTTCTTAAAGGAAGTGCATTATATCAGTTACACTATGTGTAAATTATAGTAGAATTCAAAAAATGCACTAGTATATGCTTACTCTTTGCATATTTCAAAAAGTACTATATCTGTGCAAATTGTGTGCAAGTTTCAAAAGCTTTTTTCTTTTTCTTTCCTTTATTGGTTATTTTTTGTTTTTGTGGGTTTTGGCTAAGTGTAATTATATGCATACAAATAATATATAATATGTGCCCAAATTTCCTAATTATATGATTATTTTTGCATATTACGAAATTTTATGCAAAAATAATCATATAATCAGGAAATTTGGGCACATATTATATATTATTTGTATGCATATAATTACAATTTGAGGACAATTTGAGTGCAAAGTTGTGCGCAAGTTTTTTATTTCTTTCTTCTTAAATACATAGATTATTTCAGTTACACTTTGCGTAAACTATAGTAGAATGTGAAATGTATTATTATATGCTTATTCTTTGAATATTTCAAAAAGTGCAATATCAGTGCAAATTGTGTGCATGTTTTGAAAGTTTTTTCTTTTTTCTTTTTTCTTTTCTTTACTGGTTATTTCTTTGTTGGTTTTTGGATGAGTGTAATTATATGCATACAAATAATATATAATGAGTGCCCAAATTTTATAATAATATGATTATTTTTGCATATTACGATAAAGTGCAACTTGAGTGCAAAGTTGTGCGCAAGTTTTTTTATTTTCTTTCTTCTTAAAGAAATATATTATTTCAGTTATGCTTTGTGTAAATTATAATAGAATGTGAAAATTGCACTATTATATGCTTATCTTTGCATATTTCAAAAAGTGTAATCTCAGTGCAAATTGTGTGCAAGTATTGAAAGTTTTTTCTTTTTTCTTTTTTCTTTTCTTTATTGGTTATTTCTTTGTTGGTTTTTGGATGAGTGTAATTATATGCATACAAATAATATATAATGAGTGCCCAAATTTTATGATTATATGATTATTTTTGCATATTACGATAAAGTGCAATTTGAGTGCAAAGCTGTGCGCAAGTTTTTTTCTTTCTTCTTAAAGAAATATATTATTTCAGTTATGCTTTGTGTAAATTATAATAGAATGTGAAAATTGCACTATTATATGCTTATCTTTGCATATTTCAAAAAGTGTAATCTCAGTGCAAATGTGTGCAAGTTTTGAAAGTTTTTTTCTTTTTTCTTTTTTCTTTTCTTTATTGGTTATTTCTTTGTTGGTTTTTGGATGAGTGTAATTATATGCATACAAATAATATATAATGTGTGCCCAAATTTCATTATTATATCATTATTTTTACATATTACGATAAAGTGCAATTTGAGTGCAAAGCTGTGCTCATTTTTTTATTTTCTTTCTTCTTAAAGAAATATATTATTTCAGTTACGCGTTGTATAAATTATAATAGAATGCGAAAAATGCACTATTATATGCTTATCTTTGCATATTTCAAAAAGTGCAATCTCAAGGCAAATTGTGTGCAAGTTTTGAAAGTTTTCTTTTTCATTTCTTTCTTCTTAAAGTGTTTTGTACTTTCCTATAAAATTTCATTATGTTGATATCGTTTTTTAAAAGATTATACCAATGCCACGAATTCTAGAAAACTTCATTTTCTATGTTTTTATTTCATTTCTAGTTCTCTTTTAACTTCTTTTGTAAGGATAATGCCGATGTCACTAATCCATTACTTTTTAGAATACACTTTTTTGCGGAAATCTCACTATATTATGCTCAATTTTGCATAGTAGTACTACATTTTCCATATATTTGTATGTATAAAAATAAATATATGTGAGAGCTATTCATCGGTGAGATTGCACATGTATAAAAATAAATATACATGTGTAAGATTGCACATATAACGACTAACCATTGCATGCAAATATGTGTGAGAGTGCTATTCATTGATCATCTTTTTTTAGTCCATTAATTGGCCATTTACAAAGCCTTGGCCAATACTATACTGCCGTACCGGACTAGAGCAGCCCATGATCCAGCTGTGGGCTTGTGCAGACGCTGGGTGGCATTGGCTGGCATTGTGCGGATGCTGCATAATTGACTGAAACTGAGTTTGGGTCAATCGACTCACCCCCAATACTCATTTCAGTCGATTGAGTGGTAGCCCGTCCCGTCGACAACAATCAGAGGAGGAAGATGCGGGTCGCCCCCATGCAGAAGCTCACGACACCTTGCAACACCCCAGGCAGACAGCGCCCCCACCGCCAGTGTTCACAACAGGACGCATGTCCCTTGTAGTAGCAGGCCTCCAACTTGTAGCATCTGCCTTGGCTTTGAGCCGGTGGAGGCCACGTTGTAGCATCGGTCTTTGGCTTTCAGCGCCGGCCACAAACCTAGTCACCTTTGTTTGGAGGCATACACTGATACGGAATAGGGCAGTCTTCTGAACCTTGTCGTTGTAGCATTGCCGGCTTGCATTTAACATGCACACTGCGGGGTGCATTCGTCATTGCAGCATAGACACCTCTTATGCAACAATAGTGCCCTCTGATGTTGGCTGGCCTTGCGTGGCCAGTTGCCAGCTTGCTGAAGAGGCGCTGCCTGCGGCCGTAAGGCGATGCGATAACGGTGTGCTTTGAAGGGACATATATCTAGTGCCTTGCCCACAGCAAGGCACGGCGTAACTGGCGGTCAACCAAGGGGGCGGCTTAGATCGAATACTATAGCATAGAACACTATTGACGGGGTACTGTAGCACATACCATTGTAGGTGGGGTACTGTAGATCGGACACTGTAAGATTGCCACTGTTCACGCATTTCTGACCGTTGATTCTGGATCGGACAGTGTGGAGAGGGGGCCCAGTCACCGTAGTGTTCATCGGTGCCTTGCTCACAACAAGGCACTGGATCTCATTCTGCTTTGAAGCAATGGATTGTCGCATGCAGCTATTGTGGCAGTGTAGTCGGTGTTACGATGTGGTGGGTAGCGACAAGTGAAAGGATCGATATATTTGACTAGAGGGGGGTGAATAGGCAACTAACAATTTTTTGCTTTTCTTTACCAAATTAAACTTTGCATCGAAGTAGGTTGTCTAGATATGCAACTAGGTGAGCAACCTATATGATGCAACAACAACAAGCACACAAGAAAGCAAGGGATACAACACAAATAAGCTTGCACAAGTAAAGGCACGATATAACCAAGAGCGGAGCCGGTGAAGACGAGGATGTGTTACCGAAGTTCCTTCCTTTTGAAGGGAAGTACGTCTCTGTTAGAGTGGTGTGGAGGCACAATGCTCCCCAAGAAGCCACTAGGGCCACCGTATTCTCCTCATGCCCTCACACAATGCGAGATGCCATGATTCCACTATTGGTGCCCTTGAAGGCGGCGACCGAACCTTTACAAACAAGGTTGGGGCAATCTCCACAACTTAATTGGAGGCTCCCAATGACACCACGAAGCTTCACCACAATGGACTATGGCTCCGAGGTGACCTCAACCGTCTAGGGTGCTAAAAAACCCAAGAGTAACAAGATCCGCTAGGGATTAGTGGGGGAATCAAATTTCTCTTGGTGGAAGTGTAGATCGGGGCCTTCTCACCCAATCCCGAGCATATCAACAAGTTTGATTGGCTAGGGAGAGAGATCGGGTGAAAATGGAGCTTGGAACAACAATGCAGCTTAGGGATGGAAGAGGTGGTCAACTAGAGGAAGAAGACACCCCTTATATAGTGGAAAGACAAATCCAACCATTATCCACTTAACCAGCCCGCGACCTGCGGTACTACCGCCCCAGACTAGCAGTACTACCGCAAGGGCTCACGGTACTACCGCGGCGGACCGCGGTACTACCGCTGCTACGACAGGAGCTAGTCCAGGCCTGAGTGATACGTCTCCAAAGTATCTATAATTTTTGAATGTTCCATGCTATTATATTACCCCTTTTGGATGTTTATGGGCTTTATTTTACACATTTATATCATTTTTTGGGACTAGCCTATTAACCGGAGGCCCAGCCCAGAATTGTTGTTTTTTTTGCCTATTTCAGTGTTTCATAGAAACAAAATATCAAACGGAGTCCAAACGGAATGAAACCTTCGGGAACGTGATTTTCTCACTGAACGTGATCCAGGAGACTTGGACCCTACTCCAAGGAACAAAAGAGGCGGTCACGAGGGTGGGGGGCGCCCCCCTGGGCGCGCCCCCTACCTCGTGGGCCCCCTGTTGCTCCACCGACATACTCCTTCCTCCTATATATACCTACGTACCCTCAACAGATCAAAAGGAGAGCCAAAACCTAATTCCACCGCCGCAACTTTCTGTATCAACGAGATCCCATCTTGGGGCCTGTTTCGGAGCTCCGCCGGAGGGGGCATCCACCACGGAGGGCTTCTACATCAACACCATAGCCCCTCCGATGAAGTGTGAGTAGTTTACTTTAGACCTTCGGGTCCATAGCTAGTAGCTAGATGGCTTCTTCTCTCTTTTTCGATCTCAATACAATGTTCTCCCCCTCTCTTGTGGAGATCTATTCGATGTAATCTTCCTTTTGTGGTGTGTTTGTTGAGACCGATGAATTGTGGGTTTATGTTCCAGTTTATCTATGAATAATATTTGAATCTTCTCTGGATTCTTTTATGTATGATTGAGTTATCTTTGCAAGTCTCTTCGAAATATCCGTTCGGTTTGGCCGACTAGATTGGTAGTTCTTGCAATGGGAGAAGTGTTTAGCTTTGGGTTCAATCTTGCGGTGTCCTTTCCCAGTGGCAGAAGGGGCAGCAAGGCACGTATTGTATTGTTGCCATCGAGAATAACAAGATGGGGTTTTTATCATATTGCATGAATTTATCCCTCTACATCATGTCATCTTGCTTAAGGCGTTACTCTGTTTTTAACTTAATACTCTAGATGCATGCTGGATAGCGGTTGATGAGTGGAGTAATAGTAGTAGATGCAAAATCCTTTTGGTCTACTTGTCTTGGACGTGATGCCTATATACATGATCATACCTAGATATACTCATAACTATGCTCAATTCTGTCAATTGCTCAACAGTAATTCGTTCACCCACCGTAGAATACTTATGCTCTTGAGAGAAGCCACTAGTGAAACCTATGGCCCCCGGGTCTATTCTCATCATATCAATCTCCATTACTTTAATACTTGCTTTGTTTTTACTTTGCCTTTTACTTTTTACTTTGCATCTCTATATCAAAAATACCAAAAATATATTATCTCTCTATCAGATCTCACTTTCGCAAGAGGCCGTGAAGGGATTGACAACCCCTTTATCGCGTTGGTTGCGAGTTCTCAGTTTGTTTGTGTAGGTGCGTGGGACTTTTGAGGAGCCTCCTACTGGATTGATACCTTGGTTCTCAAAACTGAGGGAAATACTTACGCTACACTTTTCTGCATCACCCTCTCCTCTTCGAGCAAAACCAACGCAAGCTCAAGACGAAGCAAGAAGAATTTCTGGCGCCGTTACCGGGGAGGTCTTCGCTCAAGTGAAGACATACCAAGTACCCATCACAAACCCATCTCCCTCGCATTTACATTATTTGTCTCTCGTTTTCCTCTTTCCCACTTCACCCTTGCCGTTTTATTCGCCCTCTCTTTCCCAATCTCCTCCTCTTTTTTCCGTTGCCTTTTTCCTCGTCCGTTTGTTTGCTCGTATGTTGGATTGCTTGTTTGTCGCGATGGCTCTACCTAGATTTGGTGATCTTCACCTTAAAAGGCTAGAGGAGATCGAAAGCAATGTCAGAAAGTTTATGGTTTTGCAATTTGAGCATAATAATTTCTTTAGAAACGAGCTTAAGGAACAAAAAAGTTTTATGAGTTATATGAATAAAGAACTCGACGATATGTCTAAAGAATTTGATGGTATAAGAGCCCAAATTGCTCGTCTTGAAAAGATGACCGCTGAAATTTCGGATATGCAGGCTACCTTAGTCAATAAGATGGCCGCTAAACCGAATTCCTATGAAAATAATGATGAGGATCTTAAAGTTATTGATGCGTCTCCGATTAGATCTATGTTTTGCAAGATGAATTTTGATGATTATGGGAGTGGTGATGAATCCACTTTGCCAAGAAGGCGTCCCAAAAATTCGGAGTCTTTAGATCTTAATGCTAAATTTGGTAAAGGAGAGATTGGAGAATCCTCAAGTTCTAATAATATTGAACCTACGATCTCGGATTTCAATGAATTTGATTATGATAATTGCTCTTTAAAAGGTTGTATTTCCTTGTTGCAATCCGTTGTTAATTCTCCTCATGCTTATAGTCAAAATAAAGCTTTTACCAAACATATCGTTGATGCCTTGATGCAATCTTATGATGAAAAACTGAATTTGGGAGTTTCTATACCTAGAAAACTTAATTATGAGTGGGAACCTACTATAAAGATTAGAATTAAATATTATGAGTGTTTTGCTTTGTGTGATTTGGGTGCTAGTGTTTCCACGATTCCGAAAACTTTATGTGATATTCTAAGTTTCCATGATCTTTATGATTGCTCTTTAAATTTGCACCTTGCGGATCCCACCGTTAAAAAGCCTATGGGAAGGATCAATGATGTTCTTATTATTGCAAATAGAAATTTGGTGCCCGTAGATTTTATCGTTCTTGATATAGATTGCAATCTTTCTTGCCCTATTATTCTTGGTAGACCTTTCCTTAGAACGATTGGTGCGATTATTGATATGAAGGAAGGGAACATTAGATTCCAATATCCTTTAAAGAAAGGCATGGAGCACTTTCCAAGAAAGAAAGTCAAATTACCTTATGAATCTATCATGCGTGCTACTTATGAATCTAGTGCCAAACATGGCACTAGTTAGATCTATCCTTGCTTTTATGCCTAGCTAGGGGCGTTAAACGATACCGCTAGTTGGGAGGCAACCCAATTTTTCTTTATGTTTTTTTGTTTTTGCTTCTGTTTAGGAATAAATAATCCATCTAGCCTCTGTTTAGATGTGGTTTTATGTTTTAGTTAGTGTTTGTGCCAAGTAGAACCTATAGGATAACCGACGATGATAGTTGATTTGATTCTGCTGAAAAACAGAAACTTTGCACGCATGAATATAATTTTGTTAAATCACAGGAACGTTCCTTTGCGTTGATTCTTCTTGCTGCTGTTCAATAGACAAATTTTCCAGGACTTCCTATTTTGGTAGGATTTTTATAGTTCCAGAAGTTTGCGTTGGTTACAGATTGCTACAGACTGTTCTGTTTTTGACGGATTCTGTTTTCCGTGTGTTGTTTGCTTATTTCAATGCATCTATGGCTAGTAAATTAGTTTATGAACCATAAAGAAGTTGGAATGCAATAGGTTTAACACCAAAATAAATAAAGAATGAGTTCATGGCAGTACCTTATGTGGTGGTTTTGTTTTCTTTCACTAACGGAGCTTACAAGATTTCCTGTTGAGTTTTGCGTTGTGAACTTTTCAAGTTTTGGGTAAAGCTTTTATGGACTATGGAATAAAGGGTGGCAAGAGCCTAAGCTTGGGGATGCCCATGGAACCCCAAGATATTCAAGAGTAGCCTAAATCCTAAGCTTGGGGATGCCCCGGGAAGGCATCCCCTCTTTCGTCTTCGTTCATTGCTAACTTTGCTTGGAGCTATATTTTTATTCGCCACATGATATGTGTTTTGCTTGGAGCGTCATGTATTATATTAGTATTTGCTTGTTAGTTTTCCACAATAATCCTTGCTGTACACAACTTTTGGGAGAAGCCTATTTGATTAGAATTTGCTAGAATACTCTATGTGCTTCGCTTATATCTTTTGAGCTTGATAGTTTTTGCTCTAGTGCTTCACTTATATCTTTTAGAGCACGACGGTGGTGACTTAATTTTGAAGAAATTGCTAGTCTCTCATGCCTCACTTATATTATTTTGAGAGTATTTTAGAACAGCATGGTATTTTCTATGATCTTAAAGTTGGTCCTAGAATGATGAGCATCCAAGTTGGGTATAATAAAAACTATCATAGGAAGTGAATTGGATGCTATGATCAACTTGATACTTGATAATTGTTTTGAGATATGGAGGTAGTGATATTAAAGTCATGCTAGTTGGGTGATTATGAATTCAAAGAATGCTTGTGTCGAAGTTAGCAAATCCCTTAGCATGCACGTATGGTTAAAGTTGTATAACAAATTTGAAACATGAAGTGTACTTGGCTTGTGCATCCTTATGAGTGGCGGTCGGGGACGAGCGATGGTATTTTCCTACCAATCTATCCCCCTAGGAGCATGCGCGTAGTACTTGATTTTTGATGACTTCTAAATTTTTGCAATAAGTATATGAGTTCTTTTGACTAATTTTGAGTCCATGGATTATACGCACTTTTACCTTTCCACCTTTGCTAGCCTCTTCGGTACCGTGCATTGCCATTTCTCACCTTGAGAGTTGGTGCAAACTTCGCCGGTGCATCCAAACCCCGTGATACGATACGCTCTATCACACATAAACCTCCTTATATCTTCCTCAAAACAGCCACCATACCTACCTATTATGGCATTTCCATAGCCATTCCGAGATATATTGCCATGCAACTTTCCACCGTTCCGTTCTTCATGTTCATGACATACTTTACTTTTGTCATATTGCCATTGCATGATCATGTAGTTGACATCGTATTTGTGGCAAAGCCACCATGCACTATTTTTCATACATGTCACTCTTAATTCATTGCACCATCCCGGTACGCCGCCGGAGGCATTCATATAGAGTCATATCTTGTTCTAGTTTCGAGTTGTAATTCTTATGTTGTAATCAATAGAAGTGTGATGATCATCATTATTAGAACATTGCCCAAAGAAAAAAAGAGAAAAAAAGAAAGACCAAAAAGAAAAAAAAAGGCCCAAAAGAAAAAAAGAAAAGAAAAAAGAAAAAAAGAAAATAAATAAAAAGGGCAATGTTACTATCTCTTTTTCCACACTTGTGCTTCAAAGTAACACCTTGTTCTTCATGTAGTGAGTCTCATATCTTGTGCTTCAAAGTAGCACCTTGTTTTTCATGTAGTGAGTCTCATAAGTTGTCTTTTTCATACTAGTGGGAAATTTTCATTATAGAACTTGGCTTGTATATTCCTACGATGGGCTTCCTCAAATGCCCTAGGTCTTCATGAGCAAGCAAGTTGGGTGCACACCCACTAGTTTTTGTTTGTTGAGCATTTGTAGCTCTAGTGCATCCGTTGCATGGCAATCCCTACTCCTCATGTTGACATCAATTGATGGGCATCTCCATAGCCCGTTGATTATCCCCGTCAATGTGAGACTTTCTCTTTTTTTTGTCTTCTCCACACAATCCCCATCATCATATTCTATTTCACCCATAGTGCTATATCCATGGCTCGCGCTCATGTATTGCGTGAAGGATGAAAAAGTTTGAGATTATTTAAGTATGAAACAATTGCTTGGCTTGTTATCGGGGGTATAGAAGTTGGGAACAACTTTGTGTGACAAAAATGAAGCATAGCCTAACTATATGATTTTGTAGGGATGAACTTTCTTTTGCCATGTTATTTTGAGAAGACATGATTACTTTGATCAGTGTGCTTGAAGTGTTACTATTTTTTATGTCAATATGAACTTTTATTTTGTATTCATTTGGATCTGAACATTCATGCCACAACGAAGAAAATTACATTATGAATTATGCTAGATAGCATTCCACATCAAAAATTCTCTTTTTATCATTTACCTACTCGAGGACAAGCAGGAATTAAGCTTGGGGGTGCTTGATACGTCTCCAACGTATCTATAATTTTTGATTGTTCCATGCTATTATATTACCCCTTTTGGATGTTTATGGGCTTTATTTTACACATTTATATCATTTTTTGGGACTAACCTATTAACCGGAGGCCCAGCCCAGAATTGCTGTTTTTTGCATATTTCAGTGTTTCGAAGAAACAAAATATCAAATGGAGTCCAAACGGAATGAAACCTTCGGGAACGTGATTTTCTCACTGAACGTGATCCAGGAGACTTGGACCCTGCTCCAAGGAACAAAAGAGGCGGTCACGAGGGTGGGGGGCGCCCCCCTGGGCGCGCCCCTACCTCGTGGGCCCCCTATTGCTCCACCGACGTACTCCTTCCTCCTATATATACCTACGTACCCCCGACAGATCAAAAGGAGAGCCAAAAACCTAATTCCACCGCCGCAACTTTCTGTGTCCACGAGATCCCATCTTGGGGCCTATCGCGGAGCTCCGCCGGAGGGGGCATCCACCATGGAGGGCTTCTACATCAACACCATAGCCCCTCCGATGAAGTGTGAGTAGTTTACTTCAGACCTTCGGGTCCATAGCTAGTAGCTAGATGGCTTCTTCTCTCTTTTTGGATCTCAATACAATGTTCTCCCCCTCTCTTGTGGAGATCTATTCGATGTAATCTTCTTTTTGCGGTGTGTTTGTTGAGACCGATGAATTGTGGGTTTATGATCTAGTTTATCTATGAACAATATTTGAATCTTCTCTGAATTCTTTTATGTATTGAGTTATCTTTGCAAGTCTCTTCGAATTATCCGTTTGGTTTGGCCTACTAGATTGGTAGTTCTTGCAATGGGAGAATTGTTTAGCTTTGGGTTCAATCTTGCGGTGTCCTTTCCCAGTGACAGAAGGGGCAGCAAGGCACGTATTGTATTGTTGCCATCGAGGATAACAAGATGGGGTTTTTATCATATTGCATGAATTTATCCCTCTACATCATGTCATCTTGCTTAAGGCGTTACTTTGTTTTTAACTTAATACTCTAGATGCATGCTGGATAGCGGTCGATGAGTGGAGTAATAGTAGTAGATGCAAATCGTTTTGGTCTACTTGTCTTGGATGTGATGCCTATATACATGATCATACCTAGATATACTCATAACTATGCTCAATTCTATCAATTGCTCAACAGTAATTCGTTCACCCACCATAGAATACTTATGCTCTTGAGAGAAGCCACTAGTGAATCCTATGGCCCCCGGGTCTATTCTCATCATATCAATCTCCATTACTTTAATACTTGCTTTGTTTTTACTTTGCCTTTTACTTTTTACTTTGCATCTCTATATTAAAAATACCAAAAATATATTATTATCTCTCTATCAGATCTCACTTTCGCAAGAGGCCGTGAAGGGACTGACAACCTCTTTATCGCGTTGGTTGCGAGTTCTCGGTTTGTTTGTGTAGGTGCGTGGGACTTTTGAGGAGCCTCCTACTGGATTGATACCTTGGTTCTCAAAACTGAGGGAAATACTTACGCTACACTTTGCTGCATCACCCTCTCCTCTTCGAGGAAAACCAACGCAAGCTCAAGACGTAGCACTGAGCCGCAAAGGCTGAGGGCGGTACTGTCGCTCACGCGGTACTACCGCTCCCCCTTGCGGTACTACTGCAAGGCCGGATTGTACTAGCCTGGGAAGGACACGGATGAATAAAAATATATCTGTGCCTACTTCCGCTGAATCAAACAGTGCAAAAATCCAACACGGTACTACCGCACCTGGCATGCGGTACTACCGCGCAGGGAGCGGATGTAAAAATTACATCTGCCCCTACTTCCGCTCGTGTTGCTGTGCTAGACCCGGACCCACGGTACTACCGCGCGCATGGGGCGGTACTACCGCGTAGGGCGCGGATGTAAAAAATTACATCCGCCCCTACAGCCCCATGAGCGGCTCAGTCTGGTCCAAGGCCACGGTACTACAACTCCTTAGGAGCGGTACTACCATGGGCACCTACGGTACTACCACAACGTGGTGCGTACTACCGCGGGTAAAAGGATCGATATAGTTGACTAGAGGGGGGGTGAATAGGCAACTAACAATTTTTAGCTTTTCTTTACCAAATTCAACTTTGCATCAAAGTAGGTTGTCTAGATATGCAACTAGGTGAACAACCTATATGATGCAACAACAACAAGCACACAAACAAGCAAGGGATATAACACAAGTAAGCTAGCAAAAGTAAAGGTGCGAGATAACCAAGAGTGGAGCCGGTGGAGATGAGGATGTGTTACCGAAGTTCCTTCCTTTTGAGGGGAAGTACATCTCCGTTAGAGCGGTGTGGAGGCACAATGCTCCCCAAGAAGCCACTAGGGCCACCGTAATCTCCTCACGCCCTCACACAATGCGAGATGCCGTGAATCCACTATTGGTGCCCTTGAAGGCGGCGACCAAACCTTTACAAACAAGGTTGGGGCAATCTCCACAACTTAATTGGAGGCTCCCAACGACACCACGAAGCTTCACCACAATGGACTATGGCTCCGAGGTGACCTCAACCGTCTAGGGTGCTCAAACACCCAAGAGTAACAAGATCCGCTAGGGACTAGTGGGGGAATCAAATATCTCTTGGTGGAAGTGTAGATCGGGGCCTTCTCAACCAATCGTGAGGAAATCAACAAGTTTGATTGGCTAGGGAGAGAGATCGGGCAAAAATGGAGCTTGGAGCAACAATGGAGCTTAGAGATGCAAGAGGTGGTCAACTAGAGGTAGGAGACACCCCTTTTATAGCTATGGAACAGATCCAACCGTTAACCACATATCCAGCCCACGACATGCGGTACTACCGCTCCAGGAACGTGTACTACCGCAAGGCCACACGGTACTACCGTGAGGGACCACGGTACTTCTGCGGCAGCAGCAGAGACTAGAACATGCCTGACTAAGAGCAGTACTTCCGCGAGCGCGGTACTACCACAAGGCAGGAAAGTCCTAGCCTATGACCTACTTCCGCCGGAAAAGAAACAGTGCAACAGTCCGACACGGTACTACCGCTGGGGAGCGGTACTACCGCATGGCAGCTGAAACAGGCCGCGCGCGGTACTACCGCGTAAGGACTACGGTACTACCGCGGAGGCGCAGATGTAAAAAAATTACATCCGCCCCTACTACCGCGAAGCAGCGGCACTTGGCCTGGGAGCCACGGTACTATAGCTCCAGAGGAGCGGTACTACCGTGAGCTCCTGCGGTACTACCGCGTCGTGGCACGGTACTACCGCAGGTGCCTGCGGTACTACCGCTCCTTGGAGCAGTCCTACCGCAAGCTCAGCAGCATCAGCCAGGACAAATGCACAGAGGATAGACGGGGATTGCTCCAAAGTGCAAGGGAAAGGTGGAGACAATGAAGGAAACGTGTACATGATGATTCCACCCAAACCTTTCCGACGCGGACCCCCTCTTAATAGTACGGCTCTCCTACGATTAAAATCCACCAAAAAGAAATGTAGAACAACGCCGTCTTCAATAGTCTTCGAGGGGCACCGAACTGTCTCGTGCCTAGCAATGAAGCGTTTCAGAAACTCAAGGCACACGATTAGTCCGCAAAAGCATTGTCATCAATCACCAAAACACCTTAGGGATAAATATGCCCTTACAATCTCCCCCTTTTTGGTGGATTGATGACAATACGGGATTTGCACAAAAAGGAGATAATATTGTGCAGAGGCAAACCCCTCCTCCCTAGAATATAGACGGGCTCCCCCTAGATGTGTGCAATCTAGATGGATGCTTTGGACTTCACTGCACACAAACTAGGATCAACACTCCCCCTATATTTTCGAGACAAGGCATGATCTTGCATGAGTAAGACTAACATCTAAGCAAGAGCATAACACAAAGGTAGCACAATATATCACAAGCTCGCTAAGATAGGTAGAGTGCATATGTCTTACACCATATGAAGGAAAGCAAACCAAAGCAACCGAAACGAGGTTCAAATGAGAAAGCAAACACACCGAACACGAACGACGACACACGAATCACAAATCCCTACACTCTCTCCCCCTTTGGCATCGAGACGCCAAAAAGGCAGAGAGGACACCTACACACAAGGGGTGGCTCAAGCAGAGAAATCATCCCAATGCTCCTCGTCAGACTCGGCGGCAGGAATGGTCTCCTCGACGTCCTCCTCAGAATCAGTCCACCTGTAGCCTTGTTTCTCCATCCACTCGGCCTCTGGAGTGATGCGATCCTCAGAACCACCAGACACGTCCTCTCCATGCAGCTTCAAGATCTTATTGTCCCGGCGGCGACTCTCCTTGGATGCCACGTGAGTCCTGTACTGCCCCTTAGCTTGCATGTAGAAAAGAGTCTTCATCTTGTCCTTCAGCTTCTTGGCCCACGAGGGCTCAGAGGAACTATGGGAAGACCTAGCAGCACGGTCCTCAGCAACATCCTCTGCTCCAGCCTCCTCCTCATCAACAGCCCTCCTAGCAGTAGACGCCTCAGCACGAGTAGTAGTGTTGGCCCAGTTGGGCTTGACACGGAGACTGATGGGATCATGTCAAATCCAGTCTGGAGCAAGGAACTCATCACCAGGGTACATCTTCTCCCAAGTCTTGGAGATCAACAAAAATAGATATGGTCCATAGATAGGCACCTTGTGGTTGAACACCGCAAACCGAAGCTCACACCACATGATGTGTGAGACATCAAGTGGCTGAGTCTGAGACACACGAGCCTCCTCGCATAGGAGCATCATATCCACCATATAGGCATGAACCTTGTCCTTGCCGCCAATGCTAGGGAACAGAGAGTTGCGGAAGATGCGATACATGACATCCAGAAAAGAGTTGAGCACCCACGCCGACTTGCCATTGGGAAGCACCTTCTCAACATAGAATGGCTGAATCTTGTCCTTGTTAGCAGACTCAGAATTGGCATGGGGGCGAACACCCACGGGAGTGTCGAGCCCGTCATCAGGAACCTGGAGCAGATCCATGAACTCCTTCCAGGTAGCAGTCAACTTACGGCCATTGGTCATCCAGGTCATCCTCCGCTCCTCCCAGGGTGAAAGTAAGCTGAGGCAAAGAACTGATAGATAAGCTCAGGGTCATAGTTAAGGTGGAAAGAGATCACATGTTCAATACCAAACTACTCCACCAAATCCAGAGCTTCTCCAAAGTACTCACGAAACTTGTCCTTCCTCAGGTGATGCATGTCTATCCACTTGACATCCACGTAGGTATTTTGCTTGTTCTTGATGACATCCAGATAAATGAGAGTCTGTTGCTTGGACCAAAACAATTCACTGCCTCTGACGGTAGCACGAGGGTTCACATACAGGTTGAGCTGCCTGAGACGAACAAACTCAGAAGGGGGAATCTCGTCCATGCCCTTAGCGGGTTCCTTGTGCTTGCTAGCGGTGGTCTTGACATGGCGCTTGGGGGCAGTGGAGCCCTCTGGTGCCTCACCTTGATTGCGCAAACGCTTGGAGCCAGTGTCACGACTGGGATTGGAACGGTGAGAGCCACCACCTGAGACACAAAGAGCAAAACACCCACGACAAGCAAAAAGGATCAATGCAAAGACCACGGCAAAGCACAAGAAACACATAGAAAGTATACGTGGTAGTTGCCATGAGATAGATTGGACCCAACGGTAGTACTGCCGGATGCTGCGGTACTAAAATTTTAGTACCGCTCCTAGTCGCGGTAGTACCGTGTGGGGTCACGGTAGTACCGGGGTTGGGAGAGGTAGTAAGATCCTAGTGCCGTAGCGCATGCGGTAGTACCATGCCGGATGGGCGGTAGTACCGGACAAGTGGTAGTACCGCACATGTGGCGCGGTAGTACCGCATCGCGTCAGATCCGAAACAAAGTTTGAACCTGAGAGGAACCGCGAAACCATGGCAGTACTATGGTTGATCAAATCTAGCAGAGGACAATATATCAAGTATAATCCCTACGCAATACTACTCTCCAACATCCTACTCTTGCATAGATTTAGCCTAAAATCTCAAGAACACATGTATCTCCCCAAAAACCTAGAAGCAAATAAAACAAGCCAAAAAGAAGGGGATTTGGGAAAGACCTTGTTCCATGGCAAGAGCATGTGGTGGGGAACGATCCCACCGGACGGAATCGCGGGAGAGCAGCCGGAGGCGGAGATCCGGCGATGGACTCCGACCCCGTTCTTGAGCGAGAGAGAGAGAGAGAGAGAGAGAGAGACGAGGTGGGGAGAAACAGACGAACGGGTATGGGGGAGTTAGAACTCCCCCTGCACGTCCTTATCCCCGTGCATCTGCGATAGCGCGGTAGTACCGCACCTCATCGCGGTATTACCGCTTGGGCTGAAGAACCGCACCAAGGCGGTAGTACTGCTCTCCCAGGCAGCAGTAAAAAATTACTGCCACGCTGGGGCGGTAGTACCGTTCTCTCCACATGCAGTAGTACCGTGGCAGGCCGCGGTAGTACCGTGAGCTCAAGAAAGACACACGAAAAAGAGGTCTTCGCAAGGAAACTTTGAGCACAAGAGACACCACAAGAACACGCACAACACAAAAGTAGAAAGTCAACAAGTAGCAACCACGCGACACTACCTCTCAAAAGAGAGGGCGGTGGCCGGAGCCACCTATGTTTGAGTCAGTTGGTATGGCACCGTGAAGAATTATCCTTGGGCCCATGACCAAAACTCGTCTTTGAAGCACAAGTACCATAAAAAATGGCTAATGTGAAAGAGTTGATCGATTTATGCATAATGGGGGAGGGAGAGTTCATTGAGAGAACAACACTCCCCCTATGTCCATGCCTACACCTAAACTAGACAACAAGATGAGTGTGGTGGGAGGTGCAAGAGTTCAAGTCACATTGCGCGAATCAATGATATTTAGATCATGCCTTAACTCGCGAAATCTTGCTTCATCCAAGGGCTTCATGAAAATATCTGCAAGGTTATCATGAGTGTTGACATACTTGAGCTTGATCTCCCCTCACCTAATGTGATCCCGGATGAAGTGATACCGAATCTCAATATGCTTCATCTTGAAATGTTGCACCGGGTTGAGAGAAATCTTGATGGCACTTTCATTATCACACCAAAGAGGCAATTTGTCACAAATGACACCGTACTCCTTTAAAGTTTGCCTCATCCATAGGAGTTGTGCACAACAACTACCGGCCGCCACATATTCCTCTTTGGTGGACGAGAGAGACACACAACTTGGCTTCTTGGAAGACCAACTCACCAAAGAGAAACCAAGAAATTGGCACCCTCCGGAAGTGGACTTCCTATCCACTTTGTCTCCCGCCCAATCGGAATCCGTATATCCTTCAAGCTTGAAGTTTGCTCCTCTTGGGTACCATAAGCCAAAGTTTGGGGTATGAGCCAAATATCGAAAGATTCGCTTGACCGCCACATAGTGGGTTTCCTTTGGTGCGGCTTGAAACCATGCACATATTCCCACACTCAACATGATATCCGGTCTAGATGCACAAAGGTAAAGCAAGGAGCCAATCATGGAGTGACATACCTTTTGATCCACTGCTTTACCATTGGGATCAATGTCAAGTTGGCACTTGGTAGGCATTGGAGTGGAAGCCGGCTTGACATCACTTAGCTTGAATCTTTTTAGCATGTCTTGAGTGTATTTGGCTTGGTTGATGAAGGTATCTTCTCTTCTTTGTTTGATATCAAAACCAAGGAAGAACTTCAACTCTCCCATCGAAGACATCTTGAACTTGGAGGTCATGAGAGCGGCAAATTCCTCATTGAAGGCTTTGTTAGGGGAACCAAAGATAATATCATCAATATATAGTTGGCATACAAACAACTCCCCTTTGACCTTCTTAGTAAAAAGAGTGGGATCGATTTGCCCAACCTCAAATCCACGATCTTGTAACAACTCGGTAAGGTGGTCATACCACGCACGTGGGGCTTGTTTAAGGCCATAGAGTGCCTTATCGAGTTGATACACATGATCCAGGAAGTAGGGATCCTCGAACACGGGGGGTTGCTTGACATAAACCAACTCATTAATAGGACCATTAAGAAAAGCACTTTTCACATCCATTTGTTGTAACTTAAACTTATGACGGGAAGCATAAGCAATCAACAAATGAATGGATTCAAGGCGAGCAATGGGAGCAAAGGTTTCACCGTAGTCGATACCCTCGACTTGGGAGTATCCTTGTGCTACCAATCTTGCCTTGTTGCGAATGATGTTCCCATGAGCATCTTGCTCGTTCTTGAAAATCCACTTGGTTCCAATGACGTTGTGGTTCCCCGATGGCCTTGGCACCAATCTCCACACCTTGTTATACTCGAATTTGTTGAGTTCTTCATGCATGGCATTGAGCCAATCCGAATCTTTGAGCGCCTCATAGACCTTTTGGGGTTCAACACAAGAGACAAACGTGTGATGTTCACAATAGTTTGCTAATTGTCTACGAGTGCTTACCCCCTTTCTTAGGCTTCCAACCACATTCTCCATGAGATGACCTTTGGTGGTGAGCTTGGAGGCAATCTTTGCGGCACGACGCTCTAATTCCTCCTCGGATGTGGAAGGAGGAGGGTTAACTTGATTATCTTGAGCGCCGTCTTGACCTTGTTCTTGATCTTGAACTTGCTCGAGGGGGAGAACTTGACCTTGGGCATCATTTGGTGGTTCACCACCATCTTGAGGTTGATCTTGCCCTTGGTCTTGTTCACGTGGTTGAGGGCCTTCACATTGTTCTTCGGAAGCGAGTGGGTCTTGGGGAGGTGATGGCTCCACTTGAGTGGAGCATTGTCCTTCTCCTTCGGCCACAAGGGGTTCCTCAATGGGTAGAATATGACCAATACCCATTCTTATTATGGCTTGGGGAGGAATTTCATCACCTACATCACAAGTACCACTTTGCTCCACTTGGGAGCCATTATTTTCGTTAAACTCTACGTTAGACGTCTCCTCAATGAGTCCGGTGGACTTGTTGAGGACATGGCAAGCATGAGAGTTTGTAGCATAACCAAAAAATATTCCCTCATAAGCTCTAGCCTCAAATTTAGACAAACGAACACCTTTCTTGAGAATGAAAAACTTACACCCGAACATCCGGAAGTACTTGAGATTGGGCTTGTTACCGGTGAGTATTTCATAAGGAGTCTTGTTCAAGCCTTTGCGGAGATAGAGCCGATTGGATGCATGACATGCTGTGTTGATGGCTTCGGCCCAAAAGTTGTACGGAGACTTGAACTCTGCCATCATGGTCCTTGCCGCATCCATCAACGTCAGGTTCTTCCTCTCCGCGACACCATTTTGTTGAGGGGTATATGGTGTAGCATATTGATGCTTGATCCCCTCATCACTAAGAAACTCATCCAAGGTGTAGTTCTTGAACTTGGTGCCGTTGTCACTTCTTATTGTCAAGATCTTTGCATCATGTTGACGTTGAGCTTCATTTGCAAAGTCGATGACGGTTTGTTGAGTCTCACTCTTCCTCTTGAAGAAGTATACCCAAGTATATCTTGAATAATCATCCACAATCACCAAGCAATACTTTCTACCTCCAAGACTATCAAAGGATGGAGGCCCAAATAGATCCATGTGAAGGAGCTCCAGGGGTCTCTTCGAGTAGACGATAGTCGTGGGAGGTGAGCCATTTCATGAAGCTTCCCTTTGATACAAGCACTGCAAGCACGATCTTTGGCAAAACTAACATTTTTTAGTCCACGGACATGGTCCCCCTTAAAGGAGACTTTGCAAAGATCTCATATTGACGTGGGGCATTAGGCATAGATCCCCCAAAGCCATCCCACATCAACTTTAGCCATTAGGCATGTCACGGTCTTAGTGGGTTGCTCCGAAAAGTTAATCACATAAAGACCATTCTCGACATGCCCAACAAAGGCTACTTTAAGTGTCTTGCTCCACAAGAGGGCCACAATATCAATATCAAAGAAAGTGGCAAAGCCCATGAGTGCAAGTTGACGAACGGAAAGAAGATTGAATGCAAGGGACTCAACAAGCATGACTTTCTCGATCGTTAGATCCTGAGAAATGACAACCTTGCTAAGACCCAATACCTTAGAAGACGAGGCATCACCCCACTTGACATTGGTGGGCATAGAAGGAATCTTGTGCACGTCCACCACCAAGTCCTTGCTCCCGGTCATATGATTTGTTGCTCCACTATCGAGCAACCATGATCCCCCACCGGAAGCAAACACCTACAAGAGATCAATGCTTGGTTTTAGGTACCCATTTAGTAATGGGTCCTTTGATGTTAGTAAAAAGGGTCTTAGGAACCCAAATATACCATTCAATGTACTCATAAGGAGAACCAACAAATTTAGCATAAACATGCCCACCACTAGCACGGCACAACACATATGAAGGATTAAAGTCGCCGGCTTTGTTGGAGGAGATGGTTTTGCCCTTTTTGACATCAACACCCTTAACATTTTCCTTCTTCTCCTTAGGAGCACCCTCTCCCTCTTTCACAAAGGTTTGCTTGAGAGGAGGAGGTCGTTTGGTCTTGTCGTTCTTCTTCTTGTTCTTGGACTTGGGTGCAAACCCAATTCCCTTCTTGGCCACAACTTCCTTTTGATTGCTAAAAAGGTCGTTGAGGTTCTTCTCACCTTGAATGCATGTCACAAGGCCTTTCTCGAGTTGATCCTTCAACTTGGCATTCTCCTCCACAAGATGCACATGCTCACAACACGGGTTAGTAGCATATGCATTATCAACTAATACCATATGAGGAAAAGTGGCCTTTTCCTTGGTGAGCTTAACTTGGCGTTCAGCATGAGACTCCTTGAGGTTAGCGTGAGCACCCTTCAAGACCTTGTGGGCCTTGTCAAGTACATCAAACTCCTCCTTGAGTCTAGCATGATCAACCCCAAGTTTAGCCTTCTCGGAAGTTAACACACAAGACACAACAAGAGCATGATCAAGATCTTTCTTTAACTTAGCATGATCATCGTTGTGTGACTCCTCAAGAGTCAAACGATGCCCACGCTCTTTCTCAAGAGCATTAGAGAGATCCGATATCTCATCGTCATAGTCACGACTATGACCTTCCATCTTAGAGATGGTTTCTTTGTGAGCCTCGATCATGTCATTGGCTTCGCCAAGTTGTTCCAAGAGAGCCACAAAGTGCTTCTTGGATTTGCCCTTGAGTTTACTCATAAAAGACTCAAACCCATTCAACTCTTCATTAGGCCCCTCACTTTCATCAATGCAACCCGTTAAAGAAGGATTAGTAATGATGGTGGTTTTGATGTTGGGGGTTACCTTATTAGTGGCTTTAGCAATGAGGCACTTGGCGGTGATGTTCTCGTTGGGTGAATCAAAGAGAGACACCCGGGGAATGGTAGCAATGGCAACAGAGGCCATGACCATTGCTTCTCCATTTTCATCATCATCATCATCCTCATGGTATTCTTCTTGAACCACCAGCCCACGAGTAGGAGTCTTCTTGGTGAAGTTGTTCTTGTTGGGGAAGGACTTGGCTTTGTCTTTTCGGATGAACTTGCCACCATTGTCTTCCCGCTTCTCGTAAGGACAATCCGCAACGAAATGGCTCACATTGCCACAGTTGAAACAAGTTCTAACTCGTTGCTTGCCCTTGAAGCCACTTGAGTTGTTCTTGTTGAAGTTGGGTCTTGAGTTCTTCTTGCTCCAAAATTGCCTTGAAGCAAGAGCCATTTGCTCATGATAATCATATTTTGTGTCTTCGGGGTTGCTCTCCTCATCTTCCTCTTCTTCCTCTTCTTCCACAATAACCTTGGCCTTCAAGGCAAGGTTGGGCTTCTTTGCCCTTTGAGAACAGAGCACTGCATTGTCGGCGGTCTTGTCCAAGATGCTCATTGCAACGAACTCATCCAACACTTCACTTGAGGTCATGGAGTGGAAGTCCGGTCTTTGACAAATAACGGAGGACATGGCCTTGTTGTAGGGCATCATGTCCTTGAGGAACTTGCGCTTGATCCAATTGTCATCTGTGTCCTTGCTCCCATGATCTCGGAGTGAGACCGCGAGTTTGGTCACTCTTCGAAAGAGCTCACGAGGTTCTTCATCTTCTTTCATTGCAAACTCATCGGCTTCATCTTGCACCACTTCATAGTTGGAGCGTTGAAAGCTAGCACTTCCTCGATAGAGAGACACAACGCATTGCCATGCGTCTTCGGCCATGGCATGCGGTCGAAGATGAGGGAGATCTTCTGGTAGGATTGCATCTTGGATGATGAAGAGCACTCTCATTGAATTGATTATCCACCACTTCTCTCGGGGTGAAGTTGCTTCGGTCATGTGGATAGAAACCTTCTTCAATGATTCTCCAAAGATTAGTATTCACATGATTTAAATGACGCTTGAAGTGATACACCCAAGAATAAAAATCCTCATTTTTCACAATCTTAGGAGGAGGACCGGCATGATTTAAATGAGTAGAGGGAATCGGTCCTCCATAAGTTGGAGGTTCCACATGGGCAAAGATGCCGGTGCCATTTCTACCACTAGTAAAAGGACCCTTCTCACTATTAGCTTCCCCCTTGTCGGAGTTAGCATCCGTCACCTTGTTAGTGGGATCACCCACTTTCAACGGCGAGGTAGGTAGTTTAAGTCCTTCTAAGAATTTATTAAACATGCTTTCAACCATGGTTGCCATGGAGGTTTTCAATGTGTCCAAGGCCACATTGAATTCCTAACGGGACACCGTGGTTTCCCCATCACCCGTAGACGAGATCGGATTCACACCGGAGTGCTCCTCCTCCCCATGGTCTACGGTGTCAACCATACTCTTCGGACGGCAAAGTCCTTAATAAAGAGACGAGGCTCTGATACCAATTCAAAGGATCGTATAGTTGACTAGAGGGGGGGGGGTGAATAGGCAACTAACAATTTTTAGCTTTTCTTTACCAAATTCAACTTTGCATCAAAGTAGGTTGTCTAGATATGCAACTAGGTGAACAACCTATATGATGCAACAACAACAAGCACACAAACAAGCAAGGTATATAACACAAGTAAGCTAGCAAAAGTAAAGGTGCGAGATAACCAAGAGTGGAGCCGGTGGAGATGAGGATGTGTTACCGA
This sequence comes from Triticum timopheevii, assembly GCA_963921465.1. Taxonomy (NCBI): domain Eukaryota; kingdom Viridiplantae; phylum Streptophyta; class Magnoliopsida; order Poales; family Poaceae; genus Triticum; species Triticum timopheevii. The sequence continues at coordinate 584,776,017 of OY997268.1, forward strand.
AGTTCCTTCCATTTGAGGGGAAGTACGTCTCCGTTAGAGCGGTGTGGAGGCACAATGCTCCCCAAGAAGCCACTAGGGCCACCGTAATCTCCTCACGCCCTCACACAATGCGAGATGCCATGAATCCACTATTGGTGTCCTTGAAGGCGGCGACCGAACCTTTACAATCAAGGTTGGGGCAATCTCCACAACTTAATTGGAGGCTCCCAACGACACCATGAAGCTTCACCACGATGGACTATGGCTCCGAGGTGACCTCAACCGTCTAGGGTGCTCAAACACCCAAGAGTAACAACATCCGCTAGGGATTAGTGGGGGAATCAAATATCTCTTGGTGGAAGTGTAGATCGGGGCCTTCTCAACCAAACCCGAGAAAATCAACAAGTTTGATTGGCTAGGGAGAGAGATCGGATGAAAATGGAGCTTGGAGCAACAATGGAGCTTAGAGATGGAATAGGTGGTCAGCTAGAGGTAGGAGACACCCCTTTTATAGCTATGGAACAGATCCAACCATTAACCACATATCCAGCCCGCGACATGCGGTACTACCGCTCCAGGAACGTGGTACTACCGCAAGGCCACGCGGTACTACCGTGAGGGACCACGGTACTTCTGCGGCAGCAGCAGAGACTAGAACATGCCTGACTAAGAGCAGTACTTCCGTGAGCGTGGTACTACCGCTCCCCCTTGTGGTACTACCGCAAGGCAGGAAAGTCCTAGCCTATGAAGGGCGCGGATGAATAAAAATACATCCGTGCCTACTTCCACTGAAAAAAACAGTGCAACAGTCCGACACGGTACTACCACTGGGGAGCGGTACTACCGCATGTCAGCTGAAATAGGCCACGCGCGGTACTACCGCGCAAGGACTGCGGTACTACTGCAGAGGCGCGGATGTAAAAAATTACATCCGCCCCTACTACCGCGAAGCAGCGGCACTATGCAGGCCGAGCGCGGTACTAACGCGCATGAGGTGCGGTACTACCGTGGAGGCGCGGATGAAAAAAATTACATCCGCCCCTACTACCGTGAAGGAGCGGCACTTGGCCTGGGAGCCACGGTACTACAGCTCCAGAGTTGCGGTACTACCGTGAGCTCCCGCGATACTAGCGCGCCGTGGCACGGTACTACCACAGGTGCCTGCGGTACTACCGCTCCTGGGAGCAGTACTATCGCAAGCTCAGTAGCATCAGCCAGGACAAACGCACAGAGGATAGACGGGAAATGCTCCAAAGTGCAAGGGAAAGGTGGAGACAATGAAGGAAACGTGTACGTGATGATTCCACCCGAACCTTTCCGACGCGGACCCCCTCTTAATAGTACGGCTCTCCTATGATTCAAATCCACCAAAAAGAAACGTAGAACAACGCCGTCTTCAATAGTCTTCGAGGGGCACCGAACCGTCTCATGCCTAGCGATGAAGCGTCTGAGAAACTCAAGGCACACGATTAGTCCGCAAAAGCATTGTCATCAATCACCAAAACACCTTAGGGATAAATATGCCCTTACAGCGGGGGCCTGCGGTACTACCGCTCCCAAGAGCAGTACTACCGGATGCCTCAGAACAGCAACACTAGGAATCCTTCTTTTTACAAAATATGAAGAAAACGGAGGATGCTCCAAACCGCAAAGGGAAAGGCGGTGCAGAGGGAAAAAACGTGTACGTGATGATTCCACCTGAACCTTTCCAACGCGGACCACCTCTCAATAGTACGGCTTCCCTACGACTCAAATCCACCGAAAAGAACCGTAGAAAAACGCCGTCTTCAATAATCTTCGAGGGGCACCAAACCATCTTGTGCCTAGTGACGAATCATCTGAGATACTCAAGTCACATGATTAGTCCGCAAAAGCATTGTCATCAATCACCAAAACACCTTAGGGATAAATATGCCCTTACAATCTCCCCCCTTTTTGGTGGATTGATGACAATACGGGATTTGCACAAGGGGAAATAATATAGAACAGACGCAAACCCCCACAACTCTAAAATATAGACGAGCTCCCCCTAGATGCGTGCTATCTAGATAAGTGCTTTGGACTACACGGCACGTATACTAGGATCAACACTCCCCCTATATTTTGTAAACAATGCATATCTTGCAACAATAAGGCTAACACTAAACAAGATGGTAAATATGAGCATAACATAAATAGCACAATATATCATAAGCTCAATAAGGTACGATAGAGTGCATATGTCTTACACCATATGATAGACCAAGTCTCACGAGCAAACTAAACCAAAGCAAGCAAGGTTCAACGGAACAACGCGAGCAAAGCAAACACAAGCACGACACAAGAAGCATGACACAAGACTTGCAAATCCCTACACGCTCTCCCCCTTTGGCATCGAGACGCCAAAAAGGCAGAGAGGACACCTACAACACAAGTGGTGGCTCAAGCGGAGTAATCAGACGCACGCTCCTCGTCAGACTCGGCAGTGGGAACGGTCTCCTTGTTGTCCTCCTCAGAATCAGTCCACTTGAAGCTTTGTTTTGCCATCCACTCAGCCTCTAGAGTGATGCGCTCCTCAGAACCGCCAGAAACATCCTCTCCAAAAAGCCTCATAAGCTTCTTGTCCCGGCGGCTGCTACGTCTTGAGCTTGCGTTGGTTTTCCCCGAAGAGGAGAGGGTGATGCAACAAGCGTAGTGTAAGTATTTCCCTCAGTTTTGAGAACCAAGGTATCAATCCAGTAGGAGGCTCCTCAAAAGTCCCACACACCTACACAAACAAACTGAGAACTCACAACCAACGCGATAAAGGGGTTGTCAATCCCTTCACGGCCTCTTGCGAAAGTGAGATCTGATAGAGAGATATAATATATTTTTGGTATTTTGTAATATAGATGCAAAAAGTAAAAATGCAAATAAAGGTAGATTCAAAGCAAATATGATAAGAGATAGACCCGGGGGCCATAGGTTTCACTAGAGGCTTCTCTCAAGATAGCATAAGTATTACGGTGGTTGAACAAATTATTGTCGAGCAATTGATAGAAAAGCACATAGTTATGAGATTATCTAGGCATCATCATGTATATAGGCATCACGTGCATAACAAGTAGACCGACTCCTGCCTGCATCTACTACTATTACTCCACACATCGACCGACTCCTGCCTGCATCTAGAGTATTAAGTTCATAAGAACATATTAACGCCTTAAGCAAGATGACATGATGTAGAGGGATAAACACATGCAATATGATATAAACTCCATCTTGTTATCCTCGATGGCAACAATACAATACGTGTCTTGCAACCCTTTCTGTCACTCGGTAAGATCACCGCAAGATTGAACCCAAAGCTAAACACTTCTCCCATGGCAAGAAAGATCAATCTAGTAGGCCAAACCAAACTGATAATTCGAAGAGACTTGCAAAGATAACTCAATCATACATAAAAGAATTCAGAGAAGATTCAAATATTATTCATAGATAAGCTTGATCATAAACCCACAATTCATCGGATCTCGACAAACACACCGCAAAAAGAGATTACATCGAATAGATCTCCACAAGAGAGGGGGAGAACATTGTATTGAGATCCAAAAAGAGAGAAGAAGCCATCTAGCTAATAACTATGGACCTGTAGGTCTGTGGTAAACTACTCACAACTCATCGGAGGGGCTATGGTGTTGATGTAGAAGCCCTCCGTGGTCGATTCCCCCTCCGGCAGAGTGCCGACGAAGGCTCCAATATGAGATCTCGCGGATACAGAAGGTTACGGCGGTGGAAATTGTGTTTCATGGTGCTCCTGGATGTTTTCGGGGGCCGTAGGCATATATAGGAGGAAGAAGTACGTCGGTGGACGCCCGAGGGGCCCACGAGACAGGGGGCGCCCCCTAGGGGGGGCGCCCTCCTATCTCGTGGGGCCCTCGGAGCTTTCTTTACTTGCACTACAGGCTCTCCGGATCAGATTCGTTTCACAAATAACGCTCCTGAATGTTTCATTCCGTTTGGACTCCGTTTGATATTCCTTTTCTTCGAAATACTGAAATAGGCACAAAAACAGCAATATGGGCTGGGCCTCCGGTTAGTAGGTTAGTCCCAAAAATGATATAAATATGTAAAATAAAGCCCATAAACATCCAAAAGGGGTAATATAATAGCATGGAACAATCAAAAATTAGAGATACGTTGGAGACGTATCAAGCATCCCCAAGCTTAATTCCTGCTCGTCCTCGAGTAGGTAAATGATAAAAAGAGAATTTTTGATGTGGAATGCTACCTAGCATAATTCATAATGTAATTTTCTTCATTGTGGCATGAATGTTCAGATCCAAATGAATACAAAATAAAAGTTCATATTGACATAAGAAATAGTAACACTTCAAGAATACTAATCAAAGTAATCATGTCTTCTCAAAATAACATGGCAAAAGAAAGTTCATCCCTACAAAATCATATAGTTAGGCTATGTTTCATTTTCGTCACACAAAGATGTTCCCAACTTCTATACCCCCAATGACAAGCCAAGCAATTGTTTCATACTTAAATAATCTCAAACTTTTTCAACCTTCACGCAATACATGAGCGTGAGCCATGGATATAGCACTATGGGTGGAATAGAATATGATGATGGGGATTGTGTGGAGAAGACAAAAAAGGAGAAAGTCTCACATTGACGAGGATAATAAACAGGCTATGGAGATGCCCATCAATCGATGTCAACATGAGGAGTAGGGATTGCCATGCAACGGATGCACTAGAGCTACAAATGCTCAACAAAGGAAAACTAGTGGGTGTGCACCCAACTTGCTTGCTCATGAAGACCTAGGGCATTTGAGGAAGCCCATCGTAGGAATATACAAGCCAATTTCTATAATGAAAAATTCCCACTAGTATGAAAAAGACAACTTATGAGACTCACTACATGAAAAACAAGGTTCTACTTTGAAGCAAAAAATATGAGACTCACTACATGAAGAACAAGGTGCTACTTTGAAGCACAAGTGTGGAAAAAGAGATAGTAACATTGCCCTTTTTGTTTATTTTCTTTTTTTCTTTTTTCTTTTCTTTTTTTCTTTTGGGCCTTTTTTTTCTTTTTGGCCTTTCTTTTTTTCTCTTTTTTTTCTTTGGGAAATGTTCTAATAATGATGATCATCACACTTCTATTGATTACAACATAAGAATTACAACTCGAAACTAGAACAAGATATGACTCTATATGAATGCCTCCGGCGGTGTACCGGGATGTGCAATGAATCAAGAGTGACATGTATGAAAAGTAATGCATGGTGGCTTTGCTACAAATACGATGTCAACTACATGATCATGCAGTGGCAATATGACAACAGTAAAGTATGTCATGAACATAAAGAACGGAACGGTGGAAAGTTGCATGGCAATATATCTCGGAATGGCTATGGAAATGCCATAATAGGTAGGTATGGTGGCTGTTTTGAGGAAGATATAAGGAGGTTTATGTGTGATAGAGCGTATCGTATCACGAGGTTTGGATGCACCGGCGAAGTTTGCACCAACTCTCAAGGTGAGAAAGGGCAATGCACGGTACCGAAGCGGCTAGCAAAGGCGGAAAGGTAAAAGTGTGTATAATCCATGGACTCAACATTAGTCAAAAGAACTCATATACTTATTGCAAAAATTTAGAAGTCATCAAAAATCAAGTACTATGCGCATTCTCCTAGGGGGATAGATTGGTAGGAAAAGACCATCGCTCGTCCCCGACCGCCACTCATAAGGATGCACAAGCCAAGTACACTTCATGTTTCAAATTTGTTACACAACTTTAACCATACGTGCATGCTAAGGGACTTGCTAACTTCAACACAAGAATTTTTCATAATCATCCCAACTAGCATGACTCTAATATTACTACCTCCATATCTCAAAACAATTATCAAGCATCATATTGATCATAGCATCCAATTCACTTCCTATGATAGTTTTTATTATACCCAACTTTGAATGCTCATCATTCTAGGACCAACTTCATGACAATAGCAAATACCATGCTGTTCTAGAAGACTCTCAAAATAATATAAGTGAAGCATGAGAGACTAGCAATTTCTTCAAAATTAAGACACCACCGTGCTCTAAAAGATATAAGTGAAGCACTAGAGCAAAAACTATCAAGCTCAAAAGATATAAGTGAAGCACATAGAGTATTCTAGCAAATTCTAATCAAATAGGATTCTCCCAAAAGGTGTTTACAGCAAGGATGATTGTGTTAAACTAACAAGCAAAGACTAATATAATACACGACGCTCCAAGCAAAACACATATCATGTGGTGAATAAAAATATAGCTCCAAGTAAAGTTACCAATGAACGAAGACGAAAGAGGGGATACCTTCCCGGGGCATCCCCAAGCTTAGGATTTTGGCTATTCTTGAATATCTTGGGGTGCCATTGGCATCCCCAAGCTTAGGCTCTTGCCACCCTTTATTCCATAGTCCATAAAAGCTTTACCCAAAACTTGAAAACTTCACAACACAAAACTCAACAGGAAATCTTGTAAGCTCTGTTAGTGAAAGAAAACAAAACCACCACATAAGGTACTGCAATTAACTCATTCCTTATTTATTTTGGTGTTAAACCTACTGTATTCCAACTTCTCTATGGTTTATAAACTATTTTACTAGCCATAGATGCATCAAAATAAGCAAACAACACACGAAAAACAGAATCTGTCAAAAACAGAACAGTCTGCAGCAATCTGTAACTAACGCAAACTTATGGAACTCTAAAAATCCTACCAAAATAGGAAGTCCTGGCCAATTTGTCTATTGAACAGCATAAAAAAGAAGCAACGCAAAAGCATGTTCCTGTGATTTAACAAAATTATATTCGTGCGTGCAAAGTTTCTGTTTTTCAGCAGAATCAAATCAACTATCATCGTAGGTTATCCTATAGGTTCTACTTGGCACAAACACTAATTAAAAGATTAAAACACATCTAAACAGAGAGTAGATGCAAGATTTATTCCTAAACAGAAGAAAAAACAAAAAACATAAAGAAAAATTGGGTTGCCTCCCAACTAGCGCTATCGTTTAATGCCCCTAGCTAGGCATTGAGATTTCAATGATGCCCACATGAAAGACAAGAATTGAAGCCTAAAGAGAGCATCATAAAACATGTGACAAACACATCTAAGTCTAACATACTTCCTATGCATTGGCATATAATAAGCAATCAAATTTGCAAGGCAAGCAAGAACTAGCATTTGCAAGGAAGAAGAAAGAGACGATAGCAATCTCAACACGACGAGAGGTAATTTAATAAGATAAAAATTTCTACGACCATATTTTCCTCTCTCATAATAATTACATGTAGCATCATAAAAAAATTCAACAAAATAGCTAGCACATAACATATTCTCAACACGATCCACATGCATGCAAAGTTGACACTCTTCCATGGGATTATTATTAACTAAAGTCATGACCTCTCCAAACCCACTTTTATCAAAAACTTCATAAGATTGAACACTATCCAAATATGTGGGATCTAAAGTTGACACTCTTTCAAACCCACTTTCAGTATTATTGCAAACATTATTATCAATCTCATATTCATCAAGGGTCTCAAATAAATTTTCAAGAACATAAGAAGAATCACCCCAATCATGATCATTGCAACAAGTAGTAAACATAGCAAAACTGGCATCCCCAAGCTTAGGGTTTTGCATATTATTAGCACAATTGACATCAAGATAATTTATAGTAAAATCATTGCAATCAAGCTTTCCATCAAAGGAACTACCAAGTATGGGTGCAATAGCAACGATCTCATGTTTAACATAAGGAACTATAGCAAATTCATCTTCATAAATATTGGCATCATGGCCACAAGAATAGCAAGCATCATGTTCATCAAGGGATATTTCAATCAAATCATCGGAATCATCATTATCTATAGATTCATGCATATCATTATTTTCTTCCAAAGCAACGGTCATTCTTTCAATAAATTCTTGGACATAGACATTATGAGCAAAGTTTTCATTGCAATATTTAAGTATGATGGAATTTTCAGACTTGTTGAGAGTAAAATCATACTTTTCAATCAAAGAAGCAACTTCATGAGCACCCTTAAAAACGACAAATTCTTCAATTTGTTCAATATCATAGTAACTATAAACACCCTTAGCATAAGAAGATAAGATTTCATTATCATTGAACTCACATAAGTAGGGAAGGTGTTTTTTAGGGTTCTTAGAGCAACAAGTAAAATCACAAATCTCACAAAGATTCCAAGCATAGCATAGCAACTATTTATACGATACAATAAGACCTTCCGTTTTTCAGACAAACAATGACGCCCAAAATGAGCATGCTCATCTAAAGATTTCCCATCAACTAGGCTAGTTGGGGTTTCAGCGCGAGAGCATAAGGATCGAAGATGATCCAAGTAGAACACTTTAAGTGGATCCATAACAATAGATTTTTAGCAAGCAAAGATGCAAGCACATAGAAGGCACATGGAGACACAAGCAAACAAAAAAGCAAGCGAAAGAGAGAGGAGGAGATAGGGAAAGAGAGGGAGAATAAAACAGCAAGGGTGAAGTGGGGGAGAGGAAAACGAGAGGCAAATAATGTAAATGCGAGGGAGATGGGTTTGTGATGGGTACTTGGTATGTCTTGACTTGAGCGAAGACCTCCCCGGCAACGGCGCCAGAAATCCTTCTTGCTACGTCTTGAGCTTGCGTTGGTTTTCCCCGAAGAGGAGAGGGTGATGCAGCAAGTGTAGCGTAAGTATTTCCCTCAGTTTTGAGAACCAAGGTATCAATCCAGTAGGAGGCTCCTCAAAAGTCCCACGCACCTACACAAACAAACTAAGAACTCGCAACCAACGTGATAAAGGGGTTGTCAATCCCTTCACGGCCTCTTACAAAAGTGAGATCTGATAGAGAGATAATAATATATTTTTGGTATTTTGTAATATAGATGCAAAAAGTAAAAATGCAAATAAAGGTAGATTGAAAGCAAATATGATAAGAGATAGACCCGGGGGCATAGGTTTCACTAGAGGCTTTTCTCAAGATAGCATAAGTATTACGGTGGGTGAACAAATTAGTGTCGAGCAATTGATAGAAAAGCGCATAGTTATGAGATTATCTAGGCATGATCATGTATATAGGCATCACGTCCATAACAAGTAGACCGACTCCTGCCTGCATCTACTACTATTACTCCACACATCGACCGACTCCTGCCTGCATCTAGAGTATTAAGTTCATAAGAACAGAGTAACGCCTTAAGAAAGATGACATGATGTGGAGGGATAAACACATGCAATATGATATAAACCCCATCTTGTTATCCTTGATGGCAACAATACAATACGTGTCTTGCAACACTTTCTGTCACTGGGTAAGATCACCGCAAGATTGAACCCAAAGCTAAACACTTCTCCCATGGCAAGAAAGATCAATCTAGTAGGCCAAACCAAACTGATAATTCGAAGAGACTTGCAAAGATAAATCCATCATACATAAAAGAATTCAGAGAAGATTCAAATATTATTCATAGATAAACTTGATCATAAACCCACAATTCATCGGATCTCGACAAACACACCGCAAAAAGAGATTACATCGAATAGATCTCCACAAGAGAGGGGGAAAACATTGTATTGAGATCCAAAAAGAGAGAAGAAGCCATCTAGCTAATAACTATGGACCCGTAGGTCTGTGGTAAACTACTCACAACTCATCAGAGGGGCTATGGTGTTGATGTAGCAGCCCTCCATGGTCGATTCCCCCTCCAGCAGAGTGCCGACGAAGGCTACAAGATGAGATCTCGCGGATACAGAAGGTTACGGCAGTGGAAATTGTGTTTCGTGGTGCTCCTGGATGTTTTCAGGGTCCGTACGTACATATAGGAGGAAGAAGTACGTCGGTGGATGCCCGAGGGGCCCATGAGATAGGGGGCGCGCCCTAGGGGGGCGCCCTCCTATCTCGTGGGGCCCTCGGAGCTTTCTTGACTTGCACTCCAGGCTCTCCGGATCAGATTCGTTCCAAAAATAACGCTCCTGAAGGTTTCATTCCGTTTGGACTCCGTTTGATATTCCTTTTCTTCGAAATACTGAAATAGGCACAAAAACAACAATATGGGCTGGGCCTCCGTTTAGTAGGTTAGTCCCAAAAATGATATAAATATGTAAAAATAAAGCCCATAAACATCCAAAAGGGGTAATATAATAGCATGGAATAATCAAAAATTATAGATACATTGGAGACGTATCAGCGGCGACTCTCCTTGGAGACAATGTGAGCCCAATATTGCCCCTAAGCTTGCATACAGAACAAAGCCTTCGTCTTGTTCTTCAGCCTCTTAGCCCAAGATGGCTCAGAGGTGGGAGGGATGAAACCCTCAGAGTTGTCCTCGTCCATTTCCTCCTCCTCATCCTCATCTGCATCCACATCCATGGCAGCCGCGGCTTCAGCACGAGAAGTGCTGTTAGCCCACTGAGTCTTGACACGGAGCCTGATGGACTCATGTCAAATCCAAACCAGGGGCCTCAAACTCCTCCTGAGGGTAGAGCTTCTCCCAAATTGCCGAGATCAAATGAGACAGATAAGGTCCATAGATGGGGACCTTGCGGTTGTATACCGCAAACCAAAGCTCACACCACATGATATGTGAGACATCAAGTGGTTGCGTCTGAGAGTTGCGCGCTTCCTCACACAGGAGCAGCATGTCCACAAGATAAGCATTCACCTTGTCCTTGTCGCCAATGTGAGGAAAGAGAGAGTTGCGGAAGATCCGGTACATGATGTCAAGGAAGGAGTTGAGCACCCAAGATGACTTGCCACTGGAGAGCTTCTTCTCAACATAGAAGGGCTGAATCTTGTTCTTGTTGGTTGACTCGGGATTGGCATGAGGACGAACGCCTTGGGGTGTGGCGAGCCCCTCATCCTGAACACCAAGCAAGGTGACCTCCTTCCATGTAGCAGTCAGGTGCTGACCATTGGTCATCCAAGTCATAGTCCGTTCCTTATTAGGGTGAAAGTACACCGAGGCAAAGAACTGAGCCACAATCTCGGGATCATAGTCTTTGTGAAAAGAGATGATGTGCTCAATGCCAAATTGCTCCACTAGATCCAGAGCCTCACCAAAGTAGTCACGGTGCTTCGCTTCCCTCAGATGATGCATGTCGATCCAGTGCACATCCACATAGATGTTTCGCTAGGCCTTGGTCACATCCAGATAAATGAGATTCTGCTGCTTGGTCCAAAATAGTTCATTCCCTCGGAAGTTGGCACGAGGATGCACATAGGGACTGATCTTCCTTCGAGAGATGAACTCAGCAAGTGGCATCTCATCCATGCCCATGGTGGGTTCCTTGTCCTTGGTGGCGGTGGTCTTGGTCCTGCGTTGGGGGCACTGGAGCCCTCTGGAGCTTCATCTTGATTTCGCAGACACTTGGAGCCCGTGTCACAGCTTGGATTGGAATGGCGAGCAGAGGCACGAGAGCCACCACCTAAGACACAAAGCACAAGAACACGCACAAAAAGCGAGAAAGATCAATGCAAAGAACACAACAAAGCAGTGAAACAAGTCGAAGTAGCACTTGATAATTGCCACATGAGAGGTTTGACAACAACGTTAGCACTGCTTGAATGCGCGGTACTAAAAATTTAGTGACGCTCCAAGTCACGGTAGTACCGCGCTGGCGGTAGTACCGCGCTGGAGGTGTGGTAGTACCGCACAGTGTCAGATCCGAAACTGCCACTGGATCTGAGTACTACCGCGACAACAAAGTGGTACTACGGTCGATCAAATCTACCACGGGGCAACATATCAAGTACTATCTCTATGCATTACTACTCTCCTACACCCTACTCTTGCAAAGATTTAGCCTAAAATCTCAAGAACCGCATGCATCTCCCCAAAAACCTAGAAGCAAAAGAACGAACCAACAAGAGAAGGATTTGGGGAGAAACCTTGGTCCATGTCAAGAGGACGTGGTGGGGAACGATCCTACCGGTCAGAATCCGAGGAGAGCGGGCGGAGATGGAGATCCGGCAAGGGCCTCCAGCGCCGTTCGTGGGCAGGAGAGAGAGAGAGGCAACATGGGGGAGAAAGAGTGAATGGGTATGGGGGAGTTGGAACTCCCCCTGCCCGCTCTTAACCCCCACGCGCTCGCTACTCCATGGTAGTACCGCGCGTCCTTGCGGTAGTACCACCCGGGCGGAAGTACCGCGCCATGGGCGGTAGTACTGCTCCACCAGCGGCAGTAAAAACTTACTACCGTGCTGGTTGCGGTAGTACCGTGACAGGCCACGGTAGTAACGTGAACCCAAGAAAATGCAGTTTCAAACAAAGGAAGAAACAACTTTGCATGGAACCTTCAAGCGAACGAACACACCAACGAGCTAACAAACGAGACACCACAAGCACAAGCTTGGCACAAAGAGAGAAAAGGAAGAGACAACAAGGACCAAAAACAAGACACAACCTCTCCAATGAGAGGGCGGTGGCCGGAGCCACCTATGTTTGAGTCGATTGGTATGGCACCGTGAAGAACTATCCTTGGGCCCATGACCAAAACTCATCTTTGAAGCACAAGTACCATAAAAAATGGCGAATGTGAAAGAGTTGATCAATTTATGCATAATGGGGGGAGGGAGAGTTCATTGAGAGAACAACACTCCCCCTTTGTCCATGCCTCCACCTAAACTAGACAACAAGTTGAGTGTGGTGGGGTGTGCAAGGGTTCAAGTCACATTGCTTGAATCAATGATATTTAGCTCATTCCTTAACTCGTGAAATCTTGCTTCATCCAAGGGCTTCGTGAAAATATCCGCAAGCTTATCATGAGTGTTGACATACTTGAGCTCGATCTCCCCTCGCCTAATATGATCCCGGATGAAGTGATACCGAATCTCTGTTGGGGAACGTAGCAGAAATTCAAAAAATTTCCTACGTATCACCAAGATCTATCTATTGAGAGACCAGCAACGAGTAGAAAGGAGAGTGCATCTACATACCCTTGTAGACCGCTAAGCGGAAGCGTTCAAGTGAACGGGGTTGATGGAGTCGTACTCGTCGTGATTCAAATCACCGATGATCAAGTGCCGAACGCACGGCACCTCCGCGTTCAACACACGTACAGCCCGGTGACGTCTCCCACGCCTTGATCCAGCAAGGAGAGAGGGAGAGGTTGAGGAAGACTCCATCCAGCAGCTGCACAATGGCGTGGTGGTGGTGGAGGAGCGTGGCAATCCTGCAGGGCTTCGCCAAGCACCGCGAGAGAGGAGGAGCACTTGGGAGAGGGAGGGCTGCGCCAGGGGCAAGGGTGAAGCTCCCATGCACCTCCCCACTATATATAGGGGTGGAGGGGCTGGTTTCTTGCCCTCCAAGTCCATTGGGGCGTTGGCCAAGGTGGGAGGAAAGAAATCCCATCATTTCCTTCCCCACCGATTGTTATCCCCCCTTTTTAGGGATCTTGATCTTATCCCTTCGGGATATGATCTTATTCCTTCTAAGGGGAGATCTTGGTGCGCCTTGACCAGGGGTGTGGGGCCTTTCCCCCACTACCCACGTTCATGTGGGGCCCCCCATGCAGGTGCCCCACTCCGGAACCTTCTAGAACCTTCCCGGTACAATACCGAAAAATCCCGAACATTTTCCGGTGGCCAAAATAGGACTTCCCATATATAAATCTTTACCTCCGGACCATTCCGGAACTCCTCGTGACGTCCGGGATCTCATCCGGGACTCCGAACAACATTCGGTAACCACATACAAGCTTCCTTTATAACCCTAGCGTCATCGAACCTTAAGTGTGTAGACCCTACGGGTTCGGGAGACATGTAGACATGACCGAGACGTTCTCTGGTCAATAACCAATAACGGGATCTGGATACCCATGTTGGCTCCCACATGTTCCACGATGATATCATCGGATGAACCACGATGTCAAGGACTCAATCGATCCCGTATACAATTCCCTTTGTCTAGCGGTATTATACTTGCCCGAGATTCGATCGTCGGTATCCTTATACCTTGTTCAATCTCGTTACCGGCCAGTCTCTTTACTCGTTCCGTAACACATCATCCCGTGATCAACTCCTTGGTCACATTGCGCATATGATGATGTCCTACCGAGTGGGCCCAGAGATACCTCTCCGTTTACACGGAGTGACAAATCCCAGTCTCGATTCGTGCCAACCCAACAGATACTTTCGGAGATACCTGTAATGCACCTTTATAGCCACCCAGTTACGTTGTGACGTTTGGTACACCCAAAGCATTCCTACGGTATCCGGGAGTTGCACAATCTCATGGTCTAAGGAAGAGATACTTGACATTGGAAAAGCTCTAGCAAACGAACTACACGATCTTAGTGCTAGGCTTAGGATTGGGTCTTGTCCATCACATCATTCTCCTAATGATGTGATCCCGTTATCAACGACATCCAATGTCCATAGCCAGGAAACCATGATTATCTGTTGATCACAACGAGCTAATCAACTAGAGGCTCACTAGGGACATATTGTGGTCTATGTATTCACACGTGTATTACGATTTCCGGATAATACAGTTATAGCATGAATAAAAGACAATTATCATGAACAAGGAAATATAATAATACTTTTATTGTTGCCTCTAGGGCATATTTCCAACACCTTTATAACCCTAGCGTCATCGAATCTTAAGTGTGTAGACCCTACGGGTTCGGAAACCATGCAGACATGACCGAGACGTTCTCCGGTCAATAACCAACAGCGGGATCTGGATACCCATGTTGGATCCCACATGTTCCACGATGATCTCATCGGATGAACCATGATGTCAAGGACTCAATCAATCCCGTATACAATTCCCTTTGTCTAACGGTATTGTACTTGCCCGAGATTCGATCGTCGGTATACCGATACCTTGTTCAATCTCGTTACCGGCAAGTCTCTTTACTCGTTCTGTAACACATCATCCCGTGATCAACCCCTTGGTCACATTGTGCACATTATGATGATGTCCTACCGAGTGGGCCCAGAGATACCTCACCGTCACACAGAGTGACAAATCCCCGTCTCGATTCGTGCCAACCCAACAGACACTTTAGGAGGTACCTGTAGTGCACCTTTATAGTCACCCAGTTACGTTGGTGACGTTTGGTACACCCAAATCATTCCTACGGTATCCGGGAGTTGCACAATCTCATGGTCTAAGAAAAAGATACTTGACATTAGAAAAGCTTTAGCATACGAACTACGATCTTTGTGCTAGGCTTAGGATTGGGTCTTGTCCATCACATCATTCTCCTAATGATGTGATCCCGTTATCAACGACATCCAATGTCCATGGTCAGGAAACCGTAACCATCTATTGAACAACGAGCTAGTCAACTAGAGGCTTACTAGGGACAAGGTGTTGTTTATGTATCCACACATGTATCTGAGTTTCCTATCAATACAATTATAGCATGGATAATAAACGATTATCATGAACAAGGAAATATAATAATAGCTCATTTATTATTGCCTCTAGGGCATATTTCCAACAGTCTCCCACTTGCACTAGAGTCAATAATATAGTTCACATCGCCATGTGATTAACACTCACAGGTCACATCGCCATGTGACCAACATCCAAAGAGTTTACTAGTGTCACTAAACTAGTTCACATCATCATGTGATTAAGACTCAATGAGTTCTGGGGTTTGATCATGTTTTGCATTTGAGAGAGGTTTTAGTCAACGGGTCTGCAACATTCAGATTCGTATGTACTTCGCAAATCTCTAGGTCATATTGTAAATGCTGCTTCCACGCTCCACTTGGAGCTATTCCAAATGGTTGTTCCACCATACGTATCCGGTTTGCTACTCAGAGTCATTCGGATAGGTGTTAAAGCTTGCATCATCGTAACCCTTTACGCCAAACTCTTTATCACCTCCATAATCGAGAAACATATCCTTATTCCTCTAAGGATAATTTTGACCGCTATCTGGTGATCCACTCCTTGATCACCTTTGTACCCTCTTGCCAGACATGTGGCAAGGCACACCTCAAGTGCGGTACTTAGCATAGCATACTGTAGAGCCTACGTCTAAAGCATAGGGGACGACCTACGTCCTTTCTCTCTTTTCTGCCGTGGTCGAGCTTTAAGTCTTAACTTCGTACCTTACATCTCAGGCAAGAACTCCTTCTTTGACTGATCCATCTTGAACACTTTCAAGATCATGTCAAGGTACGTGCTCATTTGAAAGTATTATTAAGCATTTTGATCTATTCTTATAGATCTCGATGCTCAATGTTCAAGTAGCTTAATCCAGGTTTTCTATTGAAAAACATCTTTCAAATAACCCTATATGCTTTCCAGAAATTCTAGATCATTTCTGATCATCAATATGTCAACAACATATACTCATCAGAAATTCTATATTGCTCCCACTCACTTCTTTGGAAATACAAGTTTCTCATAAACTTTGTATAAACCTAAAATCTTTGATCATCTTATCAAAGTGCATATTCCAACTCCGAGATGCTTACTCCAGTCCATGGAAGGATCGCTGGAGCTAGCATACCTTTTAGCATCCTTAGGATCAACAAAACCTTTCTGATTGTATCACATACAACCTTTCCTTACAAAAACTGGTAAGGAAACTCGTTTTGACATCCATCTGCTAGATTTCATAAATGCAGCTAATGCTAACATGATTCCGACGGACTTAAGCATCGCTATGGATGAGAAAATCTCATCGTAGTCAACTCCTTGAACTTGTGAAATCTCTTCGCCACAAGTCGAGCTTCATAGACGGTGACATTACCGTCCACGTCCGTCTTCTTCTTAAAGACCCATTTATCTCAATGGCTTGCCGATCATCGGGCAAGTCCACCAAAGTCCATGCTTTGTTCTGATACATGGATCCTATCTAGGATTTCATGGCTTCTAACCATTTGTCGGAATTTGGGCCCACCATCGCTTCTCCATAGCTCGTAGGTTCATTGTTGTCTAGCAACATGACCTTCAAGACAGGATTACTATACCACTCTGAAGTAGTACACATCCTTGTCACCCTACGAGGTACAGTAGTGACTTGATCCGAAGCTTCATGATCACTATCATAAGCTTCCACTTCAATTGGTGTAGGTGCCACAGGAACAACTTCCTGTGCCCTACTACACACTGGTTGAAGTGATGGTTCAATAACCTCATCAAGTCTCCACCATCCTCCCACTCAATTCTTTCGAGAGAAACTTTTCCTCGAGAAAGGACCCATTTCTAGAAACAATCACTTTTGCTTCCGGATCTGAATTAGGAAGTATACCCAACCATTTTGGGTATCCTATGAAGATGCATTTATCTGTTTTGGGTTCGAGCTTATCACGATGAAACTTTTTCACATAAGCATCGCAGCCCCAAACTTTCAAGAAATGACAGCTTAGGTTTCTCTAAACCATAGTTCTCACGGTGTCATCTCAACCGAATTATGTGGTGCCCTATTAAAGTGAGTGTGGTTGTCTCTAATGCCTAACCCATGAACGATAGTGGTAATTCGATAAGAGACATCATGGTATGCACCATATCCAATAGGGTGCAGTTATGTTGTTCGGACACACCATCACACTATGGTGTTCCAGGCGGTATTGGTTGTGAACCACAATGTCTTAATTGTGTGCCAAACTCGTAACTCAGATACTCATCTCTATGATCATATCATAGACATTTTATCCTCTTGTCACAATGATCTTCAACTTCACTCTGGAATTACTTGAACCATTCAATAATTCAGACTTGTGTTTCATCAAGTAAATATACTCAACATCTACTCGAATCATCTGTGAAGTAAGAACATAACAATATTCACTGCATGCCTCAGCACTCATTGGACTGCACACATCAAAATGTGTTACTTCCAACAAGTTGCTATCTTGCTCCAACTTACTGAAAACGAGGCTTCTCAGTCATCTTGCCCATGTGGTATGATTTGCATATCTCAAGTGATTCAAAATCAAATGAGTCCAAACTATCCATATGCATGGAGTTTCTTCATGCGTATACACCAATAGACATGGTTCGCATGTCTCAAACTTTTCAAAAACGAGTGAGTCCAAAGATCCATCAACATGGAGCTTCTTCATGCGTTTTATACCAATATGACTTACATGGCAGTGCCACAAGTAGGCGGTACTATCTTATATCTTTTGGCATGAAAATGTGTATCACTACGATCGAGATTCAATAAACCATTCCTTTAGGTGCAAGACCATTCAAGGTATTATTCAAATAAATAGAGTAACCATTATTCTCCTTAAATGAATAACCGTATTGCGATAGACATAATCCAATCATGTCTATGCTCAACGCAAACACCAAATGACAATTATTCAGGTTTAATACTAATCTTGATGGTAGAGGGAGCGTGTGATGTTTGATCACATCAAACTTGGAAACACTTCCAACACATATCGTCAGCTCACCTTTAGCTAGTCTCTGTTTATTCCGTAGCTCTTTTATTTCGAGTTACTAACACTTAGCAACCGAACCGGTATCTTAATACCCTGGTGCTACTAGGACTACTAATAAAGTACACATTAACATAATGTATATCCAATATACTTCTATCGACCTTGCCAGGCTTCTCATCTACCAAGTATCTAGGGTAATACTGCTCCAGTGGTTGTTCCCCTTATTACAGAAGCACTTAGTCTCGGGTTTGGGTTCAACCTTGGGTTTCTTCACTAGATCAGCAGCTGATTTTCCATTTCATGAAGTATCCCTTCTTGCCCTTGCCCTTCTTGAAACTAGTAGTTTCACCAACCATCAACAATTGATGCTCCTTTTTATTTCTACTTTCGCGGTGTCAAGCATCGCGAATACCTCAAGGATCATCATATCTATCCCTGATATGTTATAGTTCATCACGAAGCTCTAGCAGCTTGGTGGCAATGACTTTGGAGAAACATCACTATCTCATCTGGAAGATCAACTCCCACTTGATTCAAGTGATTGCTGCACTCAGACAATCTGAGCACAAGCTCAACGATTGAGCTTTTCTCCCTTAGTTTGCAGGCTAAGAAAATCGTCGGAGGTCTCATACCTCTTGACGTGGGCATGAGCCTGAAATCCCAATTTCAGCCCTCAAAACATCTCATATGTTCCGCGACGTTACAAAAACGTCTTTGGTGCCTCAACTCTAAACCGTTTAACTGAACTATCACGTAGTTATCAAAACGTGTATGTGCGATGTTCACAACATCCACAGACGACGTTTGGGGTTCAGCACACAGAGCGGTGCATTAAGGACATAAGCTTTCTATTGTCCGCATAATCGCTACTGTCAACTTTCAACTATATTTTCTGTAGGAACATATCTAAACAGTGGAACTAAAGCGCGAGCTTACGACATAATTTGCAAAGATCTTTTGACTATGTTCAGGATAATTAAGTTCATCTTATGAACTCCCACTCAGATAGACATCCCTCTAGTCATCTAAGTGATTACATGATCCGAGTCAACTAGGCCGTGTCCGATCATCACGTGGACGGACTAGTCATCATCGGTGAACATCTTCATGTTGATCGTATCCTCCATACGACTCATGCTCGACCTTTCGGTCTCTTGTGTTCCGAGGCCATGTCTGTACATGCTAGGCTCGTCAAGTCAACCTAAGTGTTTCGCGTGTGTAAATCTGGCTTACACCCGTTGTATGTGAACGTAAGAATCTATCACACCCGATCATCACGTGGTGCTTAGAAACGACGAACTTTCACAACGGTGCACAGTTAGGGGGAACACTTTCTTGAAATTTTAATGAGGGATCATCTTATTTACTACCGTCGTTCTAAGCAAATAAGATGCATAAACATGATAAACATCACATGCAATCAAATAGTGACATGATATGGCCAATATCATTTTGCTCCTTTTGATCTCCATCTTCGGGGCTCCATGATCATCATCGTCACCGGCATGACACCATGATCTCCATAATCATGATCTCCATCATCGTGTCTCCATGAAGTTGTCTCGCCAACTTATTACTTCTACTACTATGGCTACCGGTTAGCAATAAAGTAAAGTAATTACATGGCGTTGTTCAATGACACGCAGGTCATACAATAAATAAAGACAACTCCTATGGCTCATTCCGGTTGTCATACTCATCGACATGCAAGTCGTGATTCGTATTACAAGAACATGATCAATCTCATACATCACATATCATTCATCACATATCATTCATCACATTCTTCTTGGCCATATCACATCACATAGCATACCCTGCAAAAACAAGTTAGACGTCCTCTAATTGTTGTTTGCATGTTTTACGTGGCTGCTATGGGTTTCTAGCAAGAACATTTCTTACCTACGCAAAAACCACAACATGATATGTCAATTGCTATTTACCCTTCATAAGGACCCTTTTCATCGAATCCGGTCCGACTAAAGTGGGAGAGACTGGCACCCGCTAGCCACCTTATGCACCAAGTGCATGTCAGTCGGTGGAACATGTCTCACGTAAGTGTACGTGTAAGGTCGGTCCGGGCCGCTTCATCCCACAATACCGTTGAAACAAGATTGGACTAGTAACGGTAAGCATATTGAACAAAATCAACGCCCACAACTACTTTGTGTTCTACTCGTGCAAAGAATCTACGCAATAGACCTAGCTCATGATGCCACTGTTGGGGAACGTAGCAGAAAATTCAAAATTTTCCTACGTGTTACCAAGATCTATCTATGGAGAAACCAGCAACGAGGGGAAGGAGAGTGCATCTACATACCCTTGTAGATCGCTAAGCGGAAGCGAACGGGGTTGAAGGAGTCGTATTCGTCGTGATCCAAATCACCTGAGATCCTAGTGCCGAACGGATGGCACCTCCGCGTTCAACACACGTACAGCCCGGTGACGTCTTCCATGCCTTGATCCAGCAAGGAGAGAGGGAGAGGTTGAGGAAGACTCCATCCAGCAGCAGCACAACGGCGTGGTGGTGATGGAGGAGCGTGGCAATCCTGCAGGGCTTCGCCAAGCACCGCAGGAGAGGAGGAGTACTTGGGAGAGGGGGAGGGCTGCACCAGAACTTGTGGTTGGGCTGCTCTCCCACCCCCACATATATATAGGGTCAAGGGAGAGGGGGGCCGGCCCCCTCAGATCCAATCTGAGGAGGTGGCGGCGGCCAGGGGGGTTGCCTTGCCCCCCAAGGCAAGGGGGCGCCCCCCTTTAGGGTTTCCCCCAAGCCCTAGGCGCCTTGGGCCTTGGTGGGGGGCGCACCAGCCCACCTGGGGCTGGTGCCCTCCCACACTTGGCCCATGCAGCCCTCTGGGGTCAGTGGCCCCACTTGGTGGACCCCCGGGACCCTCCCGGTGGTCCCGGTACGTTACCGAAAAAACCCAAAACTTTTCCGGTGACCAAAACAGGACTTCGTATATATAAATATTCACCTCCGGACCATTCCGGAACTCCTCGTGACGTCCGGGATCTCATCCGGGACTCCAAACAACATTCGGTAACCATATACAAACTTCCTTTATAGCCCTAGCGTCATCGAACCTTAAGTGTGTAGACCCTACGGGTTCGGGAACCATGCAGACATGACCGAGACGTTCTCCGGTCAATAACCAACAGCGGGATCTGGATACCCATGTTGGATCCCACATGTTCCACGATGATCTCATCGGATGAACCACGATGTCAAGGACTCAATCAATCCCGTATACAATTCCCTTTGTCTAACGGTATTGTACTTGCCCGAGATTCGATCGTCGGTATACCGATACCTTGTTCAATCCCGTTACCGGCAAGTCTCTTTACTCGTTCCGTAACACATCATCCCGTGATCAACCCCTTGGTCACATTGTGCACATTATGATGATGTCCTACCGAGTGGGCCCAGAGATACCTCACCGTCACACAGAGTGACAAATCCCAGTCTCGATTCGTGCCAACCCAACAGACACTTTAGGAGATACCTGTAGTGCACCTTTATAGTCACCCAGTTACGTTGGTGACGTTTGGTACACCCAAATCATTCCTACGGTATCCGGGAGTTGCATAATCTCATGGTCTAAGAAAAAGATACTTGACATTAGAAAAGCTTTAGCATACGAACTACGATCTTTGTGCTAGGCTTAGGATTGGGTCTTGTCCATCACATCATTCTCCTAATGATGTGATCCCGTTATCAACGACATCCAATGTCCATGGTCAGGAAACCGTAACCATCTATTGAACAACGAGCTAGTCAACTAGAGGCTTACTAGGGACAAGGTGTTGTTTATGTATCCACACATGTATCTGAGTTTCCTATCAATACAATTATAGCATGGATAATAAACGATTATCATGAACAAGGAAATATAATAATAGCTCATTTATTATTGCCTCTAGGGCATATTTCCAACAATCTCAATATGCTTCGTCTTGAAGTGTTGCACCGGGTTGAGAGAAATCTTGATGGCACTTTCATTGTCACACCAAAGAGGCACTTTGTCACAAATGACATCGTAATCCTTTAAAGTTTGCCTCATCCATAAGAGTTGTGCACAACAACTACCGGCTGCCACATACTCCGCTTTGGTGGACGAGAGAGACACATAGCTTTGCTTCTTGGAAGACCAACTCACCAAGGAGCAACCAAGAAATTGGCACCCTCTGTAAGTGGACTTCCTATCCACTTTGTCTCCCGCCCAATCAGAATCCGAATATCCTTCAAGATTGAAGTTTGCTCCTCTTGGGTACCATAAGCCAAAGTTTGGGGTATGAGCCAAATATCGAAAGATTCGCTTGACCGCCACAAGGTGGCTTTCCTTAGGTGCGGCTTGAAACCATGCACAAATTCCCACACTCAACATGATATCCGGTCTAGATGCACAAAGGTAAAGCAAGTAGCCAATCATGGAGCGATATACCTTTTGATCCACCACTTTACCATTTGGATCAATGTCAAGTTGGCACTTGGTGGGCATTGGGGTGGAAGCCGGCTTGACATCACTTAGCTTGAATCTCTTCAGCATGTCTTGAGTGTGTTTGGCTTGGTTGATGAAGGTTCCTGCTCTTCTTTGCTTGATTTCGAACCCGAGAAAGAACTTCAACTCTCCCATCATAGACATCTTGAACTTTGAGGTCATGAGTGCGGCAAATTCTTCATTGACAGCTTTGTTAGGGGAAGCAAAAATAATATCATCAACATATAGTTGGCATACAAACAACTCCCCTTTGACCTTCTTAGTAAAAAGAGTGAGGTCGATTTTCCCGATTTTGAACCCACGATCTTGTAACAACTCCGTAAGATGCTCATACCACGCACGTGGGGCTTGTTTAAGGCCATAGAGCGCCTTGTGGAGTTGGTACACGTGATCGGGGAAATAGGGATCTTCGAACCCGGGGGGTTGTTTGACATACACCAACTCATTAATGGGACCATTAAGAAAAGCACTCTTCACATCCATTTGTTGCAACGTGAAATTATGATGAGAAGCATAGGCAATCAACAAACGAATAGATTCAAGGCGAGCAACGGGAGCAAAGGTTTCACCATAGTCGATACCCTCGACTTGGGAGTAGCCTTGTGCCACCAAATGAGCCTTGTTGCGAACAATGATCCCATGAGCATCTTGCTTATTCTTGAATATCCACTTGGTCCCAATGACATTATGATTCCCAGTTGGCCTTGGCACTAATTTCCACACTTGGTTGTGCTTGAAGTTGTTGAGTTCTTCATGCATGGCATTGAGCCAATCCGGGTCCTTGAGCGCCTCATAAACCTTTTGGGGTTCGACACAAGAAACAAACGCATGATGTTAACAATAGTTTGCTAATTGTCTACGAGTGCTTACCCCCTTTCTTAGGCTTTCGACCACATTCTCCATAAGATGACCTTTGGTGGTGAGCTTGGAAGTGATCTTCACGGCACGACGCTCTAAATCCTCCTCGGATGTGAAAAGAGGAGGGGTAACTTGATCATCTTGAGCATCGTCTTGAGCTTGTTCTTGATCTTGAACTTGCTCGAAAGGGAGAACTTGACCTTGGGCATCATTGGGTGGTTCACCACCATCTTGAGGTTGATATTGCCCTTGATATTGTTCAAGAGGTTGAGGGCCTTCACTTTGTTCTTCGGAAGCGTGTGGGTCTTGGGTTGGTGATGGCTCCACTTGAGTGGAGCATTGTCCTTCGGGTTCCTCAATGGGTAGGATATGACCAACACCCATTCTTCTTATGGCTTGGGGAGGAAATTCATCACCTACATCACAAGTACCACTTTGCTCCACTTGGGAGCCGTTATTTTCGTCAAACTCCACGTCACACGTCTCCTCAATGAGTCTGGTGGACTTGTTGAGGACACGGTAAGCATGAGAGTTTGTATCATAACCAACAAATATGCCCTCATAAGCTCTAGCCTCAAATTTAGACAAACGAACACCTTCCTTGAGAATTAAACACTTAACCCGAACACCCGGAAGTACTTGAGGTTGGGCTTGTTACCGGTAAGTATTTCATAAGGAGTCTTGTTCAAGCCTTTGCGGAGATAGAGCCAATTGGATGCATGACAAGCTGTGTTGATCGCTTCGGCCCAAAAGTTGTATGGAGACTTGAACTCTGCCATCATGGTCCTTGCCGAATCCATCAACGTCCGATTCTTCCTCTCCGCGACACCATTTTGTTGAGGGGTGTATGGTGCAGAATATTGATGCTTGATCCCCTCATCACTAAGAAACTCATCCAAGGTGTAGTTCTTGAACTCGGTGCCGTTGTCACTTCTTATTGTCAAGATCTTTGCATCATGTTGACGTTGAGCTTCATTTGCAAAGTCGATGACGGTTTGTTGAATCTCACTCTTCCTATTGAAGAAATATACCCAAGTGTATCTTGAATAATCATCCACAATCACCAAGCAATACTTTCTACCTCCAAGACTATCAAAGGATGGAGGCCCAAATAGATCCATGTGAAGGAGCTCCAGGGGTCTCTTCGAGTAGATGATAGTCGTGGGAGGGTGAGCCGTTTCATGAAGCTTCCCTTTGATACAAGCACTGCAAGCACGATCTTTGGCAAAACTAACATTTGTTAGTCCACGGACATGGTCCCCCTTAAGGAGACTTTGCAAAGATCTCATATTGACGTGGGATAAAAGGCGATGCCAAAGCCATCCCACATCAACTTTAGCCATTACGCATGTCGCGGTCTTAGTGGATTGCTCTGAAAAGTTAATCACATAAAGACCATTCTCGACATGCCCAACAAAGGCTACTTTAAGAGTCTTGCTCCACAAGAGGGCCACAATATCAATATCAAATAAAGTGGCAAACCCCATGAGTGCAAGTTGACGAACGGAAAGAAGATTGAATGCAAGGGACTCAACAAGCATGACTTTCTCGATCGTTAGATCCTAAGAAATGACAACCTTGCTAAGACCCAATACCTTAGAAGACGAGGCATCACCCCACTTGACATTGGTGGGCATAGAAGGAACCTTGTGCACGTCCACCACCAAGTCCTTGCTCCCGGTCATATGATTTGTTGCTCCACTATCGAGCAACCATGATCCCCCACCAGAAGCAAACACCTACAAGAGATCAATGCTTGGTTTTAGGTACCCATTTAGTAATGGGTCCTTTGATGTTAGTAAAAAGGGTCTTAGGAACCCAAATAGACCATTCAATGTACTCATAAGGAGAACCAACAAATTTAGCATAAACATGCCCATCACTAGCACGGCACAACACATATGAAGGATTAAAGTCGCCGGCTTTGTTGGAGGAGATGGTTTTGCCCTTTTTGACATCAACACCCTTAAAAATTTCCTTCTTCTCCTTAGGAGCACCCTCTCCCTCTTTCACAAAGGTTTGCTTGAGAGGAGGAGGTCGTTTGGTCTTGTCGTTCTTCTTATTGTTCTTGGACTTGGGTGTGAACCCAATTCCCTTCTTGGCCACAACTTCCTTTTGATTGCTCAAAAGGTCGTTGAGGTTCTTCTCACCTTGAATGCATGTCACAAGGCCTTTCTCGAGTTGATCCTTCAACTTGGCATTCTCCTCCACAAGATGCACATGCTCACAACACGGGTTAGTAGCATATGCATTATCAACTAATACCATATGAGGAAAAGTGGCATTTTCCTTGGTGAGCTTAACTTGGAGTTCAGCATGAGACTCCTTGAGGTTAGCGTGAGCACTCTTCAAGACCTTGTGGGCCTTGTAAAGTATGGAGGCCCAAAGAGATCCACGTGAAGGAGCTCCAAGGGTCTCTTCGAGTAGATGATAGTCGTGGGAGGGTGAGCCTTCTCATGTAGCTTTCCTTCGATACAAGCACTGCAAGCACGATCTTTGGAAAAACTAACATCTGTTAGTCCACGGACATGGTCCCCCTTGAGAGACTTTGCAAAGATCTCATATTGACGTGGGCTAAACGGCGATGCCAAAGCCATCCCACATCAACTTTAGCCATTAGGCATGTCGCGGTCTTAGTGGGTCGCTCCGAAAAGTTAATCACATAAAGATTGTTCTCGACATGACCAACAAAGGCTACTTTAAGAGTCTTGCTCCACAAGAGGGCCACGGTATCAATATCAAAGAAAGTAGCAAAGCCCATGAGTGCAAGTTGACGAACGGAAAGTAGATTGTAAGCAAGGGACTCAACAAGCATGACTTTCTCGATCGTAAGATCATGAGAAATGACAACCTTGCCAAGACCCAATACCTTAGAAGACGAGGCATCACCCCGCTCGACGTTGGTGGGCATAGAAGGAATCTTATGCACGTCCACCACCAAGTCCTTACTTCCGGTCATATG
This sequence comes from Triticum timopheevii, assembly GCA_963921465.1. Taxonomy (NCBI): domain Eukaryota; kingdom Viridiplantae; phylum Streptophyta; class Magnoliopsida; order Poales; family Poaceae; genus Triticum; species Triticum timopheevii. The sequence continues at coordinate 584,802,720 of OY997268.1, forward strand.
ATTTGTTGCTCCACTATCGAGCAACCATGATCCCCCACCGGAAGCAAACACCTACAAGAGATCAATACTTGGTTTTAGGTATCCCTTTTGTAATGGGTCCTTTGATGTTAGTAAAAAGGGTCTTAGGAACCCAAATAGACCATTCAATGTACTCATAAGGAGAACCAACAAATTTAGCATAAACATGCCCATCACTAGCACAGCACAACACATAAGAAGGGTTAAAGTCGCCGGCTTTGTTGGAAGGGATGGCATTGCCCTTTTTGACATCACCACACTTCACATTGTTCTTTTTCTCCTTAGGAGCACCCTCTCCCTCCTTCACAAGAGTTTGCTTGAGAGGAGGAGGTCGTTTAGCCTTGTCGTTCTTCTTCTTGTTCTTGGACTTGGGTGCGAACCCAACTCCCTCCTTAGCCACAACTTCCTTTTGATTGCTCAAAAGGTCATTGAGGTTCTTCTCACCTTGTATGCACGTCACAAGGCCTTTCTCAAGTTGCTCCTTCAACTTGGCATTCTCCTCCACAAGATGCACATGCTCACAACACAGGTTAGTGGCATTTGCATTATCAATTAATACCATATGAGGAAAGGTGGCTTTTTCTTTGGTTAGCTTAACTTGGAGTTGATCATGAGACTCCTTGAGGCTAGCATGAGCACCCTTCAAGACCTTGTGGGCCTTGTCGAGTAAATCAAACTCCTCCTTGAGTCTAGCATGGTCAACGCCAAGTTTAGCCTTCTCGGAAGTTAGCACACGAGAAACAACAAGAGCATGATCAAGATCTTTCTTTAACTTACCATAATCACGACTATGACCTTTCATCTTAGAGATGGTTTCTTCATGAGCCTCGACCATGTCATTCGCTTCACCAAGTTGTTCCAAGTGAGCAACAAAGTGCTTCTTGGATTTGCCCTTGAGCTTACTCATAAAAGACTCAAATTCATTCACTTCCTTATTAGACCCCTCACTTTCATCAATGCCATCCGTCAAGGAGGAATTAGTAATGATGGTGGTTTTGATGTTGGGGGTTACCTTGTTGGTGGCTTTAGCCGTGAGACACTTGGCGGTGATGTTCTCATTAGGTGAGTCGAAGAGGGACAACCATGGAGTTGTGGCAATGGCAACGGAGGCCATGGCCATGGCTTCACTATCTTCATAATCATCGTCATCTTCATGGTATTCTTCTTGAACCACCAACCCTCGAGTAGGAGTCTTTTTGGTGAAGTTGTTCTTGTTGGGGAAGGACTTGGCTTTGTCTTTTCGGATGTGCTTGCCACCATTGTCTTCCCGCTTCTCGTAAGGGCAATCCACAACAAAGTGGCTCACATTGCCACAATTGTAACATGTTCTCACACGTTGCTTGCCCTTGAACCCACTTGAGTTGTTCTTGTTGAAGTTGGGCCTTGTGTTCTTCTTGCTCCAAAATTGCCTTCAAGCAAGAGTCATGTGTTCATGATAATCATATTTTGTGTCTTCGGGGTTGCTCTCCTCATCTTCCTCTTCTTCCACAATAACCTTGGCCTTCAAGGCAAGGTTGGGCTTCTTTGCTCTTTGAGAACGCAACACCGCGTTGTCGGCGGTCTTGTCCAAGATCCTCATTGCCACAAACTCACCCAACACTTCATTTGACGTCAAGGAGTGGAAGTCCGGTCTTTCACGAATGATGGAGGACAAGGCCTTGTGGTAGGGCATCATTGCTTTGAGGAACTTGCGCTTGATCGAATTATCATTCGTGTCCTTGCTCCCATGATCTCGGAGTGAGACCGCAAGTTTGGTTACTCTCTGACAGAGCTCACGAGGTTCTTCATCTTCTTTCATTGCAAAATCATCGGCTTCATCTTGCACCACTTCATAGTTGGAGCTTTGAATGCTTGCGCTTCCCGTATATAGGGAAACAACACAATGCCATGCATGTTTGGCCATGGCGAAGGGTCGAAGATGAGGGAGATCTTCGGTAGAACTACATCTTGAATGATGAAGAGAGCATTCTCATTGAATTGATTATCCACGGCTTCTCTAGGGGTGAAGTTGCTTCGGTCATGTGGATAGAAACCTTCTTCAATGATTCTCCAAAGATTATTATTCACATGATTTAAATGACGCTTGAAGCGATAAACCCAAGAATCAAAGTCCTCATTTTTCACAATCTTAGGAGGAGGGCCGACATGATTTAAATGAGTAGAAGGAATTGGTCCTCCATTAATTGGAGGTTCCACATGAGCAAAGATGCCGGTGCCATTTCTACCACTAGTAGAAGGACCCTTTTCACTAGTAGCTTCCCCTTTGTCGGAGTTAGCATCCGTCACCTTGTTAGTGGGATCACCCACTTTCATCGGCGAGGTAGATAGTTTAAGTCCTTCTAAGAATTTATTAAACATGCTTTCAACCTTGGTTGTCATGGGGGTTTTCAATGTGTCCAAAGCCACATTGAATTCCTCACGAGACATCACGGTTACCCCATCACCCGCAGACGAGCTCGGATTCACACCAGAGTGCTCCTCCCCATCGTCTACGGTGTCAACCATACTCTTCGGACGGCAAAGTCCTTAATAAAGAGATGAGGCTCTGATACCAATTGAAAGGATCGATATAGTTGACTAGAGGGGGGAGGGGTGAATAGGCAACTAAAATTTTTTTGCTTTTCTTTACCAAATTAAACTTTGCATCAAAGTAGGTTGTCTAGATATGCAACCAGGTGAGCAACCTATATGATGCAACAACAACAAGCACACAAGCAAGCAAGGGATACAACACAAATAAGCTTGCACAAGTAAAGGCACGAGATAACCAAGAGTGGAGCCGGTGAAGACGAGGATGTGTTACCAAAGTTCCTTCCTTTTAAAGGGAAGTACGTCTCCGTTAGAGCGGTGTGGAGGCACAATGCTCCCCAAGAAGCCACTAGGGCCACCGTATTCTCCTCACGCCCTCACACAATGCGAGATGCCGTGATTCCACTATTGGTTCCTTGAAGGCGGCAACCGAACCTTTAAAAACAAGGTTGGGGCAATCTCCACAACTTAATTGGAGGCTCCCAACGACACCACGAAGCTTCACCACAATGGACTATGGCTCCGCGGTGACCTCAGCCGTCTAGGGTGCTCAAAAACCCAAGAGTAACAAGATCCGCTAGGGATTAGTGGAGGAATCAAATTTCTCTTGGTGGAAGTGTAGATCGGGGCCTTCTCACCCAATCCCGAGCAAATCAACAAGTTTGATTGGCTAGGGAGAGAGATCGGGCGAAAATGGAGCTTGGAGCAACAATGCAGCTTAGGGATGGAAGAGGTGGTCAACTAGAGGAAGAAGACACCCCTTATATAGTGGAGAGACAAATCCAACCGTTATCCACTTAACCAGCCCGCGACCTGCGGTACTATCGCCCCAGACCAGCGGTACTATCGCAAGGGCTCACGGTACTACCGCGGCAGACCACGGTACTACCGCTGCTACGGCAGGAGCTAGTCCAGGCCTGAGCCGCAAAGGCTGAGGGCTGTACTGTCGCTGACGCGGTACTACCGCTCCCCCTTGCGGTACTACTGCAAGGCCGGATTGGACTAGCCTGGGAAGGACGTGAATGAATAAAAATACATCCGTGCCTACTTCCACTGAATCAAACAGTGCAAAAAACCGACACGGTACCACCGCACCTGGCATGCGGTACTACCGCGCAGGGAGCGGATGTAAAAAATTACATCCGCCCCTACTTCAGCTCGTGTTGTTGTGCTAGACCAGGACCCACGGTACTACCGCGCGCATGGGGCGGTACTACCGCGTAGGGCACGGATGTAAAAAATTACATCCGCCCCTACAGCCGCATGAGCGGCTGAGTCTGGTCCGAGGCCACGGTACTACAGCTCCTTAGGAGCAGTACTACCATGGGCACCTACGGTACTACCGCGGGGGCCTGTGGTACTACCGCTCCCAAGAGCAGTACTACCGCATGCCTCAGAACAGCAACACTAGGAATCCTTATTTTTGCAAAATATGAAGAAAACGGAGGATGTTCCAAAGCGTAAAGGGAAATGTGGTGCAGTGGGAGAAAACGTGTACGTGATGATTCCACCTGAACCTTTCCAACGAGGACCCCCTCTTAATAGTACGGTTTTCCTACGAATCAAATCCACCGAAAAGAACCGTAGAAAAACGCCGTCTTCAATAGTCTTCGAGGGGCACCAAACCGTCTTGTGCCTAGTGACGAATCGTCTGAGATACTCAAGGCACACGATTAGTCCGCAAAAGCATTGTCATCAATTACCAAAACTCCTTAGGGATAAATATGCCCTTACAGCAAGCTCACAACGTCGGTTGCGAAGGACGAGATGGACTGAGATAGAGGAGAGAGGCGTGGGCGAGAGAAGAGGAGATGACAGTGATCCACGATTTGCGATGGCGTCATGGCCTTGCAACATTGGTTCAATAGTGCAACTTTAGAGCAAAGCTTGACAATGGCGAAGAATCAGTTTGGGGAAAAGGATGTGTTAGAGGAAGAAAACAACTGCTCGGGAGAAAAGATCGTGTGAATGAGAACGCTCAACTTGGGGTAAGGTGGAGACAGGGAACTGTGTGTGGGCCCGAAAGAGTCACATGGCGCTAGCCAGAGGTGGCTGATGGAGAGCCCAAATCAGTCGGGTGAAGACAAGTAATTTTTTGTATTCCGTCATTTTGGCAAGATCCGAATCCAAACATGAACGAATACAAATCCAACGGTATACAAAACCAAGTTATACATAGCTCACTCGTGCAACCCTCCTTAGCTAGATTGTGGGTAACATTATTAAATGAACGCTGCACCAAGCTACCTTAAACCCCTCTCTGATTCTGAGCAAACCATTCATGTGTTCGATCATCGGCGCATACGTAGATTGTCTCTCTCCGGGTTGATCAGTTGGCGGCAATAGTCTGGAGTCATTCCCGAGCACTAGGTTCTGTAGCCCACCTCCATGGCCAGTTGGATCACTCGCATGTTGCATGGTTTAAGCTCCGCCAATTCAAGATCAAAGGTGATGGGGAAAAACATCACATCCCGGCAAGGAGGGCGCCATGGTGGTTCCGAAGAACCCCTCCTCCTCCTCCTCCCCTATCTCCTGGTTTGGACATAGCGACATTCGAGTTTGCCTTCATCCACCCCTCCTTCGTTCACCAGCATGGACTTTGTGCCATCTTGCAACAGATGTGACTAAATGCAACAACCATCAATTGCAGATATTGCGGTGAGACTTTGTGCTACGAACGCCGAGGGCTGATGTTGTGATCGGTGAGACAACATGCTGCAGACGATATAAATATATGTTGCAAATGGTGTGACAAAATGCTGCGAGGTCCATTGGACGGTACTCGGTCGAGCACAAATCCCCATGCGAAATTTTAACGGTTGAGCAATTGACTGACACTTAGTTTTAGCAAGCCCGTATTATTTTTCCTTAGGCCATCAAAGAGATTTGGTTCTGGTATAGGGTAAGTCTGTTCTTTCTTAGAAAAAAATACATGTGCGAAATTAAGATGTACTCCTCCCATACTAGAAAGGAAATCCTTCGATAACACTTCTTCCTTGTTTGAAAATGATATCCATCAGATCCTCAAAATGGCTGGATCGTAACGAACCAACAGTTCGAGCCTTGAAAAACGATTCTGATAAAGGAAGAACACCCATTACGAAATTTTGGCTTTCATATTTCATACATTTCACAACATTATTGATTTTTGGTGCTTTTGTCCTTTTTCTGAAATATATACTACTCCGTAGTTTGGATTGCTTATCGGTCAATGTTTTATTTTCTTTGTGAAATGTATGCCAGTCAATGGGGTTGGCACACCGTACACATGCACGTTTAGCCCGCTGAACTGTCAAATACTCCTGTCTGGGCCCACCAGTTTTTTTTTTCTGGTTATCCGTCCATTTCCGCCACTGCCGCCGCAGGGAGAAAGCAGTTAGTAGTACTACCACTACTGGTCAGACCCAGACCCAGCACCCAGACAACGCCCGCCCGCACGCGCGAAACACACGCAGCGACAGCCAGCCGATAGCTCGATCGACCAGCCGGCGCGGCGATCCGATCGCGATGGCCACGGCGGCGGCGGACCCGCGGAGCGGCTACTGCACCGCGACGGGCGCGTTCCGGAGCAAGCGCGCGGAGGTGCCGCTCCCGGCGGACCGGGACCTGGACGTGGTCACCTTCCTCGCCTCCCGCCGCCACTCGGGCGTCGTCGCGCTCGTCGACGCCTCCACGGGCCGCCGCACCACCTTCGCCGAGCTCTGGCGCGCGGTCGCCGGCGCCGCCACCGCGCTCGCCGCGCCGCCCTTCGGCCTCCGCAAGGGCCACGTCGCGCTCATCCTCTCCCCCAACTCGGTCCACTTCCCCGTCGCCGCGCTCGCCGCCATGTCGCTCGGCGCCGTCGTCACCACCGCCAACCCGCTCAACACCGCCGCCGAGGTCGCCAAGCAGGTCGCCGACGCCCGCCCCGTCCTCGCCTTCACCACCCGCGACCTCCTCCCCAAGCTGCCCCGCGCCGCCCACGGCCTCCGCGTCGTCCTCCTCGAGTCTTCCTCCTCTCCCGCTCCCGCCGACCCGCGGATCGTCGCCACCATCGACGAGATCTCCGCCACGGCGCCCGACCCCGCGCGCCGCCGGGACCGCGTCACGCAGGACGACCAGGCCACGCTGCTCTACTCCTCCGGCACCACGGGGCCCAGCAAGGGCGTCGTCGCCACGCACCGGAACCTCATCTCCATGGTCCAGATCGTCATGAACCGCTTCCGCCTCGAGGACTCGGACACCACGGAGACGTTCCTCTGCACGGTGCCCATGTTCCACGTCTACGGCCTCGTCGCCTTCGCCACCGGCCTGCTCGGCTGCGGCGCCACCATCGTCGTGCTCTCCAAGTTCGAGCTCCCCGAGATGCTGCGCTGCATCAGCGCCTACGGTGTCACCTACCTGCCGCTCGTGCCGCCCATCCTCGTCGCCATGGTCGCGCACCCCAAGCCGCTGCCTTTGGGCAACCTGCGCAAGGTGCTCTCCGGCGGCGCGCCGCTCAGCAAGGAGCTCATCGAAGGCTTCAGGGAGAAGTACCCGCAGGTGGAGATCCTGCAGGGGTACGGGCTGACGGAGAGCACGGCCATCGGCGCGTCCACGGACTCGGCCGAGGAGAGCCGCCGGTATGGGACCGCCGGGCTCCTGTCGCCCAACACCGAGGCCAAGATCGTCGACCCTGATACCGGCGAGGCGCTGCCCGTGAACCGCACCGGCGAGCTCTGGATCCGGGGACCCTACGTCATGAAAGGTATTACAAAAATTAAAGTTCATGAAGCATGTGGCCACATATTATTCCGCCGTTTTCATGCTACTCCATGTAGATGATCCGGCATTCTCTTCGATTAGTGTGCTGCACGCTGGGAATTTAGAATGTCTCTCTGATCACTGCGAGTTGTCAACACTAAATGTGTTCTGAATTAGCTAACAGTTTGATTCTGTTTTCCAATATGAACATATATAATTATGTTTCCATTTGTAGTTCGATGATGCGACATTTTGTTCGATTAGCGAGCTGCAGATTGTAATTTAGAATGTCTTTGGGTAACTGCGCACCGGCACCGTCAAAGCTAACACGCATAAATTAACAAAAGGATTCGGTTTTAGTTCCAGTTGGGTTCTCATTTTGTCTAGACCACGCGACATTTTATTCGATTAGCGAGCTGCGCACTGGAATTTAAAATGCCTCTCTGGATCACTGCGAATCCTCAACGTACTAAACATGTTCAACATCAATAGAAGAATTTTGTTCTAGTTGGGAGTCCAGATCACATGGGATTTTTGATAGACCATATGGGATAAGTTGTATTAGTAGGTAACATTCACGTGCAAAATGTGTATGAGTAGTCCATGATGTGTTTGAATGATGCTGCCTCGACCTAATTTCGATGGTGAAAATGCCTGATAGCTCCAGTTCTCTCTAATGATGCTCTGTTGTGGTATGGGAGTAGTGTCAACATAGAGGCAAAACTCTGTTCGTCTTTTCTTTTGCCGGTTGTAGGTGTCACCTTCAGTTTACTGGCTGTTATGCTGTGGCTGATGATGGTGTCATTTGTTTTCTGTTTTCATACTATTTGAAGCTTAGTGGAATAGTAGTACTCATAAAGGGATTTTTTTCAGACAGATACTCATAGGAAGCACAACCCAACCACCCAGGTCCGAGTCATCTTTGCTGCATGTTTCGGTTCCTGTCCCTCTAAATAATAGTGGTGTCAGCAGGTTGAGTCGCATGCTTAAATTCCAGAATAAGTATGTCTGGCTTGGAATTATTTGTGCGTTGAGAACCGATCGCCTGTCAGTTGGTGGATGGGTTCACTGAACTCCCACCCGCCTTCTTGATACTTTGGAAATGTTGATTGCATTGAGTGTAATGTGTCTTTTCCCTGGAATTCACTACATGAACTGTTTTATGACAGTACATCTGGGTGTGTTCTTGTGTCATCTAATATCTCTAGCTTCGAGTTAACTCCAGACGATGTTTGCATGACATGAACAAGTACACTAGTTAAGTAAGCATAGCAAATAATTAGTAATTAACTTACAGAAGTGCAGAGGATAGTTAGTAAATACTATATCAAAACATCTTATATTTTGGGACGGAGTTAGTAGTTATTACTGTAGTACATTCAGAAACAAGTACTCCCTCCGTCCGAGAATACTTGTCATCAAAATGGATAAAAAGAGATGTATCTAGAACTAAAATACGTCTAGATACATTCCCTTTTATCCATTTTGATGACAAGTATTTCCGAACAGAGGGAGTACATTAGTAGAGTACACTAGTTAATGCAGAAGTTGTACCAAGGCATCATTGAAAAAAAAAAGACCAAAATTCGGTTTGAGAAGAAATTAAGACTAAACTGATTACTGGTTTCGATATGCACATATCCACATGGAGAATTTTTCAAGGACTGCAGGATCTCTTCCTTCATAAGTGAAGAATGTTTTCTCATGAGATAAACCTTAGATGGATTCATTTCCACGGCATCATATAAGCATCAGTAGGGTTGTGAGGGATGTGCTCCGACAAGTAATGGTCCAAATAGAAATAGTTATTTCATTTTCAAGACTTCAAACTGTCCAACTGCTAACGTATTGCGGAACTGAGAGTGCCAGGATCATCGGTTCAGTCCCTAGAATATGGTAGCTCTTGCATTTTAGCATCCTAAACAATTGTGTGTTTCAATAAGTTTTCGCCATTTTGTAATAGCACCCTCGGCAAGGTAAAACTTGCAGTCCAAGGTAAAAGTGTTCATACCCCTCCATAGACATATAATGCTAGTAGGAAAAAAAAATTATCTCAAGTTGCAATATTGATCTCCCCAGGATACTTCAACAACACAGAGGCAACGCAGTCGACGGTGACGCCCGACGGATGGCTCAAGACCGGAGACCTCTGTTACATAGACGAGGATGGCTATCTCTTCGTGGTGGACCGTCTGAAAGAGTTGATCAAATACAAAGGCTATCAGGTAAAAAGATCACTAAATGGCACAGGCCGATATCTCTTCTGAAAGACAAGCTCCTGAACTTGTTACTGTACCTTGGCATCTGAATGTAACCTGTGTATAAAATAGGTGCCCCCAGCAGAGTTGGAAGCTCTTCTGCTGACACATCCAGAGGTTTCCGATGTCGCTGTTATTCCGTAAGTGTTACCGAGATATCAGTAATCACTTAATGAATTTCTGTCCATATAGTTATGCCAGATTTCTTAAGTGGTTTGGTCCTTCTGCAGATTTCCGGACAGGGATGCCGGTCAGTTCCCGATGGCCTATGTCGTGAGGAAGAAAGGGAGCAACCTGTCAGCCCAGGAGGTGATGGAGTTTGTGGCGAAACAGGTGCGCAGAGCGCGACTCATAGTGATCAAATCCAACAAAATGAAGCATCTTCTTTACCACTATAGAGATTTGTCTTAGCTGAATCCTGCAATCTCTCTGACCTTCTGTTGTGATGTGTTGGTACAGGTAGCACCTTACAAGAAGGTCAGGAAGGTGGCATTCGTGACGGACATCCCCAAGAACGCATCTGGCAAGATACTGAGGAAGGATCTCATCAAGCTCGCGACGTCCAAGCTGTGAAATGTCGACCGTTATCCTGCTCTGTATTATCCTCTGAAGTGTCAATTGGTTCATCCTTGGATCTTCATCATTGTAAAATTATCATTCTCCCTTTTGCCCTTCGTCCCAATAGCCCTCTGAGTATCTATAACTGAAGGATTTCAGCGGATCTGTACTAGTACATGAGGTCTCTGTGTAAATTGGTTCAATACAAGCTCTGTTGTATCTAGATTGAATAACCAAATCCAAGATTATTTTCCGAGTTTCAGATGTAAATACTGCAAGTACAAGGTATTATGAAGTAGAGTATATATTTATGCTTGCAAATTTAGTGTGCAGATTTATTTAGTTTTGAAAGGAGGGAGTTTACTGTTCAGTATATTCATGCAAACTTTGTCATGATGTTTAGTACACAAACTACAGCACTTTTAATACATGTATCTACAATACACCTATATAAGAACTTTTTGCCAAAAAAACTAGGTGTACATCGGTACACCCATGCACCAATGTGGATCCGCCCATCCCTCTGTTCCATAATATAGAATATTAACAAAAAAATACCAGAATTCAGGCAACCCTCCCCCAGAACCACCACCTTACAATTCTTGCCCAAAACATACCAATTTTACTCTATTTTTTTGCTAAAAAATCTCCAACACCTCATGCGCTGACAGGTTTCCAGAATTAATTATCACTTGGCCAGAATTGTAAAGTGGTAGTTCTCTGGAAGTTTGCCTGATTTCATAATATAAGATGTTATTACAACCGATGTTTTAATTACATCGTAGCTAGTAACATTTTGTATCATGCAACGGAGGGAGTATGTTCATTATACAGTGGACTTTCGCTAAATGTTCAAAGAAATTGGAAATAATTTGATATGTAGATAAAAAGATTTACGCGTCCTGTTAGCCACTATTACTACCTAGCACTAGCTAGTTCTAGTGATAAATTAGCAGCGTGAAACTATATAAACTAAGGGTAGCGACAAAACTTGAAATATGAGTTCGCAAAATTGGATAAATTAAAGTTCCTAAGATTTGGTGTCAAGAAATGTAGCACGCTATATATGAATAATAAGCCGTGACATTTTTTTGTTAAAAAAAGTCAAACGTGACTTTATTTTTGAAATGCTACCAATTTATAAATTGTGAACAAAAAATTTAAACCTAGAATATATTCTGCAAAAAACATTGGTAAATAAAAAAAGGTCAAAATTGTAAATAAGAACATTATTTGAAATTGTGAACATTTCTTGAAAAATGCACGCATTTTCTAATTTGTCATTTTTTGATAAAAAAGAACAATTTGGGAATCCCAAATCAAAAGGCGGAAAACAAATTGGGAAAGATAATAATTTTTGGAATTGCGAATTTGTTTTTTAAATGCAAACCATTTTTGAGAAACAGGAAAAACAGAAAGTTTCTCAAAAATTATGAACTTTTCCAAAGAGGAAACATTTTTAAAATTCCACAATATTTTTTGAACTTGCAAACAAATTTTGAAAAGAAGAGCATAATTTTGTTTTTGTGAACAAAAATTAAAACGGGAACATTTTTCAAAATTGTGAACAGGTTTTTGAAAAAATACGACTTTTTATCCAACAGGAACAAAATTGAAAACACAATCACTTTTCAAAACTACAAACAATTATTTCGAAACATGAACATTTTTCAAATTTATGAACAATTTATTCGACACATTTTTATGAAATTCCTCAATCATTTTCTGAATTACCAACAAATTTTCAAAACAAAAACATTTTTTGAATGTGTGAACAAAATATAAAATAGGAATTTTTTTTGAAATTCCTTAACATTTAGTCTGAACAAAATTGCAAAGCAAATAATTTTTAAAATTGTATAGATCTAAACTTTTTTAATTTTCGAACATTTTCTAAATTATATTTTTTCGGAATCTAGGAAGAAAAATTGAAAAAGAATATTTTTCAAAATTCTAAACAAATTTAAGAAATTCAAATATTTATCTAATTTATGAAAAATTCTTTATAAAGAATAATAAACTTGGAAAAATAAGAATGAAAGAAAATAAAAAAGGAAGGAAAAGAAAACGGAACAAGAAAAAAAAAGAAAAGAAACAGAAAAGGTAAGAAATGAAAAAGGAGATAAAATAAAAAAAGAAAAAAGAAAAAGAAACAACAAAAGAAAAATGCTTTAGGAACCTTCTAGAAGGTTCCCAAAATCAAAAGAACCGATTCCAAAACCGGGATCGCTGAGAACGCAGAACGGGTCGGCCCACCCCGAACTATCACTCGATCGCCTACGTGTAACCTTGACTTTTTGCCGCAACGAGCGGCAAATGGGCACCCTTATTTCTCGCGTTAAGCGAGACAGGAGTATAAGTGCATCTAGTGCCACCTGTTGTTGGTTTTGAAGTATTGACGACAAACTTGCTTGTGGGACTAATGTGTTTGTGAGATTCACAGGAGAACACGGGTAGAAGTCTCTATTGATTCGGTTTACCCATCAAAGATGACCCCTAAAAATGTATGATGACAATGACATTGAAAATAATGGTGGTTCGTGCTGAAAATAATGGTACACAAAGACTTTCACTAGAAGATAATGGAGCGCGAAGACATAGTCTTTTGGTAGTTTAATTTTTTTCTTTCTTGAGTGATAGAACCAGTGCACTGTCAAGTGGGGTTGAGGTAAACGAAGTCAGAAAACTAACATGATGCTCAACCTAAAATCCAATGTCTTCGAGCAAAGACAATGAGAGAAAACCTCTTCCAGAGTTGGTTGAGTCAGCTTTACTTGGAGCCCAGGTCAAGATGCCGCATTGTTTGAAATCTGAGCGTTGGACATATCATGTCGGGTTGCCTCTTGGCTATAAATAGCCCACCCCTCCACCATAAGTTGGTGGCTGCTCCGAGTTATTGCACCACTTCTGTCGTTTGTAAGCAACCCACCTCGAAGTCTTTGAGAGAGAATCCTTGCAAGGACAAAACCCAAAACACCCAGAACTCAAAGTGTTTTGAGCATCACTGAAGTTGTTCTGTTCTATGTGAACTAAAGACTTGTTACATTTGAAGACTGTGATCTTCCAGTCGGTTAGATGTCGCGTTCTGGGCATCTAAAACTCATTGTGACTTGCCGGTGAATGAAGTCTGTGAAGATTTGGAAGTCTACCTTGAAGACTTACCTAGGTGATTGGGCGAGATCTGCGGGTCTTAACTCAACGTGAATAAGGTGAAGACATTGTCTTCTGAGTTCAATCTCAGCCTCCCTAACTAGACGTAAAGTTGTCACAGTAAGTGGAACTGGTCTAACAAATCATTTGTCTTTTTTCGGAAAAACAAATCATTTGTCTTCACTAAGCAACTGGTTCTATCTCTTCTCGCATTTACTTACTGTTTTGGTTTGTGAAGACATTGCATGCTCGTTCTGTTCGGAAACATTGTGTGAAGACATTCCCTCTAATTACATCTTTGTCTTCGCACTATCTTCCTTATCAGTTATGTTCTACCTAGTTGTTGCTTGTCTTCATATATCACTTAATGTTGTTTGACATTCCAGCATGCCTAGTGTAGTTTATCTTCCGATGTATCATGTTTAGTTATTATTTTGCTTCCGCGTTTTCAAAGACATTCCTGGACTTAAGACTTTCATAAAAATTGCCTATGCATCCCCCTCTAATCGATAACTAGCACTTCCAAGCGGCAACCCTGAAACGCCAGATAGGCTAGCCCACGCGCGCGGGAAACACCAGCCTGTTTTCTGTTTCTTTTCTCATTCCTTTTTACTTTTATTTATACTTTAAAATATTATAAATATATATATTACAAAAAAACTCTTCAAAAACCATTTGAAAAAAATATAGATCAAGTATTTAAAAAATATTTAACAAGTATTTAAAAATGTTGAACAAGTATTTGTAAAATTTGAACGAGTATTTAGAAAAATATTAAACAATTATTTGAAAAATATTGAACCAACATTTCAAAAAACGTTGATCATGTATAAAAAAATATTGAACATGTATTTAAAAATATTGAGCGAGTATTAAAAAATATTGACCACGCATTAAAAAAATGTTGAATAAGCGTTCGGACAATGTTGAACGTGTATACACAAAATGTTCATCGCTTATTAAAAAAATGTTTTTGACATATACAAAAATGTAGAGTGAAAATGAAAACAACATAAGAAAAACATAAAATAGAGAAACAAAATGCAAAAAAGAATGAATAAACCGAGAAAAAAAGAAATGAAATGAAAGAAACGAAAACGAAAAAAACCCCGGCTCAAATGGCCTCAAGTAGATCGCGGCCCCTAGTGTTTGCAATGAATGGGATGTGTTAGAGTGGCTAGCAGGGTGCCTCATCTCTCCTAGACTAGGGATTGATCCTCAGTGCTTGCATTTTGTGATCTCTTTTTTATTTTAATGCACGAACGAATGGGCCGGCCCAAATACTTAGAACCTTCAGTAACACTTCTCTACTGCCTCGCTTAAAGCGAGATATAGTCGCTGCGGCGGTAGATAGGATTTCGTGTTTTCTAGAGGTGTTTTTTTTAGTTGGTGATCAATAAACTGGACCATGAGATGGGCCCAGAAAAACTAGGCTATGAGTTGCATACTTAACGTCATCACAACTTAATTTGTGTTGCTACAAAAACTTAATATCATTTTCTCTGAGGACAACAACTTAATTTGTTACGATTATTCTCCAAAAAAATATTTGTGATTTGGTCAAGTGATAATTAATAAAGTCATATTTCTCTCGAAAAAAAGGTCAGACAAATAAAAAATAAATTGTTGAAACGGCGGTTGTCGTGGTTCTAAGTCTGACAGTAGAGTGGGGGGTAGGTATGGAGAGGCAAGATCCTAGCTATGGAGCAGTTGTCAAGACACTGGATGTACGAGTTCAGGCCCTTCTCGGAGGAAGTAATAGCCCTACGTCTCGGAGCCCGGAGGCGGTCGACTGGATTATGTGTGTAAAGATTACAAGAGTGCGAACCCCTTACACTGAGGAGGGGGGTGGCTTATATAGTGTCCGCCAGACCCCTCCGGCCCTCAGTAATGCAGGGTTTAAAGTACATTAAGTCTAGGCGTTACTGGTAACGCCTTACATAAAGTGTTCTAAATGCCATAAAGACTACTTAATTACAGACCGTTTGGATGCAGAGTGGCTCTTGATCTCCTGGTGGTCGAGTGAGTCTTCATGGTCGAGTCCTTCGAGTTGGTCGAGTGAAGTCCCTCTTGGTCGACTGGAAGGCAGTTTCTTCTGAGGGTGTCCTTGGGTAGGGTACATAGATCAGGTCTATGACCCTACCCTAGGTACATGACTTCATCATTAGCCCCCGAATGGATCGAGGTTTGAGTGAGGAGGGAGTTGACATTATTTCTGACCTGCTTTTGTGTTATGGATATGTATCGTCTTGGACCAATAATCTCTTGTTGATGACAGCAACTCTTATTTCAGTCGCCTTGATCCATTCCTTTCTTAAGTCGAGTGAACTTTTGTACTTGATAAACTTCCGAGCGACGGATCGCAGGAAATCCATCGTCTGACAGATTGATCTGCTGTTAGCGGATTTCGTGTGATCCGAATTTTGGGAAGCGCGCGAAGCGGGGCGGACCGCGGCGCTCGGATGGGATAGGGCATAGACGCCTCGATTCCCGCGCCGTCTTTTTCGCCACGTATCGCGTACGCGCGACTGTTTCGGGATGTGACTGGATTGCCTGGGCCCACTTGTCATCCACTCGGAAGCGGCTCTATAAAATGCGCCCGTCGAGGGTTTTTGAATAGTACCTCTCCAATCCCTCTTCTGTCCTCTCCACCTCCGCCCGCATCGCCTTCTCTCGCCTCTGCCCAACCACCTCTCGTGCGCCTCGACGGCAGCAATGGTGAAGGAGAAGACGGCGGCTCTGGAGCGCGCGAAGAAGGCGACGACGACGGGGAAGGCGAAAGGGAGAGCGACTAGCCGGGGAGGATCCTCGTCCAGGTCCCGCCTGCCGCAAGGATGGGTCCAAGGGGATTGGATCCGGTCGACCATCACCGAGACGGATCTCGCTGAGATGGCCAACGAGGGTTTGATCCCCCACGGAGCAGCGAGGCTCCCGGGGAACGAGTGGCAACCACAGCCGGAAGAGGGTGAGTGTGTCCTTTTGGCTACCCACGTCGACCGTGGGTTCTCTCTGCCCCCGAGTGTTTTCTTTCGTGGTTTCTTGAATTTCTTTGGGGCGCAACTCCACCACTTCAATCCGAATTCTATCGCCTACCTCGCTGCCTTCGTGTCCATGTGCGAGAACTTCCTGGGCTGCCGACCGCACTGGGTCTGTTCAAGCACATATTCACTTGTCGTTCTCAGACAGTGAAAAAGGCGAGTCCAGATGACGACAAGACCAAGGTTATTCAGATGTGTGGAGGTCTGGGGATTCATATGAGGAACAAGAGCACCTTCCCGACCATGACCCTCCCTGAGTCTGTCAGAGGATGGCAGTCGACTTGGTTCTACTGCCAAAACGAGTCGACGCCGGGGCAATCGAGTGGTCTCCCTCCGTTTTCCATGGACCGAGTGAACAAGCCCTCATCTCCGAAAGTGCTCCCTGAGGAGAAAGCCCAAGTGAAGATGTTGATGGAGCGTGTAGTCCAGTTAGGTCGGGAAGGAGTGACGGGTATGGACCTTCTGGAGGTCTTCCTTAGGCGGCGCATCCAGCCTCTTCAGTACCGAGGCCATTGTATGTGGCTGTACTGTGGAACCGAGGATGAGACTCGGGTCCATCCGGAAGCAGTCAATGATGCCACACTGGAGAGGTGGATGGCCGCGGTCACAGGGAACAAAGACAACCCTCGAGGAGCCAGGAGGATTCCGCCACTCGACCATTCTAGCACTCCAGACAAGGTATGCCCACTTTATCTTCAATTGTAATCTTGCCATACTTATTCTGCTTTCGCTGCAAATCGGTCGATTGATCTTTATTTTGCTGTCTGTCAGGCCTTCACCGAACTATACTCGATGCCCAATGGAGCACAGACGCCGACTGAAGAGGGGGAAGGGAGTGGAGGCGAAAGCCAGGAGGAGTGGGACTCGGACGCTGATGATGATGATGATGATGACGACTCTGATGGGGAGGAAGAAGAGGAGGAGGAGGAGGAAGTCGTACCGCCTCGCACGGAAAAGCGATCGAAGCTCATCCATGACCCTGCGACTGAACGTGGTAAGGGGGTCGCGACTGTCGCGCAGTCGACCAAACGCCCTCGGACAACTTCTCCGGCGCCGACTGAGAAGGCTCCGAAGCAATCTCGAATGGCGCCATCGAAACCGGTGAAGGTCTTGCCGAAGATGAAGGTGTCGATTCCCACCATATCAGGGTAAAAATGTTATTCGAGTCTTCTTACTCTTCATGAGTTTATTTTTGGTCGACTCATGAGTTAACTGATTGATTTTTTGGGGTTGCAGTGCTGCTACTTCTGATACCTCGGCCAGGGCTGACAATCATGAGATGGAAGATGCTGCTACCTCAGAACCTGGTATGACTCTCGAAATTCTGTCTTTTAGTCGATTGGCTCTTGGTTTCTAATTCTGATTCTTTTCTGTAGCTCCATCCAATGTCGTTATCACCCTTCCTAACGACGACGACGATGAGGAACCACTGAAGCATAGGAGGAGCAGGAAAGCGTCTGCTGGCAGGGCAACTCAGGACGTGCCAGCACCCGAGACACTGGTCGCGGAGGGAGAGAACACCACTCGGCCCACCGTATCTTTCGCGGTGCCGTTGACGAGTGCTCACCCCGCATCGTCGAGTGCAGCACAGCCTTCACTCTTATCGACCCACTACATCCCATAGGACCAAGCCAGTGCTGCAAAAGAAGCGATACGCCAGGCGGGGGTCATGATGGAGTAGGTGAAAGCCATCCGAGAGGCTAGCCAGGCAGCCTATGACGCCAGTTCCGCTCTCCAGAGCAACGTTCAGGTCAGTCGGTCATCGCCTGTTCTGTTAGGATATGATGTCTGAAGATTCTTCTTTTCTGAAATTCTTAGTGATTGTCCTACACCCACTGGGTGTGTCGATTGGAATTCTGATTTAGTGGGGGCACGCTGAGTGCACCCACTGGGTGTAGTCCCCAAGGCTATGGTGGACTGCTGGCAGTCGACCATAGTCTTTATATTTTGAATTTTTCCTTCATTCGGTTATGTCGAATGGATTTCTTGACCGGTGGGGGCACGCTGAGTGCACCCACTGGGTGTAGTCCCCGAGACTATGGTCGACTGCGGGCAGTTGACTACAGTCTGAAGAACACGCCCCTCTTTTTTTTTGTTGATCGACTGGTCGACTCTTCCTTGATAGAACTAGTGGGGGCACGCTGAGTGCACCCACTGGGTGTAGTCCCCGAGACTATGGTCGAATGTTTGCATTCGGCTGTAGTCTTAGATATGTATGGTTTTTCCTTAGTCACTCGGAAGTGAATTGTTTTTGACATCTGTCGATTGGTTTTTGTAGAAATCCTGCGACCTTGCGGCTCGCTATACTGAGATGGAGAACAAGCATATCCAGCTCGAGCTTGATCTGAAGCTGGTCCAGGAGAATTTGGCGAAGGCGAAGGAAGAGACCAAAGGTATGTTTGGTGAGTCTTTGGACTGCTTTTGCTCCTCATTTGCTTCGAATTCTGACCTTGTTGTAACTTTGCAGGCAAAGTGAAGGAGGCCCAGAAGAAGAAAGACCTAGAGTTGGTTGAGATGCAGAAAACAGCTTTAGAGAAGACCAGACTCGCAGACGAGAAGTTGGCTTCGGTCACCAAGCTTGAAGAAGAAAACACCAATCTGAAAGCTGCTCTTGCCATTGCCAACAAGGAGGTCAGTCGACTGAAAAGCGATAAAGTTGCTCTGCATGACAAGGCTAGTGAGCTGACGGGGAAGAGGAACGATCTGGAGGCTTATCTGGGCGGACTTGCCAAGAAGCTATTCCTCATGCTCGAAGGTAATCCTTTGCACCCAACAATTATTTTTGCAGTGATCTTTCCATTCGACCGTTGTTTTGACTCGGTGGTTGTGCTTGCAGAATTTTGCCAAAACTTTGAATAGGAGACTGGTCGACTGGAGCCTAACCTTGACCCCATCAACTCTCCGGTGAATGATGAAGTTGCCATGAATGTGCTCCGGCTAGAATCTCGTGTTGCTGCCGTCGTTGATTATCTAGCGAGGTTGAAGGTTACCACTTCCCGCATCGACGCTACGCTCTGGCCCGGGGAGATGCTCCAGAATGACCTCGAGTCTCTGATGATTCGACTGAACACAGTCCCAAGTCGAGTGCAGGAGTGGAAGAAGTCTGCTGCCAGGTGTGGTGGAGATGTTGCTTTATCTCTGGTCCGAGTCCATTGCAAGGATGCGCGAGATGACAAGTTGGCGGCTCTTCGGGTGGCAAACACCAAGAAGCATGATTTTCGGTCCTTCATGGAGACCTTCATCACCGCTGCCACTCGGATTGCTGATGGGATCGACCTCGACAAGTTTGTTGCGCCTTCCAGCCCTCCACAGGAGGGGTAAAAAACTTCTTGAGCTCGACATTTTAAATTCGCCTCGGTATGCCGAGTGATTCTGTAACCGATAAACCTTAACAGGCTTAGCGCCTGAGCACTTTCGGTTCCATTAGGTATTTATCCAAACTTGGATTCGACGTTTGAATATGCTCGCATTTGGTTTGAGATGTCTCTTGCAGGTTAAAGCGAGGTGCTTATTGCAATCGACTCGTTCCTCAATTCACTTAGGCAGGCCTTGGGCTGCAGCTAAGCCTCCGAGTGGGAGGTTTGCTCTCCATGTTGGAAATATGCCCTAGATGTTGGGAAACGTAGTAATTTCAAAATTTTCCTACGCACACGCAAGATCATGGTGATGACATAGCAACGAGAGGGGGAGTGTATCTTCATACCCTTGAAGATCGCTAAGCGGAAGCGTTAATCAACGCGGTTGATGTAGTCGTACGTCTTCACGATCTGACCGATCCAAGTACCGAACGCACGGCACCTCCGAGTTCTGCACACGTTCAACTCGATGACGTCCTCGCCTTCTCGATCCAGCAAGACAGGCGAAGTAGTAGATGAGTTCCGGCAGCACGACGGCGTGGTGACGGTGTTGGTGAAGAACAATCTCCGCAGGGCTTCGCCTAAGCACTACGGAAACTATGACGGAGGATAAACTAGAGGGAACGGGGTTGCCGGCACACGGCTTGGTGTTTCTTGATGTATCTTTGGTGCTAGCCCTACCCCTCTATTTATATGTTGAGCCTTGGGGTCGAAACTTGGAGTAAAAGCCTCCACAAAGTCGGTTTCACCCGAAAGGCAAGAGTCCTTCTCGGACTCCAGGGCCAGACGCCAGGGTTCCCGGCGTCTGGACCCAGACGCCAGGGACCCTGGCGTCTGGCCCCTGGACTCCGCAAAACTTCCTTTTGCGCTTTCCAAAAACCTTGTGGGCTTTCCCCTTTGGCCCAAATAACGTGTTCTCGTACCCAATCATTTCGGGAAACATCCGGAACCCCTTCCGGTGAATTCCGGAACTCTTCCGGAGATCAAACACTATTATCCCATATATCAAACTTTATCTCCGGACCATTCCGGAGTTCCTCGTCATGTCCATGATCTCATCCGGGACTCCGAACAACATTCGGTTACCAACATGCATAACTCATATAATACTATATCGTCAACGAAACGTTAAGCGTGCGGACCCTACGGGTTCGAGAACTATGTAGACATGACCTAAAACCATTCTCGGTAAATAACCAATAGCGGGACCTGGATGCCCATATTGGTTCCTACATATTCTACGAAGATCTTTATCGGTCAAACCGCATAACAACATACGTTGTTCCCTTTGTCACCGGTATGTTACTTGCCCGAGATTTGATCGTCGGTATCCAATACCTAGTTCAATCTCGTTACCGGCAAGTCTCTTTACTCGTTCCGTAATACGTCATCTCATAACTAACTAATTAGTTACATGCTTGCAAGGCTTAGGTGATGAGTATTACCGAGAGGGCCCAGAGATACCTCTCCGACAATCGGAGTGACAAAACCTAATCTCGAATTATGCTAACTCAACATGTACCTTCGGAAACACCTGTAGTACTCCTTTATAATCACCCAGTTACGTTGTGACGTTTGGTAGTACCCAAAGTGTTCTTCCGATAAACGGGAGTTACACAATTCTCATAGTTACAGGAACATGTATAAGTCATGAAGGAAGCAATAGCAGAATACTAAACGATCAAGTGCTAAGCTAACGGGATGGGTCATGTCAATCACATCATTCTCCTAATGATGTGATCTCATTAATCAAATGACAACACATGTCTATGGTTAGGAAACATAACCATCTTTGATTAATGAGCTAGTCAAGTAGAGGCATACTAGTGACTATATGTTTGTCTATGTATTCACACATGTATTATGTTTCCGGTTAATACAATTCTAGCATGAATAATAAACATTTATCATGATATGAGGAAATAAATAATAACTTTATTATTGCCTCTAGGGCATATTCCCTTCAGTCTCCCACTTGCACTAGAGTCAATAATCTAGATTACACAGTAATGATTCTAACACCCATGGAGTCTTGGTGCTGATCATATTTTGCTCGTGAGAGAGGCTTAGTCAACGGGTCTGCAACATTCAGATCCGTATGTATCTTGCAAATCTCTATGTCTCCCACTTGGACTTGGTCCCGAATGGAATTGAAGCGTCTCTTGATGTGCTTGGTCCTCTTGTGAAATCTGGATTCCTTTGCCAAGGCAATTGCACCAGTATTGTCATAGAAGATCTTCATTGGTCCCGATGCACTAGGTATGACACCTAGATCGGAAATGAACTCCTTCATCCAGACTCCTTCATTCGCCGCTTCAGAAGCAGCTATGTACTCCGCTTCACATGTAGATCCTGCTACGACGCTTTGTTTTGAACTGCACCAACTTACAGCTCCACCGTTTAATATAAACACGTATCCGGTTTGCGATTTAGAATCGTCCGGATCAGTGTCAAAGCTTGCATCGACGTAACCATTTACGACTAGCTCTCCATTTACGACTAGCTCTTTGTCACCTCCATATACGAGAAACATATCCTTAGTCCTTTTCAGGTATTTCAGGATGTTCTTGACTGATGTCCAGTGATCCACTCCTGGATTACTTTGGTACCTGCCTGCCAAGCTTATTGCTAAGCATACGTCAGGTCTGGTACACAGCATTGCATACATGATAGAGCCTATGGCTGAAGCATAGGGAACATCTTTCATTTTCTCTCTATCTTCTGCTGTGGTCAGGCATTGAGTTCGACTCAACTTCACACCTTGTAGCACAGGCAAGAATCCTTTCTTTGCCTGATCCATTTTGAACTTTTTCAAAATTTTGTCAAGGTATGTGCTTTGTGAAAGTCCTATTAAGCGTCTTGATCTATCTCTATAGATCTTGATGCCCAATATGTAAGCAGCTTCACCGAGGTCTTTCATTGAAAAACTTTTATTCAAGTATCCCTTTATGCTATCCAGAAATTCTATATCATTTCCAATTAATAATATGTCATCAACATATAAAACTAGAAATGCTACAGAGCTCCCACTCACTTTCTTGTAAATACAGGCTTCTCCAAAAGTCTGTATAAAACCATATGCTTTGATCACACTGTCAAAGCGTTTATTCCAACTCCGAGATGCTTGCACCAGTCCATAAATGGAACGCTGGAGTTTGCATACTTTGTTAGCACCTTTTGGATCAACAAAACCTTTAGGCTGCATCATATACAACTCTTCTTCTAGAAATCCATTCAAGAATGCAGTCTTGACATCCATTTGCCAAATTTCATAATTATGAAATGCAGCAATAGCCAACATGATTCGGACAGACTTAAGCATCGCTACGGGTGAGAAAGTCTCATCGTAGTCAACCCCTTGAACTTGTCGAAAACCTTTTGCAACAAGTCGAGCTTTGTAGACAGTAACATTTCCATCAGCGTCAGTCTTCTTCTTAAAGATCCATTTATTCTCAATGGCTTGCCGATCATCGGGCAAGTCAACCAAAGTCCATACTTTGTTTTCATACATGGATCCTATCTCAGATTTCATGGCCTCTAGCCATTTTGCGGAATCTGGGCTCATCATCGCTTCCTCATAGTTCGTAGGTTCATCATGGTCAAGTAACATGACTTCCAGAATAGGATTTCCGTACCACTCTGGTGCGGATCTTACTCTGGTAGACCTACGAGGTTCAGTAGAAACTTGATCTGAAGTTTCATGATCAATATCATTTGCTTCCTCACTAATTGGTGTAGTTGTCACAGGAACCGGTTCTTGTGATGAACTACTTTCCAATAAGGGAGTAGATACAGTTATCTCATCAAGTTCTACTTTCCTCCCACTCACTTCTTTCGAGAGAAACTCCTTCTCTAGAAAGGATCCGAATTTAGCAACGAAAATCTTGCCCTCAGATCTGTGATAGAAGGTGTACCCAATAGTCTCCTTTGGGTATCCTATGAAGACACATTTCTCCGATTTGGGTTCGAGCTTATCTGGTTGAAGTTTCTTCACATAAGCATCGCAGCCCCAAACTTTGAGAAACGACAACTTTGGTTTCTTGCCAAACCACAGTTCATAAGGCGTCGTCTCAACGGATTTTGATGGTGCCCTATTTAACGTGAATGTGGCCGTCTCTAAAGCATAACCCCAAAACTATAGCGGTAAATCGGTAAGAGACATCATAGATCACACCATATCAAGTAAAGTACGATTACGACGTTCGGACACACCATTTCGTTGTGGTGTTCCAGGTGGCGTGAGTTGCGAAACTATTCCACATTGTTTCAAATGTAAACCAAACTCGTAACTCAAATATTCTCCTCCACGATCAGATCATAGAAACTTTATTTTCTTGTTACGATGATTTTCTACTTCACTCTGAAATTCTTTGAACTTTTCAAATGTTTCAGACTTGTGCTTCATCAAGTAGATATACCCATATCTGCTCAAATCATCTGTGAAGGTGAGAAAATAATGATATCCGCCACGAGCCTCAACATTCATCGGGCCACATACATCTGTATGTATGATTTCCAACAAATCTGTTGCTCTCTCCATAGATCCGGAGAACGGTGTTTTGGTCATCTTGCCCATGAGGCACGGTTCGCAAGTACCAAGTGATTCATAATCAAGTGATTCCAGAAGTCCATCAGTATGGAGTTTCTTCATGCGTTTTACACCGATATGACCTAAACGGCAGTGCCACAAATATGTTGCACTATCATTATTAACTCTGCATCTTTTGGCTTCAATATTATGAATATGTGTATCACTACTATCGAGATTCAATAAAAATAGACCACTCTTCAAGGGTGCATGACCATAAAAGATATTACTCATATAAATAGAACAACCATTATTCTCTGATTTAAATGAATAACCATCTCGCATTAAACAAGATCCAGATATAATGTTCATGCTCAACGCAGGCACCAAATAACAATTATTCAGGTCTAAAACTAATCCCGATGGTAGATGTAGAGGTAGCGTGCCGACCGCGATCACATCGACTTTGGAACCATTTCCCACGCGCATCGTCACCTCGTCCTTAGCTAATCTTCGCTTAATCCGTAGTCCCTGTTTCGAGTTGCAAATGTTAGCAACAGAACCAGTATCAAATACCCAGGTGCTACTGCGAGCATTAGTAAGGTACACATCAATAACATGTATATCACATATACCTTTGTTCACTTTGCCATCCTTCTTATCCGCCAAATACTTGGGGCAGTTCCGCTTCCAGTGTCCAGTCTGCTTGCAGTAGAAGCACTCAGTTTCAGGCTTAGGTCCAGATTTGGGTTTCTTCTCTTGAGCAGCAACTTGTTTGCTGTTCTTTTTGAAGTTCCCCTTCTTCTTCCCTTTGCCCCTTTTCTTGAAACTAGTGGTCTTGTTGACCATCAACACTTGATGCTCCTTCTTGATTTCTACCTCCGCGGCTTTCAGCATCGCGAAGAGCTCGGGAATAGTCTTGTTCATCCCTTGCATATTATAGTTCATCACAAAGCTCTTGTAGCTTGGTGGCAGTGATTGGAGAATTCTGTCAATGACGCTATCATCCGGAAGATTAACTCCCAGTTGAATCAAGTGATTATTATACCCAGACATTTTGAGTATATGCTCACTGACAGAACTGTTCTCCTCCATCTTGCAGCTGTAGAACTTATTGGAGACTTCATATCTCTCAATCCGGGCATTTGCTTGAAATATTAACTTCAACTCTTGGAACATCTCATATGCTCCATGACGTTCAAAACGTCGTTGAAGACCCGGTTCTAAGCCGTAAAGCATGGCACACTGAACTATAGAGTAGTCATCAGCTTTGCTCTGCCAGACGTTCTTAACGTCGTCAGTTGCATCAGCAGCAGGCCTGGCACCCAGCGGTGCTTCCAGGACGTAACTCTTCTGTGCAGCAATGAGGATAATCCTCAGGTTACGGACCCAGTCCGTGTAATTGCTACCATCATCTTTCAACTTTGCTTTCTCAAGGAACGCATTAAAATTCAACGGAACAACAGCACGAGCCATCTATCTACAAACAAACATAGACAACCAAAATACTATTAGGTACTAAGTTCATGATAAATTTGAGTTCAATTAATCATATTACTAAAGAACTCCCACTTAGACAGACATCTCTCTAGTCATCTAAGTGATCACGTGATCCAAATCAACTAAACCATGTCCGATCATCACGTGAGATGGAGTAGTTTCAATGGTGAACATCTCTATGTTGATCATATCTACTATATGATTCACGCTCGACCTTTCGGTCTCTGTGTTCCGAGGCCATATCTGTATATGCTAGGCTCGTCAAGTATAACCTGAGTATTCCGCGTGTGCAACTGTTTTGCACCCGTTGTATTTGAACGTAGAGCCTATCACACCCGATCATCACGTGGTGTCTCAGCACGAAGAACTTTCGCAATGGTGCATACTCAGGGAGAACACTTCTTGATAATTAGTGAGAGATCATCTTAAAATGCTACCGTCAATCAAAGCAAGATAAGATGCATAAAGGATAAACATCACATGCAATCAATATAAGTGATATGATATGGCCATCGTCATCTTGTGCTTGTGATCTCCATCTTCAAAGCACCGTCGTGATCACCATCGTCACCGGCGCGACACCTTGATCTCCATCGTAGCATCGTTGTCGTTATGCCATCTATTGCTTCTACGACTATCGCTACCGCTTAGTGATAAAGTAAAGCAATTACAGGGTGTTTGCATTTCATACAATAAAGCGACAACCATATGGCTCCTGCCAGTTGCCGATAACTTCGGTTACAAAACATGATCATCTCATACAATAAAATATAACATCATGTCTTGGCCATAAAAGCATTATTATTATATTTCCTTGTTCATGATAATTGTCTTTATTCATGATATAATTGTGTTATCCGGAAATCGTAATACATGTGTGAATAACAGACACCAACATGTCCCTAGTAAGCCTCTAGTTGACTAGCTCGTTGATCAATAGATAGTCATGGTTTCCTGACTATGGACATTGGATGTCATTGATAACGGGATCACATCATTAGGAGAATGATGTGATGGACAAGACCCAATCCTAAACATAGCACAAGATCGTATAGTTCGTTTGCTAGAGTTTTCCAATGTCAAAGTATCTTTTCCTTAGACCATGAGATCGTGTAACTCCCGGATACCGTAGGAGTGCTTTGGGTATACCAAACGTCACAACGTAACCGGGTGACTATAAAGGTAGACTACGGGTATCTCCGAAAGTGTCTGTTGGGTTGACATGGATCAAGACTGGGATTTGTCACTCCGTATGACGGAGAGGTATCACTGGGCCCACTCGGTAATGCATCATCATAATGAGCTCAGAGTGACCAAGTGTTTGGTCACGGGATCGTGCATTACGGTACGAGTAAAGTGACTTGCCGGTAACGAGATTGAACGAGGTATTGGGATACCGACGATCGAATCTCGGGCAAGTAACATATCGATTGACAAAGGGAATTGCGTACGGGGTTGATTGAATCCTCGACATCGTGGTTCATCCGATGAGATCATCGCGGAGCATGTGGGAGCCAACATGGGTATCCAGATCCCGCTGTTGGTTATTGACCTGAGAGTCGTCTCGGTCATGTCTGCTTGTCTCCCGAACCCGTAGGCAGTGGCGTAGCCAGCCCGATTTGCCAGGGTGGTCCGGTAATAGAAATATTTACACAAGTTTTGTTTATTTTAAAAGAAATATTTTTTTACTACACTATACACAAGCTATGGGGGAATTCCAGGGTGGTCCATGGACCACCCTGGCCACCCCCTAGCTACGCCACTGCCCGTAGGGTCTACACACTTAAGGTTCGGTGACGCTAGGGTTGTGAAGATATGTATATGCAGTAACCCGAATGTTGTTCGGAGTCCCGGATGAGATCCCGGACATCACGAGGAGTTTCGGAATGGTCCGGAGGTAAATAATTATATATAGGAAGTGCAGTTTCGGGCATCGGGACAAGTTTTGGGGTTATCGGTATTGTACCGGGACCACCGGAGGGGTCCCGTGGGCCCACCGGGTGGGGCCACCTGTCCCGGGGGGCCACATGGGCTGTAGGGGGTGCACCTTGGCCTGTATGGGCCAAGGGCACCAGCCCTACTAGGCCCATGCGCCTAGGGTTTCCACCAAGGAGGAGTCCAAGTGGTGGAAGGCACCCCTAGGTGCCTTGGGGGGGAGGGAAACCTCCCCTTGGCCGCCGCCCCCCCTAGTATATCTCATCTACTAGGGCCGGCGCCCCCCTGGAACCCCTATATATAGTGGGGGAGAGGAGGGACTTCACACACCAGCCCCTGGCGCCTCCCTCTCTCCCTGTTACGTCTCTCCCTCGTAGTATTGGCGAAGCCCTGCTGCGGTGACGCCCTGCATCCACCACCACGCCGTCGTGCTGCTTGATCTTCATCAACCTCTCCTTCCCCCTTGCTGGATCAAGAAGGAGGAGACGTCTCCCATCCCGTACGTGTGTTGAACGCGGAGGTGCCGTCCGTTAGGCGCTTGGTCATCGGTGATTTGGATCACGTCGAGTACGACTACATCATCACCGTTCTTTTGAACGCTTCCGCTCGCGATCTACAAGGTACGTAGATGCATCCGATGACTCGTTGCTAGATGAACTCCTAGATGGATCTTGGTGAAACGAGTAGGAAAATTTTTGTTTTCTGCAACGTTCCCCAACAGTGGCATCATGAGCTAGGTCTATGCGTAGTTCTTCTTGCGCGAGTAGAACACAATTTGTTGTGGGCGTAGATTTGTCAACTTTCTTGCCGTTACTAGTCCTTTCTTGCTTCAGCGGTATTGTGGGATGAAGCGGCCCGGACCAACCTTACACGTACGCTTACGTGAGACCGGTTCCACCGACTAACATGCACTAGTTGCATAAGGTGGCTGGCGGGTGTCTGTCTCTCCTACTTTAGTTGGAGCGGATTCGATGAACAGGGTCCTTATGAAGGGTAAATAGAAGTTGACAAATCACGTTGTGGCTTTATCGTAGGTAAGAAGACGTTCTTGCTAGAACCCTAATTCAGCCACGTAAAACTTGCAACAACAATTAGAGGACGTCTAACTTGTTTTTGCAGCAAGTGGTTTGTGATATGATATGGCCAAAGTTGTGATGAATGATGAATGATCTATATGTGATGTATGAGATGTTCATGCTATTGTAATAGGAATCACGACTTGCATGTCGATGAGTATGACAACCGGCAGGAGCCATAGGAGTTGTCTTTATTCTTTTATATGACCTGCGCGTCATTGAGAAACGCCATGTAAATTACTTTACTTTATTGCTAAACGTGTTAGCCATAGTAGCAGAAGTAATAGTTGGCGAGCAACTTCATGGAGACACGATGATGGAGATCATGGTGTCAAGCCGGTGACAAGATGATCATGGAGCCCCAAGATGAAGATCAAAGGAGCTATGTGATATTGGCCATATCATGTCACGTTTATTATTTCATTGCATGTGATGTTTATCATGTTTTGCATCTTGTTTACTTAGAACGACGGTAGTAAATAAGATGATCCCTCATACTAATTTCAAGAAGTGTTCCCCCTAACTGTGCACCGTTGCGACAGTTTGCTGTTTCAAAACACCACGTGATGATCGGGTGTTTTATTCAGACGTTCACATACAACGGGTGTAAGACAGATTTACACATGCAAACACTTAGGTTGACTTGACGAGCCTAGCATGTACAGACATGGCCTCGGAACACAGAAGACCGAAAGGTCGAGCATGAGTTGTATAGAAGATACGATCAACATGAAGATGTTCACCGATGTTGACTAGTCCGTCTCACGTGATGATCGGACACGGTCTAGTTAACTCGGATCATGTAATACTTAGATGACTGGAGGGATGTCTAATCTAAGTGGGAGTTCATTATTAATTTGATTAGTTGAACTTAATTATCATGAACTTAGTCTAAATATTTTACAATATGTCTTGTAGATCAAATGGCCAACGTAGTCCTCAACTTCAACGCGTTCCTAGAGAAAACTAAGATGAAAGACGATGGCAGCAACTATACGGACTGGGTCCGGAACCTGAGGATCATCCTCATAGCTGCCAAGAAAGATTATGTCCTACAAGCACCGCTTGGTGACGCACCCGTTCTCCCTGCAGAACAAGATGTTATGAACGCTTGGCAGGCACGTACCGATGACTACTCCCTCGTTCAGTGCGGCATGCTTTACAGATAAAGAGCCGGGGCTCCAAAAGCGTTTTGAGAGACACGGAGCATATGAGATGTTCGAAGAGCTGAAAATGGTTTTTCAAGCTCATGCCCGGGTCAAGAGATATCAAGTCTCCGACAAATTCTTCAGCTGTAAGATGGAGGAAAACAGTTCTGTCAGTGAGCACATACTCATTATGTCTGGGTTGCATAACCGCTTGACTCAGCTGGGAGTTAATCTCCCGGATGATGCGGTCATTGACAGAATCCTCCAGTCGCTTCCACCAAGCTACAAGAGCTTTGTGATGAACTTTAATATGCAGGGGATGGAAAGGACCATTCCTGAAGTATTTGCTATGCTGAAATCAGCAGAGGTATAAGTCAAGAAGGAACATCAAGTGTTGATGGTCAATAAAACCACTAAGTTCAAGAAAGGCAAGGGTAAAAGGAACTTCAAGAAGGACGGCAAGGAGGTTGCCGCGCCCGGCAAGCAAGCTGCCGGGAAGAAGCCAAAGAATGGACCCAAGCCCGAGACTGAGTGCTTTTATTGCAAGGGAAGCGGTCACTGGAAGCGGAACTGCCCTAAGTACTTAGCGGATAAGAAGGCCGGCAAAACAAAAGGTATATGTGATATACATGTAATTGATGTGTACCTTACTAGTGCCCATAGTAGCTCCTGGGTATTTGATACCGGTGCAGTTGCTCACATTTGTAACTCAAAGCAGGGGCTGCGGAATAAGCGGAAACTGGCAAAGGACGAGGTGACGATGCGCGTCGGGAATGGTTCCAAGGTCAATGTGATCGCCGTCGGCACGCTGCCTCTGCATCTCCCTTCGGGATTAGTTTTAAACCTTAATAATTGTTATTTAGTGCCAGCTTTGAGCATGAACATTGTATCGGGATCTCGTTTAATTCGAGATGGCTACTCATTTAAATCCGAGAATAATGGTTGTTCTATTTATATGAGAGATATGTTTTATGGTCATGCTCCTATGGTGAATGGTTTATTCTTTATGAATCTCGAACGTGATGCTACACATGTTCACAATGTGAGTACCAAAATAAGTAAGGTTGATAATGATAGTCCCACATACTTGTGGCACTGCCGCCTTGGTCACATAGGTGTCAAACGCATGAAGAAGCTCCATGCAGATGGACTTTTAGAGTCTCTTGATTATGAATCATTTGACACGTGCGAACCATGCCTTATGGGAAAAATGACCAAGACTCCGTTCTCAGGAACAATGGAGCGAGCAACCAACTTATTGGAAATCATACATACTGATGTGTGCAGTCCAATGAGTGTTGAGGCTCGCGGTGGCTATCGTTATGTTCTCACCCTCACTGATGATTTAAGCAGATATGGGTATATCTACTTAATGAAACACAAGTCTGAAACCTTTGAAAAGTTCAAGGAATTTCAGAGTAAGGTTGAGAATCAACGTGACAGGAAAATCAAGTTTCTACGATCAGATCGTGGAGGAGAATACTTGAGTCATGAATTTGGTACACACTTAAGAAAATGTGGAATAGTTTCACAACTCACGCCGCCTGGAACACCTCAGCGTAATGGTGTGTCCGAACGTCGTAATCGCACTCTATTAGATATGGTGCGATCTATGATGTCTCTTGCCGATTTACCACTATCCTTTTGGGGCTATGCTTTAGAGACTGCCGCATTCACTTTAAATAGGGCACCGTCGAAATCCGTTGAGACGACACCATATGAATTATGGTTTGGGAAGAAACCTAAGCTGTCGTTTCTAAAAGTTTGGGGATGTGATGCTTATGTCAAGAAACTTCAACCTGAAAAGCTCGAACCCAAGTCGGAAAAATGCGTCTTCATAGGATACCCAAAAGAAACTATTGGGTACACCTTCTACCTCAGATCCGAAGGCAAGATCTTTGTTGCCAAGAATGGGTCCTTTCTAGAGAAGGAGTTTCTCTCGAAAGAAGTAAGTGGGAGGAAAGTAGAGCTTGATGAAGTATTACCTCTTGAACCGGAAAATGGCACAACTCAAGAAAATGTTCCTGAGGTGCCTGCACCTACTAGAGAGGAAGTTATTGATGATGATCAAGATACTTCTGATCAAGCTCCTACTGAAATTCGAAGGTCCACAAGGACACATTCCGCACCAGAGTGGTACGGCAACCCTGTCTTGGAAATCATGTTGTTAGACAATGGTGAACCTTCGAACTATGAAGAAGCGATGGCGGGCCCGGATTCCGACAAATGGCTAGAAGCCATGAAATCCGAGATAGGATCCATGTATGAAAACGAAGTATGGACTTTGACTGACTTGCCCGTTGAGAGGCGAGCCATAGAAAATAAATGGATCTTTAAGAGGAAGACAGACGCGGATGGTAATGTGACCATCTATAAAGCTCGGCTTGTCGCTAAGGGTTATCGACGAGTTCAAGGGGTTGACTACGATGAGACTTTCTCACCGGTAGCGAAGCTGAAGTCCGTCCGAATCATGTTAGCAATTGCCGCATTCTACGATTATGAAATATGGCAAATGGACGTCAAAACGGCATTCCTTAATGGTTTCCTTAAGGAAGAATTGTATATGATGCAGCCGGAAGGTTTTGTCGATCCTAAAAATGCTGACAAAGTGTGCAAGCTCCAACGCTCGATTTATGGGCTGGTGCAAGCATCTCGGAGTTGGAACATTCGCTTTGATGAGATGATCAAAGCGTTTGGGTTTACGCAGACTTATGGAAAAGCCTGCGTTTACAAGAAAGTGAGTGGGAGCTCTGTAGCATTTCTCATACTATATGTAGATGACATACTTTTGATGGGAAATGATATAGAACTCTTGGACAGCATCAAGGCCTATTTGAATAAGAGTTTTTCAATGAAGGACCTTGGAGAAGCAGCTTATATATTAGGCATCAAAATCTATAGAGATAGATCGAGACGCCTCATAGGTCTTTCACAAAGCACATACCTTGATAAGATATTGAAGAAGTTCAATATGGATCAATCCAAGAAGGGGTTCTTGCCTGTGTTACAAGGTGTGAAATTGAGCTCAGCTCAATGTCCGACCACGGCAGAAGATATAGAAGAGATGAGCGTCATCCCCTATGCATCAGCCATAGGTTCTATTATGTATGCCATGCTGTGTACCAGACCTGATGTAAACCTTGCCGTAAGTTTGGTAGGAAGGTACCAAAGTAATCCCGGCAAAGAGCACTGGACAGCGGTCAAGAATATCCTGAAGTACCTGAAAAGGACTAAGGAAATGTTTCTCGTTTATGGAGGTGACGAAGAGCTCGTCGTAAAGGGTTACGTCGACGCTAGCTTCGACACAAATCTGGATGACTCTAAGTCAAAAACCGGATACGTGTATATTTTGAATGGTGGGGCAGTAAGCTGGTGCAGTTGCAAGCAAAGCGTCGTGGCGGGATCTACATGTGAAGCGGAATACATGGCGGCCTCGGAGGCAGCACATGAAGCAATATGGGTGAAGGAGTTCATCACCGACCTAGGAGTCATACCCAATGCGTCGGGGCCGATCAAGCTCTTCTGTGACAACACTGGAGCTATTGCACTTGCCAAGGAGCCCAGGTTTCACAAGAAGACTAGGCACATCAAGCGTCGCTTCAACTCCATTCGTGAAAATGTTCAAGATGGAGACATAGAGATTTGTAAAATACATACGGACCTGAATGTAGCGGATCCGTTGACTAAACCTCTCCCTAGAGCAAAACATGATCAACACCAGAATTCCATGGGTGTTCGATTCATCACAATGTAACTAGATTATTGACTCTAGTGCAAGTGGGAGACTGTTGGAAATATGCCCTAGAGGCAATAATAAAAGCATTATTATTATATTTCCGTGTTCATGATAATTGTCTTTATTCATGCTATAATTGTGTTATCCGGAAATCGTAATACATGTGTGAATAACAGACACCAACATGTCCCTAGTAAGCCTCTAGTTGACTAGCTCGTTGATCAATAGATAGTCATGGTTTCCTGACTATGGACATTGGATGTCATTGATAACAGGATCACATCATTAGGAGAATGATGTGATGGACAAGACCCAATCCTAAACATAGCACAAGATCGTATAGTTCATTTGCTAGAGTTTTCCAATGTCAAAGTATCTTTTCCTTAGACCATGAGAACGTGTAACTCCCGGATACCGTAGGAGTGCTTTGGGTATACCAAACGTCACAACGTAACTGGGTGACTATAAAGGTAGACTACGGGTATCTCCGAAAGTGTCTGTTGGGTTGACATGGATCAAGACTGGGATTTGTCACTCCGTATGACGGAGAGGTATCACTGGGCCCACTCGGTAATGCATCATCATAATGAGCTCAGAGTGACCAAGTGTTTGGTCACGGGATCATGCATTACGGTACGAGTAAAGTGACTTGCCGGTAACGAGATTGAACGAGGTATTGGGATACCGACGATCGAATCTCGGGCAAGTAACATATCGATTGACAAAGGGAATTGTGTACGGGGTTGATTGAATCCTCGACATCGTGGTTCATCCGATGAGATCATCGTGGAGCATGTGGGAGCCAACATGGGTATCCAGATCCCGCTGTTGGTTATTGACCTGAGAGTCGTCTCGGTCATGTCTGCTTGTCTCCCGAACCCGTAGGGTCTACACACTTAAGGTTCGGTGACGCTAGGGTTGTGAAGATATGTATATGCAGTAACCCGAATGTTGTTCGGAGTCCCGGATGAGATCCCGGACATCACGAGGAGTTCCGGAATGGTCCGGAGGTAAATAATTATATATAGGAAGTGCAGTTTCGGGCATCGGGACAAGTTTCGGGGTTATCGGTATTGTACCGGGACCACCGGAGGGGTCCCGTGGGCCCACCGGGTGGGGCCACCTGTCCCGGGGGGGGCACATGGGCTGTAGGGGGTGCGCCTTGGCCTGGATGGGCCAAGGGCACCAGCCCTACTAGGCCCATGCGCCTAGGGTTTCCACCAAGGAGGAGTCCAAGTGGTGGAAGGCACCCCTAGGTGCCTTGGGGGGGAGGGAAACTTCCCCTTGGCCGCCGCCCCCCCTAGTAGATCTCGTCTACTAGGGCCGGCGCCCCCCTGGCACCCCTATATATAGTGGGGGAAAGGAGGGACTTCACACACCAGCCCCTGGCGCCTCCCTCTCTCCCCGTTACGTCTCTCCCTCGTAGTATTGGCGAAGCCCTGCTGCGGTGACGCCCTGCATCCACCACCACGCCATCGTGCTGCTAGATATTTATCAACCTCTCCTTCCCCCTTGCTGGATCAAGAAGCAGGAGACGTCTCCCGTCCCGTACGTGTGTTGAACGCGGAGGTGCCGTCCGTTCGGCGCTTGGTCATCGGTGATTTGGATCACGTCGAGTACGACTACATCATCACCGTTCTTTTGAACGCTTCCGCTCGCGATCTACAAGGTACGTAGATGCATCCGATGACTCGTTGCTAGATGAACTCCTAGATGGATCTTGGTGAAACGAGTAGGAAAATTTTTGTTTTCTGCAACGTTCCCCAACACTCCACTCGGTAGGATTTTCAAAACTTAGGCGAGCACGGGGCTGCAGCTAAGCCTCCGAGTGGGAGTTTTGCTCTCCACTCGGTAGGATTTTCAAAACTTAGGCGAGCACGGGGCTGCAGCTAAGCCCCCGAGTGGGAGGTTTGCTCTCCACTCGGTAGGATTTTCAAAACTTAGGCGAGCGCGGGGCTGCAGCTAAGCCCCCGAGTGGGAGGTTTGCTCTCCACTTGGTAGGATTTTCAAAACTTAGGCGAGCACGGGGCTGCAGCTAAGCCCCCGAGTGGGAGGTTTGCTCTCCACTCGGTGGGATTTTCAAAAACTTAGGCGAGCACGGGGCTGCAGCTAAGCCCCCGAGTGGGAGGTTTGCTCTCCACTCGGTAGGATTTTAAGGTGTTCTTCTTATAGAAGGCACATTGTACTTGTGGCGTAGCTCGGAGGAGAGGGTAGCAGTCGACCTGCACCTCGTCCTTCTTGCGAGCGCACATTGTATTTGTGGCATAGCTCGGAGGAGAGGGTAGCAGTCGACCTGCACCTCGTCCTTCTTGCGAGCGCACATTGTATTTGTGGCATAGCTCGGAGGAGAGGGTAGCGGTCGACCTGCACCTCGTCCTTCTTGCGAGCGCACATTGTATTTGTGGCGTAGCTCGGAGGAGAGGGTAGCGGTCGACCTGCACCTCATCCTCCTTGCGGAGCGCACGTTGTATTTGAACTTAGGCGAGTACTTGGACTGCAGCTAAGCCCCCGAGTGGAAGGCTGGCTTACCACTCGGTAGGATTTTATTGAACTTAGGCGAGTACTTGGACTGCAGCTAAGCCTCCGAGTGGAAGGCTGGCTTACCACTTGGTAGGATTTTGTTTAACTTAGGCGAGTACTTGGACTGCAGCTAAGCCTCCGAGTGGAAGGCTGGCTTACCACTCGGTAGGATTTTATTTAACTTAGGCGAGTACTTAGACTGCAGCTAAGCCTCCGAGTGGAAGACTGGCTTACCACTCAGTAGGATTTTGTTTAACTTAGGCGAGTACTTGGACTGCAGCTAAGCCTCCGAGTGGAAGGCTGGCTTACCACTCGGTAGGATTTTGTTTAACTTGGGCGAGTACTTGGACTGCAGCTAAGCCTCCGAGTGGAAGACTGGCTTACCACTCGGTAGGATTTTATTTAAGTTAGGCGAAATGGATTTCGCAGCTAAGCCTCCGAGTGGGAGGCTGGCTCACCACTCGGTTAGGATTTTTACAGACTCAGGCGAATCAGATTCGCAGCCAAGCCACCCACTGGGGGATTGCTTTATGTGAACAAAAGTAATAACAATTACTGGGAAAATTATAAAGCTCTTGTCTTTGATAAATAAACTACTGAAGTACTTTTATTACAACTCATCCGAGTGAATACTTAAGTGTAGAAGGGGCAGAGAAGATCCGCGTTCCAAGCTCGGGGCTCGTCGATGTTGTGCTCAACATTGTAAAGATGGTACGCTCCGTTGTGGAGAACCTTGGTAACGATGAAGGGTCCTTCCCAAGAAGGAGCAAGCTTGTGTGGTTTCTGTTGATCCACTCGGAGGACCAAATCTCCTTCCTGGAAGGCTCGACTCTTCACGTTTCTGGCGTGGAAACGACACAAGTCCTGTTGGTAAATGGTCGATCGGATCAGAGCCATCTCCCTTTCTTCCTCCAGGAGGTCGAGTGCATCCTGTCGTGCTTGTTCTGCTTCAGCTTCATTGTAGAGCTCGACTCGAGGAGCGTTGTGGAGCAGATCACTCGGCAAGACCGCTTCGGCTCCGTAGACCAAGAAGAATGGAGTTCTCCCAGTCGACCGATTAGGCGTGGTCCTTAACCCCCAAAGCACAGAGGGAAGTTCGTTGACCCATGCTCCAGCCGCATGCTTGAGGTCATGCATCAGTCGAGGTTTCAACCCTTTGAGAATCAAGCCATTGGCCCGCTCTGCTTGTCCATTCGACTGAGGATGGGCAACTGAAGCATAGTCGACTCGCATGCCTTGAGATGTGCAGAACGCTCTGAATTCCTCCGAATCGAAATTCAACCCATTGTCAGTGATGATGCTATGTGGGACTCCATATCTGAATGTCAGTTCTCTGATGAAGCTGACTGCAGTACTGGCGTCAAGGTTCTTGATGGGTTTAGCCTCAATCCACTTGGTGAACTTGTCGACTGCTACCAGTACATGTGTGAAACCGCTTCGACCTGTCCTCAAGGGACCGACCATATCCAATCCCCATACAGCGAACGGCCAGACGAGTGGTATGGTCTTCAGAGCTGACGCAGGCTTGTGTGACATGTTGGAGTAAAACTGGCATCCCTCGCACTTGTCCACTATCTCCTTTGCCATTTCATTCGCCCTTGGCCAGTAAAATCCGGCTCGGTATGCTTTGTCCACGATTGTCCGAGAGGGCGCATGATGGCCACAGGTCCCCGAGTGGATATCATCAAGGATTATCCGACCTTCTTCTGGCGTTATGCACTTCTGACCAACTCCAGTCGCGCTCTCCCTGAATAACTGCCCTTTGATCACAGTAAAGGCTTTGGACCGGCGGACGATCTGTCGATCCTCCTCTTCGTCCTCCGAGAGCTCTTTTCTTAGGATATACACGATGTACGGTATTGTCCAATCGGGAGTGATCACTAAAGCCTCCATGACCAAATCGACCACTGCTGGAACTTCAACCTCAGTCGGATCTGTGGCACTCTTGGGCTGCGGAGCTTCTTCAGTAAAAGGATCTTCTTTGACTGATGGAGTATGAATATGCTCCAAGAACACACCACTGGGGATGACTTCTCTCTTGGAACCTATCTTTGCCAAATCATCAGCCGCTTGATTCTTCAGTCGGGGTATGTGATGGAGCTCCAACCCTTCGAATTTCTTTTCAAGCTTCCTCACTGCATTGCAGTATCCAGTCATGGCTGGGCTTCTAATATCCCACTCCTTCATCACCTGATTGACCACCAAATCTGAGTCGCCATAAACCATAAGGCGACGGACGCCGAGTGAAATGGCCATGCGCAACCCGTACAAGAGAGCTTCATATTCTGCTTCATTGTTGGAGGAATCAAAGTGAATCTGGAGCACATATCTGAGCTTATCTCCTCTGGGGGAAACCAAGACTACCCCAGCACCAGAACCATTTAACATCTTAGAGCCATCAAAGAACATGGTCCAATGCTCCGAGTGAACTTGAGTCGGCTGCTGTTGTTCAATCCACTCGGCAAGGAAATCAACTATAGCCTGGGACTTAATGGCTTTCTTTGCCTCAAATTTGATATCAAGGGGAAGAAGTTCAATCGCCCATTTAGCCACTCGACCAGTTGCATCTCTGTTGTGCAGAATCTCTGACAATGGTGCGTCGCTGACGACTGTAATGTCATGATCAGAGAAATAATGAGCAACCTTCTTCATGGTCATGTAGATTCCATACACGAGCTTCTGATAATGAGGATATCTTTGCTTTGATGGAGTCAAAACTTCTAAGTGATAATACACTAGGCGTTGAACTTTGAAGGTTTTACCTTCCTCTTCCCGCTCGACCGTAAGTACTGTACTGACGACCTGTCTTGTGGCTGCAATGTGAAGCAACAGAGGCTCTTTGCTGATTGGAGCAGCAAGCACCGGCTGGGTGGAGAGCAGAGCTTTTAGCTCGGCAAACGCTGCATCAGCTTCTGGAGTCCACTCGAACTTGTCTGCCCTTTTCATCAGTCGGTAAAGGGGCAATGCCTTTTCACCGAGGCGAGAGATGAATCGACTTAACGCGGCCAAGCATCCAGTAAGTTTCTGGATGTTGTGCACTCGCACAGGGCGTTTCATTCGGAATATAGTGCCAACTTTTTCTGGGTTAGCGTCGATTCCTCGTTCGGAAATGAGAAAACCGAGTAACTTGCCACCTGGAACTCCGAATGTGCACTTTGACGGATTGAGCTTGATATCATACCTCCTGAGATTGGCAAATGTTTCAGCTAGGTCAGTCAATAGGTCGGAACCTTTTCGTGACTTGACCACAATATCATCCATGTATGCTTCTACGTTCCGACTGATTTGAGTGAGAAAACACTTCTGAATCATCCTCATGAACGTGGCTCCGGCATTCTTGAGGCCGAATGGCATAGTGATATAGCAGAAGCACCCGAATGGAGTCATGAAAGCTGTTTTGATCTCACCCGGTCCATACAGACGGATCTGATGGTATCCGGAGTAGGCGTCTAGAAAAGACAATCTCTCACACCCCGCGGTCGAGTCGACAATTTGGTCGATGCGAGGGAGAGGAAAATGATCTTTCGGGCAGGCCCGATTGATGTGTTTGAAATCAATGCACATGCGGAGTGAGTTGTCCTTCTTGGGAACCATGACAACATTGGCGAGCCACTCGGAGTGGTATATCTCTCGGATAAATCCTGCCGCTAATAGTCGAGCCACCTCTTCGCCAATGGCCTTTCTCTTCTGGACGGCGGTCCACCGAAGATGTTCTTTGACTGGTTTTTCTGCCGAGTCGACCCTAAGGCGATGCTCAGCCAGTCCCCTGGGAACACCCGGCATGTCAGCAGGCTTCCATGCAAAGATGTCCCAGTTCTCACGGAGGAACTGGATGAGCGCTTCTTCCTATTTAGGGTCGAGTGTTTGTGGAGATATGGGTCGGAGCTGCCTCGGGGTCGGTCGGGTGAATGTGGACGGGCTTCGTCTCACCGGACGACTGAAAAGCTGACTCTGTGGCAGGCTTCTTAGCTCGCAACAATTCACTCGGATCAGCATTTTGCTTATATTCTTCTAGCTCGACCGTTGCCATCTGGGAATCGGCAATCTTTGAACCTTTCTGGAAGCACTCTTCTGCCTTTTTCCGATCACCAGTGACAGTGATCACGCCTTTGGGGCCAGGCATCTTCAATTTGAGGTACACGTAACATGGTCGAGCCATGAACCGTGCGTAAGCTGGTCTCCCCAAAATAGCGTGGTAAGCGCTCTGAAAATCCACGACCTCAAACGTCAGCCTCTCTTTCCGGAAATGTTTCGAGTCACCGAACACCACGTCCAAAGCTATTTGGCCGAGTGATTCGGCTTTCTTTCCAGGTATAACTCCATGAAAACTCATGTTGCTTTTGCTCAGTCGGGACATCAGAATGCCCATTCCTTTCAGTGTGTCCGCATACAATAAGTTCAGTCTGCTACCACCATCCATTAGCACCTTCATCAGTCGAGTGCCTTCGACGATCGGGTCGACCACCAAAGCTTGCCTCCCAGGGGTGGCTATATGAGTCGGGTGATCTGACTGGTCGAATGTAATGGGAGTCTGGGACCACCTCAGATAGTTTGGCGTCGCTGGAGCGACCATATTCACCTCGCGGTTGATCACTTTCAGTCGACTTTTGCTCTTCTACATCAGCAAAAATCATCAGGGTGGAATTGACATGGGGGTAACCTCCTTCGTTGTCCTCCTTGTCCTCAGCCTTGTCTGACTCCTTCTCTTTGTCCTTGGGTTGCTTGCCTTGAAACTGCTGGATCAAGAGCCGACACTGGCGAGTGGTATGCTTAGGGTAGATGAAGTTACCCTCTTCGTCTTTCTTCGTGTGGATGTGACACGGCAGATCCATCACGTCATTTCCTTGTTTATCCTTCACCTTCTTGGGGTTCCAGGATCCTTTGGGTTTTCCCTTGAACTTGCCCTGAGTCACGGCCAGAGCCTCCCCAGGAGCCGCCAGTTCGGCCTTCCGCTTCTGTTTCCGACTGGAGTTTCCTTTCTCCGACTGACTCGGCTTGTACTTGCCGCTTCGGAGTCAGTCCTCCTCTTCACCATTGGCGTACTTGGTGGCAATTTCCAGCATTCGACTTAGGGTCATATCTCCGGTCCGCCCAAATTTCAAACTTAACTCTCTGTTCTTGACACCATCCTTGAAAGCACAGACTGCCTGATGATCAGACACGTTCTCCACGGTATGATGCAAAGTAATCCACCTCTGAATGTACTCCCGTAAGGTTTCATTCGTCTTCTACACGCAGACTTGCAGCTCTGTCAGCCCAGCTGGTCGCTTGCAGGTTCCTTCAAATGTTCTGACGAACACTCGGGAAAGATCTTCCCAAGTGTAAATACTGCTTGGAGTCAACTGATTCAGCCACGCCCTGGCCGAACCTTCCAACATGAGTGGCAAATGCTTCATGGCCACCTCATCATTCCCGCCACCGATCTGTACCGCCACTCGGTAGTCCTCAAGCCAAGTTTCGGGCTTAGACTCACCGGTGAACTTGCTCACTCCCGTTGCCAACCTGAAGTTGGGGGGAATTACTGCGGCTCTGATAGCCCTGCTGAAACATTCCGGACCTGAAACATGCACTCGACTGCTAGTGGGCGCATCTCTGTCGTGGCCACCTCTATGAGCCCTGTTCCGATCGACCAAGCCTTGCACAATGATGGATTGTGCGTCGAAGCCTGGTTCCTGGGGGTCGACCGGAGCTCTTCGCCCCACACTGAGTTGACGCCTATCATCTTGCTGCCGAGGAGCGTAAGACCCGCCTCTCGGAGGAGGAGTGGGCACTCGACGCCTATCATCACGATCATATCGGTCACCATATTGGTCTCGTCGATTCTCGTGTCCTTCACGCCGCGGAGGCGATCTAGGGCTATGATCCGACTGAACCGTATTCGCAGTGACGGATCGACTGTGAATCCTGTTGCGTGACTGTGACACGACTGAATTCTGATCTCCTGCTGCTCGGAGCAAATCTCTAATCTGCATCAAGCCTCTGCCAGCCTCCGACTGAGAGGGTTGAATTGACTCTGCTATACGGGTTGCAGCTGCTAAATTCTGAATCGGAGTTCGATATACCTGAGTCAGCGGGAAGAGCTGACGTCGATTGGAGTCGGGTACTCGTTGCCGCGCGCGCTCGTCGAGTGCTCACTGGAGATTCTCCAGACGAGCCCGTTCAGCCAAGTTGGCCAAACGCGCCTCTTCCAAGGCACGAGCCTCGGGGGTTTCTCCTGCGATGGGAGTATGCAGGGCATCCATGTTCCTGCGGCGAAGTTCTTCCCTTTGCAGGGAGTTAAGTGGCTCGGGTTGATACTCCTCATGGACTCGAGCGGGGTCACCTCCACCGTCCGCCCCGTCGCCACGGGGGAAGCCAGGAGGGCTACGAGGTCCATCGACCATCAAGACCTCCGCCGCTGGATCACTGCTATCGCACTCGGATGCAGTCTCTACGGAGCCAGTCGACAGATCGAACAGGCCGTAGAGGGATTCGTCGGGCTCGATTGCCGCGACTTGGGTGGTGGCTGTCTGGCGAGCCACCGCGTGCCTCACCCACCACTGGAGTCTCGACCGACCAGATCGCTTGCGCTGGCAAAAAACAGGGAGGGACGACAACACGGGAGTCGACCAGTACGGAGTCGACGGTTGCCGCAGCAGAACGCCACGGACACATGCGCGAAAATGCGTCGCACCGCGGACGGGGAGCGCGTCGATGTCGAGTGGAGCCTCCTGGAGCCAAGCGGAGTCGTCGGCGATGAAGGTGAGAGCGCCGAGACGGATCTCGCGGCCCTCAACCAAAACTCCACTACCGACCATGATGAAAGTAATCGGAAGAAATGCAACTTCTCCAAAAATCGCTAGGACACCTGCCCCAAGGTGGGCACCAACTGTCGTGGTTCTAAGTCTGACAGTAGAGTGGGGGGTAGGTATGGAGAGGCAAGATCCTAGCTATGGAGCAGTTGTGAAGACACTGGATGTACGAGTTCAGGCCCTTCTCGGAGGAAGTAATAGCCCTATGTCTCGGAGCCCGGAGGCGGTCGACTGGATTATGTGTGTAGAGATTACAAGAGTGTGAACCCCTTACACTGAGGAGGGGGGTGGCTTATATAGTGTCCGCCAGACCCCTCCGGCCCTCAGTAATGCAGGGTTTAAAGTACATTAAGTCTAGGCGTTACTGGTAACGCCTTACATAAAGTGTTCTAAATGCCATAAAGACTACTTAATTACAGACCGTTTGGATGCAGAGTGGCTCTTGATCTCCTGGTGGTCGAGTGAGTCTTCATGGTCGAGTCCTTTGAGTTGGTCGAGTGAAGTCCCTCTTGGTCGACTGGAAGGCAGTTTCTTCTGAGGGTGTCCTTGGGTAGGGTACTTAGATCAGGTCTATGACCCTACCCTAGGTACATGACTTCATCAGCGGCGGCACTCACGGGTGTCGTTTCCTTCCCTGGAAGCGCTGACATGGCCTTTATCCGTGCCCCTCTTCGAGCACTGGGGGAAACCCTTGGTCCCCTTCTTGAAGGC
This sequence comes from Triticum timopheevii, assembly GCA_963921465.1. Lineage (NCBI taxonomy): Eukaryota > Viridiplantae > Streptophyta > Magnoliopsida > Poales > Poaceae > Triticum > Triticum timopheevii. The sequence continues at coordinate 584,846,294 of OY997268.1, forward strand.
TTCATCTTGCTTGCTCGCGGCGTCCCGGTGTTGGCTTTGGAGATGTTCGACGTCTTGACGGTTCGGCCTGCACCCCTCCCCCTTCCGATATTGTCATCGGCTATGAACATTGATTGTAACTCTTATTTTTTCTGAAAAACCCCATGTATTAATTAATTAAGAAGTTGAATACAATTGTTCATTGCAACATTTGTCGCGCAGGGCGGAAAACTATTACATAGAAGGCAATCCTACCTATTATCAAAACTAAACTTAGCTATTTGGTGAGCCACCTCATTGGCCTGTCTACCACTTGGTAAGGGCTAAGACTTCCTTCTTGAGATCCACAAGAGAAGATCTATCAATGTTGTGCAAGAAGAGAAACCACAAAAGAGCAATCCGTTTTCGAAATAACAGGCTTATGGAGAGTGATACCGATATATAGGCCAGTGAGACACGCATAGAGTTCCGCTGCATCAGCAGTGGTATGCAAGCCAATATAATCCCAAGAGGAGACGACGTCCTCACCGGCCGAATTCCTAGCAACAACCCCCACACTCGCAGCACAAATGCTCTCCACAAAACTAACATCCATGTTGGTCTTAATATAATCAAAATGTGGGGGCTCCATACCTCACGATACTCAATGGAGTAGTACCATTTCGCAACCTAACCTCAACTCCCTTAAGTTTGACTCCTAGGACGATTTCTGCATGATGGCACGACAATAACATCGTCCAATAGTTATCCATAAAATTAGCCAAGTTTGAAACAGACACTTTTTGTTTGGCAAAAATAAGATCATTGCATAAGTGCCAAGCTCTCCAAATATGAATAAGATTTGCTCACAAACAGTAGGGGTTAAATGATCCAACAAGATAAGCATCCAATCAGGTCCTGAGCAATTGAACACCACTTCCCACATAATATTCTACACTCCCCTCAACTCCATACATAGTGCTCTCCGCCTTAGGACATGTCACCAAAGCATGAAATATTCTTTCATCCTCCATACCACAAATATAGCACAATCCCAAAGTAGCGTACCGCTAGGCTATTAGACGCCGCTAGGCTATTAGCGTACCGGATCTTTTGAGGAACATTGGCTTTCCATATGGCATTCCAAAGCTTCCTCTCCCATGCGCCTCCACTAGAGTGCCCACAATCCCCTTCCCGTCCTTGAGACTAAGCGCCAGACTATATGCGCTTTTTACGGAGAACAAACCAGTCATCTCATTGCCAAGCAATAAAATCATCCTCACCCGAGGATTTAATACGCAATTTTAAAATCTCATCGGTGTCATGGGAAAAGAACAAGTGATTGACTAAATTCACAACCCATCTCCTCGACCCGGACAAGAATAATTTCGACGCCCATTTAATCATGGTTCTATTAATTTTAGCTGAATTTTTTTGTCCAAACATCCTAGGCAGGCAATTATCTCTCCAAATATCTATACTAGATCCATCAATAATCACTAAGCTTGTTTAGCCAGTAAAGCCCGATTAAAAAGCCTAAGATCACGAAAACTCGTACCTCCTTCTCGTTCTGGTCTTGTTAATTTGTCAGAAGCCAGCCAAGAATGTAAATTCTCTTTTCCCTCAAAATAATGGATCCATAGCAAGTGTTCCAGCTGCAAACATGGCCATTTCGTGGATGGGCACAGTGGATTCGACCGGTTATGCCCTCATGCTTTAGAAAAAATAATATAATTATAAATTTTCGCGAGGAGGGTTCTGAATCACGGGCGCGCCCTGAGTGTACGTACATGATACACGTTGTCTGTCTCCGGTGGCCCGTCCAAAGATCAGGGTTTGCTCCTTTGACCGCAGCACGAGCTTGCGTTCGCTATGATTTCCGGGGCAGCACATTTTGCCTTTGCAGTAGTCTGCAAAATTTATTTATTCAAACCTCGAGAGGTTCAGACGGCCTTTTTGTGCTGGGTGGGTGTGCTCCCAACGGCTGCAAAACGAAACAAAAAAGCGTTCGTTCCCAGCAATTCGACCGTTAGTCCACCTGTGTGACACGAACGCTCGGAAAGCGTGGCGATGCCGGTAGGTGGTCGACACTACACTACCGGACCGGTGCCTGCATCTGATTTGGCACCCGCCCGGAGGTGAAGTGACACGCACAAGTGCACAAACAAAAGTCTCAAGCCTGATGTAAGCAATAAGACATACTAGCACGACATGACATGGAACTATGGAAGTGGAACGGAATAATATCGGCTCAACCGGCGTGGTCGACTCTTTTGCTGGTCCGATCGCGCAAATCCTGTGGCCCGGCCCGACCCGACCCCGCAGGTCGGGATGGGCTGAGCATAATGGCAGCATCGGCACCCACGTACGCTCGGTGCTTTCTACCTCGATCGCCTCTTTTTGTCGTCAGGAAAGAGGCGATGGAGGCGCATGGTATGGTAGCTCTCCTTTCCGTCTTCTAGATAGACGGTTGATTAGAGATTTTAAAGTGTCTGCAGTGCGGGATGTCGAACAGTGAAGGAAAATGACTTGAAGCGGCGAGGCAGCCGACGATGAGATTCGATGACAGGGACAAGCCAAGGACACGTAGTACGAACCAGAATTAGCTCATACATCATCAGGGCTGATGATCAGTGAGGCCATTAAGGCCTCGTCAGAGAGGAGGAGGGATTAATTTGGTTGACGGTCGACCGCCAAGTACGTATTGGTTCGCGGCATGCGTACATACAGTACAACACAGATCATCTACTGTCATGCGCTGTGGTACAGCGATGGAGTTATCAGGCAGGCTAGGTCGTTTGCAAGAAGAGAAGACGATAGAGAGGAACGCACGCACGCACGCCCCGGCCGCTGCACAGACAGTGGGGTGTCAAATGGGTAAATAGGTAAGGGCACTGTCATGGGTCGGCCAGTGGATCCGTTTAGAGATCCATCGGGTCGTGAGCCGTTAGATGGTGTGCCATTAAGTGGCCGAACGGCGTTTGTTAAATTTTACAACAGAGGTAATGTTGCAGAAACAGAGGTAATTTTACAACAGAGGCCGCTGCACACACAGTAGGGTGTCAAATGGGTAAGAGCATCTTCAGCCGTTGGCCCCCGAGGAGCTCGAAAAATGCCGCCTGGGGGCGATCCGGCGATAAAATCGGTTTGGGGGCGATCGGGTTCCCAGCCGCCGCTCCCAGACGTCTTTTTTTAAACATTTTCTAGAAGAAATTCGGCTAAAATTCGACAAACATGACAAAGATCCGGCAAACAGGACATAAACTTCGGTGTTCCATATTTTTTTACATAGAAAAAATAAAATTTACTAAAAAAACAAAGAGCTGCGACTACAGGCCGAAGAACTCGTTGAACGCGGAGTCACCGTGGCCACTGCCGTTGCCGTCGTCGTCCTTCTCCTTCTTCACGCTGCTGGACCCCTGCCCGGGGGCGCCCTGGCATAAGGTTTGGCCGGTGGCAGCGCGTCGTCGTCGCTGTCCTCAAGCATGATGACGCCCCCTTCGTCGCGCCCACGGCGGCGCGCGGCGATCTCCTCCAGGGCGCGGCGTTGGCGCTCCATCTCCAGCCGCACCCAATATTCCCGCACCCACTTTATGGTCGCCTCATCGTCGAGCCTCGGCTCCATCTTCACGTCGTCGAGCCCCGGCTCCGTCTTCACGTCGGCGAGCCCCGACTCCGTCTTCGCCTTGACGAGGCGGGGAGGAGCCGAGCAGGAGGCACACCCGCCCTCGTTGATGACGATGCCTGTGTTGCGGGTGCACCGGCCGAGCGACATTTTCGCTAGCTCGGCCTTGACGCTGAAGAGCGCCGGCGACCCGGAGGAGTGGGAGCAGGATCGGGAGGAGGAGGAGGAGGAGGAAGAGGAGCCGGTCCTCCTCGGCATCCATTGGCCGCCACTCCCACGGGGGACTGGGGCGGCCGGGTACGTCAGCGACAGATCATTGCCGCCCTCGAGGTACTCGAGGACGGCGTGGAGCGTGCGACCGAGGGCGCCCCACCACAGGCGGGGGGCGTCGATGTTTTTGCTCCCCTGCACCACCGGCGCGTTGTTGATGGAGGCCAGCCATTCCGCCTGCCGACGTTCGAAGTACGCCACCCATGCCTCGTGGTTGACGGCGTCGTACTCCGGGAGGGCCCGCTGCTCCTCTGACAGAGACGCCCGCGCATGCTCGATCTTGGCGTAGAAGTAGTCGGGGCGCGTGACGTCGGGCAACGGGGGGACGGGGACGCCCCCGACGCTGAGCATCCACCGCCCCGTTGCGCGCATGTCGGGAGGCGCCGGGTAGTTGGCTTCGTGCAGGAGATGGGCTTCCCACTCGTGCAGAGAGCGGTGGCCGAAGCCATTGGACGTTGCCCCAACGTCTGGGAACATTTCGCCCATCGTCTGCGACGGCTGTGAACGGGGAGGAAGAGGAAAGAGAGCTCGGCGGCGGCGGCTGGGCACGGGGAAAGAGAGGGGCTGCGCAGGTGTGTCCATTGGCGAGGGAGGTGCTGCTTTACATAGCGGCCGGGGGGCGACGTCGTGTGTACGCGTGGCGGGAGGGGGCGCGTCGCCGCACCACGTAGCCCGTGAAGAATCAATAGCTGACCGGCGGAAGTCTTGGCATTGATTCCCCACGAGAAACCGAGGTGATGTGAGGACGATGAGACGCAGGCGCGGGGGTCGCTGACTCGGCGGGCCCGCCGTTCTTTCGCGCCAAAAATGATTGCCCCAGCGCCCCCCAACGCGTCGGGTTCGGCCTGGGTCCGCCGGTGCCAGTTTCGGGCCTAACCGGCGAAAAATGGGCTCCTGGGGCGACTGGACCGTTTTTTGGGCACCGACGGCAAAAATGGGTCCGGGGGGGCTGTTGGGGGCGTGGCTGGAGATGCTCTAAATGAGTAAGGGCACTGCTACGGGGTCGGTTGGTGGATCTTTTTAAGACTACCCACAGTGGGAGTAACATATGTAGTAAAATCACACATATCTAGATAAAATAGATGATGTGGCAAGCAATAAATGAAGAAACGGAGAAAAGTGGTAACATAGCTAGTTACTAGTAGTATGAGTAATATCACACATATCAAGGCAAAATGAGTCTACAACCTAATAAATAAAGTGTTGCATGTTACCACACATATGTTACTCCTCACTATAGAGGTAGTAACATAGACTAGTAACATTGTGGCTAGTCTAAAGATCCGTCGGGTCGTGAGCCGTCAGATCGTGTGCCATCGAGAGATCGAGCGGCGTTCTTTACCGAAGAAGGCTTTCGCCCCGCTTTATATATAAAGCATCAAACCACAAGCATCCAGTACAAACACACGCCGCGTCAGCGCAACACACGCACACGCCCAGGACAAGATACATAGGCGCTGAGCGCAGCAACACCACCCCTGGCACTACGGCCCCGAAGAGGTGAAACTACATATGACGAACCATGCGCTCCAAGGCGGCGCCTTCAAGAAGGATACGACACCGGAGCGCCGCCGCCACCGCCCAATCCAAGGATTAGAGTTTCCCCCGGAGCCGCATGACGGGCAATGAGAGCCGCGACAACGCCTTCAAGAAGGGGACGATCTTCACCGCCGCCGGTCCGTCCGAAGATAGAGCAGGTTTTCACCTCGGCCAACCTTCACCGCCACCGAACGCCACACCCCGGCAACCACGCCGCCCACACAATCATGGTGACTGGGCAGCACCAAGGCACGGGCTCTTCCCAAGAGCACCACGCAACCACCACCAGGGCCGCCGCCCCAGCATCCAAGACCTCGACACCACCTCACCCGAGACCCGCCGCACCCCAACGAAAGAGACACGCGGAAAGGTCTCAACTTTCGCACCCCTGGGCCACCCCCAGCATCGAGACCCAATAGGCCGGCCAAAACTAGCATCCACCGACCCATCATGCTGCCCCGAGCGCAAGACAAGCTCGGTCCTGCAGCATCGAGAGGGGGACGATGTCAGTCCTGCTGCACCGTGCGCGAGATGAGCTCGGTCCTGCTGCATCGTGTGCGAGACAAGCTCGGTCCTGCGGCACCAGGCGCGAGACGAGCGATGGACCGCAGCCGGGAGAGGACCAGCCCATTGATGGGAGTAGTGCCCGGGCTATGCGGAGATGGGGTGAAGGTCGAGAAGGCCCGACCACAGGCGAGCCGACACCGGAGAAGCCGGATGCTGCCGCGGACAGATCCGTCGAGCCACCGTGAAGCCGCCACGACACCAGGAGGTCACCACCGAGACCTCCTCACGCCGCCGCCCACGACCGGAGCAGCGGCCACGCCCGGTCGTTGCCCTACCCGCGTCGCCTGACGACCTCCAAGCACCGGAGCCGCCGGGCACGCACCGCCAGAGCCACGCGCCGCTGGTCGGCCCCCAACGCCAGATCCGGCCGGATTCGGCAAGAACCGACCGCACGCCACCTCCCGAGACGGGAGCAACGCAACCGCCCCGCCACGCATGGAATGAAGGGAGCTGGAGCGCCGCCACCAGCAGGCCACCCCGCCGCCCAGCGAGACCGCCGCCGCGCCGCTGGATCCCACGGACAACCAGCGCCACCACTCAAAGGGGCTGCCCCGCGTCGGCGCCTACAAGCGGAGGGGGAAGAGTGGCCCCGCCGCAGCCATGCCCATCGGGATTTGCCCGACGGAGCTCGCCGACGGCGGCAGGGGGGGAAGGAAGGCAGGGCGAGGGCCGCAGCAGCCGGAGATCCTCCCCGGTGCGCGCGAGGTAAGGGGAGGAGGGGAGCGGGGCAGGCCGGGAGGAGCGCCTGACGGCCGGCGGTGGCGGGGCGAGGCCACCGGCGGCGGCGGCGGGTGGAAAACCCTAGCGGGGGAGCGGGAGCGGGGGAGGAGCTTTTTCTGGCTTTCACTTACACTCACATGAGGGGGCGTACGACTCAGGCGACTTGGGCGGCGCCCGTGGCGCCTGCCGCGGCCTTGTCGCCGGCGTCTGCCTCTGGAGCGGGACACATCGGGGGGAGGTTCTGGGCCCTAGCGGAGTCGGATGCAGAGGACGAAGACGACGCGGAGTGCGCCGGAGTCTCTCCGGAGGCTTACTCGTCGACGCCGTCGTCTGTTATCTGCGAGGCGTTCGATCCTGGATATTCTGAAGAGGAGGTGGCGGCGATCATGGATGGCGTCGTGCCGGTCGATGATCCGGCGCGGCAAGGACTGCGGCCAGAAGATAAAATCGAGATAGTTCGGTGCATCGTTCATCGACGGACTACGGCCGCGGCGATCCGGCCTTGGAAGGGGCCGATCCCTAAGGTTAGTCTTCCAAAACCGACTTTGTCAGATTTTATTACTGAGGGTACATGGAAGGTAGTGAAGAGAAAGAAGAACCGGCGATCGTCGGCGGCGCAGGCGCCGGCGCCGGCGATCAACCGTGCAGCTGTGATCCGTGATCAGCGGATCACGCGTTTGAAAGGGATCTTGGGCCGCGATGTCAGTTTGCTTGCGGGTGGGCCGGTTCTGAGTGAACCGGGCCAGACGGCTGCTGGGCCTGTGATCGTCGGGTATGAGGCCCGAGGCGAACCGGCACGTACGTTTACACCCCCATGCATTGACAATACGATCTGGAGTCGATCGATACGGCCTAGGGTTCGCAGTGGAGGGCGCCGGCCAAGCTTCTGTGATCGCGGTGGTGCGCGTGCTAGGCGCATCCCTCCTCTCCGAAGCATGGCGGGACGAGGAGTTCCCTCTGCCAACGCCGCTGCTCCGGGCGCTGCGGGCCGCGAAGGGCCAACGCAAACGGCGCCAGGTGGCCGCGGCGGAGGAGGCACGCTGGCGGGGACGGGAGGCGGCGGCGCGGGTGTGCCGCTCGGTGCCGGCCGGGGTGGTGCGCCACCGCGTCCAGGGAACGGAACCGGTCGCGCGGCACCGGTCCTCGGCGGCCAAAGAGCGCCGGTGGGTGGTGCCAATGTGGCTGGTCCGGCTGGCCGCGGGGTTGCTGCGGCTGGAGTTCGGCCTCCCGCGCCGGTGATGATGATGCCTGCTGCGGGGCGGGGTGGTCTTAGGCCGTCCGTGCCGACGCAGGGGGCTGTCGCGGGCCAGGGTGCCCCGACCCCAAGGCCGCCTCTTCCTGCTGCTAATGGCCTGCGTCCGGTGGCGACTCAGGCAGGTGCTAGACCGCCGCACTTCGTGGCAAGGCAGGCGAACAACTCGACGACGCTGGTTTTGCAGCAGGCACAGGCGCCGCAGGTCTCTGCTAATGTGGATGTTCATTCGGCACCTCGTGGGCAGTGGGCTGACGATGGCTACAATGCGTATGGAGATGGACACCACCGGGGATCCTCGTCTACGGGAGGTGGACGGGGTTATGCCTGGCAGAGCGATGGTTCGGCCGAAAGGCCTTTCTTCGGGCCGACAGGCGGTTTTGTCGAAGGGGCTTCTGGACCGCCTCATTGTAACAGAGGCGGTTTCCGTGGCAATCGTGGTGGCCGCGGTGGCCGAGGGGGTCGCTACCGTCCAAGGCAGCATCATGTTACTGTTGATGAGATGGTGGTCGACGCTGTTACTGAGGAGACAGGATTGTCTTGCCAGGCTATGGAAGTGGTGACGGAATTGGCGGCTGTGGAGGCTCCTGATGCGGTTGAGGCCCAGCCTATGTCGGTGGAGGCTTCTGACAGATCTGAGATGGACAGGGCTGCAAAGTTTGCAAGGAAAAAGGAAAGAATTCTTTGTTATCGATGTGGGGATAAGGGCCATTTTATTGCTGAATGTGTGGCTATTTTATGTGATACTTGTGGTAAGCCTGCACACGAGTCTGGGGCTTGTCCGCTGTTGCGGGAGCAGACACCGAGCCTTATGATGTATGGTGTGTTCTGTTCTGAGCTCACGTTTTTTGAGTCGCCGACTGAGAGGGAGGTTCCTCAAGAGGTGCACAGTATGACAACTGGGGTGGTGAAAGTGACTAGAGGTCAAGTGTCTGAGGCCCAGATTATTCAGCGCCTCCGGGAGCTGGCACCAGGAGACTGTTGGGGAACGTAGCAGAAATTCAAAAATTTTCCTACGTATCACCAAGATCTATCTATGGAGAGACCAGCAACGAGTAGAAAGAGAGTGCATCTACATACCCTTGTAGATCGCTAAGCGGAAGCGTTCAAGTGAACGGGGTTGATGGAGTCGTACTCGTCGTGATTCAAATCACCGATGATGAAGTGCCGAACGCACGGCACCTCCGCGTTCAACACACGTACAGCCCGGTGACGTCTCCCAAGCCTTGATCCAGCAAGGAGAGAGGGAGAGGTTGAGGAAGACTCCATCCAGCAGCAGCACAACGGCGTGGTGGTGGTGGAGGAGCGTGGCAATCCTGCAGGGCTTCGCCAAGCACCGCGAGAGAGGAGGAGCACTTGGGAGAGGGAGGGCTGCGCCAGGGGCAAGGGTGAAGCTCCCATGTGCCTCCCCACTATATATAGGGGTGGAGGGGGCTGGTTTCTTGCCCTCCAAGTCCATTGGGGCGTTGGCAAAGGTGGGAGGAAAGAAATCCCATCATTTCCTTCCCCACCGATTGCTATCCCCCCTTTTTAGGGATCTTGATCTTATCCCTTTGCGATATGATCTTATTCCTTCTAAGGGGGGATCTTGGTGCGCCTTGACCAGGGGTGTGGGGCCTTTCCCCCACTACCCACGTTCATGTGGGTCCCCCCATGCAGGTGGTCCCCACTCCGGAACCTTCTAGAACCTTCGCGGTACAATACCGAAAAATCCCGAACATTTTCCGGTGGCCAAAATAGGACTTCCCATATATAAATCTTTACCTCCGGACCATTTCGGAACTCCTCGTGACGTCCAGGATCTCATCCGGGGCTCCGAACAACATTCGGTAACCACATACAAACTTCCTTTATAACCCTAGCGTCATCGAACCTTAAGTGTGTAGACCCTACGGGTTCGGGAATCATGCAGACATGACCGAGACGTTCTCCGGTCAATAACCAACAGCGGGATCTGGATACCCATGATGGCTCCCACATGTTCCACGATGATCTCATCGGACGAACCACGATGTCAAGGACTTAATCAATCCCGTATGCAATTCCCTTTGTCTAGCGGTATTATACTTGCCCGAGATTCGATCGTCGGTATCCTTATACCTTGTTCAATCTCGTTACCGGCAAGTCTCTTTACTCGTTCCGTAACACATCATCCCGTGATCAACTCCTTGGTCACATTGCGCATATGATGATGTCCTACCGAGTGGGCCCAGAGATACCTCTCCGTTTACACGGAGTGACAAATCCCAGTCTCGATTCGTGCCAACCCAACAGATACTTTCGGAGATACCTGTAATGCACCTTTATAGCCACCCAGTTACGTTGTGACGTTTGGTACACCCAAAGCATTCCTACGGTATCCGGGAGTTGCACAATCTCATGGTCTAAGGAAGAGATACTTGACATTGGAAAAGCTCTAGCAAACGAACTACACGATCTTAGTGCTAGGCTTAGGATTGGGTCTTGTCCATCACATCATTCTCCTAATGATGTGATCCCGTTATCAACGACATCCAATGTCCATAGCCAGGAAACCATGACTATCTGTTGATCACAACGAGCTAGTCAACTAGAGGCTCACTAGGGACATATTGTGGTCTATGTATTCACACGTGTATTACGATTTCCGGATAATACAGTTATAGCATGAATAAAAGACAATTATCATGAACAAGGAAATATAATAATACTTTTATTATTGCCTCTAGGGCATATTTCCAACAGTCTCCCACTTGCACTAGAGTCAATAATCTAGTTCACATCGATATGTGATTAACACTCAAGGTCACATCCCCATGTGACTTACACCCAAAGAGTTTACTAGAGTCAATAATCTAGTTCACATTTACCATGTGATTAACACTCGATGAGTTCTGGGTTTGATCATGTTATGCTTGTGAGAGAGGTTATAGTCAACGGGTCTGAACCTTTTAGATCCGTGTGTGCTTTACAAATCTCTATGTCATCTCCTAGATGTAGCTACCACGCTCTATTTGGAGCTATTCCAAATAACTGTTCTACTTGGAGCTATACTAAAAGTTGCTCCATTATACGTATCCGGTATTTCTACTCAGAGCTATCCGGATAGGTGTTAAGCTTGCATCGACATAACTCTTTACGTCGAACTCTTTATCACCTCCATAATCGAGAAAATTCCTTAGTCCACTAGTTACTAAGGATAACTTTGACCGCTGTCCTGTGATCCATTCTTGGATCACTCTTGTACCCCTTGACTGACTCATGGCAAGGCACACTACAGGTGCGGTACATAGCATAGCATACTGTAGAGAGCCTATGATAAAAGCATAGGGGACGACCTTCGTCTTTTCTCTCTCTTCTGCCGTGGTCGAGCTTTAAGTCTTAACTTCATACCTTACAACTCAGGCAAGAACTCCTTCTTTGACTGATCCATCTTGAACACCTTCAAGATTATGTCAAGGTACATGCTCATTTAAAAGTACTATTAAGCATTTTGATCTATCTTATAGATCTTGATGCTTATTGTTCAAGTAGCCTAATCCAGGTTTTCCATTGAAAAACAGTTTTCAAATAACCCTATATGCTTTCTAGAAATTCTACATCATTTCTGATCAACAACATGTCAACAACATATACTCATCAGAAATTCTATAGTGCTCCCACTCACTTCTTTGGAAATACAAGTTTCTCATAAACTTTGTATAAACCCAAAATCTTTGATCATCTTATCAAAGTGCATATTCCAACTCCGAGATGCTTACTCTAGTCCTTAGAAGGATCGCTGGAGCTAGCATACCTTTTAGCATCCTTAGGATTGACAAAACTTTTCTGATTGTATCACATACAACCTTTCCTTATGATAACTGGCAAGGAAACTTGTTTTGACATCCATCTGCCAGATTTCATAAATGCAGCTTATGCTAACATGATTTCGACGAACTTAAGCATCGCTACGGATGAGAAAATCTCATCGTAGTCAACTCCTTGAACTTGTGAAAAACTCTTCGCCACAAGTCGAGCTTCATAGACGGTGATATTACCGTCCACGTCTGTCTTCTTCTTAAAGATCCATTTATCTCAATGGCTTGCCGATCATTGGGCAAGTCCACCAAAGTCCATGCTTTGTTATGATACATGGATCCTATCTCGGATTTCATGGCTTCTAACCATTTGTCGGAATATGGGCCCACCATCGCTTCTCCATAGCTTGTAGGTTCATTGTTGTCTAGCAACATGACTTCCAAGACAGGATTACGTACCACTCTGAAGTAGTACGCATCCTTGTCATCCCACGAGGTTTGGTAGTGACTTGATCCGAAGTTTCATGATCAATATCATAAGCTTCTACTTCAATTGGTGTAGGTGCCACAGGAACAACTTCCTGTGCCCTGCTACACACTAGTTGAAGTGACGGTTCAATAACCATATCAAGTCTCCACCATCCTCCCACTCAACTTTTCGAGACAAACTTTTCCTCGAGAAAGGACCCGATTCAAGAAACAATCCTTATTGCTTTCGGATCTGAATTAGGAGGTATACCCAACTATTTTGGGTGTCCTATGAAGATGCATTTTATCCGCTTTGGGTTCGAGCTTATCAACCTGAAACTTTTTCACATAAGCGTCGCAGCCCCAAACTTTTAAGAAACGACAACTTAGGTTTCTCTAAACCATAGTTCATACGGTGTCATCTCAACGGAATTACGTGGTGCCCTATTTAAAGTGAATGTGGTTGTCTCTAATGCCTAACCCATGAACGATAGTGGTAATTCGATAAGAGACATCATGGTACGCACCATATCCAATAGGGTGCAACTATGATGTTCGGACACACCATCAAACTATGGTGTTCCAGGCGGTATTAATTGTGAAACAATTTCCACAATGTCTTAATTGCGTGCCAAAACTCGTAACTCAGATATTCATCTCTATGATCATATCATAGACATTTTATCCTCTTGTCACAATGATCTTCTACTTCACTCTGAAATTACGTGAACCATTCAATAATTCAGACTTGTGTTTCATCAAGTAAATATACTCTACATCTACTCGAATCATCTGTGAAGTAAGAACATAACGATATTCACTGCATGCCTCAGCACTCATTGGACTGCACACATCAAAATGTGTTACTTCCAACAAGTTGCTATCTTGTTCCATCTTACTGAAAACGAGGCTTTTCAGTCATCTTGCTCATGTGGTATGATTTGCATGTCTCAAGTGATTCAAGATCAAGTGAGTCCAAACGATCCATCTGCATGGAGTTTCTTCATGCATATACACCAATAGACATGGTTCGCATGTCTCAAACTTTTCAAAACGAGTGAGTCCAAAGATCCATCAACATGGAGCTTCTTCATGCGTTTTATACCATTATGACTTACATGGCAGTGCCACAAGTAAGTGGTACTATCATTACGATCTTATATCTTTTGGCATGAAAATGTGTATCACTACGATCGAGATTCAATAAACCATTCATTTTAGGTGCAAGACCATTGAAGGTATTATTCAAATAAACAGAGTAACCATTATTCTCCTTAAATGAATAACCGTATTGCGATAGACATAATCCAATCATGTCTATGCTCAACGCAAACACCAAATCTCGATGGTAGAGGGAGCGTGCGATGCTTGATCATATCAACCTTGGAAACATTTCCAACACATATCGTCAGCTCACCTTTAGCTAGTCTCCGTTAATTCCGTAGCTTTTATTTCGAGTTACTAACACTTAGCAACCGAACCGGTATCTAATACCCTGGTGCTACTAGGAGTACTAGTAAAGTACACATCAACACAATGTATATCCAATATACTTCTATCGACCTTGCCAGCCTTCTCATCTACCAAGTATCTAGGGTAATTCTGCTCCAGTGGTTGTTCCCCTTATTACAGGAGCACTTAGTCTCGGGTTTGGGTTCAACCTTGGGTTTCTTCACTAGAGCAGCAGCTGATTTGCCGTTTCATGAAGTATCCCTTCTTGCCCTTGCCCTTCTTGAAACTAGTGGTTTCATCAACAATTGATGCTCCTTCTTGATTTCTACTTTTGCGGTGTCAAACATCGTGAATACCTCAAGGATCATCATATCTATCCCTGATATGTTATAGTTCATCACAAAGCTTCAGCAGCTTGGTGGCAATGACTTTGGAGAAACATCACTATCTCATATGGAAGATCAACTCCCACTTGATTCAAGTGATTGTTGTACTCAGACAATCTGAGCACAAGCTCAACGATTGAGCTTTTCTCCGTCAGTTTGCAGGTTAAGAAAATCGTCGGAGGTCTTATACCTCTTGACGTGGGCACGAGCCTGAAATCCCAATTTCAGCCCTCGAAACATCTCATATGTTCCGTGACGTTTCGAAAACATCTTTGGTGCCTCAACTCTAAACCATTTAACTGAACTATCACGTAGTTATCAAAACGTGTATGTCTGATGTTCGCAACATCCACAAACAATGTTTGGGGTTCACCACACTGAGCAGTGCATTAAGGACATAAGCTATCTACTGTCCGCATAATCGCTACTGTCAACTTTCAACTATAATTTCTCTAGGAACATATCTAAACAGTAGAACTAAAGCGTGAGCTTACGACATAATTTGCAAAAGGTCTTTTTGACTATGTTCAGGATAATTAAGTTCATCTTATGAACTCCCACTCAGATAGACATCCCTCTGGTCATCTAAGTGATTACATGATCCGAGTCAACTAGGCCGTGTCCGATCATCACGTGAGACGGACTAGTCATCATCAGTGAACATCTTCATGTTGATCGTATCTACTATACGACTCATGCTCGACCTTTCGGTCTCCGTGTTCCGAGGCCATGTCTGTACATGCTAGGCTCGTCAAGTTAACCCTAAGTGTATTGCTGTGTAAATCTGTCTTACACCCGTTGTATGTGAATGTAAGAATCCATCACACCCGATCATCATGTGGTGCTTAGAAGCGACGAACTGTAGCAATGGTGCACAGTTAGGGGAGAACACTTCTTGAAATTGTTGTAAGGGATCATCTTATTTACTACCATCGTCCTAAGTAAACAAGATGCATAAACATGATAAACATCACATGCAATCAAATAGTGACATGATATGGCCAATATCATTTTGCTCCTTTTGATCTCCATCTTCGGGGCTCCATGATCATCATCGTCACCGGCATGACACCATGATCTCCATCATCATGATCTCCATCATCGTTTCTTCATGAAGTTGTCTCGCCAACTATTACTTCTACTACTATGGCTACCGGTTAGCAATAAAGTAAAGTAATTACATGGCGTTGTTCAATGACACGCAGGTCATACAATAAGTTAAGACAACTCCTATGGCTCCTGCCGGTTGTCATACTCATCGACATGCAAGTCATGATTCCTATTACAAGAACATGATCAATCTCATACATCACATATCATTCATCACATTCTTCTTGGCCATATCACATCACAAAGCATACCCTGCAAAAACAAGTTAGACGTCCTCTAATTGTTGTTTGCATGTTTTACGTGGCTGCTATGGGTTTCTAGCAAGAACGTTTCTTACCTACGCAAAACCACAACGTGATACGCCAATTGCTATTTACCCTTCATAAGGACCCTTTTCATCGAATCCGTTCCGACTAAAGTGGGAGAGACTGGCACCCGCTAGCCACCTTATGCACCAAGTGCATGTCAATCGGAGGAACCTGTCTCACGTAAGAGTACGTGTAAGGTCGGTCCGGGCCGCTTCATCCCACAATACCGTCGAAACAAGATTGGACTAGTAACGGTAAGCATATTGAACATCATCAACGCCCACAACTACTTTGTGTTCTACTCGTGCAAAGAATCTACGCAATAGACCTAGCTCATGATGCCACTGTTTGGGAACGTAGCAGAAATTCAAAAAATTTCCTACGTATCACCAAGATCTATCTATGGAGAGACCAGCAACGAGTAGAAAGAGAGTGCATCTACATACCCTTGTAGATCGCTAAGCGGAAGCGTTCAAGTGAACGGGGTTGATGGAGTCGTACTCGTCGTGATTCAAATCACCGATGATCAAGTGCCGAACGCACGGCACCTCCGCGTTCAACACACGTACAGCCCGGTGACGTCTCCCAAGCCTTGATCCAGCAAGGAGAGAGGGAGAGGTTGAGGAAGACTCCATCCAGCAGCAGCACAATGGCGTGGTGGTGGTGGAGGAGCGTGGCAATCCTGCAGGGCTTCGCCAAGCACCGCGAGAGAGGAGGAGCACTTGGGAGAGGGAGGGCTGCGCCAGGGGCAAGGGTGAAGCTCCCATGTGCCTCCCCACTATATATAGGGGTGGAGGGGGCTGGTTTCTTGCCCTCCAAGTCCATTGGGGCGTTGGCAAAGGTGGGAGGAAAGAAATCCCATCATTTCCTTCCCCACCGATTGCTATCCCCCCTTTTTAGGGATCTTGATCTTATTCCTTCTAAGGGGGGATCTTGGTGCGCCTTGACCAGGGGTGTGGGGCCTTTCCCCCACTACCCACGTTCATGTGGGTCCCCCCATGCAGGTGGGCCCCACTCCGGAACCTTCTAGAACCTTCCCGGTACAATACCGAAAAATCCCGAACATTTTCCGGTGGCCAAAATAGGACTTCCCATATATAAATCTTTACCTCCGGACCATTCCGGAACTCCTCGTGACGTCCGGGATCTCATCCGGGGCTCCGAACAACATTCGGTAACCACATACAAACTTCCTTTATAACCCTAGCGTCATCGAACCTTAAGTGTGTAGACCCTACGGGTTCGGGAATCATGCAGACATGACCGAGACGTTCTCCGGTCAATAACCAACAGCGGGATCTGGATACCCATGATGGCTCCCACATGTTCCACGATGATCTCATCGGACGAACCACGATGTCAAGGACTTAATCAATCCCGTATGCAATTCCCTTTGTCTAGCGGTATTATACTTGCCCGAGATTCGATCGTCGGTATCCTTATACCTTGTTCAATCTCGTTACCGGCAAGTCTCTTTACTCGTTCCGTAACACATCATCCCGTGATCAACTCCTTGGTCACATTGCGCATATGATGATGTCCTACCGAGTGGGCCCAGAGATAGCTCTCCGTTTACACGGAGTGACAAATCCCAGTCTTGATTCGTGCCAACCCAACAGATACTTTCGAAGATACCTGTAATGCACCTTTATAGCCACCCAGTTACGTTGTGACGTTTGGTACACCCAAAGCATTCCTACGGTATCCGGGAGTTGCACAATCTCATGGTCTAAGGAAGAGATACTTGACATTGGAAAAGCTCTAGCAAACGAACTACACGATCTTAGTGCTAGGCTTAGGATTGGGTCTTGTCCATCACATCATTCTCCTAATGATGTGATCCCGTTATCAACGACATCCAATGTCCATAGCCAGGAAACCATGACTATCTGTTGATCACAACGAGCTAGTCAACTAGAGGCTCACTAAGGACATATTGTGGTCTATGTATTCACACGTGTATTACGATTTCCGGATAATACAGTTATAGCATGAATAAAAGACAATTATCATGAACAAGGAAATATAATAATACTTTTATTATTGCCTCTAGGGCATATTTCCAACAGAGACTTCCATTGGGAGCTTGTCAGGCTGGAGACCAACTTATTCAGGGTTCAGTTCCCGACTGTGGAGGATTTACAGAGGTTGCTGAGCTTTGGGATGTGTAAGGTTCCAGGTACGGAGGCCATTCTTGAGTTCCAGGAGTGGAAGCTGGTTGAGCCTCAGGGTAAACCCCTCACCCAGGCCTGGCTGCGCTTGTCGGGAGCTCCGTCCGTGCTCCTGCAGGATGCCAGGGTTGTTGCTAGTCTGGGTATCATGGTGGGAAAGACCGAGCGAGTGGATATGGCCTTTACTCGAGCTCATGGGATTGCTCACCTATTAGTCAGTATTTTGGACATTGACTTCGTGCCGGATGTCGTTAAGTGGGCTTATCGTGGTCAGGTATACAACCTTGAGATTGAATTTGAGGATGATAGCCTCTTTGCCGAGGTTCCGGCTGCCACTGGTGACAATATGAGCGAGGGTGATGATGATACGGCCGGTAAGGAAGCACCGACCGATGATTCTGGGTCTGAGATGGCCAAGAGACCGGAGTCGACTGCTAAGGCAGCAGGAGGAGGGACGGCGCCTAATACGTCTGTGCCGTCGACCACTTTGAGATTTGGTTCCTTTGGTCCCGCGTCTGCACCTCCGAGACTCTGGAGCGAGCGGGTGGAGTCTCTTGACGAGTTTGAGCACTCTTTACCTGCGTTGGACTTTGAGGACTTGGGTGTGGAGGGTTCTGGTATGGCTGCGAGGCTAGAGACCGTGGTCTCGCCTTCCTTGGTGTGCGGTGACGTGGCTAAGTTGCAGGGGGGTGGTCCGAGCCCGTCTGGGGTTCGGGGCAGGGTGCTTTGGAGACCCCTTCTCCTCTTATTCACGATGAGGTTGCCGGGAGAGACGACGGGCCTATGGTAGGGGGCCGGGGCAGGTGGCCTCCGCACCTTCTACGCCTGTTGCTGAGGCGACACTGCAGGCGGCCGGACAGACTCCGCGAGAGGGCTTGGGGCAGGCGGCCTCAAGGCTCTCTTCACCTTCGGTGCCCGAGGGGAGCGGCCCGTTCGCGACATCGACGTGCACTCCTGACAGGCGGTCCGGAGTGGATGGGAGGCGGAGGCAGGTGGCCTTTGCCTCCCCGGTAGCTGACTCGGCGCTCTCACCTGGTCATGGCGACTGAGTGGATGTTCGGGGAGTGACAGGCGGTCGCTCTCCGGATAAATTCTCAAGGGAGGAGGTTATTCTGTTTGGCGGGATCCCGGACCAGGCGTCTGAGGGCCGACGCATGAGTTGTCGGCTTCAGGGCTATCCGGAGGTTGACGACATGCAGCAGCGCTGTGTCGTGCGGGCGGCAAAGCTTCGTGACGTCCAGATCACTACTGGTATGTCCGTGAATACTTCCAATACTATTTTGCATTTTTTGAATGATCAAATTGTGGATAAGGCAAACCAATTAGGAATTTCACTTGGTAGTAATGAGGGTGAAGTTACTAATTCTGTTAACGATGTACTGGATCTAGAAGCCGAGAGGGCTTTAGAAATGATTCGTAACTTAGCTGCTGTCAAACCGATGAACGATTCTGAGATTGATGCCTTGGGAGTTCGAATACTTGATAATTTTTGTGATGATCTCGCACCGCCCCTCCAGGAGCCGGAGGAGGAGGACGAGAATGTCGGTTTGGAAGTAGTTAGATCCCCGGTTACGGGCAGTTTGGACCGGGTGGGCCCGACCAGCCCTAAGCGCAAGTGGAAGCGCAAAATATACCCGACGTCCGCGGTCCGTAGGAGCGCTAGGATCTGCACGGCTAAAAAATTTCATGATGAGATATGAGAGGAATCTTTTGGAATAGCAGAGGTCTTAAGGACTTGGCTAAAAGGAGGTTCCTTGCGGAGGCATCCATTGAGCATAGATTGGACTTTATTGCCTTGTCGGAAACGGGTAGAGCAAATTTCTCACCTCAATTTCTCAATACGTTGTCGGGGGGTATTGAGTTTGACTGGCATTGTCTTCCGCCGAGAGGAAGGTCGGGTGGAATCTTACTTGGTGTTAGATGTGATTCTCTCGAAGTTTGCAGTGTGGTCATGGGGGATTTTGCTGTTAAGTTCAGGGTGCGGTCCAAAGATGATGGTTTCGACTGGGCTTTGGTGGCGGTGTACGGGGCAGCGCAGGCAGAGTTCAAACCTGACTTTTTGGCTGATCTTGTTAGAGTCTGCGGGTCTGAGCAGCTTCCAATTCTGGTTGGGGGTGATTTTAATATTATTAGAAGATGCGATGAAAAGAATAATGACAATTTTGATGGGAGATGGTCATTTATGTTTAATACTATTATTGAAAGCTTAGATTTGAGAGAGATTGAGCTTTCAGGTAGGAAGTTCACCTGGGCTAACGCGTTGCCAAATCCAACTTTCGAGAAGTTGGATCGGGTTCTGGCTAGTGTTGCTTGGGAACAGAAGTTTCCCTTTGTAACTGTTCAGGCTCTATCTCGCGGGATATCTGATCACACACCTCTGTTGCTTGATTCTGGTGGGGCTACCTATTCGGGCAACAAGAATTTATTCTCTTTTGAGCTTGCATGGTTTGAAAGAGAAGGATTCGTGGATCTTGTAGCCAGAGAATGGGCTAAAGATGCAGGAGGTAGGAATGCCCTTGAACGCTGGAAGAACAAGATTAGGCATCTCAGAAGTTTCCTTCGTGGGTGGGCTAAACATCTAGGTGGAGTGTATAAGGTGGAGAAGGAACGACTCCTTTCCCTTATTCAAACCTTAGATATAAAAGCAGAATCTACGATTTTGTTAGCCACCGAGCTTCATATCAAGCATGAGGCTGAGATGAGGCTGAAAGAGTTACTCCGTGAAGAAGAATTAAAGTGGGCACTGCGGGCAAAGGTGAGAAAAGTTGTCCAGGGGGATGCGAACACTCAGTTCTTCCACATGATAGCCAATGGCAAGCACCGGAAGAAGAGAATCTTCCAGCTAGAACAAGATGAGGGTACAATAGCCGGTCAGGACAACCTGAAGCTCTACATTACTGAGTACTACAAACGTTTGTTCGGACCACCAGAGGAGAACTGTGTGTCCCTGGATGAGTCTAGGGTTCACGATATCTCTCAACTTACTGCTGTGGAGAACGATGTATTAACTGCCCCTTTCTCGGAAAAGGAGGTTTTTGAGGCTATTTCAAAGATGAAGTGTAACAAGGCACCGGGGCCGGATGGTTTCCCGGCTGAGTTTTACAAGAAGTGTTGGCATATTATCAAAGGGGACCTGATGCCGATGTTCCATGATTTGTTCTCGGGACATTTGCAGCTTTTCCAACTTAATTTTGAAACGATAACTTTGTTGCCTAAGAAAACAGATGCCGTGAGAATTGAGCAATTTCGGCCTATCTGCCTTCTGAATGTCAGTTTCAAAATCTTTACCAAGGTTGGGACGATCAGGCTCACACAGATTGCGCACGCAGTAGTACAACCTTCTCAAACGGCTTTCATGACGGATAGGAACATCCTCGAAGGGGTTGTGGTCCTTCATGAAACGCTTCATGAAATTCATACGAAAAAACTAGATGGTGTTATTTTCAAAGTGGATTTCGAGAAGGCTTATGATAAAGTCAAATGGTCGTTCCTCCAACAGGCTTTACGGATGAAGGGCTTTGATGAGAACTGGCGACATCAGGTCGAAACATTCACGCAAAAAGGTAGTGTTGGCATTAAAGTTAATGACGACATAGGTCACTACTTCCAAATGCACAAGGGTTTGAGACAGGGTGACCCTATGTCGCCTATTCTGTTCAATATTGTGGTTGATATGTTAGCGATCCTGATTGGGAGGGCCAAGGAGGCCGGTCAGGTGGAGGGATTGGTGCCTCATCTGGTTGATGGTGGTCTGTCCATCCTGCAATACGCTGATGATACAATCATTTTTATGGAACACGATTTGGCAAAAGCGAGGAACATGAAGTTAGTGTTATGCCTTTTTAAACAATTGTCGGGGCTGAAGATTAATTTCCATAAAAGCGAGTCGTTCTGCTTTGGTAGAGCCAAAGACGAACAAGAAGCATATACACAATTGTTTGGTTGTGAAGTTGGGGCTCTACCTTTCACGTATCTTGGTATTCCTATACACCATCGTAAGCTAACAAATGGTGAGTGGAAGTGCATCGAGGATCGGTTTGAGAAGAAACTAAGTTCCTGGAAAGGAAACCTCATGTCTTATGGAGGCCGGTTGATTCTGATTAACTCGGTGCTCACGAGTTTACCTATGTTTCTCTTATCTTTCTTCGAGGTCCCGGTTGGGGTTAGGAAAAGGCTAGACTTCTATCGTTCTCGCTTCTTTTGGCAGAGTGATGAGTCTAAGAGGAAGTACAGATTGGCCAAATGGGATATTATTTGTCGACCAAAGGACCAAGGGGGACTTGGTATTGAAAATCTTGAAGTCAAGAACAGATGACTGCTTAGTAAGTGGTTGTTTAAGTTGTCTTCTGAGACAGAGGCAACTTGGGCGCAGATTCTACGTAGTAAATATCTGCACTCAAAGACTTTATCCCAGGTTACTCTGAGACCTACAGATTCGCCGTTCTGGAAAGGGCTTATGAGGGTTAAAGCCGCTTTCTTTAACAGAACGAGATGTATTGTCGGTAATGGAGATAATACGCGATTCTGGGAGGATACGTGGCTGGGTGACGCGCCTTTGGCTACACAATATCCGACACTATATCGTATTGTTCAGCGTAGGGACGCTCTCGTTGCCACGGTGATGCAGTCTATCCCTCTAAACATTCAGTTCAGGAGGGTGCTTGTCGGGCCTCGATGGGAAGCATGGCTTCACTTGGTCCGTAGGCTGATGGACGTTCAGCTAAATCCTCAGCCCGACCAGTTATGTTGGAAGCTAACTAGAACTGGGGTGTTCACGGTTAAATCGATGTACACTGATATCATTAATTCTACTGTGATACCTACTTCCAAAGAGGTCTGGAAAGTTAAGGTACCTTTGAAGATTAAAGTGTTTATGTGGTTTGTGCATAAACAAGTTATTCTTACAAAGGACAATCTAGTTAAGCGTAACTGGACAGGATCTACTAGGTGTAGTTTCTGTGATCGGGATGAGACTATCAAGCATTTATTTTTTGACTGTCCATTGGCACGAGGGTTGTGGCGCTCCGTGCAAATTGCCTTTAATATTACTCCTCCGAGATCGGTCAACACGTTACTTGGGGCGTGGCTTGTTGGGATTGAGTCCGAAACAACCAGACATATTCGTGTAGGAGTATGTGCGTTATTATGGGCAATTTGGAATTGCAGAAATAATTTGGTTTTTAACAGAACAACAAATACTCATTTTTTGCAGGTGTTATTCCGAGCTACAGCACTGATCCGTACGTGGTCCTTACTCACTCCGACGGAGGCCAGGGAGCGTTTGGTTACTGGATCTGTCCGGTGGGAGACGGTAGCGCGGGATATCTTCAACCGGTTTGGATGGCGATCATGTAATAGGATAGGCATTTAGTTTACCTATCTATTTTTATGCCAGCCGGTTGTGGCTTTTCTGGTTTCTGCTTTGCAGTTGACGCTCTATGTGAGCTAGATGCTGCTTTTGTTCCATTACTGTAAGACCTTGTTGAGACCTTGTTTACTTTTTAATAATAGAGGCCGTATGCATCGATCTGATGCAGAGGCCGGGGAATCCCCCTTTTCGAAAAAAAAAACTTAGACTCACACACACCTCCCAACGATCATTCACCTTCTCGAGCGGCGTTCTTTAAATTTTGCAACAAAGGAAATGTTGCAGAAACCTTTGCACAGAGACTGTCTTGTAGAATTCTTTGCAGGTGAGATCATGTTGCACACTTTTTGTAACATCGGCCATGTTGCAGTTTTTTTCTTCTTCCCCTTTTTGCAATATAGGTGAGGTTCTGAAAAAACTTTTGCAACATATATAGGTGTTGTAGATTTTTTTTTGCAATGGAGATGAAACTGCAAAACGGCGCACGCAGTTGCCGACGCATGTCGCAGCAGCATCGCCCTCGCTCGCCGTCGTCGGCGCAATTGGCCAGTGATGATACATCAACGCTGATGACCATGGATGGATTAATTAGGTTAATGGTCGATCGCCAAGTACGTACAGGCTCTCACGTCTACATACATATACAGTACAAACAGATCCTCCCGTGTATTACTGTACAGCGACGGGATCATCAGGGAGGCCACAGTTGATGATCTAATAACTCAGTCCTCGGGACGAGAAGACGACAGAGAACCCCACGCACGCACGCCCCTGCCGCTGTACAGACAGCGGGGCGTCAAATGGGTAGGGCCTGCTGGCTGCTGCATTTGGGGCACATGCGAAGTTACCAGCGCCGCCCATGAACTGCATGCATACGAGGGCATCTCCAGCCGTTCGGCCCCCAGGGCGCTTAAATAGAGCATCCTGGAGGCGTGCTGGCGCTAGTTCGACGTCTGGGGACGAGCTATCTCCCAGTCACACCCCCACGCGCCGGTCCCAGGATGCGGTAAATTCAAACTTGGTCGTTCCCGCTTTCAAAAGACGCCGCAAATCCGGCGATCGGGCGTAGTCTGGCGTTGCAAAAAAACAGAGCGCCGCCGCCTCGGCGGGGTCGGTTCACTCGGCGGGGTTGGTCCCAGGTGTTGGCGGAGTGGGCGTGCGCGAGCTCGGCGGTGTCGGAGCTGCTTCGGTATTGGGCTGCGTCGGCGCGGCTTCGACACTGCTGGGCGGCGATGTAGAGGCTTCGCTCGGGCTTGGCGTCCGTGCGGCTGTGGGCGTCGTCGGCGTTGCCGTCGGCAGCTCGTTCAGGATGAGGCCGCGCTGCACCAGGTACCACGCCTTGAGCTTCTCGTCGTTGCTCTGGAGCATGTCCGTCCCGCCCATCAGGAAAGCCATGTCGGTGTTCCTCTTCCTCGCGGCGACGTTCGTCCGGAGCAGGTCGAGCTTGATGGCATTGTTCTTCATTAGCGCCGACCAGCGCGCCTCGGTCTTCTCTTCGCGTAGGATGGCCCGGGCCTGGGCGTCGGCGAGGCAATGTTCGATGGACTCCTGCACTCGCGCGGCTGCCGCGTCGGCGTTTTTCCCCTTCTTGGCCAATTTGTGGCCGTCCGGCCGCCCATCCGACGCGCCCGGAGTCGTCGCGTCCGGCTTGTACGTCTCCTTGGCCTTGTCGAGGGCACGCCGGACTTCCGCCCACTTCTCGCGCTTGTCAATGCGCTTGTAGACGTGGAGGTGCTTGAAGTCGGCGTCTTGGTTGTCACCCCGGTACATGGCGAACATACGCAGCAGCTGCGCGGGCGGACGAACAGTTGGCGAACGGCGGGCGTAGGGTACGAAGATGAGCGGACGAACGGCGTGCGTACCTGATCCTCAACGTTGGCGCTGCTCTTCGGGCGAGCCGCGACCTCCTCGACGATTCCATGCCATTTGTTGCATGCCAACTGGATACGCCCCCAATGGTTCACCATCGCCTTGGACCCGCGCTGCATGTAGACGCCTTTGAAGTAGGGGTCGACGAGCTTCCGTTCGTCGAACTCGGCCTTGATGCGGTCCCAGTACGTGTCCAAGCTCTGGTTCGCGCCGGTGGTCGGGTCGAGGCAGACAACTTTCCACGCTTCGGCGAGGCATTCCTCCTCCTTGGACGTCCACTTGACGCGCGGTTCGCCCGACCTAGCCGCCCGATTCTTTTTCTGGCGCCCCTTCGTCAGAACAGGAGCCGGCTCCTCCTCCTCCTCCTCCTCCTCCTCGTCCTCCTCCTCCTCGGGTTCCTGCGCGTCGTCGCCGTAGACGTAGCCGAGCTCGGCTTCCATGTCGCCGCTGAGGTCCACTACCTCGTCCTGGGTGGCGAACCCGGGAGACGAGGCGGCCGCGGCCGATCCTGTCGCGATGATGTCGTCCATGTCGGCTCCCGTGTCGTCGGCGTCGCCGAGGTGCGAGAAGGGTAGCGGACCACGGTAGACATGGGGCGTCGGTGTGGTCGCGTAGGCGGCGGGCGGCGAGTAGTTGTATGGAGGGTACTGCACGCCGACGAAGGCGGGCGAGGGCGTGCGCTTCGCGGGGTGACCATGGGGGAAGGTCGCGTTTGGGTTGAACCCGCCGTGCGCGTCGCCGTCGGCGTAGCCGGGCGACGATGAACCCCATGGAGATCCGGCGCCTTGCTGTCCCCAGGGCGCGTACTGGGCGTGGCTGACGACGGGCGGATTCATCCCCGCCTCGACCGACGAGGAAGACGCCGCCGCGCGGCGCCGCGTTGTCGCGGGCCTTCTTGGCTATGCCCATGTTCCGCCTGTGGCGGTGACTGCTTCTCGCCGCTGAACTTCCACCCTCCACTCGGCGTTCGACAGGCCCGGTGGCTTCAATGGCGGCGCCCTCGGCTTCCTCTGCTTCGGCCGGGTCACGACGCCAGTCGCGGTTGCCGCCGCGCGCGGCATGGAGTACTTCTTCGGCGGCATGGCGGCGGAAGGCGAGCGGGGTTTGGCGGGAGAAAGGGGGAGAATG
The DNA here is from genome assembly GCA_963921465.1 of Triticum timopheevii. Lineage (NCBI taxonomy): Eukaryota > Viridiplantae > Streptophyta > Magnoliopsida > Poales > Poaceae > Triticum > Triticum timopheevii. Next base: position 584,872,264 of record OY997268.1, read on the forward strand.
GCGGGAGAAAGCCGAGCGAGCGGGAGAGAAGCGAGAAAAGAGTCAAGAAAACGGCGGGAAAGGCCCTCGGGTCACTTCCAGTGCGGGCCCGCGCGCCTTTTTCGCTTGCGTCGGCTCCCCAAGCGCCCCCCAGGGCGCCGGGTTCGGTCTGGGTCCGCCGGCACCAGTTTTGGCCCGAGCCGGCGAAAAACGGGTTTATGGGGGCGCGACTGGGGCCTTTTTTCGGCGCCGGCGCGGCAAAATCGTTTGGGGAGGGCCTGTTGGGGGCGCGGCTGGAGATGCCCTGAGCCCGCCAAGCAGAGCACGGCACGGCGACCCCCCGTGTCGCGCCGTGCGCGCGTGCACCGAGCTAGCTCGCCACCCATGCCGCAGCTGGACGTGTAGTCACCACGCCAAGCGACACCAGCCTCGAGGTCGACTCGAGCAGGAGACGAGTGCAGCCAAATACGCCACGTCGCGCCACACCCTTCAGTCAGTGCCATCGCGCTGCGCCGCTAGGCGCTCGCTCGTGTTCGGACGCGGCGTCCGGCGACCGTCCAAGCGCCGGCACGGTCGACCGGTTGGCATGTTGTGACGTCCGGACTCCGGAGTGCACGGCGCCATCCCGAGACGTGAAGGGGTTTTGGGACGGTAGCGGAGCCGGGAAGCGCCCCGCCGCATGATGGGCAGCTTCTAGCCCACGGTTTAGGTCGAAACCGGACGGTGCGCTGGCCAGAATCTGATCGACGCGACAGGCCGGCCAACCTGGTCGCCGCTCGCCGGCATGGCCGCCTTGTTGGCTTGTGTCACGGGGGCGGGCTACGAGCGCCAGGATCCCTTCTAGCCCCTCGTGCTCCCACGACAAAATTGACAGGTTAACCGCATCTAAACCCACATTATTATAGGCTGTCCGTCTGACTGGCCGTGCGGTGGTGCATGCACGCTCGTAGTACCATCAACACTGTCGCAGAAGCTCAGACGATGTTTCTGGGCGATCAATCATCGTAGTAGACTAGTGACAGTGAAAGTAACTTCAGCAATAATATCGAGTCCAACTCAGCAAATTTGTTTATGTGGCAATGAGTTAACGAGGAAAGAGATAGGGGGTGTTTGTTTCCAGGGACTTATTTGTTTAGGGACTTAAAAAAGTTCCTATAAGTCCCACCTAAACCAAACACAAGGGACTTATTGGGACTTATTGTGGTGATTTGGGACTTATCAAATAAGACTCTCAGGGAGGAGCTTATTGGGACTTATTGTGGTGATTTGGGACTTATCAAATAAGACTCTCAGGGAGGAGCTTATTGGGACTTATTCGCTCCAGGCTTGTTCCCCGCACGCCCCGTCGCCGCCCCGCCTCGGTTCGCCGCCCCGTCGCCGCCTCGCCTCTCGCCCCGTCGCCGCCCTGCCTCGGTTCGCCGCCACGTCGCCGCCCCGCCTCTCGCCCCGTCGTCGCCCCGTCGCTGCCCCGCCTCTCGCCCCGTCGCCGCCCCGCCTCTCGCCCCGTCGCCGCCCCGCCTCGGTTCGTCGCCCCGCCTCTCGCCCCGTCGCCGCCCCGCCTCTCGCCCCGTCGTCGCCCCGCCTCGGTTCGTTCTGCCTCGGTTCGTTGCAACGGTGCCTCCAATCGCCGGACAGGCCCTCTCCTGAGCCTCGTTGCAGCGGTGCAACATGGACTTATAAGTCCCTGTAAACAAACAGGTAGGGACTTGGGACTTATAAGTCCCTGTAAACAAACAGGTAGGGACTTATGACTTATAAGTTGGGACTTAAAAAAGTCCTAGGACTTATGAAACAAACAGGGCCTAGTTACAGTAGCTAGTTACTGTAACATCACATGTCCCAATGCAATATGAGTCTATAACCTAATAAATGAAGCTTTGTATGTTACCACACTTATGTTACTACTCACTATGAAGGTAGTAATATAGTCTAGGGATATGTATATGTTACTAGTGTATGTTACTATGCATTGTGGCTAGCCGTAGACACTGGGCAGACACGATCGGGATCGAGCATGCACTTCTTTAATGAAAATGATGATATGAGGGACGATTAAGATTAAATACGCGGTGCACGTTAATACATTAGTCGGTCGGTCAATGGAGCTGTTGGGCTTGTCAGCACAAATTGAATCGTCACTCCCTCCTCCCTGATTCTTTGGACACCCAGAAACATGCCACACGGGCGGGTTATTGCAGACGAGGTGATCCACTCAGCTGCTTCGTGCGTTAATTAGGACTGCCATTTTCTCAACCTTCTTTTTTTCAGTATATAAGTATATAAGCAGGGAAAAACCTACTCCACTCATCCTATGCCAAAAAGAAAACCTAACGCACGTCAAACAAATTTGTTGCATGTCTAATGATCGTCTTATGGGTACATTAAGAGTTGGAAGCTCATTTATATATGTGTGCCATGATTAACTTACTAGAACTAGTAACAAACCCTGCAGTTCAACGCAGTTATGCACGAGAAGAACTAGGCTGAATCAAGTGCTAAATGGAAAGACATTAAAGAAAATGCTAAATGAAAAGAGAAATACGGTGGAAAACACTAGCTAGGTTCACTTTGTACATGTATTTTTTTTCTGATAAAAGGCAATATAGTCATATCATGATGATAACGATTACAGTGAACACTGCAACGATACAATATCAAATTCCAGTTAAGATATCAAAAATGCACACAACCAAAAAAAAACTGACAAGACCAACGAGACAAAACAGACGAGCAACCACACCCTCCATTGTCTTTGACCACAAGTGAACTAACGTGAAAGGTTCTTCGATGACAACAATTCTATGAAGGACACGACGCGCAGGGCCGCCGTCGTCGAATCCAACCATTCAAGATCAGACTAAATGGAAAGAGAAATATGGTGGATAAGACTAGCTAGGTTCACTTTGTATATATATATATATATATATATATATATATATATATATATATATATATATATATATATATATTTTTCAATAAGAGGCAAAATATTCATATCAAGATGATACCGACTACACATGTCACTGCAATGATACAATATTAAGACATTAAATATCCACACAGCCAACAAAAAGGCTGACACGCCCAACGACACGAAACAAACAAGCTGCCACACACTCCACCGTCATTAACCACACATGAACTGCGAGGAAGGTTCTTTGACGACAACAATTTTGTGAAGGAATCGGCACGTAACTCCGTCATCGTCGAATCCAACCATTCAAGATTAGATATTGGGTTTCCCGATGCGAAGCGCTTAATTTCGTTACCAAATCCAACTAGCTAAGATCAGATATTAGGTTTTCCGATGCGCGGGCGCTACCATTGCCACATCCGACCGTTTAAGATTAGAAGTTTTCTAACGAGCAAGCATCATCGTCGCCGTATCAAACCATTCAAGGTCAGATCTTGGGTTTTTTGACGCTCAAGAACCCCCGTCGCCGTATCACACAATTCAAGGTCGGATCTTAGGTTTTCACCTCAGAGAGCGTGTCCGTGCTATTCAAACCAATGCCTTCAACAAGGACACGATGTTTAAAAATCGACGAGCTATGACAGAGGGTGACACGTGTTGGAATAACATGTCGGTGATGCTGAGATCGACTGTTGGTGTTGGAGATGATGTCACCCATTGCTTTGACAGAGGGCGATGCGTCCTAGAACCAGCTGCCAGTGATGATGGAACCGTCCGCTGAAGATGATGCGATCATGGAGACTACATGCTGGAACTAGCTGCCAACAAAGCTGCAACCTATTGACAGAGCTTCAACCATTGGCGGCCGAAGCTGCAACCCATCTAAGGGCGTGTTGCAATTGGAGCAGGGGAGAGTAGGTGATGCAAGCGAATAAGTTGGGGTCGCACCGAGCTTGGGTGTTGCGGCAAGCCGGTGAGGGCGACAACAACGATCACGCGTCGCGGGAAGGCGGAGGTGCAACCAACGATTGTCGTGCTGGAATCAACTGATGGCGAAGCCGTGACTTCATCAATGTTTCTTTTTGTTTTGTTGTTGACATTGTCACGGTGACGAGAAGGGGAAAGGGAAGGGCAGCCTTGCTGTTAGTGTTGCGACGAGCGCCCTCGGCGTGCTGCGAGCCAGCCAAGGTACCGCGAACGTGAGAGTTTTGATTCCACGAGTCTGAATGCTTTGATCTGTGAATCATGTGGGGAGAAAGGAGAAGGTGCAAGAGGGGAGGATGATCTGATCAAACGGCTGTGTTCGACTTGATCGTATAGTGGTAACGGCTAGGGATCGGGTGCACCCGCCGGTCGATCGGCACAAAGTACTACCTTTCATTTGTCGACCGGCACCCGCCGGTCAGAGCAGTGCGCGCGCAGGGGCGACGCCGCGAATGGGACGGCCCAATTCAGCAAATACCGGCTAAGTCCTCTCAAAGTTTAAAATAAACCGGAATAAGAGAGTTTGGTGTGCTGATTTCAGGGATTGAGAGTTCAGAGTTTGATTTACTTTGCCGACAAATTCAAGTTGTTTTGTACTTTTTCCACCCCTATCACATCATCGTCACACTGACACCATTTTATATCGGGGCCGGTTTTGCGTTGCGTGGCGTGTGGCCGGGTGAGACGCATGCCGTACTACTACTACCAGGCGATAAGCCCGACCGGTCCGATCCAATCTTTCTCCGTCGCCTTGGCTTTGGCTTTGCTTTCTCTCCGCATCATGCAAAGGTGGCCACTTCCGTTTTGTTCATTCCTATCCTCCCCCACCCCCACTCACCCTCCTCGCTGTCTGTCCCATCCATCGCTGATGGCCTGATCCCTCCACAATTTCGTTCAACGCTCGGCCGCCGTGTTCTCCCTTTCTGTGCACGCTCCACAAATCAAATCCAACGTCCTACTTCTTCACCTTCGATTCTCATTCCCTCTATTTTTTATTTGTATCTTTGTCCTGCCCTTATCCCTCCGGCCGTATACCCTTTTCCTCGACCTAAACAACGCAATACATAAATCCTATCTTGAGCCAGGCATCAATACGTGCGTGCGTGTATGATTGGCGCGCCATAAGAAAACTATGTGTACCTGCAAAATAAAAAAGAAGAAAAAACCATGTGTACTCAACCTCACTGTAGGGGCATGGCGATGGCTAATTTCGCGTGTGGAATCAACGGATGATGTGTGCAACACACGGGCTAACAGTATGCATGGACTTGTCACGACAGGCGGTCGCTTTGCATACCAACCCTCCCCGGCGATCGTCGGTAAAAGCTGTGAATCTGTGTGAACGAAACCAACCAATGCACCGGAAAACTGTCAGGATCGGCGTCAAAACGATGATGCAGGGTGATGGTTACCCTGCTCAAAATCGTGAGCCTCAAGGGTCCTGCAAAACGGAGTGACTCGGACCGGCGGACGGGGACGGAGGAGAAAGCTAAAGTGACCGATCCTGGACAAAGCTAACCTCATTCCAAAGTTAACCAACCGATGACAGTCGTCCGATTGGTCCAGTTACTGAATTCCGATCGACACCTTGCACCACCACCAACCCCGACGTCGTGCACGAACCCAAACGGAATACGGCACGGCAGCACGCACCGTCTCTCAATAATCTAGCCTCATCCCTTCGACCCGTTGCGGTCGATGATGTGCTGTATTCTTATTTCTATGGACAAATCGCATGATTAATCAGGAGGAATTGGTGATGCGGAGAGGCGACAAGAGGTGAGGACCAGAAACGGAATAAATCCAACGCTCTGCAACAAGGGAAGCTCACCCGCCAGCCATCACGGGCTAGGTGAGTGTGAGGGTGAGGCCAGCCCACTAGCTCCTTGTTCAGTGTCACCAGTTCAGGGAGTACTAACTAATTTTATGTATTTGATTCCTTTGGAATATCAGCGCTAATTTATTTAGATTGGACTGTTCAGACTATATTTTTTCCCACGCCATATATGTTGGTTGAGCTAAAAAAAGAAAGAAAGAACAGTACTCCCTCCATTCCACAATATAGTGCGTCCACGCATCCCAAGATCTAAGTTTGATCGTAAATTTAACCAATGAAGAGCAATTACGGCGGGAGCAAAAATTATACCACTGAATTCGTATCGAAATACGGATTCAGTGGTATAATTTTTGCTCCTGCCGTAATCGGTCTCATTGGTTAAATTTACGATCAAAGTTAGATCTCGAAAAGTGTGAGCGCACCACATTGTGGAATGGAGGGAGTACGTGTGTACGCAGCCAGAAATGTTGGCGCATTCAGAGATCGGAACGGTCCCATCATTTCAATCGATTATAATTGTACACTGCACACATATATGAAAATAAACGGAAAATATTCTGCAAGGACGTACAGAGCACTAGTTATTTTTAGATCATTATTAGGAGGGCAACAGATTTGCAAACATCTTTTTTTCGGTAGGCCTGTCGACGAAATCCAAGCGTCGACGTCAGAGTTTTTTTAAGCCCGTGGCGATTCGATAACTCCACATTCCCGTCAGGAAGCGTATGCATATTTGATTGATTGCGGGACAAGAACAGCGCAGCATACCGAGGTACAAGACGTGCACAGAAGAAGAAAATGTGGTGCTCCTTCCACGCTAGTTGATCGTAGAGCTTTCGTTGCCTTCATTCCCCGAGCGGACAGTCGTGTCGCCTACACTGCACAATCGATCATAATAACTCCTCTACGACTACTACAGTCGCGACTCATTACACGGCTCACGCCATCGTGAGAGATACACGGGGTGTACGTAGCAACAGAGACGTGTACCACGTTTGTACGCCACACATACTCCGACGCCCCTGGTTCGACGCCACGTACGGCGTGGAAGCAGGCCATCTTGCTCGCGAAATCTAAGCTACCGTCGTCCATGGTAAGTGCAGGTTCGCCACACACGCGCACGCAAAAGGAAGGAGAGGAGGACGCGCGCATGCAGTGCATGTACGTAAACGTCAACAGCGGCCGCATGCAGCCGAATTTTTTACCTCCGAGTCCCGAGAAGAGCGCGACGGCCACTAACCTTTCGGAGCGGCCGCCCATGCCCGCACATGCACTGATGCACGACACGACGAGAGGAGAGACACGGCCGGCCAGGCAGGCAGACATACATGGTTCGATGCTCCGTGGCAAGCGGCAAGAGGGCAAATTTTTTTCTTCAAACTTCACTGGCGAGACCGTGGATTCGCCTTCCACTGCATTGCCGTTCCGACGGTCCGTGACGGGAAGAAGAATCCCTGTGTCTCCGCTCCGTTTAGTAGGTTAGGTTAGGCTTTGTTTTTTGTCCTCACGGGTGCGATGGTCGGGTGGATGTCGACGCTTCGTCTTCGAGTTTGTATTTCAAGCTTCGATCGTCCTCGGGTTCATCCGTTTAGACGTAGTCGTTGGAGCTCCGGCATAGATTTTAGTCGTCTCCTTGGAACATTGAGTTTAGGCTTTTCTCGTCATGTGACAAGATTTGGTATCATGTGTTTCAAATCTATAAAGGGTTCAACAACGACGACTGCGCTCCAGGGTGTCGGTTCTTAGGGGCATGTACCCGAAGACTTCTCTGGCTGTCATCGATAAGGTCAAGCCGGCTCCAGCGTTATATTTATTGCACGTCGGTAGCTTATTCTGACGGCAATAGTGGTTGTTCAGTTGAGTGCGGTGTTGCAAAGGCCAAGCTCCATGGGGAAAAACAGGTAGGGAGTGAAGATGAGAATGAGAATTCTGGAGAAGGAGCAGCAGCAGATGACAGAATAGAGGGGGAGGAGGGGATGACAGAGTTGGAACTAATGGAACATGCAGTGGGCTTAGGATATATGGAGCCTGTGGATTACACTGTCAGTCAGGAAACTGAATCTTTTGAGACCAAAATCAAAAAGGCTGGTATAGGAGAGCTGGAATTCCAAGAAGAGGAAGAGTTGAGAAGATGCACTAGACTGAAAGGCAAGGAAGACAAAAAAATTACTGATCTAGCTAAAGAGAGAGTTGCACAGAAGAACAACTATGGTGAGTATACTCCTGATGATATCATATCTAGACCTAATAACATTTTACAGCAGATTGCTGAGGGGGTTGGGGTTAGTCTAGGATATAAACCAGACATTGTCAATCATAATTTGGAATTGACCAAAATGGCTGAACAGGCTAGAATTGATATGTGGTTAACAGATTATAATAACAAGCAGAAACAAAACTCTATGCCTGAGGAACATAACTTTATTGATATTGGAGAACATTCTCTACTAGACTTGCTAGAAGATGAAGATAATGAAAAATAGGAGGAAGAAAATGAGGAATGGGAACTAATGAAAGAGCTTTTCTCATCAAAAAAAGAGAAGAAAAGAGGTAAAACTACCAGAGGTTCTGGAGTTAAAATTGCCTCTGTTGTCAAAAATCTAGAATCCTCGGATAGGAAGAAAAAGAAGAAAAGATGAGGGGTATTTTTTGAAATATGAGAGGTTTTGGGGGTGATATTAAGAAAAGATTTTTGAGGGAGATGATCATGGATATGAGAGTTGACTTTTTGGGTCTACAGGAGACCATGAGACAACAATTTTCTAGAAATGATTTACAACAAGTTTGTGCAGGGAGGGATTTCCACTGGCATTTTACTCCAGCTAGGGGGAAATCTGGTGGCCTTCTGCTGGGGGTGAACTATACCACATTAGATGTGATTTCTCAAGATGAGGGAGATTATCACATTAAAATGACAGTCCAAGATATTGAAAAAAGGTTCATTTGGGACTTAGTAGTAATATATGGAGATGCACAACCAGAGAGGAAAGCTCTACTCCTGGCTGAGCTGTCCAGAGTTTTTCAAAACTCTGTTAATCCTATTTTGATTGGAGGGGACTTCAATATTATAAGAAAAGCTAGTGAGAAAAATAAGCCAGGTTCCCCTGGGCATTGGAGTTTTCTTTTCAATGTTATCCTGGAACAGGCTGGAGTAAGAGAGTTGGATATGAATGGGAGACAATTTACTTGGGGCAACAGTATGCAGAATCCTATTTTTGAGAAATTAGATAGGATTCTATGTAGCACTGAATGGGAAGAGACATACCCCTTAACCCAAGTAATAGCTTTAACTAGGGAGAAGTCAGACCACACTCCTTTATATTTGGATTCTGGAGACTTTCAAAAAACAGAACCAATTTTCAGGTTCGAAAATGCATGGTTTATGAGAGATGGAATTGGTGAAATTGTACAGATAGTCTGGAATGATCCTACCATTAAGGGGGACAGCATAGACAGACTGCTGGGAAAATTTAGAGTGTTAAGACCCAAACTTAAAGGGTGGAATAGAAACATGAATGCTTGGTATGTTGAGTTGAAGAAAGATATCCTACTTAAACTAGATATTATTGATAAAAACTGTGAGGTTAATGGCCTTACATCTGCTGATAGAAAGGATCAGATTACTTTAAGAGCCCAGCTTGACAGATTGCTTAAACAAGATGAGGCTAAATGGAAATAGAGAGCCAAAATTGAGGAGCTGATAGAGGGAGATAGTAATACTAAATTCTTTCATGCCAAGGCGAATGGGATACTTAGGAGGAATAAAATTACTAGATTAGAACAAGATGAGGGGGTTGTGGAAGGAGATAAAAATTTGATGGAGTATATCATTACTTTTTATAAGAAATTATTTGGTCCACCATATAATTCTTCTGTTTCTCAAAATATTGATAATCCTATTAGGATTCCAAGGGAATATACTAATATTTTAGTGGAGGAATTTTCTTTGGAAGAAATTAAGAAGGTTGTCTTTAAAATGGCACACAATAAATCTCCTGGGCCAGATGGCTTCACTTCTGAATTTTACCAATACTATTGGGAGTTGGTGAAATTTGATTTGAAAGCTTTGTTAGATGATTTTGCCAATAGGAAAATTGACATTAGCAGACTAAACTATGGGATTATAACCCTAGTCCCAAAAGGCATTGGTGCTAATCAAATTCAGAAGTTCAGACCAATTTGTTTGCTAAATGTATGCTTTAAAATTATCACAAAAGTCCTAATGAACAGGCTTAATTTGGTAGCTGCTGAGGTCATCTCCCCTGTTCAAACTGCCTTTGTTAAAGGCAGGTATATCATGGAGGGGGTTCTGATCCTGCATGAGGCCTTGAATAGCATTAAAAAGAATAAACAAAGTGCTATGATTCTGAAAATTGATTTTGAAAAGGCTTATGATAAAATCAATGGTCCTTTCTTTTCCAAATGCTCAAACTGAAAGGATTTCCAGATAAGTGGATTGACTGGGTCACGGAAACGGTGAGAGGGGGAAAGTTTGTGTCAAAGTTAATGAAAATTTAGGAAAATATTTTTGCTCTTATAAGGGCCTGAGACAAGGAGATTCTTTATCCCCTTTAAACTTTGATCTAGCTGCTGATACTCTAGCAATTATGTTAAATAAAGCCAGAGAAAATGGACTGGTTAAGGGGGTCTTGAATGACTATACACCAAATGGGGTTAATATGTTACAATATGCAGACGACACCATATTTTTGCTACAAGATGATATGGAAAGTGCACACTACTTGAAATACATTCTATGTTTGTTTGAACAAATGTCTGGATTGAAGATTAATTTTCATAAAAGTGAACTTTTTCTCTTTGGTGAAGCAATTGATAAGAAAGATGAATATGCCAAAATATTTACATGCCCAGTGGGTACTTTACCCATGAAATACTTAGGGTTGCCCATTGATAAGAATAGAGTTTGTAATAAACATTGGAAGCCTCCAGAGACTAAGATGGAAAAAATGTGAAACTTGGTAAGGTAGATTACTAGCTAGTGCAGGGAGGGTTACTTTGATACAGTCAGCCCTTACAGGCATACCATATTTCATGATGTCCTTTTATGGGCTCCCAGTGGGGGTTGAGAAACGTATGGATTTTTTTAGAGCCAGACTGCTATGGCAAGAAGATGATCAGAAGAGAAAATACCATCTGGTGAAGTGGTCTGGGGTATGTAGGCCAAAAGACATGGGGGGCCCGGGGATACAAAATCTGGCCTGTATGAATAAAGCCTTGCTCTGTAAGTGGTGGTGGAAACTATATACAACTGAGGGGCTGTGGCAAAACATAGTTCTTGAAAAATATGTTAAGTGTAGAACTTTGGGTAATGTTCAGGCCAAACAGGGAGATTCCCAGTTTTGGAGGGATATATTAAAACACAGAGACCATTTCGTATCCTTGTGCAAGTTTAAAATTGGAGATGGAAAAAGAGCTCGGTTCTGGGAAGATTGGTGGATTGACAATGCTCCATTAAACAAGAATTTCCCTAGGCTGTATGATCTCTGCTTCGACAAAAAGAAAACAGTTAAGGAAGTTCTTGACAATGGATTAGATAATGTTCAATTTATAAGAACTTTGATAGGAGAGGCAAGAGAGTTATGGGGGCATATTAAAGAGGCTTGTAGTGTGGTGACATTGGATGAAGATAAAGATGAAATAAAATGGACTCTCAATAAAAAGGGAGTCTATACTGTCAAGTCCTTTTATAGATACCTGATTGAAAATGGTGTCAAATATCCACATCTACACATGCGGAAAATTAAAATGCCACCTAGAGTCAAGGTGTTCATGTGGTTGGCGCTTAGAAAAAGTATTCTCACAAAAGATAATTTGATTCGTAGGGGGTGGAAGGGAGATGATAAATGCCCTTTTTGTGGGCAAAAAGAGAACATAAATCACCTTTTTCTGTCTTGCTCAGTTGCTAGGTTGTTGTGGAACATTTTAAAATGTGCTTTCAATCTAAGAAATATACCAGATACATTAGATGCTGTTATGAAAACCTGGGTAAATACCTTTGGAAAAGATGAAAAAAGTCTGGTCATGATAGGAGTATCAGCGATTTGCTCGACTATTTGGAAACTTAGAAATAGTGTGTTATTTGACAACAATAGGGTGAATGATCCCTGTGTTCCTATTACTCTGTTTCTTAAGAACCTAAATGATTGGAATATTTTGCAGACAAATCCCGCAAGAAGTAAGCTGATGGAGGCTGGAGTGAAGCTAGTGAGTGAGGTGGCAGAAGAAATTTTCAAAGCAGCTCATGGGTGGCGCCTGAAGACTGGGAGGATCGAAGGGTGACTGAAGACCTCTCTGCTGCGATGGAAAAATCTTTGCTTCTGCCATTTCACTCTGGCTTGTTTCATTTTGCTGATACCCAGACACAGTGGATGGTCTTGTAATATGCTTATGCTAAAAACTGTAGTTTCTATGTAGCCTCTGTTCTTATAACAGAGTTGTCGACGCTCTGGGGGCTGGATCTCCTTGAATCCAGGCCTCGGACCACTCTCGTAGGTTTTATTCCTTTGCCTTTGGGGTTTCGGGGAGGAGAAGGGATGGCTTCTCCTTCCTCCTCAATTTGGCAAGTGAAGTGTTTCGTAGGGGAGTGGAATTTCTTGTTGGGGAGTGTATCCTTTTTTTCTCTTTTTCTATAGCGAGACCTGGTGATTTCTTTTAATGAAAATCGGAGAGAATGCTCTCTTTTATCAAAAAAAAGGCCAAGCTCCATGGAGCTCATTTTGCGAAAATAAACGATACTAGTATAACGCCCGTGCGTTGCCACGGGCTCTTCAAAATTTATAATCAGTATCTTTCATTTATCATCCCCTCATATTGGGTGATTATGGGGTGCTCTAATTAGAAACACAACAATCAAATATTAGGAAATTTCACCGAACGAACAACAACGAATAATACGATATCTATCAAACGAATAAAATGAGGTCATATTTTTGGTCCGTCATGCACTTCTGTTGAAAAGTGCCTATCCCTTTTAGAATCAACCCACTGTTTGCTCGCACGCAAAAAAAATACATCTCTAAAGTGGGGAACCGATCGGTGCCAAAAAGAACTCAAACTCCTATCCAATCTCGACTTCGTGCTCTTCCACTTCCATTGATAAATATGGGACGTCAAGGGTTTCATCATGATGACCTCGAGCAGCCACCGACATCCCTCCCCACATCTACCCCTACCCCTGCTGCCGCTTGCACTGTCCTTGCTCCTCCAGGGAGCTAGGGACACAATGTTCTCTAGGATGGGCATGACCAGATCCACGAGGAGGCCACATTCTTCCATGGGAACCCAACCAAGCACACCACCCTCCGCAACCATCCAATCCCAGCCTAACAAAGTCAAGACCCGCCATCGATCCACAAATCAGGCTCACCGCATCCAGATTCACTGCAAGTCTGCGACGAGTCTATAGTCGACATCTTGACTTTGGCTATCCCCACGGAAGAATCATCGGATCCTGCTTACTTTTACCATCACTTCGTCTCTTCCCAAGGCAGCGACACCACCCAGCCAATCACCACCACCTCTTGCGGCTTGCCTACATAAAATCATGAGAAATCCCCACGGCGGTGCTGTAAGATCACCTTGGCGACCTCGACAGTGACCGACTAGTCTAAGATCTAAGCTAGCTGCTCTTTGTAGAAACCAATAGAAGTAGGCATGTGACTCAGATTTGTTCTTTGGTGTGCATGCGTTTTTTGCTGCCCACCAGCTCTTGTCTACAACTCGCCTATCTCTGTACCAGCTCTTGGTCTACAACTCGCCTATCTCCATGCTTGAGACGACCCAGCTCGATGCGCAAGCCGCATACGTCTGCTAGAGCTATATCCAGGCCCTATGATTTTTGGATCACTGGCACTATGGGTGCCAGGACCGGAGTCGCCCTCATCCACCAAGTGGATCAAGGAGGCCCACCACCTAGACTCTACATCGCAACATTTTTGTGTTTTCCTATAAAAAGTAAAGAACCTTCTCTAATAAACGTAAATATAACCTTTTGGTTTTATAGTCTCAACTTTCCTACACTCCGATACCAGAAGGATTTCTTGGTTTTATTTAATGACCTTCTTGAATGTCATTCACTTAGAAAGGTAGTAATACAATCTGTGATATTAAGGCAAATTATTAGTCATATTAAAGTGCAAAAGGCCCTATAGTACACTCCAATATAACCTTTTATTTAATGACCTTCTCAATGGAGCTCGTGCAGTTCGGAAGACCCTAATCATCGATGAGGGACCCCTCCGATGGTAGCATGGCATGACAATTGCCGTCAATGACGACACCCAAAGTACCTTGCACAATCCATCGATCCAGTTCGGAACAATCAAGCACATACCTTGCAAAGTGATGTGGAATGAGACGTTGATATAGACGTGCACGCATGAGAATAAGGCGGTGCCCAGGATGGATCTCCATCGGAGGAGGCCGGATCCGCTGGGGATGAGGTCGCTGTAGTACCTGCCATCTGTGCGATGGATCACGGGGCTGGCAGGCAGGGGGAGGGGATAGGAGGGAGCGGGTGGGCTAGAGCGCAGATGGCGGGTGCCCCCGACGACGGCTGGGAAGGATGGTGGAGGAGGTGGATGAGGATGGCGGCGGCGGCGTCTGCGGTTGCGCCTCGTCCGCAGCCGTGCTGGTGGTGGTCGATGCGAGAGCCGGATGGCGTCGGCCAGAACCAGGCAGGGGCGACAAAGATTTAGAGGAGAGAGAGAATGGAGGCGATGAGCGATGGGAGGAAGGGCCACCGGCGATTGGGGTGGCCTCAGATCCGCCCTCCGTGGCCGCCTATTTCATGGGACGAACACCCATGCTCACCGTCGGGCTCGCCTTCGGCCGCTGCCTCGCCGACATTCACGACGTAGAGCCCCTTCCTCCGATCCCATTTGCCAGGGAGGCAGCGCCATCCTTCATCGCAGAGAACGAGTCCACACTGAGATCCCAACCAGATCGTGATTGCGCCTCCCCAAATCGCAGCGGCACATCCCACTCCATCAACGACCAACCTATATGAGGCGGAGGGTCAGTGTAGGACGCGAGCGCCGTCACCATGGACGTGGGGGACGCCGTAGGTGGGAAGGAGGCGGCGACGGCGTCTGTGTCAGGAAGATCGCACGACGGCGGCGGCGTTTACTCGAGGGGATCGAGAGGAGCTGTGTTTGGTGCCGGGTGGGTTCTTTGGTGTGTGCGTGGGGCTGGAGATTGTGATAGGTGATCAGGTGAGGGCGTGCCATACCTGGATCGATAGCCTTACCATACCTGGTGGTAATTTAAATTTATTACCATATTCAATATTTCCCGAGTTATGGCCTTACCATACCTGGATTGATAGCCTTTGGGGTAATTTAAATTTATTACCATATAATTACCATATTCAAAATTTCCTGAGTTATGACCTTACCATACCTGGATTGATTTATTACTATACGTGGATTAATTATGATTTATTACTATATGATTTATTACTATACGTGGATAGCCTTACCATACCTGGTGGTAATTTAAGTTTATTACCATATTCGATATTTACCGAGTTATGGCCTTACCATACCTGGATTGATAGCCTTTGGGGTAATTTAAATTTATTACCATATAATTACCATATTCAAAATTTCCTGAGTTATGACCTTACCATACCTGGATTGATTTATTACTATACGTGGATTAATTATGATTGATTACCATAAATACGTTGGGTATTGCCGGTCAGACGAGAAAAGAGAAAAACTGGTGGGAGGGGCTGGTGGGAGGTGGGACGAAGAAAAACCGGTTGAAAATAAACCGGTTGAAAGTGGGGGGACTATTCAACCAATTCGTCCATTAGGAGTAGAGATTATTCCCACGGGAATGATACGCAAAGCATGTTTCGGTGGCCCTATCCAAATCCGAGGGTCAGTGCGTGTCACGGTTTTTTCTTTCAAAGCCCGTAGCGATGGACACGACGATAACTCAGCATTCCCGTCAAGCGTATCATACATGTCGATTGCGGGAGAAGAGCAGCTAGCGTACCAAGATACGAGACGTGCATTCCCGCAGAAAGAAAAAAAAAGAAAAAAGAAAAGAAAAGGTACGAGACGTGCACGGAGATAATCGGCAAGGAAATTCCTTGCTAGCATATAATCGTAGAGCTTTCGTTGCCTTTACTCCTCGAGCAGACGGTCTTGTCACGCTACACTGCACATCGATCATAACTCCTCTGCTACAACCACTGTTTGCAACTGATTACGCAGTTCACACGGGGTGTTGTACGTAACAACAACACAGACGGTCAGACGTGCCACGTCTATAGACCACACGCTCCGTCCCGTCGTAAGTTAAGATTCCTCGAACCGTAACCACACACGCACGCGCACAAGAGCGCATGCAGTGCACGTAAACGTCGACAGCGGCCGCATGCAGCCGATTTTTTACCTCCAAGTCCCGAGGGAAGAGCGCGAGCCGCGACGCCTACTACCTTTCGGAATTCGGAGCGGCCGCCCATACCACACATGCACGACACGACGAGAGGAGAGGCACGGCCGGCCAGGCATGCACATGCAGGACCAGGGACAGGGAGGCCGGACCGGGATGGATCATTCACGTTGGTTCGATGCTCCGTGGCGGGCAAGCGGCCAAGAGCAAGAGGAGAGGGCCGCTCCGGCGCAGTGGTCCGAAACCCGGGCGGCGGACCCTTCTTTTCTTGCGCACCGCTGTTTGCTGCCCCCCCGCGCGCACGGGTGGCATCGTCCCCGACCCCCTCCGTATCACGCGATCCCTCCCTTTTCCCTTCCGTTTCTTGTCTGCTTCCCCGTGCGCCGTTTCCCCGCACGGCCGCCCACCCTCGTGGCATCGGCATCGGCCATGTTGCCGCGCGCATGTACACCTCCTGCTCTGCTCGCCTCTGTCGCCGGCCCGGCCGGGGCGCTGTCGATCGTCGCGTCGACATATACGGCCGGCCCGCGCGTACCCTCCCGTCGCCGTCGCGCCGTCCGTATCGGCACGTGCCCTGTCCTCACCTCCATGTACCCTACCTACACACAATTATACCTGCCTGAGTGCTCACTACTCCACTACTTACTCCAGGTAAGATACCACTACTGATACTACTATTGTGAAAGGTGAGCGTGCGTGAGAAGTGGAGGAAAACGTGCAGTACAGGCGTGTGTGAACCCGCTCCTCTGTTTTTGCGTGAGCTGCATTGCAGGGCATATGGGTCGGGACTGGCTCGGGGTGGTAGTGGTGGTGGTGTATATAACCAGTCGTCACGCACAAGAATCATCCTAGCCCCTCTCTCTCTCTCTCTCTCTCTCTCTCTGAGCTTCTCTCTGCTTCAAGCAAGAAAAACTCTGCTCGGGAGAAAGGAAAAGAAAAGAAAAGAAGATGGCCGTCTCTGTCTGCCTCGGCGCCTCCCCATCCATTCTTCTCCTGCCGCTCCTCTTCCTCCTCACCATCCCGCCGCTCGCCTCCGCCTGCGACCGCTGCGCGCGCCACTCCAAGGCCGCCTACTACACCTCCTCGCTCACCCTCGCCGGTACGTGCCCGCGCCCCCAGCCATGGATGGATCCATCGACCAGCTATGTTTCTAGTTTCTGTGTATCTATGTGGGTTGCAGAGCAAGTTGCTCCTGCGTTCTGATTGGGTTTGCCTTCTGCGTGCAGCCGGCTCTTGCGGGTACGGCACGGCGGCCGCCTCCTTCAACGGCGGCCTGCTCGCCGCCGCCGGCCCGGCCCTGTACCGCGGCGGCGTCGGCTGCGGCGCCTGCTTCCAGGTACCAACAAATCCTGTGCCCAACGGCTTTGGCTTGTCTTCTGGATCGATTCTACTTCTTGATCGTCGGCTTGCCCAAGAACTGTGCTATCTCGATTCCTTGCCTAATCCGGTCAGCTTCGGTGTGCCGATTGCAGGTGAGGTGCAAGGACAAGAAGCTCTGCAGCGGCGCCGGCGCCAGGGTGGTCGTGACAGACCGCGCCAGGATGAAGACCAACCGCACGGACCTGGTGCTGAGCAGCCCGGCGTTCGCCGCCATGGCCCGCCCCGGCATGGCCGCGCGGCTCACCAAGCTCCCCGCCGTCGACGTCGAGTACAAGAGGTAAAAGTGAAACCACCTCTAGCTCTCCTTTTTCACCAACCGCGCGCCATGTGCTACTACTATCTTTTTACCACCTTTCAACGCTGTAATAAGTAAAGAGAAACGAGGCAAATAGTCTCCACCGAACGTGCCACCATAAATAAGCACAGGACACGATTTGTCTTTACAGTAGTTACTGGGACGACCTAAGACTTGGAAGCAGGCTAAAATTTGTCGGTGTTGATGCGCGTGTGCAGGGTGCCGTGCGAGTACAAGGGCAAGAACCTGTCGGTGCGGGTGGAGGAGCGGAGCCGCGCGCCCAGCGAGCTCGCCGTCCGGTTCCTCTACCAGGGCGGCCAGACCGACATCGTCGCCGTCGACGTCGCCAAGGTAAGCAACAATCAACGGCAATGCTCCCCCGCCCTCCCCAAGAAGGCAAGAACCACTGTCGTGTTTGTTTCTGACTGAATTTCATTGGTGGTGATGGATGCAGGTCGGGTCGTCGAGCTGGAAGTTCATGACGCGGGAGCACGGGCCGGCGTGGAGCACGCGGCAGGCGCCGGCGGGGCCGCTGCAGTTCAGGGTGGTGGTGACCGGCGGGTACGACGGGAAGTGGGTGTGGGCGGACCGGGAGGTGCTGCCCAGCCGGTGGCGCGCCGGCGAGGTGTACGACACGGGGGTCCAGATCACCGATGTCGCTCAGGAGGGCTGCTTTCCGTGCGACACGCAGGAGTGGAGGTGAAAGCAAGCAGGCTGGTAAACAAACAAAGAGCCAAAGAAGAAGCTGCTGGCTCCTCGTTTTGGCCGGGCTATGCACGCACGAAGAAGGATCACAACACCACACCACACCACACCGGAGATTAGTTTAGGTTAACACCAGATGATGACTCATAGGGTCCTCCTGATCCATCGGCAACTTTTGCTGCCGCCTTTTTCTTTCCTCCTTGTTTTGCGACTCTTCTGTATGTACATGAGCTGCTGACGTGAAGATAACTACTACTCCCTCCGTTCGGAATTACTTGTCGTAGAAATGGATGTATCTAGATGTATTTTAGTTCTAGATACATCCATTTCCGAGACAAGTAATTTCGAATGGAGGGAGTAGATAAGTAAATTAAGTAGAGCATCCTGGGGAGTGATAATGGAGGACGGCTACCCGGCGAGGGTAGGCGATATGCCTGTGTGTAGCTTTGCTGCTTGAACAACTTCTTCCTTGCAAGTCGCCGTGACGCTTGTTTCAAACGGCTCACATGATGCTACCACGCTCCCTTGCTTTCGGGGACGGAACTACGTAGTCGTTAATCATAAGTGCCACGCGTGTGACACGAAATAATACCGTTTTGATGTTTTTTCAACTAAAATTGCCATCCGAAATAACCCTTCAAAAACTGAAATTGGCATCCAAATAGAAAATTATCATGCTTTCACAATTAAAATTGCCAGCCCATCGGTTCAAGTCCCGGTGCTCGCATTATTTCTAGATTTATTTTAGGATTTCCGGCGATGTGTTTTTAGTGGGAGGAGACGCGCCAACGTGACTTAGTAAATCTCAAGATCATATACCGGCTCAGTCTCTCGAAGGTGCTCATAAGGTAGGATGTGCGTGTGTGCGTTCGTAGGGATGAGTGTATGCGCGTATGTATGAGGGCTTGCGTCTATATTAATGTTAAAAAAACTAAAATTATCATCCTTGGATAACTAAACTTGGCATAAAAAGATCAAGACAAAATTGATTCGTGCCACACATATAACACTTATCAGGGTCCTTAATTTTTGCAGCTTCCGCTGGCTTTAGCACACCAATCTTCATCAATGGCTCTGGGTTGTATAGCACGTTAAATACACCACGGGTGCCTCAATTTGTCCGATGCGATCACTTTGATGTCTAAACTTGTAAAATACATGAAACTGGTGCCGTAACTTGTTCAGAAGTTCAAATACGGTGCCTCCGTCCGTATCCGGGCATATGCACAGGCCACATGGTGCGCGAACATGGCGTTGACCCACATGTCAATTCATGTGAGACGAGTGGACTGGTTGTTTTACAGAAAGTTCCTTGTACTTTAAATAAGTTTTACAAAAGCTCCTGATATTTTGTTTAAATATGCCAAACTGCATTGATCTCACCTGTTAGATCTAGGCCCTGCATGTCAGCATGTGGGATAAAAATAGAGTATAATAAAAAAATAAAATAGCGCACGGCAGGATTCAAATTCATTACCTCACGCATGCACATGTGCTAACCAATAAGCCAAGAACAGTTATCTATGCACTATCCAAATACACTACTATTTGTTAGGGATATCGGACGAAATAATAAACAGAATAAAAAAGACAAAGGTTGACTTGCAGAAAATTTTAAAAAATTCTCTCGTTTGAAAAAAGAGAACAACTCAACATATTACCTGCCATCAACTTAAAAAACTGTTAGTGCATTTTTCTAAAAAGCAAGATATTTTGGGAAAATTCTCACTTGTATTAGTAAATTGTAAACGTGTATTTGAAAAATGCCCGTCACGCATTCAAAAAAATTACAACATCTATTTCATAAAATGCTTGATATGTTTTAAAATAATTATTGTGTAAAAAATTTCTTACAACACGTTTAACATGTTTTAACCCATTTATAGAATTTATTATTTTTACACAATCATTTGTAATACGTATTGAACAATTTTCAAAATACAACTTTGTTGTTTTTTAATAATTATGTATTCTAAAAATACAATGAAAATACAAAATAATTCTCCGTACTTGTGGTCCTGAATGAAGATACAAAAAAATTACGCAATATTTCATAATATACGTTGAACTTTTTAAATCCACATAAATTTTACAAACAGTTCATGTTTACCTCTTCGAACTACAAATAATAAAAATAGAATAAATATTTTAATAGACAATAGTTGCATATTTGTATATTGGAAATTTTACATATATTGTAAAAACCAAACAGTAACTTGAAAAAATATAATGGAAATTGTAGAGTCTTGGCGTCTAGCGTGCGTGCTATTTAACCTGGAGGTCCCAGGGTCGAAACCAATTTAATGACGCAGTATATTCTTTTCCTGTTATTAGCATATAGAGCAATGGCTTATTTGTGACTTTGATTAAATCTCACGGGATATTCTGCAAAAAAACTTGTAGGCATTTCACCTAGCGCAGGCAACGCTCACCCACTGATCTGTGGGCCAGCTAGCTGTTACGCCACACGGAGAGCAAATACTGTGACATAGGGACGGAGGGACCGTATATGCACTGTGCGACAAGTTGTAGCATCACTTTTGTGTATTTTACAAGTTTAGGCACTAAACTAACCGCAACAGACAAGTTTAGGCACTCGTGATGTATTTAACTCTTATTACAACTTGGTGATGGAACTTTAGGACACTTTTGGGGAAATGCATCTGATGCACTTGCGAAAGGGCGTGTCTTCAACGTCAACTCTTAAATCGGACACCGTATATCACAGACCGATGGAGAACAGTCCAGGCACAATGATGCTGGAGCCATTCAATCGTGCCCGCACACATCTCAAACCGAATTTCAACAAACCAAACTGTATGACACTAATGCAAACACAGTGGAATTTAGCAAAGTTCGGACATAATTTATAGAAAATAGCCCGCAACGCTCAAGGTAATTACAGAAATAGCACAATTCATCCATGCGAATATCGCTAGTACAACAATAGTTTAAATTGAAACAGAAAACCGGATGTTCAACAAGTCCGGTTCGAAATCATCTATTCCAAATTTCACGATACTAGAGCCAGAACCGACACATGCCGCCCTGCACAAAACTGTCCCTTGAGGTTCGTCCAGCAATGTAAGTGTGTGAATGGACCGCCCTCGGTCCTGTAGTATGTCATGACAACGCACACAAGCTATACAACGTGTACATCAACATTGACTGAATGAATGAATTAACCAACACATAGAGTGACAGAAAGCAACACTTACAATTTTGATGGTTGACGCACGAAATGACCATCTTGTCCCAACTTGGTGAATCACATCGTAAAACTTTATGATGGAGTTGCAAATGGTGTACCACGGATGCGTTAGCGACTTCATATTGTGGACATGGATGTCGTGCATGTTGTAGGACGCACAATTTTTTTGCTCACGAAACAAAGCATGCAAGCTTTGCCAAAAGGCCAGTCCCTTGTTCATGCCTACAATGTTCTCAGAAACGGTCAACCGCACATCGCATAACAGCTCATCCTCGTATATCGAGTACCCCGTCATCGTGCTTGTTTAGAAAACAACAAGAAGTTGAAAATAAAAGTTCAATGACATTTCACCGAAGATCTGCTGGGCGCGGTGTACGCCATGGACGGTGTCAGAAGGGATTCCGCGACCTTCCTGGATGGACAACGGCATTGTCCAAGGCCGGCATTCTAGTGGGTCGGGTATGCGAACATCTAGAGGTACAATGATGCCGACCGACAATGAGGGTGCAGATGAAAGGAAAAGGGGAGTAGTGGTGGAATGGAAGAAAAGTGGACCGGGAAGGGGATTTTAGTGGGCTGGGGTGTCGAAACTCTACATGGTTAGTGTCTGGACTCCGCAAAGCCCCTCTCTGAGTCTGCCTCCTGTTTGCAGGAAAAAGGAAGTCCGGACCGACCCACGGACGGATACAGACCCGCGTTGGATGGAAAAACATGTTTGGATCGTGTAGCCTGGATGGTTGCAGCTGGTTTGAGGGTTCATGTTGGAGATGCCCTAATCAGAGTTGCTTCATATGCCTGTGCACAAGGAGTTTCTTTTTCACCAACCGCGCCATGTGCCATTTTTGTTTGGGATAAATCACTCGGTGGATCGCAGGCTGGCGTCCACCCCCTTCTCTGCACGCCACGTGCCTCTTGGCCACCATCATAAGGTTTTGCAACTAGCCCGTTGTTGCAATCTGTCATTGCAACAACGACTATGTTGCAGGATCTGGATCCTTGAGAGAAATCGCTCCTCGTGCTCCTCCCGGGATCCTGTCGAGTCCGCCACCTCTCCCCGCTGCTCTGACCGCCTCGAGCTCCCGTCGAGTCGCCGTCTCCTCGTGCTGCTCCAACTACAGTCACCGACGCTTGCCGTTGACTAGCATGCCGACGAGGGAAGCCGATCGCTTCCTCATGCTGCTCCGACCACTGCCGCCGGCGCTTGGCGCCGATAAGCACGTCGACGAGTTTCTCCGGTGAGCTTCCCTGGCGAGCTTCATGCAACTACCACTAGAATACTCTTTGCAACATGTCAAGTATTTTTTTTAGAACTGAGACAGTGGGAGAGGCTCCCACCATTTTTACAGGGAGCGAAAGAAGAAGCTGCTGGCTCCTCGTTTTGGCCGGGCTATGCACGCACGAACGAGGAAGGATCACAACGCAACACCACACCACACCACACCAGAGATTAGATTAGTTTAGTTTAACACTTAACACCAGATGATGACTCATAGGGTCCTCCTGATGATCCATCGGCCACTTTTGCTGCCGCCGCTCTTTTCTTTTTCTCTTTGTTTTGTGAGCCTTCTGTATGTACATGAGCTGCTGACGTGAAGATAAGCAAATTAAGTAGAGCATCCCGATCCTGGGGAGTGGTAATATATAGAGGACGGCGAGGCTATGTGTGTTGTAGCTTTGCTGCTTGAACAACTTGTCCCGATGGATGACTATTGACTAGCGTTGCGTTGCAAGTCGCCGTGACGCTGGTTTCAAACGGCTCACATAGTCACATGCTGCGGCCATGCTTTCGGCGATGAAACTAGTCGTCGTTAATCTTTGCAGCTTCCGCTGACTTAGCAGGCCAATCTTCATCAATGGCTCTGGGCTGCATAGGCTATAGCACACGAGAGGGGTTGTACAGCACGCGTCGGCCTGCAGGTCAGACTTCCTAGATATCTTATTATTGCAACTTGATGAAGGAACTTTCCTTGGAAAAATGCATCTGATGCAGTTGCTAATTGAGCGGCTTTAGATGCCTGTGTACAAGCTCGTAACGTAGTGTGCGATATTGCTAGCGAAGTTAATGAAAGCATCTAAGCGGCTTGCAAATGGGGTTCTCGTCATCTTGCTAGCCAAGGTAATGAAAGTATCCAAACAGCTTGTGGATGGAGTTCCAAACTTGCCTCAACTCGTAAAGTATAGAGGGCGATCAAATTCGAGTTTGAACCGGTAGATACTATCGATTAATTAGAGAAACATAAAGGTAAATAAACTATAAATGAAAAAATAAATATAAATAAAACATGGATACATAATAACATAAAAAGGATAAATAAGCTGAAATTCACTCTATACATATATATTTTATTGCTTCTCCTATAAAAAACTAACAAAACCCAGTCATTTGACAATTCCATCAATGTGTGTTGTTTTCTAGTGGAGTTTTTCAAGAAAAATGAATATTATTATTTTCTTCGAAAAGGCCCTTAACCTAGCATTTACATCACACGACGCACACAACCATGAAAAATGAATATTATTAATTCAAGACGATATCAATCACACCAACCACTGCAATAGCACGATGCTAAGAGCTAGTCAAAAGACACCAAGAACACAACTAACCAAATTAGTAACAAGAATAAGAGTAATGACGATCCACACAAAGCACCCTTGACAACACAAAGACTGCGAGAATGATTCTCCAAAAGCAATGCCTCCATGTAGGGAACGAGACGGCAGTGCTTTTGAGCAAATGTCACGCGTTAAAATTAACTTCTATAAAAGCGAATTGTTCTGCTTCGGAGAAGCCAGTGATGCGGCTGCTGATTATGCTAACTATATGTTGTGGGAATTGCACAATGTATTACTCAGGTGCAAACGCACGTATATATGATGTACAAAGGTGGTCCACGACCTCAACTATACAAGGCAATTGGAGGTGGGCCCAATACACAGATATGCACAACACCCCCCAGTCGAAGTGGCACCGTTGCTGACGCAAAGACTGGATCGGAACTCCTCAAATGACGCCGTAGGCAAGCCCTTGATCATGATATCTGCAAATTATTGGGAAGTAGGAACGTGTAGAACACGAATATGGCCAAGAGCCACCTTTTCCCGAATAAAATGAATATCCAACTCAATATGTTTGGTCTGACGATGATGTACCGGGTTAGCGGAGAGGTAGACCGCCGAGACGTTGTCGCACCGTGGCACAATCCACAGGGAAGAGAGATCCTGAAGCAGCCGGCGAAGCCACGAACACTCAACGACGACGTTGACCACATCATGATACTCATCCTCAGCACTGGAGCGAGAGACCGTAGGCTGTCGCTTGGGCGACCACGAGATGAGTGAGGGTCCAAGGAAGACACAGTAGCCCGAGGTGGAGCGACGAGTGTCAGGGCAGCCCGCCTAGTCTGCATCGGAGTAGGCGGTAAGGACGGTGTCGGCGGAGGCATGGAGCGTGACGCTGAGGTCCATAGTGCCACAGACATAGCGGAGAATCCGCTTGACAACGGCCTAGTGAACGTCTCGAGGAGCATGCATATGAAGACACATATGCTGGACGGCATACTGGATCTCCGGTCGAGTCAGAGTGATGTATTGGAAAGCACCAACGATAGACTGATAGAAGGCAGCATCTGAAGCAAGAGAACCATCCGTGGCAGAGAGCTTGGCCTTCGTATGAACAGGCGTAGCGGCGGGCTTGCAGTTAAGCATGCTAGCACGATCCAGGAGCTCATGAGCGTACTTCTGCTGATGAAGGAAGAAGCCATCCGGACGTCGCACCACCTCAACACCGAGGACGTAGTGCAAAGGACCCAAGTCCTTGATGGCGAACTCAACATGAAGACGAGCAGTGAGCTAACTAAGAAGACCAGCTGTACATGCCGTCAGGATGATGTCGTCAACATAAAGTAGCAAGTAAGTTGTGCCGGTGCCCTGGTGGTAGACGAAGAGCGATGCGTCTGAGCCGGTGGAGCGAAACCCGAGCTGGTGCAGAAACGCCGCAATGCGCTGGTACCAAGCGCGCGGAGCCTGCTTGAGTCCATACAAGGACCGTGAAAGCAGGCGCACGTGGTCGGGAAGTGCTGGATCAACAAACCCCGTGGGCTGCAGGCAGAAGACCTGCTCCTTGAGGTGACCATGAAGGAAGGCGTTGGAGACGTCCATCTGGAGCATCGGCCAAGCACAGGAGATCGTAAGGTGGAGAACCGTGCGAATCGTACCGGGCTTAACAACCGGAGCAAATGTGTCAATGAAGTCGATGCCAGCATGTTGCCGGAAGCCACGAAAAACCCAGCGTGCTTTATAGCGATCAAGGGTACCATCAAGACAGAGCTTGTGTTTGAATACCCACTTCCCGGTAATCACGTTGGCGTGCCAGGGACGGGGAACAAGCTGCCATGTCCGGTTGCGCAGCAGGGCATCAAACTCCTCTTTCATCGCAGCCATCCAGAGCGGATCATGAAGAGCGGCTCGAACGGAGGACGACAAGGGTGATGGTGTAGAGGTGGATGCTGAGTGGACGTACTCATACGAGGCATAGCGCAAGCTCGGGCGAAAACACCCGTACGGGCGCGGGTGATCGGACAGACCGCGGAAGGAGCGGTCGCAGTCGCCGGTGATGAGGGCATCGGAGCCGCCTAAGCCACGGGTGCCGAGGCCGCAGTCGAGGCGACCGCTGGGGCCGGGGGCGCGGGGCCACGGGCGCCGAGGCCACGGTCGAGGGCACCTCCAAGGGCACGGGCTAGGGGGCACGGGGGCCGAGGCCGTGATCGAGGGCACTGCCAGGGCCACGAGGGCGCTTGGGGCGCCAGGGCCGCGGGCACCATCGTCGCGGTTATAGGAGGCGCCATGGGCGGGGGACGCGCCTCAAAGCCAGGGGCGGGCCAAGAGCGGCGCGCGAACGCCCTGGGAGAGGCGTCGAGGCTCCGCGCCATCGGTGGCGGGAGGAACAGTCGGGGGTATCTGCTGAAACGGAAACACATGCTCATCAAATTAAACGTGTCGGAAAGTGAACACACGGTGGGAGACGGGATTGTAGCACCGATATCCCTTGGAGTTAGAAGGGTAGCCGATGAAGATGCATGCAACAGAATGTGGTGCAAGTTTGTGAGGAGCAGTGTCGGTAGTGCTAGGATAGCAAAGGCACCCAAAAATACGCAAATCATCGTAAGACGATGGTGTACCAGAGAGAAGGTGATGATGTGCATAGTTCCACCGTGGGCGGCAAGGTCGAAGGTCGAGGAGTAGTGAGGCGGTAGCAAGTGCGCCCGGACAGAAGCGAGGCGACACGTTAGCATGGAACAGGAGCGTGCGAACATAGTCGTTCAGAGTGCGAAGGACGTGTTTGGCTCGACCGTTCTGCTGTGAAGTACACGGGCATGTGAGACGAAAAACTGTGCCATGGTGCAACAAAAAAGTGCGGAAAGCAAGGTTGTCGAACTCTTTTCCATTGTCAGTCTAAAGAGCATGAATGGGACTCCGAAACTGAGTGTTGACATAGGAGTAAAAAGCCGTCAAAGTGAAGAGTGCATCTGACTTTCGTCGGAAAGGAAAAGTCCACACATAATGAGAATAATCATCAAGAAACCAGATAAATGGAACTAGGAACTGAAGAGGTCCACACATCGCTATGAATCAACTGAAAGGGAAACAAAGCAATGGTGGTGGAGTTATTAAATGGAAGGCGAACATGTTTGCCGACACGACAGACATGACAGGTGCGATCCTCTATCTTATTACCACTGAAACTGAAACTCCTAAGAATATGATGAAGTGTGGCGGGGTTGGGATGACCCAAACGAGCATGCTAGAGATCGACGCCAACAGAGAGAGCAACCGTTGCGGTGGTGGCGGATGAAGGCAAATGCACCAAGTAGAGCTCGTCGGGGCTGTCACATCGGTGGAGTACCATCCTGGTTCGAGTGTCCTTAACACAAAAACCAAGCTCGTCAAATTCAACAGTGACAGGATTTTCACGAGTGAAACAAGGAACAGAAATAAGATTCTTAATAAGATGAGGAGACACAAGTATGTTCGACAACGATAAAGGCATGGAATTAGAAGGAAAAGAAGTGTGCCCGACGTGTGTGATAGGAAGTGTGGAACCGCCGCTGACAATGATGCGGCGGTCGGTGGTGACGGGAGTGAAGGAGGCAAGATTACCAGGATGAGCAAACATGTGAGCCATGGCCCCAGTGTCCATGTACCAATCATCGCCTCCAGTGTAGTTGTTCGGCGTAGGAGCGGTGTGCAGCATGGCGAGGAGCACCAGATCCCAAGGCGCTGGCGGCAGTGTCGGCTAGGAGGACGGAAACGCCATGGGGTAGCCATAACCGCCGCTCAGCTGCGGCGGTGGGTACCCTCCATAGGGCTGCGGAGTCGCGTAGTACGCCTGGTGCGCCGGCGGACGTGGAACGGGAAGGGTCAGCGCATGGGCCCGTGGGACCGGCATGGTGTATGCATGAACGACACCGGCCCACGGGTTGTATCCGGCGGCCCATGGAGGAGGCACCTGGAGCTGCTGCTGCTGATGTGGCGTGCCGGCGCCCTGCTGCGGCTCCTGCTGACTGCCGCGCCGACCCCCGCGGCGTCGTTCGGTGGGAGGGGTGGGAGGCCCGTAAGGGAGGGAAAGCATCCCGACTGTTGATGCGGCGCCGGGTACGGCGCCTGATGGCACGACTGAAGTGGCGCGGTCGGGGCAGCGGGGGGTGGCGGCGGCCCGCCGCGGGTGGTGCCGGCGGTGAGGATGGTGTCGATAGCCCGCGCCTTCACCTGCTTCATCCGCCGCTCCTCCAGCCGAAGGTACACAACAAACTTGGCGAAGGAGGGCTCGGGGATGAGGGTGAGGTTCGCCACAGTGTTGCCGAAGTCCTCGTTGAGCCCGGCGGTGAGCGTGCTGAGGAGGAGGTCATCATCGATCTTCGCGCCAATATCATGGAGGTCGTTAGCGAGAGTCTTGAGGTGGCGACAATAGTCGTCGACGGAGGAGTTGTCCTGGTGGAACCCAAAAAACTCTTGCTGCAAAAAAACACGACGTTGGAGTTGATTGTCGGTGAAGAGCCCGTTCAGCTTGGTCCACACGGCGTGGGCGCCATCACCGTCCTACACGACCGTCTGAAAGAGGTCCGGCGAGATGGTGAGGAAGAACCACCGGATGGTCGTGGTGTTGATGGTGGACCAGTCATGGAACTCGGGGACGAGGCTGGAGTCGACAGAGCCGTCCACATGATCAACAAGGTGGTACTCCCGGAACACGAGGGAGAAGTACGTCTTCCACGTGTTGTAGGAGGAGTCCGTCTCGGAGAGACGAACCGACACCCGCTTGTAGATGTTGAGATTGCGGATGTCGTTGACGTCTGAAGGGTTGGCGTCGGAGAATGGGTTGGAGTTGGTGGACGCGGACGAAGTGACGGACGACATGGCGGCTAGGATTGGGTGCGGGTTACGGTCCGGTCCGAGTGGTGTAGGCGGATCGGCTCGGGGTGGGGCTCGGCTCAGGAGGGTTCGGGCGGGCGGAGGCGGGGGTAGCGGCGGCTAGGAGGAGCAGCGACCGGGAGGAAGGTAGATGGTGGTGGCGCTCAGGGTTGCTGCGGGTGGCGCAACGGCAGCAGAGGGATGGCGGCGGCGCAAGCAGTGAATGGGTGGCGCGCGGCGGCGGAGAGAAGGGAGGAGCGGCGGCGGCGGGCTCGGGAGATGCGTGAGCGGCGGCCGCTGGGTGGCGGCGGTGCGGAGAAGGCGCGCGGCGGCGGCGGCTGCAGTGGCGGAAGCTAGGGTTGAACCTAGGAAACTGATACCATGTATGTTGTGGGAATTGCACAATGTATTACTCAGATGTAAATGCATGTATATATGATGTACAAAGGTGGGCCACGACCTCAACTATATAAGGCAACTAAAAGATGGGCCCAATACACATATATGCACAACACATATACTCAACACTAACCTTTTTTGTTTTGCACAAGGTCAATTCCTGAGTAAGTATTTGGGAATTACCGGTGCGTTTAGAGAAGCGATTGAACAGTTGGAAAAGCAATATAGGTGTTGTTTTTCTGATCATTTTGATATATTATTTGCATTTTTTTGAGTTAGTACGAAATTTTCAAAGTGACAGTTAAATGGTCAAAGTGCAAAAGCATTAGAGAAGCAAATACGCTTAGGCAGAACTGATTTTTTTTAAACTAGGGGCATATCAAACAGGTCGGATCCAACTAGGGGCATACAACTAACTATCCCTATTTTCTAGTGCAACATATTACTAATAATAAGGAGATGTAGTCATATGTTCTGTTTATCCTTTTCCATATCCAAGTTCTGAATCCCAGTGAGAGATCAAGACAAAATATAACAATTGTAGATGTTACAGGTGGGATTACAACTTTCCTAGCCCTAAAACGAGGGTCACAATATATCTAAGAATCAGATGATGACAGAAAAAAGGACAGCTCGAATATATCTAAGAATCAGATGAATTGCTGTAAAGTGAACTCACCAGGTGGGGGGGGGGGGGGGCATGAAAGTTTGTCTTTCTTGGGAAAAGCCATTTGGGCAAGAGATCGTCAGATAAACCAAACTGCCCCCCTTTTCGACCGAGTAGGATTCGACAATGGTCATGAGTCAGTGATGCAAAAATTTAATTACTAGAGTTAACAATCTCAGATGCAGGAGTTGTTAGTTGCAGCCATTCTCGCTGTGGCAAGATTGTGACTTGCATTATCTCCATAGTGCTGAATGTAGCCAAGTTGTCTTTAGGTTAATCTAATGTACCAAAACATTAGTCAAACCACCTAGGTTGTATTTATTATGGAGAGTTCATCTAGTCTGAGCGATCTGGGTTATCCTATATTGTATCCCATGTTTCGATCTTTTTTCGACTATAGGGTTTTGTAGTAGCCTAGCAGCATCCGTGACAGAGAGTCATATGAAGGAAGGACATATGTACTTTATAGGCTGCTTTAGTGTTTTGATAGAACTCAAGCGGTTGATATTGCTAAGGAAAGCCATAAGAGTAAATGATGCATTTCCATGTAGGAGTATTGGCTTATAGTGCAACCCAATTGCATTGGGGAATGAAAACTTGGAAATATAGGTGACATGGGGCCAACCAATTCATGTGAGGAACGTCAACCTTGAAGTAGGTTCTTGTACATCAACAAGGATTCCATAATCACTAGGTGGAGGAGTTCAGTAAGTTTTCTTAAACTTGTGTGTATCTCTAACATTGCCATCAACTGATACTGGTTTAGCTACAGCAGAAGGACCGGGAATCAGGAGAACATGGGGGGTGGAAGAAGTTATTTTTTTTTCAAAACCTTTTGTCTTTTAACCCATGTGTCCGAATTACAAATCATTTTCACTATTTCGTTTCTTGCATTGAGACCTCCAAAACTATATCCCATGTTAATAGGTTTGGATGAACTTTAAAAAACAAGAAAACAATTAAAAAGCAAAAAAATAAAAACCCAAAATGAACAGAAACCAAAAATCCTGGAAAAGAATCAGAAGCGCAAATGCGCCTCTCATAAAAGCACATTTGTGCTTTTTCACTTTACGGGAATCACAATTGTGATTCATGGGGAAGCACATGTGTGCTTTTCACTTTTAAGAAGCACAGATGTGCTTCGCTGGAAGCACAACTGTGCGTTCAATTTCGGTAAGTACAATTGTGCTTCACCGTGAAGCACAAATGTGCTTTTCACACGGTGTGCTTTATGCAAGGAAAATAAAAAACCTATTTTGGGGTAGTTTTGTTTTGTTTTTGTCACTCTAGTTTTTGCAAAGTTTTCTTATGCCACTCCAGATTTTGACATTTAACTTTTACCACTCTTAGCTTTTGACAATACATCACAACTGCTATTCCCTGGCAAAAGCTAGTCTTGTCAGACCTCACCTTCCATTATATTTTTAATTGTACGCCTTCTGTAAGGAAATATAAGAGCTGCTCTTATATTTGTTTACGAAGGGATTATCTTATAACAATCACTAGTCAACTCTTTTCGGACATGTTTGTTGTTTTGTTATTCTCCGGACTAACTATTCCTTAATTCAAAAGCCCATACTTCCACTCTTCTCGTTATGTTTTTTCTGGCATGCATGTATGTCCTATGGCTCGAGCTCCCTGTTTTGTTTTTCAAAAAGATACTAGTAGTATTTATATGCTGTCTACAAACTTAATTAGGTTCTTCTTGGTTGCTAGAATTTTGGAGACGAGACTAATAACCCAAAAGTTATGGAGTTCTATTTTAGCTTTCTCTTGATTGCTAGAATTTCAGAGATGAGACTAACAATTTTACACCAAGTTATAGATTTGTATCAGTAATACCGGATTAAATTTACGTAGACTATCTTGATTCCCTACAATATAGGGTTATTAATCCTAGCTAGCAAGTTTGAGCGACATGTCTAGTTCCAAAATATTGTGACATGCCATGTTTAAGAGAGCATCCATGTAAGAAACAAATGCAACCACGTGATCTTAATAAATTGTTAAGATTTATGAACATACCTCATACCCACAATGTGTAGGGAATTGCTGCAGTCCTTGTTAAAGGTATTTTACCCTAATATTCAAAATGACGAGAGCAAATTGTTCGTCTGTATATACTTAATCATATACTAGAAAACTCTATCAAAATATTTCTTATGACATAGACTTTAGATCTCCACCAAGATATTTAAGAATACATACACATACATATACACTACATTCCAAGTGCCACAAATCAGTGTGAGATGACATGCATTTTAGAGGATTTTTTTACATATGTTTTTAAGATGCAATGTATTTTTTTAAACACTGATGTAACTCTTATCACAAAATATAATTTAAATTTAGGACAAACTATTAATTTTGAGTATGACCGAAAATGAGTTATCAGTAAATATAAATGTTTAGTCTAAATAATTATATTGGTCACAAAGAGGTCATAATGCAAATAATTATATTGATAACTGAGAAGATCTCTTAATGCTTCAAGGAATTCACTAACACTAAAATTTGCTAGACATCATCCTAGGCACAATGATTAGGTTGCTGGCAACACTGGATCGATTATGTAAAACTTATTAACGCCGAAGTGCATTATCAGATTCTATAGTATTTTGCATGGTTTAAATATTCATGTAATCAATTTTGTTTTGTTTTGATGAATCTATCATTTTCATTGTTAATATTCTCGGTCCCATTTTGATGGTTGACAAATATATTGAATTTCTTGCTGCTAGCTATCTCTCATTTTGTCTTAGTGTGTTGCACATTAATATTTTCCATGCAGGAATCACATCGATATTTTTCTGAGAGATGAGTTTCTTCGAAATCATTGATTCTTCATCTTCGTCACTTACTGCTGTATACATCGCTGCATCAAAACCGACGTGCTTATGGAAGATGAACATGACCTATTAAGCGATGGTGCAAGAAATTAAGCTACTTCTTCAGGAGAATAGGGAATTCTTAGTCAAGCATATTAAGCGAGAGCAAAACATTGTTAGTCATTATTTAGCGAACTATGGTAGAATAAAGAAGCGCACTGCGGTGTGGCTTCGCTCAGGACCTGAGGAGGTACCTGACCTTTGTATTGCAGACTTGGCTGCCGCTTGATTAATGAATTCTCCTTCCCCTCGCCAAAAAAAAGGAAGATGAACATGACCTATGATGAAGCAGAGTTATGGATAATGAACATGGTCAAGAGCTCAAAGCTAGATGCCAAGATTGATTCGGTGATGGGAACCCTCATCATTACGACCAGTCGTGTTGATGTCCACAAGCAAATCATTCAGATCATAATAACTACCGAATGCATTGCAATTACAAGGCACATAGACCAACTCCGGCTGCCCAATGAGTCATGGTGCGATCCAATTTTGATTAGTGTTTGGAAGCATTCATAACATGCTTGGATCCTGTTGTATGTGTGTCCTAACTCCTGAGGGCTGTATAGTGTGTGTGCGCGGGCGCGCGCGCGTGTCCTTAATTGCGTGGCATAGGGCTACTCTTATGTTAAATCCTATTCAGTAATTATCTGGGACTATTTAGCTCATTAGCACTGGGGCTACGCACCAGTTTAAGTACTACTGTTGTGTGTGTGTGTGTGTGTGTCCTTAATTGCGTGGCATAGGGCTACTCTTATGTTAAATCCTATTCAGTAATTATCTGGGACTATTTAGCTCATTAGCACTGGGGCTACACACCAGTTTAAGTACTACTGTTGTTCCATGTATATCCAGCTGCCCAATGACTCATGGCGCAATCAAATTTTGGTTAGTGATTAGAGGCATTCACAACATGCATGGATACTGTTATTTGATGGAGCCTAGTTTGCATTGAAATGGGGTCGAATTTGGCTCCAAGCTATCACACTAGATTAAGAGGCTACAGATTAAATGCCACCAAAACGATACAAAACCAATGTCATCTGAATATAATTACTTAAATCAAACCCCATTGCCATGAAAACCTTGCACATTCAGCGCCATGAAAACTTTGCCAAATGGACTACTGCAAGGACGAACCACCAGCAGTGCATCAGGAACCATGATGACTGTCAATCCAGACCCATTCACACAAGAAGCACAACAGAAAACCAACACCCGAATCAAGTGTAGGAAGCACAATGGCCTTACTCACGCTCGATCTGAATGGTGACATGGCCGATGTTGTACTCTTCCTTGATGTACCCAATGACCTTGTCAAGCATTTGATCAGCGTCCGCATCCTGCTCGATGGTCACATGGCACGCCAGGAGCACCTTCCCCACCGTGATAGCCCAGATGTGCAGCTCATGGACAGCAACCACGCCTTCCATCTGAAGGAGGCCGCCCTCGAGCCTGGTGGCGTCGACCTCGCGGGGCGTGCTCTCCATCAGAACCTCGAGCAAGTTCCGAACCATCCTGACTGTGGTGAACAGCACGATCACGGAGAAGATGAGGGTGCATATGAGGTCGATGATCTTCCACTCGGGCTTGTACCAGATGAGAGCCCCTCCGACCATCACGCCGATGCTCTGGATGGAGTCACCGATCACATGCAGATAAGCACTGTGTACATTGATGTTACGGCGGCGAGGCTCCTTAGCCGTCTTGAGCAACGGTTCCTCGGCATCATCCTGATGTTGTCCGGTGGTTGAATGAGAGTGATGATGAGTTGTGACGGTGATGGAACTGCCATGGCTGTGCTCATGGTGATGTGGGTGGCCCTGCTCATGATCATGCCCATGGTTGTCCTCCGAGTCACCATGATCATGGCCATGATCATGTGAATGTCCATGGCCACCGTGCCCATGGTCATGGCCAAGCAGCACTGCCATCACAATGTTAACGAACAGACCAAAAGCTGATACCGCGAACATGAGGGATCCCTGCACCTCGCCCCCGCTTCCATTGACGAGCCTCGTGATAGCTTCATAGACGAGTATGCCGGCGAGGAGCCATATGAGCTGAATAGAGACCAGTGCGCCAAGAATCTCTATACGGAAAAACCCGTACGACTGCCGAGGCGTCGCTTCCCAACCAGCTGCCCACAGGGAGAACAGAGATATGGCGAAGGCGGCGACGTCCGAGAGGAGATGGGCTGCATCGGTCAAGATCGCAAGGCTGTTCGCCTTGATGCCTCCAACCACTTCGACCGCCATGAATATAACGCAGAGGATCACGGCGGTCAGGAGCTTCCTCATGGACGCGGACCTCTCCTTTGCGTCTTTGGAGGTGTTGGTGGAGTCGGCGAAGTCGCAAGAAGCACCTCTGCACATTTTGCTCCCGGATGCCGATGAGATGTCCATTGTTACTTCGTGGGGCGATGATGAATTAGTATGGCTGTCCATCTAAAAACTGCATTTGAGTCAATACACACGTACAATGGTGGTGCATGATTTACTGATATGCAATGCTATAAGAACAACATTTCTCATGTGCATTTCCTACTAGAACTAGTGAAAAAATATATGTGAAGGGGTAGGGATCTGCCGCAATTGGTCGCGGGAACAAACTGAAGCAGCACATTCATTCAATAAAATTGCATCAACATTCATCTAACTCTGTTGCCCGTATACGACAAAAACTACCACAGGTAGAAGTGAAAGGTAAAACTTGCAAAGGTATTGGTTTGCAAGAACAACAGATATTAAAACCACAATCCAAGAGGGATATTTGCACATGACATAGGTATCGGTTTAACCGAACTTAAGCGCAAGTGGATTATATTTTGTTAGGCAGTTCCAGAAAAAAAAAAGGCACATCTAGACCGCATCATTACTGATACTACTATAATGGATGACCTTAGGCCTCAGCTATGAAAAGGTCAGCTATGGCAAAGTCAACAATCAGCTATGTATTGATACTTTCAAAAAGATCAATGCCTACAAACTTATGATAGCGTTTTTAGATAAGACCACGAACTTTCCTCCTTGATGTGAACAACATGGGGCAGGGTAACTGAAGCAAATGGCCACAGCTAGCAAGTTCAGAAAAGAATGAACAGAAAATGCATCAACTCAAGCCTAATCAAAACAAAACATTGATTGTCTGGTCGGAGAACCAAATCACCGCGCAGGAACTGCAACAATAACAATTGTGTTTCCTCTAGTCCTACCCCAACATAGTTGTTTGCCAATCATACGGGCTGATTGCCTGATTGGGGCTGTAATCCATGGACGGAGAACTTAAAATTCAGAATTCGCAACGAAGTCACAGATGGAGGAGCAGCTAGCGGTGGGACGAGGGGATTCAAAGCATCATGATTATCTGTCAAAACTTAGGCTAACGTCGCACCTGTGGAGCGATTCGAGTCGGAAAGAGATCGCACCTGGGGCTGGAGAGGAGGGGATCGAGCGCGCTCGCGCACGCCGCCGGAGATTGAGGCGGAGACGGACAAGGGGAAGGTGAGGGGAGCGAGGACGTTTACAACAAGTAAACGACTACTACTACTAAACTAAGATGTCGGCATCTACGCGACTTGGAACATTGCTCTGCTCGCTCGACGTTTGGAACCGGAGGAGGGTCGATGGTTTACCTGATGTGATGTGTCTGCTCTTGGACGCCAACGGCCGGCCGGTGCGCTCCGCGAGCGCGGAGGGCGGCGGGGGTGAATGATCTTTGACGAACGTGCGCGGATCGTAGGCGGGGGCTGGTCGTGTGTGGTCAGCGTTTTATAAGGCGGCCTGCTGACAAGGAGCCTAACGCGGCTGCACGACTCGGGCCACTGCTTGATGCAAGAGAGTATTGTCCACCGCTCTCTCCCTCTAAGAAAAGGGCAACACTAGCCGCCGGCGCACCGGCCCAAATTTGGGCCGGTCGCACCCTAGCCGTCAGATGCGGCCCCGCGTAACCGTGAGATCCCTCGTTCCTGTCACTCCTTTTCCAGAGTGGACGAGATCTGAGAAAAAACAAATGGGCACATGGCAGCCGCGCCTCGCTGTTGCATCGCGCTGCGCGTTTCCACCCTCCTGTGTTTGCCTTCGCCATTGACAGGTCCTGCCGTGCCTGCCATCGACGCTCGCCGCTGATGCTCGTGTTGACACCAGATTTTGGCGTGGTTAAAAACTTGATTAAGATGGCCACAAATAGAGAAGTGATCTACATGAAAAAGTTTCATATTGTCGATACGAACATCTTTGAAGTTTGGGTTGTCGCCATCCGACCTCATCTCAAGGGCCGAAACTATGCTCAAAATACGATTTTGTATTCAGAGTATTGTTCAGCCAATTATGCCTTCAAGACGACTTCATATGGGAAAAGTTTCTACACGGATTGTCTTCGTCTCGTCGAAACGATCGATTTTGATGTAAAGAACGTCTCCATCGGAGTTCGTATGAAAAAGTTAGAGCCAAAATAGTCTGCTGCAAAATTTTAGCCCGGAAGTTCCGGGCAAAACTTCCGGGGAGGTTCGGGGCTAAACCGAAAGTTTGCACGCGGAGCACCCCGAAAACTGGAATTTTAACATTATTTGCAGATTTGCGGGGCCAGTTTCGACATCAAGATGACCTCGGATGAAAAAATGTTCAACTGATGAATTTTTCTACATTGCAAGATCTACAACTTTGCTTTTGGGACCATCGTGATCCGAATCCATATGCGACCTGCAGGAGCTGTGCAAGAGGGCAACTTGATGTAATTTTAGCCCGGAAGTTCCGGGCTGACCGGATGTTCCGGCCCTCGTAGTCGAGTTAGGTTATCTTTTGATGTTTCGGACGGGATTTGAGTCCTTTTCTTGTACGGAAAGTCCAGCCGCCTCATATATATGTAGGAGGTGACGGCCGATTGAATAACAACACACAATCGCAACGCATCTACCACTTTTTTCATCTACGTTTTGTCCTCCCCCCGTTCTTGCTCCCTCGTTCTTCGTCGTTCTTCGTGTTGGAGAGCTGTGAATCCCGAGGCTCTAGGGGCGGCTTGACCGACCTAGGGCAGCCTATGGCCGCCGTACTCCCCGACGGGGTCCCTCCCGGGAGTGTGGGGTTTCGGGTCCTCAAAAGTTCTCTCCGGTCGTCTTGCGAATCGCGCTTCCGGTGAGACTCCTTCGACGTGAGCTGCGGTGCATCACCCCCGGCGTCGAGGGTACACGTGACGTGTTCGTGTGCGAACACACTTTTTGGCGACTCCGCAGGGGAATCAAGATCAATCCTTATCATCCACCATGTCTGATCTTCCCAAGCCATCTGAGGTAGATGCCGATAACATCATTAAGCCCAGTCTTGATGAGATATCGGCCGATCATCGCCAAGTCTATGAGGAGTACAAGAAGGCGCGCGAGGAGAAGGACTTGCAGGAGTTCCTTGCAAAGTTCAAGAAGGATCGCCAAGGCAACATCACTCCGATTGAAGAAATCAAGTTCCCTCCTCTACAAGCCGAGCAGGTTAAACCCTCTGTAAGTACTGCCTTTTCTCCTGAGCAGTGGGCTGAGATTGAAAGTCGTATTGCTGATGGTAACAATCTAGTCTATCAAACTTTCATAGAAAATACTAATGCTCAGAAGAATACATCTCAATCGTCTAGTGGTAATGATGGTGTAGCTGCTAGTGTGCAAAACCCTAATCTGGCTTTACCTATTGCATTGGCGCCTCCCGTGCCGATGGCTTATTATCCTACCCAAACAAATCAGATTGTGACTGCACCCATCAACCCTATTATAAGCATGCCAGGTTCGGTGGCAACACCGAACCAAACCCTACCTACAGCTACAACCACTCGACCACTACTAAATTATGGGTCGACATACATGCCACAATTCCTACCTACAGCTAGTAACCCTACTCCTCCTATGCCACTGCCACAAGCTTCATCGTCCACGATGGATGATGGTCTAGCTAATCTTAGAGAGGAGATGGCTAAGATGCTTTGAGAGAATTTTGGAGTTGAGTTACCTCGGAATCGGATTTACCAAAAGCCCCCCGAGTACTTTGATGCCATCCAGTGCCCTCCAGGATATAAAATTCCAGATTTTGTTAAATTTAATGGAGAAGGCACAAAAACCACATGGGAGCATGTTAGTCAATATTTAGCACAATTGGGTGAGGCAGGCTCATTGAATGAATTGAAAGTGCGTTTATTTCCTTTATCATTAACTGGTACCACATTTTCATGGTTTTCTTCTTTACCACATGGTTCCATTCGGGTTTGGTCGCAGCTAGAGCAGAAGTTTCATGATCACTTCTATAGTGGCAACAACAAACTCAAGTTATCACATCTAACATCGGTTAAACAGAAGCATGATGAATCGGTCTCCGATTACGTCAAGAGATTCAGAGAAACAAAAAACCGGTGTTTTAGTTTGGTGATAACCGAGAGAGACTTAGCAGACCTAGTGCTGAGTGGTTTGAGGACTCCCATTAGAGAAAAGCTAGAAGGGTATGAGTTCTTAAATATCAACCAAGTCTTACAAAGGGCTTTGGCTCAGGAAAGCCGAAGCAAATACCTCAGAGAAGTGCATAGATACAAAACCGATCGTCCAAAGATGAATATGGTGGAATATGATAATGATCACTCGGACGATGAGGGTGATGTTTTTGCTACTGAATTTGTTTGGCCGTCTAAGGCCAAACCCTTTACTTGCAATGATCTGAAACCGATTCATAAGAATCGTGATGAAGAGATGAAGTTTACTTTTAACATTGCTAAGTGTGATAGAATATTTGATGCTTTGCTGCAGGCTAAGATTATTAGAATATCTCATACTTTACCGCCGTTTGAAGAGCTGAAACGGCGCGCTTATTGCAAGTATCATAATTCTTTTTCTCATGCTACTAATGATTGCAATGTTTTTCGACGGCAGATACAATCGGCCATTAATGACAGACGATTGAACTTTTCTAAGATGCAAGTTGATAAACAACCCTTTCCAATGAATACCATGGAGTTGGAGGGGAAGAAACTACTTATTCGGCCGGAGGTTTCCGAATCTGCTAATAAAGCTAATGTCATTGTTGGTGAGCCCAGGAAAGACAAGGAGGGCGACAAGGTCTTGGGGAGACAGGTTGTGCTTGACAAGCAACCCGGTGGCAAGGAGATAATCAAAATCACCATCAAGAATCCTACACTCGGGGGGCAACCACAAGTGCAAGAGAACACTCATGTCAAATTTTTTAAGCCCAAGAGTCCAGAGGTTGGCAAGTGGAAGACGAATGAAGCTAAAGTGCAGCGCAAGAGAATCAAGCCAACTTTTGATATGCTGTTGTCCAAGTATGCCAATCAAGCGGCCGGTTCTAGCTCTAACCGGTCATCAAATTTGAAGCGCTCGAGATCACCTCCGAGGGAAGAATCTCATCATCATGCAAGGCCATATGGGTCATGGGCACCAGGACCATGGATGGTGCCGCCCCCCTATGCGCCATACTACATGGGAGGCTTCAATGGGGGATGGGGGCAGCCCCCAATGGCCCCTTATGCTTTTCATCCGGGTTGGGAA
This sequence comes from Triticum timopheevii, assembly GCA_963921465.1. Lineage (NCBI taxonomy): Eukaryota > Viridiplantae > Streptophyta > Magnoliopsida > Poales > Poaceae > Triticum > Triticum timopheevii. Next base: position 584,912,886 of record OY997268.1, read on the forward strand.
GAACCAAGGAGGCCCGTTCATGAGAGACTTTCTTATCCCACACGAGGCCGTTTGAACAATGGTGTCAATCGGCCAATGCAAGATAATCAAAAAAGGGTCAACCGGCAAGTGTGGCGTGCCAAATCACCAAGTGCTGAAATTTCAGAGCCTAGCAAGCAAAAGGAGAAGAATGCTAGTGGTGAAACTATTATGATAGGCACTAAAGAATTGATAATCAAAGAGCCGATTATTGTTGATAATCCGGCTGATTCTAATAAAGATGTGGCTGCGGTCCAGCAAGGCCCCATGGCTAATGATCAGGAAGCTAGCATAAGCAAGGCCAAGTCGAGGGATCCAAAATATACTCAGCCTAAGTGGTGTCCTTCCGGTTTGACCAAGGCGCAAAAAAGGAGATTGCAGCGCATGAGGAGTCATGAGAAGGAGGAACAAGAAGCAGAAAAGCTAAGGGATAAATTATTCAATGAAAGCAGTCCCATGGTACCCCCAAAACAAGTGTGGAGGCCAAAGCAAAAGGAAAACATTGCAGCTTCTGCATTGATCATAGCAACACCTACACCACCAACTGAGGACGATGAGGCTACTATTACATCGTCCACTTTGCCTACTACTTCCTCTTCCCTTGAAGATATTTCGGAGTCAGTGGACATGCTTGCGGGAGGAGATGAAATGCTTGATTATGGGTCTACACCAGTTCATGAAGGTATGGATATTAATATGGTGTATTACTTACCCGCTGAATTTCGTGCTATAGATGAAGAAGGGGAAGTAACTCAGCTAGATTTTGGTCCTAAAAATGCTATATTCGAGAAGCCAAAATAACCGGTGACGCACTTGAAGCCATTGTTCCTTAAAGGTCATATTAATGGATCGCCGGTTGCTAGAATGCTTGTCGATGGTGGTGCTGTGGTGAATCTTATGCCATATTCGGTCTTCAAAAAATTGGGGCTGCGTGATGAAGAGTTAATAAAGACCAACATGGTGCTTAATGGATTTGAAGGCAAAGCAAAAACTGAACCCAAAGGTGTGATGTATGTGGAGCTTACGGTGGGAAGCAAAACTTTGGCTACCGCATTCTTTGTCGCCGAGGTGCAAGGTAACTACAATGTGATATTAGGCCACGATTGGGTTCATGCGAACCAATGCGTGCCATCTACTATGCACTAGTTTTTGATTCAATGGGTTGATGATGAAGTAGAAGTCATTCATGCGGATAATTCGGCTTGTCTTGCTTTGGCCGATGCATCGGTGGATTGGCAACATCCCAATGCTACTTGCTTGACGGGGCGTGACTTATCAGAATATGATTTTCTTAGCGCCACAAAAAGTGGTTTCGTGCCCGTTTCTTTAAAGCCGGTTGGCGATAATCGGCTCCAAGGTATGATGTATTTAAATGGATCCTAACTCAGAGTGGTTACAAAAGCGTCTTGTAGAATATCGGTCCAATGAGAACGATATGTATGAGTCCATAGAGGAGTTAGATGACATGGATAAGTTAGGACAAGGTTTTACATCGGCCGATCCATTAGAAGAGATAGATATAGGAGATGGTTCAATTCCTAGGCCAACATTTGTAAACGAAAATTTAAGAGCCGATCATAAGGCTAAGTTGATCGAGCTATTGAAAGAATATGTTTGTTGCTTTGCATGGGAATATCATGAGATGCCGGGTTTAAGCCGAGAGCTAGTGGAGCATCGGTTACCTATAAAGGCCGGTTTTAGACCATACAAGCAATCGGCCAGAAAGTTTAATCCAAAAACGTATGACCGGATCAAGGAAGAGATCGGTCGTTTTCTTAAAGCTAATTTTATTAGACCTTGCAGGTATGCCGAGTGGATTTCTAACATTGTACCAGTAGAGAAGAAAGGCTCTAGCAAGTTGAGGGTGTGCATTGATTTTAGAGATTTGAATAGAGCTACACCTAAAGATGAGTATCCCATGCCAATAGCCGATATGCTTATTAATGATGCTTCTGGACATAAGGTCATTAGCTTTCTTGATGGTAATGCGGGGTATAACCAGATTTTTATGGCCGAAGAGGACATGTCCAAAACGGCTTTTCGATGTCCCAGTTTTCTTGGTTTATTTGAGTGGACAGTGATGACCTTTGGATTAAAAAATGACGGTGCCACGTATCAAAGGGCTATAAATTTAATTTTTCATGATTTACTTGGTGTTATACTTGAGGTTTATATTGATGATATTGTTATCAAATTGGATGCTTTTGAATCTTACTTAGCCGATTTGCGTTTGGCTTTTGAAAGAATGAAGAAATATGGGCTGAAAATGAATCCTTTGAAGTGTGCCTTTGGTGTATCGGCTGGGAAGTTTCTGGGTTTCATTATTCATGAAGATGGCGTGGAAATTGATCCCAAAAAGATAGAAGCTATACAGAAAGTAGGGGCTCCAACATGCAAGAGAGATATGCAAAAATTCTTTGGCAAGGTCAATTATTTGAGGAGGTTCATAGCAAATCTATCAGGGAAGGTTGATGCATTTACTCCTATCCTTCGGTTAAAGAATGATGTTGATTTTACTTGGGGGGCAAAATAGCAAGAGGCATTTGATATGATTAAGAAATATTTGTGCATTCCTCCGGTTATGAAAGCGCCCAGGCACAGGGAGCCATTTAGACTTTACATTGCAGCGGAGGAAGGTGTTATTGGTGCTGTTTTGACTCAAGAGACCGAAGGAAATGAGCATGCTATTACTTATTTGAGCCGGCGGTTATTGGACGCCGAGACAAGGTATACATTTATTGAGAAACTATGCTTATGCTTATATTATGCTTGCACAAAATTGAGACATTATCTAGTGCCTAGTACTTGCATTATAGCTTGACAAACTGATGTCATCAAATACATGTTGCATAGGCCAATTCTTAGTGGTAGAATTGGCAAGTGGGCTTATACTTTAATTGAATATGATTTGGCTTATGAATCTCTGAAATCCATGAAAGGCCAAGTTGTTGCTAATTTTATTGTTGAGCATCGGATTGATGACAAGCATGATATTGACCTTGTCTCATTAGTACCATGGAGATTATATTTTGATGGTTCAGTGTGTAGCAATGGCCAAGGTGTTGGTATTGTTTATATATCTCCTCATGGTACTGTTTTTGAAGCCTCGTGCCGCTTAGAATACTTTTGCACAAATAATCAAGCCGAATATGAAGCATTGCTATTCGGCTTAGAGATGTTGCTTGCCATAGGTGCTACGCATATTGAGGCTTTTGGTGATTCGTTATTAGTAGTGTAACAAATATCCAAAGTCTTTCAATGTTTTGACGAATCACTTAATGTTTATCTTGATAAATGTCTAGATATAATTTCAGATTTGGATTATTTTAGCATTGCTCATATATCTAGACATGACAATTGGAGAGCAAATGAGTTGGCACAACAAGCATCCGGCTATCATGTTGATCGTGGCATGTTTCATATTTCTCAAAGGCCGATGTCTAGTCTTGCCAACGTAGGGGAGGCCGAACCGGAGCCCACCGTTTCGGCCACTAATGAAAAATTTTATGTAGGAGAAAGTCAAGACTAGAGGAAACCCATTATTGATTATTTGTGTGATCCTAGTAAAAGGGTGGATAGGACTGTTCGGCGTATGGCTTTCAAATACACAATGAGAGATGATGGTCTCTATCGCCGAACGGTTGATGATGTTCTTTTAAAATGCTTGGACGAGGACCAAGCGAGAGTTGCTATGGGAGAGGTCCATGAAGGTATTTGTGGCACTCATCAGTCGGCTCCCAAGATGAAATGGTTATTACGACGTGCTGGGTTTTATTGGCCGACAATGGTTAATGATTGCTTCCGGTATTATAAAGGATGTGAAGCCTGTCAAAGTTTGGTGATATTCAGTTGGCTCCCGCTACTATGTTGCATCCTATTATCAAGCCGTGGCCTTTTAGAGGTTGGGGATTAGACTTTATTGGAGAGATTCATCCTTCTTCTTCAAAGGGGCATCGGTTCGTGTTGGTGGCAACTGATTATTTTACTAAATGGTCTGAAGCAATACCACTCAAAAATATGACACATACAGAGGTAATTCAATTCATAACTGAGCATATTATTCATAGATTCGACATTCCTCAAACACTAACTACAGACCAAGGTTCATCTTTTATGTCACATCAAGTTAGAGAATTTGCCGAATCATATAAGATAAAGTTGCTCAATTCCTCTCCATATTATGCCCAAGCCAATGGACAAGCTGAGTCTAGCAATAAAATATTAATCAAGCTCATCAAGAAGAAGATTGAGGATAATCCAAGGAGATGGCATGAGCTATTGTCCGAAGCTTTGTGGGCACACAGAATCTCAAGGCATGGTGCTACAAAGGTAACTCCATATGAGCTCGTATATGGTCAAGAGGCCGTTTTACCAGTGGAAGTGAATTTGAATGCTTTGAGAATAGCCAAACAAAATGATTTATCGGCAGTGGACTTCTATAACTTGATGATGGACAATATTGATGAAGTCGCCGATAAACGTTTGGCTGCTTTGAATGCCATAGAGAGAGATAAGTTGAGGGTGGCAAGAGCTTATAATAAAAAGGTCAAGTTGAATAATTTTCAAGTTGGAGATCTCGTGTGGAAGGTGATTCTACCAATTGGTTCAAAAGATAGAAAACTCGGGAAGTGGTCTCCAAGTTGGGAAGGTCCTTTTAGGATTACAAGAGTTGTTCCCGGAAACTCATATTTGGTGGAATCCGCACAAGGCACATTATTACCTCGAGCTCTCAATGCCAAATATTTAAAGAAGTATCACCCAAGTGTGTGGCAAGAAGCCTAGATAGGCAAACGGCCGATATGTAACTATCGCCCTTAGCATAAACATGGCCGATACATAATTATCGTCCTGAGAAAAATAAATGGCCGATGGAGTGTTGACATCGTCCTTAGAACAAATACATTACAAATTATTTTTCGGCACGCAAGTTTTGCCGAAAAACAGGGGGGCATGTGTTGACACCAGATTTTGGCGCGGTTAAGAACTTGATTAAGATGGCCACAAATAGAGAAGTGATCTACATGAAAAAGTTTCATATTGTCGATATGAACATCTTTGAAGTTTGGGTTGTCGCCATCCGACCTCATCTCAAGGGCCGAAACTATGCTCAAAATATTACGATTTTGTATTCAGAGTATTGTTCAGCCAATTATGCCTTCAAGACGATCTCCTATGGGAAAAGTTTCTGCACGGATTGTCTTCGTCTCGTCGAAACGATCGATTTTGATATAAAGAACGTCTCCATCGGAGTTCGTATGAAAAAGTTAGAGCCAAAACAGTCTACTGCAAAATTTTAGCCCGGAAGTTCCGGGCAAAACTTCCGGGGAGGTTCCGGGCTAAACCGAAAGTTTGCACGCGGAGCACCCCGAAAACTGGAATTTTAACATTATTTGCAGATTTGCGGGGCCAGTTTCGACATCAAGATGACCTCGGATGAAAGAATGTTCAACTAATGAATTTTTCTACATTGCAAGATCTACAACTTTGCTTTTGGGACCATCGTGATCCGAATCCATATGCGACCTGCAGGAGCTGTGCAAGAGGGCAACTTGATGTAATTTTAGCCCGGAAGTTCCGGGCTGACCGGATGTTCCGGCCCTCGTAGTCCGAGTTAGGTTATCTTTTGATGTTTCAGATGGGATTTGAGTCCTTTTCTTGTACGGAAAGTCCAGCCGCCTCATATATATGTAGGAGGTGACGGCCGATTGAATAACAACACACAATCGCAACGCATCTACCACTTTTTTCATCTACGTTTTGTCCTCCCCCCGTTCTTGCTCCCTCGTTCTTCGTCGTTCTTTGTGTTGGAGAGCTGCGAATCCCGAGGCTCTAGGGGCGGCTTGACCGACCTAGGGCAGCCCATAGCCGTCGTACTCCCCGACGGGGTCCCTCCCGGGAGTGTGGGGTTTCGGGTTCTCAAAAGTTCTCTCCGGTCGTCTTGCGAATCGCGCTTCCGGTGAGACTTCTTCGACGTGAGCTGCGGTGCATCACCCCCAGCGTCGAGGGTACACGTGACGTGTTCGTGTGCGAACAGCTCGCAATGAACGCTCGCAACAAAAACAACCTATGGTGGTAGCAAAAAAAGACCACGGTGGTAGCAAAAAATTCTTGCCATCGAGGCTCGCCGCCGATGCTCGCCATCGACGCTTGCAACAAAATTACCCCACGGTAGCTCAGCGTCACTGCCCGTTGGACCCTTTGAAAAAATGTTGGTTCCAGCAAAAGCAGACTACGATGGTAGCAAAAGATATTTCCGGCAAAAATATTCTCAGAAGAACAAATCTGAAAAAGGTCGATTGTAGCAAAAATAAAAGTCAGTTCCAACAAAAGCAGACTACGGTGGTAGAAAAAAGATGTTTCCGGCAAAAATATTCTCAGAAGAACAAATCCGAAAAAGGTCGATTGTAGCAAAAAGAAAAGTCAGTTCCAGCAAAACAAATCACCGGTTCCAGCAAAAAATTCTCAGCAGCAAAAACACTACCACTCGATTGTAGCGACAAAAAAGGCCAGCTCCAGCAAAAATTAATGATGGTTCCAGCAACAAAATCTCATCATCAAAAATATGTGTCGATTGCAGCAAAAAAAAGATCTACTTCCAGCAAAAATCACCACCGGATGCAGCTCCACGTCTCGCGCTCCGAGCTCCCCTGGCTCCGGCCAGCTACCGGCGGCGCCCCCCGCACCCCACAAAGCGGTTGGCCTCACACGACGAGCATCAGCCCCTGAGTACTCGCGCGAGCGGCGGGCGCGGTCGGCTGCGAGCCCCATATCAACCAGATCTAGATGGAAAAAAACGAGCGGCGCATGGGAGCAGAGGTGATTTCTCCGGTGTTTGATTTGGGGTGTTTGCTGTGGGCAAGAACTGGAGGTAGGGGATGAGGAAAGGGCGTGAATGAGTGGAGGAGAGCCTCTGTACGGGATAAGGATAGAAAGGATGAGCGGGCAGTGGTGGGCCAGATGGGCTGCGCTGGCGACTGGCGTGGGCACATGGGCAAACCGGTCGTCGTTTGATCAAAAGGAATCGTGGGTCTCGCAAGCGACCGGCTGAACGTTCCGCCGGTGCGCCGTATGGGAACGATTCCCCTAAGAAAATGATTACGGGAGCATCTATCCGGCCAGGAATTTTTCTTTGTTTCAGTTAAATTTTCGCTGAAACGTCCCACTCACATCGAACGGATCTACTCCGTCCATTCCAAATTACTCGTCGTGGTTTTAGTTCAAATTTGAACTAAAGCCACGATGAGTAATTTGGAACGGAGGGAGTAGTTGCCATGAGTTAGAATTTCATCCAATTTCAACCGCGAGAGCTATATCTTGCTTATAGCAAAACTAGCTTTTGTCCCGTTTGAAGTATTTTTCGTGCTCTGTACAGTATTAGGCCGGCCCATTTTAGGCTCGCTCGCTGTAGTTGTGTTCGCTGTGTTTTCCTCTTGGTTTTTCCGTTTCTTTTTCTTCCTTTTTTAATCGGTTTGTTTTGTTTTATTCTTTTTTTTACCGGTATTCCTTTTTTTTTCTACGGTTTTCTTTTGCTTCTTTCTCCATTTTTATTGGGTCCTTTTCTTTTCTCTCTTATTTTTTTTGTTTCTCTCGGGTTTCATTGCTATATTGTTGGTTTTCATTGGTTTTTGTTTTTTTAATAGGTTTTCACTGTTTTCATTCTTTTGCATTGGTTTTGCAGGTATTTTTTGGTTTTATTGGGTTACTTTGTTTTTCTTTGTTTCTTTGTCGATTTTCATCGGTTTCTTCTTGTCCCACACATGTTAACTTTTTTCAGTACAGATTCTATATTTTTTGTATACATTAGAAACATAGTTTATATACATGTTTAACTTTTTAAAAATACATGATTAAAATTGTTTAAAAACTAATTTTTATCATATCTATTTTTCTCCATATACATTGTATATTTTTGGTATATATCTAATACATTTTATATACACATTTAACTAATTTTAAATATAGGATTAACATTTATTCCCGCGAAAGAACATTTTTTGAATACAAGGTCAACATTTTTCAATACACGGCGAACATTTTTCGTGGCAATCAACACTTTTTCACACAAAATGTATATACACCAGTAACACTTCTTTTATACTCCCTCCGAACCTAAATAGTTGTCTTTTTAGGATTTCAAATGAACTACCGTATAGGAATGTATAGAGACATATTTTAGAGTGTAGATTCACTTATTTTGCTTTGTATGTAGTCATTTGTTGAAATCTCTAGAAAGACAAATATTTAGGAACGGAGGGAGTACATGTTTAACATTTTAAACACATGATCTACATTTTTCATACACATTGTATTTGCTTTGTATATACTTTTCGTATACATGACAATTTATTTTCTGTACACATTTATTATTTTCCAAATGCTTGATTAACATTTTTTATTGCCCAATTAACATTTTTTAAATACATAATTCACTTTTTTCATACACATTGTATATTTTTTGTATACACTAGCAAATATGTCGTGTCTGCAACGGGAAAAAAATACCACACATCCCTAACCCAAAGCACCAACACCCTCTATTTCAATAGAGAGCGCCCACCAGTGTCATGGCGTATCCCCCTTCTCGTGCTCACCGACGGTGGCTGCAGTGTCTACCTTATCATAATGCGTCCAAACGTGGTCAATCTCAAGGAAATGAGCTCAGCTACCGCATGAGATACCTGTCATTGAACCGCAATATCACAACTGGATATTTGAGGACGTAAAGGCCACCCTCTGCGAGCTACTCCCCACACCTAGTGCATCCGCGCGACTACATATTTTGCATAGATATTGTGGTATGTCATGAATTCAACTACCCTAAAGACATATGTAATTTGAAGGTTTAACATGCCCTCTGTTTAAAGCTCGCACCAGAATGAATTTGTAATATCAGGGCGACATCTTCCTTATATCAGCATTTGGAAGCATACACACCATTTACAACGACCTTACAATGTATTTTCAGTGTCCATAAGAATTTTTTAAAATACCTAACCTATGTACAGTCATATGAATGATTTCAAATCCATTTAATCTTAACATCATAGCAGAGCAGAGGTCAATTAGTTTTTTATTATTCATTTACCCAACATGTTTACATCGGAATTTCAATTAGACTACTTATTGTACATCCATACAGTAAATTCAAAGATTCAATGAACTACAAAGGGATAAATGAACAATCTAGCAATTCAGGTCGCCTCGGTAGAAAATAAAATATTAACAATGATTTGAGCAGTTTTGTATGCATTGAGCAACTACCTCCAAGTAGCCAACAATTCCCTACCGACATACCAAAAAGGAATCTAGCGAGTTCAGCATCCATAGCTCTAACACGTACTAATGAAGAGTGCTGGTGCAATAATTTGCCTCCTTATGTTTTGAAGTTTGTTGACATAAACAGTATGGGACTTAGGTGTTTGCTAGTGCACACAGAGTAACATGTCCCTGTAATCAAGAGGAGTTTGATACAAACGATGAAGATAATCCCCTGCGTGGCAGTGAAGGTTATCACCGAAGATTATGATAACAAGAGTCACCCCTTAAAAATTGCTGACGCGAAGCAATTGGTTCGGTGCTCATCCGAAGGAAGTGACTACGTCCGAGAAGATTGAAGACAAAGTGAAGACGTAGCATTTATTTGTTGTTTCTCTTCTCTTTATCGAGTCACAGGACCACCGTACTATTAAGAAGGGTGTAGCGTTTGAAGCTTTGATTCTCTGATGCTAAACCAAAATCCTATGAAAGTTGCGACAGAAATTTCTTTGTGTTCCAAGCAAATACTTGGCAGCAAGAGACTGTGATCTTCTTCGCTGCGAGAGATTTGCCTCAGACCGAGGAGTTAGCATTACTTGGTCCTCAAGTAATGTGATCGTTGCTCCAAATCCGACCGTTGTGAACGTGCCGGTTGGCCATTGGCTGGACCGCGTGTCCAAACTGGTCATTTTCCACCAGGGAAGGCTGCGGCTATAAATAGCCACCCCGCGCCAGCACCGATGGCTGCTCCATTAGATTGTGAGAAGATTGTTGAGCAACCCCCTGTCCTGAGTGATTTGAGTTTAAAATCCTCCGAGAGAAACCCCTAGAGCTGAAAATTTTGATAGTGGTTCAGCATCACTCGAATCTAAATCCAGTACGCTCCGCCTATTATTCTTGAGAGCTGCAAACTCTCTAGACGGTTAGGTGTCAAATTTTTCAGAGACCAAGAGTAATTGTGGTTCTCGAAGAATAAGTCTGTAAAGGTTCAGAGATCGCCTCCAGTATCTACGCGAGTGATCGACTTTGATTGACGAACCAATTGTCGAGGAGAACAGGGCGAAGAGAGTTTATCTTCTGTGCTAAATCACAAGCCCTCCAACCAGACGTAATCCTTGTGCAGAAGGACGAACTGGTCTACCAAATTCCCTGTCACCATCAAGCATCACTGGTTACCTCTGTTCCATTCCTTACATTCGAACTGTTTCTATCATGTGATTTGTCTCGATGCATGCTTTTAATTTCCATTTGGTAGTTTGTATTCGCTCACTGTATACTGTTCTCATTCGCTCTGCTGCTGGCTTTCGAGAGTTTTGATATTTTCGAAGAAATTTTAAAACTCCCATTCACCCCCTTTGGTAGACATACTTCGTTCCTACAAAGAGCAGTGAAATCCCGGTTCAAACGAGGAATGTTCTTACAGATAAGGAATGTTCTTACAAATAAAACATTCAAACGAGGGATTCTCGATCATCAAGGTGAGGAGCGAGTCAAATCCCTTGTTTTCTGCCACCCCAATGCCCACGAGCTTGCGACCATCAGGGGCCTCCTATGGGTTTTCGGCGATGCCTCCGACCACCACACCAACTACCTCAAGTGCATTGTGTCCCCGATCCGCTGCACTTTCGACGAGTTGAAGACCGTCGAGTCATCGCTCTCCTGCCCGCTTGTAGAATTCCCCATCAAATACCTCGATCTCCCCTTATCCATCTGCAAGGCATCTACATATGCTTTGCTCCCACTCGTTGACGAGCTCATCAAGAAGCTAGCTACTTGGAAGGCCTCCTTGCTCTCTCGTGGGGACATGCTGACCCTTGTTCACCACGTCCTTGTGGCGATGCCGGTGCACATCCTGCTTAGGCCTTGTTCGGTTAGACAGGGTTTGGAGAGGTTTGGAAGGGATTGGAGGGGATTAAATCCATTGCAATTCAAAATCCACCTCAAACCTCCCCAATCCCCTTCAATCCCTGTGGTGGGGGGATTAAACGAACAACGCCTTACTGTGGTGAAAAATAAACAATTCCTCAAGAAAATCTCCAAGCTAGTCCATGACTTTCTCTGGTTCGGGCGCAAGGACGCCAAAGCAGGTTGCTGCCCGGTCTCGTGGCCCAGAGTTTTCCTAGCCCTTGGAACTCGGTGGACTTGCCATCGAAGACCTCAGCGCACCAGCGTCGCACTGCGTACTCGGTGGTTGTGGCTCTCAACTACTGACCCCTGATCATCCGTGGAGGCACCTTCATCTGCCTGACGATCGCGAGACCAGCGAGTTCTTCCGAGCCTCTACTTAGTGGACACTTGGCGATGGCAATTCATTCTGGTTTTAGCGAGATCAGTGGCTGCAGGGGTAGTCCATCACCAAGATTGCGCCAACCCTTTCCTCCCTCATTCCATGCCACCGTCAAAAGTGCAAGTGAGGCCCTCAACAATAATACATGGATCACCGACATCAACAACACTTTCAACCCCCGTGGCTACAGTCGAGCACGTTCAGCTTTGGAGAAACTTCCAGGAGGTCACTCTCTCCCATGACCCTGAGAAGCTCTCCTGAAAATGGACTGTAGCGCCCCGGCCACAACCACTGGTTCCTGGCCGTTACGTCTAGCGGGATCTAGACTGGCATCACAGACCAACACTAGTCTTTCCTGCGTACTTTGCCCTCACTCATGCGCACCCGGGACCAACTTCCCCGTCGATCACCCATCCTCAATTCGCTCCAAGCCAAGCATGCTTAACTTTAGAGTTCTTTTCAAATGGGCTCCCATAAAAGAAGGAATCCCCTATTGATATGAGTAGTCTATCATTCCTATTAAGCCAGGCTCTCACATACACCCCCACTCAAAGGAATTGGCGTCCTCATCGGCCAATCAGGAATGTTTCCTCTTGGCACACATATGTGCGTCCAGTCTGGCACATGGGCCATGCCGTGTGCCACAACGGGCCAGAAGTGCCATACACCACATGCCCGCGCACCTGACCCGCACATGTTCGTGTAACCAGGAGGGTCGGCTCTGGTACCAATTGTAACGCCCCAGCCACAACCACCGGTTCCTAGCTGTTGCACCTGGGGGATCTAGACTGGCCCGATAGACCGAACTAGTCTTTCCCGGCGGCAGCTTGAAGGGATGCCAGTGCAGTCGCCCGAGCTGGAAAACCCAGGGGTGTGGGGCATCGGTTCAGCAGCAACCACAATCTCTACTTTTAAAAACTCAAATCCATGCAAACACATCCACGTTAATCGTCATTATCATTATCATTTCAGCTCAATCCAATGATTCGATGAACTCTTTGTATATGAATTTGCCAAGGTCGGTGTTCCCATAGCCATTATTTGACATTGAATCCATCGGTGACCTACAAATTACCAAAAAAAAACTTACTCGAATATTTCATCGAGTACATAGAGCGCGAGGTGTTTGTCTGAAGGAGTTGGACGTACCGGGCAGCGTCCGATGATGGCACGGTCGAAGGCGCTGTGGGTTGGGGCCTCCGGTGGCAGCATTGTGGGTTAGGGATGGTGGCAGAGCAACAATGACGATGGAGCTATGATGGTGGCCGTGCGGACTAGGCAAAAAAGAGGAAAGGAAGAGGACCGGTCCGGTAAGAAGAGAGACGTCTTCAAGCGATTTGGGCAGGCCCTTGCGATCGGTGCTGCATAGCGGGCGGTCCAGATGTCCTCATATCCATCTCATGCACCGGGTATGGGGAGTGTCAGTCAACCAAATGGTTTGGGCCAAATTTGCTCGGTCCAGTTGGATATCGTTTTTCTGTTCAGATTGTGATCGGCCAGGCCACTCAGACGTTTGGAACAAATATAGGAGGTCCAGTTGTTGATGCTCTAACGCTGGCTACTCATGAGTGCAACTGCAATCATCTACTCCTCACGTATGGTAATGAGGAGAATATCAAGTGCTCCCGCGCTGAGATGCTACCACGATACGAGCTCCTGGGAGACGTTGGATCTCAGATCCAATGGCTCTGAGGTGTCTCTATAACATTTTGCAAAGGAGCCCCTCAGAAGTTCAGGCACTGCGCATAGGTACAACAACCTCTTAGATGCGTTGGATTTGAGATCCAACGACCCAAGATCTTGTATCACTATCACCTGAAACTTTCCCTACCGGCCCAATATATGCGTGGTGCTGGCAGTGAAAGCCAGCCGAGATTCTCTCGGAGTGCACTGTACGTCTGTCTGCAGCCACCCACCAGGGGCTGCGCCGTCGCACCATGTAAACTAGATCGGCTTCGCGCCTTGGCGCGAGGGTGCCGGTCACAATGTTCTGACAAAGCATATAACAATTTGTCTGTAGAAAACCAGGTATAGCATGTGTAGGCAAACAATCGGGTTAGAAGCAAAACATAATAATGGAACTGGAGATGACAATCAGGTTATAAGACAGGATCAAGCTCCATACGACCAGGGATACAACACAGCACCATACATCAGGATCGCGACTTGGCGCGAGAGTGTCGGTTCCTAACTTTGTGCCTAAGCGCTTGTGTCAGTCAGGCAAAGGCAAAGTTTAGCATGTTTACTTGCCACTGATAAAGCAATAGTATTTATCATGATTAATAATAAAAGGACATAAATTTGAGCACAAAGTAGAAAGATTAAGCTTGATTAAGAGCAACAGTGCATGCAGCTCAGTGCTAAAGAGTAGGAAGTGTGATCAATATTGAGCATGCAAACCGCATATAGGGCTAACACAAAATGCTATTTTTCATACAAAGCAATACAGGTCCGAGAGAGCAAAAAGCAGTTTTGATGCAACATAATATTCAGAGGTAGGCATTACTACAAAAGTTGAACACATCAAGCAATTTCGATGCAACATAATATTCATTACAAACCGAGCACTAACTGTTGAGAATGCTTGTTCATAGATAAAAGGTAAGGTTAACCATGGATGACAAAATAGAACACTGAATTTTAAGCAACATCGCATAAGGAAAGCGGTGCTGGATAGAAGCGGCTTTTCCATCCAACACACGCTGAAGCACCGATCCAGTCAACATTCTCTTGAACTTTGCACTGGACATGACATGATTCTGTAGAAACAAAATTCCAAAGAGAGATCAAAACAACATATACTATAGGTTGCAATGAGTTAGGAAGCAAAGGACTGAATAGATGAACCAAAAGGGCACATCGCATAAAGACACTTGGCCTAGAGCTTGATTTTTTTATCAGGGGGCACGTCATCTTTCTCTATCATTTTATCATTAACTTTCCTTCAATGGTAAACAACATTTAGATGCAAACAGACAACTCCAATGCAACACTTCGGAAAACTTAAATCCAAACAAAGGTAGATACCTCAGCTCAGCAGCAGCTTCATCATCCAAAGCATGGATGTCATCCTCCAGCAGCCCAGTTTTCTAGATAGAAATTCAGAAAGGTTGTTGATTGACTAACACATGGGCGTTGAGTCTTTTGGCAAGGGAAAAGAAATACCTAGATGCTATCATTTGGAAATAAAAGCTTACAACTGAGTACTGGCCACTTCAGTTTTGTCAGGCCCCTCTTATGCTAATGCAAACGGTGAAATTAGCAAGCTAATGATGCAATTGCAAAATCATTTGCAAGCAGAACTTGGATCATATTAATTGGACCCATCTAGACAACATGAGAGCAGCTCTAGAATTTCTTCACAGAGGCCGGGAAACGATTAGTTGATTTGCCTTTTGGAGTGGTCGGGTCCTAGCAGGCAGCAGGGTGTGAAGGATGAGCAGTGCAGTACTGTAAAAATAAGGGAAAGCAGTAGAGATGAAACCCAATATCATAGAAGGCTCACCTTTGACTGTGTCTATGTGTGCATGCTCAGCATCTTGTCTGCTCATGAGAAGTGATGGAATCGATCCAGCGGGTAGTACCTCTGATGAGAAGAAAGCAATATGAAGAGACCGAGAATCCGTATTACCTCCAGATGGCGAATCATACCATCTTTGCTATAAACAAATTTCATAGAAGAAGTTCAGTGTACCTTCTATGAAAGTCTATCATCTCAGAAATGTCGTCGTTGATATACCAGCGGCACGCCGCGCTTCCACTGACACCCCTTCGACCTATGTATCACAACCGAAGACACATCATATTGTATAGCTGGCAGTAAACAAAAAAGATGCAAACTCTGCTCTTGGATTTAAGTCAAACCCAAGATCACTGGCTTATCCCTGACTTGTGAAAAGAATAAAATTACTTTCCCTATAAAACTAAAATTTCATCTGATATAGAATAGAACAAAAAATCTTGATCTAATTGTACCAAAGCCAACCTTATTTTTTAGAGATGTCGCCACAAGAGTGCTCTTTCTACGGGAATCAACTGAAACAGATGAGCTAAGATTTTCTTCGGATAAACTTTGATGGCCTCCTAGAATCCCTTTGACTACTATTTCAGTCTAAGCTGGCGAACTGCGGATTCTCTACATGTACTCTTATAACTTTTCAAGAATGAATACCCTAAAAATGAAGTAGCAGATGATAACACAAACATGCCATCACAGGAAAGCATAATTCAATGAAGGGAAAGAAAGCTTTTAAGTTGTTGATTAGACTCATCGTTGATTACTGTAACACCACAACAACAACACAAAATGCAAGAACCATGCCCTTACAGATCTGAACAAATGCATAAGCAATTCCACAGGAAAGTCATTTTCTTCCTAAAAAAATAACGTTTTACCAATGGCTCGTAGGAGATGGATGTGTATGAAATCAAGATGCAAAGACAAGAGCGTCTCTTCACCTCTCATCATTATCCAGGCAAGCAATGCAACATATCTAAACATGTATAGTTACTACTATAACTCATTTGGGGCTTGGACCATTGACGTGGTTATGGTGGTGATGTCGTCTAGAGGGTCACCATGACATACCTCATTGACAAAAGAGAGAACTAGTTACTTGGATTAAGATATAAACATGAGAAACAGAACATAACTTCATAAATGCGATCATTTCCAGCAGCATCTCCTAGAAGAAGAAGAAATCGAAGAGGTCACTAAATGTACAGATAAAGGGGTATTGCTTATCTAAAAAGCTATACCTTGCATAAATACACAGAGGATTTGCCACACAGGTCTAGCTAGCCAGCAATGAACCATCCGCCCATATACTATAAATACTGTCCTTTAAATCTGATTAAATAGTGTCCTTTAAATCTGATTAGAGGACCCAAGCAAGGTCGTGACCCCCCTCTCTCTCTCTCAACCAAAATCTTGATCCTAATCCACTGCACACAGTACAAATTTACCTATGGGAGCAGCTGACTTCCACATTATAGTCTGCACAACAATCTAAACATGTAGTTTCTTCTTTTCGTTCTAATCTTGTAACGTAAAGTATACAGAGAAGAAATATTACCAGTCAGTACTAATTTAGTGTAACGGAAATTGCAGAAGGGATAAAATGCTTCCATGGAAGATCTGAAACAGATGGATATTGGACTTATTCAGCATGCCGACCAAACCTTAATAAACACTACATTAACACATGCCATGTTGTAGCAGAGGCATTATAGCAGACATGCAAGCACGACACCAACTGCGACCAATGCATCATTTAAACAGCAACCTGCCGGACCACCACAACAAGAGAGAAGATC
The DNA here is from genome assembly GCA_963921465.1 of Triticum timopheevii. NCBI lineage: Eukaryota > Viridiplantae > Streptophyta > Magnoliopsida > Poales > Poaceae > Triticum > Triticum timopheevii. Next base: position 584,929,762 of record OY997268.1, read on the forward strand.
AGAAACTACCTGAATCCATGGTCGACAACAACACTGCTCCTCCACTTCAGTGTGTTCCAACCACTGGCCACACACACTGCTAACCAAACCCCGCAACCTGGTCAATCTGGCGGGATTGGCCGTGCCCGAGGAGGTCGTGGACGCTGCAATAGGCTCTGCTCTAACGCCCCACCTTCTCTAACTCCACCCTCATAAGAATTGAATGCTAGAAGAAATCGGTCAGTTCAAACTTGAGTCCCTCCAAAAATGGTTGCATGCTAGAAGGTCAATCTGGCGGGATTGTCCGTGCCCGAGGAGGTCATGGACGCTGCAATAGGCTCTGCTCTAACGCCCCACCTTCTCAAACTCCACCCTCATAAGAATTGAATGCTAGAAGAAATCGGTCAGTTCAAACTTGAGTCCCTCCAAAAATGGTTGCATGCTAGAAGATACAGTTATAGGATATCAGACCTTCAAAGGCATGCCAACCACAAGCTTCACAGCAAGAGACCTATAAAGGAGCCCAGGAGCCTGGCAAATAAAAGAGGCTTTCATCATCATTATAGAACACATTGAGCAAGACATGAAAACTACACATCTTTGTTGTAGTTATTTTATCAAACCAAGTAACAAAGTAGCATTCTCTTGCTAAATGCATGAAAACTAAGATGCTGTTGAAAGTCATCCATGTTTAGATTAGAGAATAGCTGCATTGAGATATATTTTGGTAGGGTCAAATAAGAAAAATATCAATGCAAGTCACAAAAAAGGGTATTAGCACGTGCTTCTCACCAATATCAGCATAGATGTGGTTGCCCATGCCAAGAAACAACATGTATGTGGTTGTCTCAATTGAACTTAGGCACAAGATTCTCACCAATCTCAGCATAGATGTTAGACCTGCCAAGAAACAAGAAACATCAATTACCAAGCAAAAAAGGCAGGAGAAAATTACAAACAACATAGGGCACGGGGTCTAGAGAAGCCATGTACCTGCGCATCCAAAAGGACCATGTCAGTGTGTTTGATAGGAACGTTGTCAGTGGATCCACAATGCTGCTACAGACGTGAAACATACACACGGATGGTCAGGTTCTTGTTCCCCACAAGAAGAGCCTGCAGATCAGTCATCGCCATGTACTACAAAAGTATCAGCACCAAAACACAACTTCACCGTTAAACTCAGTAAATCTAAACCAAACCGCGGAATAAAGCCAATCCCAGGACACGCGAACATTCAAAATATCACCCCCATCGCATGGGACGACATATTTATTCAGCCAACACTATATGTCGCCACCCAAAATATCACCCAACTCACAAAAGCATGCCAAAACCTACCAAAATGAAGACTACCATCATACACAAACCTAAGTCATCCCCGCGGCCCGGAAGACCTCAGGGAAAACAATGTTCTTGGTCTCAGAGCCGCATTTGCCATCAGCATCTAATATAAGTATTTTCAAAGAAGCCCTCGACGTAACACGAGACACTGCCACATATAGCTGCCCGTGAGAAAAAACAGGACCTTTAAGATATATACCAATAGCAGACAGGGTTTGTCCCTGGCTCTTATTAATTGTCATGGCATAGCACACACGAACAGGAAACTGGCGACGTCTAAGCACAAAGGGTGCATTTCCCTTCTTTGCCAATAATTCAATCCTGGAAATGAAGTAATTGGTAGAGCACCCTAAAATACAAAAGAAGGAAGAAAAACTACGGACAGAGACTTACATGTACGCCTGCGAGGAGAAAACCCAATAGGCTGTCGTGGCACGTAACGCCTAGCAATCCCAGTGCCTGGCACCCGCCGAGCAGGGAAAGCAGCCCCAAGTCCAATAGCACGGCCGATGCCAGTCATCGGCCGAGCAGCACCCCCATGCCCAGCAACAGGCTGGTCTACAGCGGCAGGCACCCGCTGAGCAGCAAACCCATGCCCGGCGACAGGCTGGTCTACAGTGGCAGGCACCCGCCGAGCAGCACCCCCACGACCGGCGACAGGCTGGACCCCAACGTCAGGCACCAGCCGGGCAGCACCCCGGCGCCCGGCAACATGCTGGGCTCCAGCAGCAGGCACCCGCCGAGCAGGACCCCGACGCCTGGCGACAGGCTGGGCTCCAGCGACAGGCACCCGACGAGTAGCATTCGCACGGCCAGGAACACAATCAGAAATAGGGGCACACCCAGTATTAGAACCTCCACGGCCGCTGGCACGTCCACGACCAGCAGCAGCCCGCCCACGGCCACGGCCACAACCACCTACCAACCCAGCGACAGCTTCAAACATGCCTTGACCACGAGCCATAACCGGGGCACGTGCCATGTCAATGACCAGACAACGTCATACCGAAACGCTGGGCAAATAAGAAGCAAGACACATAACATTAGAAGAAGGACCGATATAACCCTACATAGCATAACATCAGGCATTCAAGTGCATAAACCATCTTACATTATACCCATGTACCAGTAACATGGTCAGGCAAAGGATAAAATACACATTGAATAAAAGAACAATGAATATCCACGATTTATTACAACCAGCCACTAATCATAGTATACATGCACAACAACCTGAATGCATATCAACCCGACTCAGGAGAAGACGACCATCAGATAACCACCCCGAAGAGAAGACACCCTATCCAGAAAGTACATCTAAAAGCTATAGGCGACGAAGATCAACCTAGCATATAGCATCCGCCGCTGTAAAGCGGATATTTAAATACAGCCAGATGAAGATGTTTTATATTTTCTGAGTTTCTGATTCAGGATTGATAACCAAAACCAACCAATATTGTAACATTTTTTTTAAAGATGGTGGATATCTCCATCATCGTAACGGAATATAAGAACTCTTATCCGTGTGCAATAACCTAGACATGACATCTCCAGAGCACCGATTCAACTTTACTGAATAGGTAAATCAAACACAATTAGATCCTGATGCTCATCCTTGCCTTAACTAAAATCAAACTCAATTTTTAAGACACCTAATAAAACCAAAGTCAAGCCTATATTTCTTTTCTGCATCTTGATGTCCATCCGTGCCTGAACTAAAGAAACCATGGACGATAAAATTTGCACAAGATCGACTAACCTACGAGAGCCACGCCCTCTGCACACTTTCTCTGTGATATGCTATAAGAGCTACACTCTCTGAACACTTTCTTCGTGAACCCAACAACCTCGAAAGACATAGAGGAGGCGAGGCGAGAGTAAAGAATCATCTCCAAGGAGACCAGTGAAGCAACCTCGAGCATCAGCAATGGCACGACCTACCAGCCCAACAGCCAAGAGTAGAAACAGACCCCGACCAGGATGGACCAGCAAGCAAACCCTAAACAGATCCCTGAAAAACAACACAATCCTGGATGAGCACATGCACATCAGAAATGGCAAAAAATGCTCTGCTGTACTCGTATTCAGAAATATTGAGTAGCCGTCTTTGAAAGTTCATAGTAACAAAAATCCTCATGGGAATTAAGTAAATGAAATTTATCTATGAACTATAAGGTACCAGGTAGTCATACCATTGTATAACACAAATTTATGAACCCTCTAATATCATGAAACACTATGGACAAAAGCTATGAGAAAATTACTGCTTTGCAGAAACAACCAACAACTTGTTTTTACCGGCACGCCTAAATGGCTGAACCAAATTGAGTGAATGACCACTCAAAACGATCGTGGGAACAACACCTACAAAACATTCCACATGCTCCTCCTCTCATTTTTCCATCTAGGAACTCAAAATTGCTGATTTCTGAATCTGAATACCTAATAACAACAACAACAATGACCCCCCCCCCCCTAGTTCCCTCACCTAGGGCTCCTAATCCTAGCCCTATTCTCCAAGAATCATCACTTACAGAGGGTAAGAGCTCATAGATGATGGGGAATCTCACCTTTATGATCAAATCACAAATATTTGGTGAAGGGGGAAGTTGGGGAAGCTTTCTTGTTCTCCTCTTCTTGTGCCCTCTTCTTCTTCCTCCAGATCAGGTCCAGGCTGCCTTTGAAGGTGGGGGAGGGCGTGGTGCAGCAACAAGGGACATGGGGAGGAGTGGGGAGGGAAGGGAGGAGGGAGTAGGCTGGCTGGAGAGGGGTGGAAGCTGGCGTGGAGGAGGGGACGCGACGGCGAGCGGCGGCGGCGGCGGCGGCGCACCAAGGGGGCGTGGAGGAGGAGAGGATGCGCTGGCGAGCGGAGGCGGCGGCGGCGGCGGCGGCGGCGAAGCGGCAGGTACCGTGCGAGCGCGGGATCGGGGTTTGAGAGAGGGAGAGGAGGAGATACGACGCAAGAGTGAGGAAGGGAGCGACGGCTAGGCTCTCAGCCCCGTTGCTATTGGATATTTCTCTAATCACGTGAAATGTCTAAAATACCCTCGGCGGCCACCTAATTTTACAGGCGGTGGCACGATCTGGAGGGCGTCGACGATTCGCACAGACCACGCGCGCCGGCAAAGCCGCTGACCAGCGCGGCCCACCAGCGAGTTCCCCACACGTCAGTGAGGCAGCAACGTAATTCCGGAGTAAGCGAAACAGCAAGCGAAACAGAGGAAAAGGTAACTGTTCATCACTATTCATTGTAGCAGTGTTTCGGGCTTGATCCAACGGCCGAGGTCTTCCAGAAGCGAGATCGTACGGCCCAGGACCCATCAAGAAACAAATCCGACGGCCAGGAATCCGAGCACTGAAGAGGATGGGTGGCTCCTGCTATGCTTGTTTCTGGATCATCCATGCATATTTGGAAAAAGGTGCCCAAAATTGAGGCATATAGGGGTGACGCACACAAGCAAAACACACGCGTCCTTGTACTCCATGTAGTATGTCTGCATTCACAGGCTGATCGCAAAACATATTACAAAATCTGGTGGTTCATCCCCGGCGGCGGCGAGATTCAATCCGGGCGGCGGCTGTCAAGGACCCGATCGAGTTTCTTGCTCTCAGTTTGGGGTCCTTCATGTAAAAGTCAGGGACTTACTTGTTATTTCCTTTTTCTGTTGGGTTCTGTTGTAAACTATGCTTTGATGCTTATCCAATGAAGTATGGGCCTTGGGCCCTTTCACTGTTCAAAAAAAAAAAATCCGGTGGCTTTTCTCAACGGGTAACGTCGCAAGTCTGCGCGCCGCAGGATTCATGCTCCGTTGTTTTCGGCAATGATGTTTTTTGTGCCTCTGAGACATACTCCCTCGTTTGAAATTACTTGCCATAAAAATGAATGTATCTACAATTAAAATACATCTAAATACATTCGTTTTTTGAACGAGTAATTCCGAACGAAGGGAGTAGCGATTTTCATTCATGGGCGCCGAGCTCCATTGGGTGGATGGGTTGTTCGTGGCGAGATTAATTTGTTGGACGATGGACGAAACTAGTCGTCGGTCTTCCAGGATTCACTGAACAAGCTAAACACAAAACTTAAAATGCAATACTGTAATGAGCATAAACACACTTGAGACACGTATGAACTGAGCTGAGCACAGTAGGTGACTAGGTGCGCCATTAAGAGCATCTACGACGTGGACACTACTGCGGGCAGCGTCAGCCCGGTCCTCAAATGTTCACATTTGTAACCTTACTTTTGAAACTCATATCCATGCAAACATATGTACACTGAGCATCACACACAAACAATGAGTAAGGCACGCGACTACGAATTATCCTTACATAAAAATAAATTGTCCAAATATAATCCAAGCATAAAATTTGTTCATAGTGCATAACTGAAACATAAAAAACGTAGTTCAGTGATTTTCATCGTGGATCCATATATACTCCACAAGATCATTGAAAAGTTGCATGTTTGCATGTTGATGTCGAGTTGTCGATGCATCTATTCTCAGCTTAAAGTTGTCATTAGCCTTTTCCATGGCAGTCATTATGCGCAAGAACAAAGCTTGCTCATCCGGAAGCGATGTCGAAAGAAACCTTCATGATATGTTGGGTCTAATGTGAAGTGGTCTGTGTACAAATCGTGCGTCAGCGATCCTATCATGGGGAATAACTCCTCGGCCCTTTATCAAACCCTTGAAGTTCAATACGTGTTCCTCTTCCTTCTCAATTTCTTTTTGTATGCCCATTATCATCATCATTTCAGCATCTTCGTCGTGCAAATCCGACAATTCGATGAACTCTTTGTATATGATTTCGCCAAGGTATGTGTTTCCATAGCCATCATCCGACGATGAATCCATCGGTGACCTACAAATGATCAAGGACGCGTTTGGTTAGCTGCATTAGGTTCAGCGGGAAGGATTTGGCCCGTTTGGTTGCTTGCATTCACTGCTGGGCCTGCATAGCACGAACTTTAAAGCACCTCTGGGCCTGCATCCCTGAGAACGCTCAATTTGGCCGTTTTTTCTCAGCCAGGCCCGAGTGATGCACGCGAGCGCACGTGGGTGGCTCGATGGATGTAGCCTAGTTCGTTCTCATGCACAGGTGTATGTGAGTTTGCACGTGGTGTGTTGGTTTAACTCCTAACCTGGTTCATTTATTTTTCCCTTCTAATCTACACAACGGTGCATCAAATCAAGATAAGCTCTTCCACTTTTGCTATTTGTTCAAAGTTTCGTCGGTCGTAAATACTCAATTTCGTGTTCATGTTTGGAGCTATTTTGGATGGATTTTTCTTCAAATTCGTCACGCACGGTCGACCGTTTGAAATTTCCTTTGATTAGTAGCTTTATCTTATAGTTTCACATGACCTTCATGTTGCACATTTTCTGTTTCAACCATCGTAGACGATTAGATGTAACTTCTTCCTCGTGAAAAGTATATACGCATATGTATGGTGTTAATGACAGTCCTTAATCTTAGTCTCCTCTCCGGTGTCCTGCTACACACGTGTCACCGCCGGCGTCGCTCCTCTCGAACTCATCTCCCGCGTGCTGTTGTACTAGCGCCACCGCCGGCGTCGTTTCTCTCTACATTCTCTCCATGTCCTGCTACAATGAAGCCATCGCCGACGTCAATCCTCTTGGCCTCCTCGCTTGTGTCTTACTACACAGGCGCCGTCGCCATCGTCGTTCTCTCCCACATGTTGTTGCACTATCGTCATTGGCGGTGTGTTCCTCTCAACCACCTCTCCCATGTCCTACTACACTCGCGCGGTCGTCGTTTCCCTCGGTCTCCTTTTCCATGTCCTGCTACACTGAAGCCATCGCCGACGTCGTTCCTCTCGGCCTCCTCGCTCGCATCCTACTACACTGGTGCCGTCGTCATCATCGTTCTTTCAGGCCTTCTCCTTAGCATCCTACTACACCGAGGCCGCCATGGCGCGCACACTTCATTTTTTCTCCACCATCCTCTGCATCAATGTCCTCCTATTAGTTACTCCACACTGACTTTCTTAGCGGCGGCGGTGCTAGCAACTACTTCACTGCACCGCCGATGGGATCGCTCACCCGCGACTCCGGGCATGTCGTGTCGGACGCAGCGCCGCGACCGCCGCCCATCTCTGTCGCCGAGGCACCTCTAGTGTAACATTGTGTGTTATGTGTAGTTTTTAATTCTTAATCATATCCAGTGTATGCAACCAAACAACATGCACTAGTATGAGCACAACCAATGCGAGGAACCAAACACAACGCATAGAGGTGTTGCTACAATGCAGGAAGAGGGTATGCAGGTATCGGCGGAGCTATGTTGAAGTCTGAGGGGGCCGTGGCCCCCCAGCGCAAATGACAGATTATTTTTACCATGTAGTAATGGCCCCTGTAGCTGTAGTGTTTTTTTTCAAGAACATGCAGGAGCATTGCATGTCTTTTCAATTAAGAGGAGGGAGAAGCGTCATGAAATTACAACATGGTTACACTGTGATGTCTGCCATGTCGGCATGCGCTATGACCTAATGAACTTGGAAGGCATGGCCGCTGTCTACCCTAGCCATGGTCCAGAGGCGGAGCTCGGCTCTGATGAGATTTAAAGTGTAGCTCGGAGGAGAACTCTTGCGCTCGAACACACGGCAGTTGCGCTCCAGCCAGATGAACCGGAGTGTGGCCAGGATCGTGGTATTTGTTTGCTTGGATAGCCTGGCGTGCGCGCCTTTGCCACTTGCAGCCACCAGTCCGGTAGTCTGCTCGTGCCATCCGTGGTGAAGCGATGCAGGCCCATAGGCAGTAGCATGTGGTACCAAATCTCGCGCAAGTACGAGCAGCCCAGTAGCATGTGAGATGTGTCTTCGTCGTGTTGGCAGCATAGCTGGCAAGTCCTAGTGTGTGGCAGGTTCCGCCGGGCGAGCCTGTCAGCCGTCCGCAGACGCTCGCGCACCGCCAGCCAGGCGAAGATTTTTATCTCCAGGGGAGCCCCCGCGTGCCAGATCTCCTCGGCGCAGGGCGCGAACTCTCTCCCAAAGAAGAAGGCAACATAAGTGTCGCGGGAAGAGTATCGCCCCGCCGTGCCCAGACGCCAGGAGAAGGAGTCAGGGGAATCCGAGAGGGACACCCCGTGCACCTCATCCCAGAGCAACAGGAATTCAGCGATCGCCGGAACCGAAGGCGTGCCGCGGATCGTGTCCACCCATGAGTGCCCATGCAGCGCGGTGGCGACTGTTTGTTTACGTCCCGCAGGCCTGACGTGCGCGAAAAGATTGGGTGCCCGCTGCACCAAGGGGCGTCCATCAAGCCACGGGTCGAACCAGAAGCTCATGTTGCGTCCATCCCCAAGGTCACACCGAAGCGCCGCGGTGCCCAGCCTTGCGGCCTCTGTCGAGACGGCAACGCTCAAGCCACCCCATGGTTTGTCCAACACTGTCTTCTGTAGCCAAAGCCATCGTAAGCACAGGGCCTGGTTTAGCAGACGTAGGTTGAGGACGCCCAGGCCGCCGTAGACTTTAGGCGAGCAGACAATATGCCAAGCGACGAGGCAACAGCCCCCCTTTGCGTCCTCCACACCACGCCAGAAGAATCCTCTGCGAAGCTTGTCGGTGCACTTGAAGAACCAGAGCGGCAGGTCAAGGGCCATAAGGTGGAAGACTGGCATCGCCGATAGCCTGCAGTTGACGAGGGTGAGTCTGCCGGACCGACGGAGGAGGCCCGCTTTCCAAGTTGGCAGCTGCGCCGCTATCCGATCGATGAGGGGTTGAAGCTCCGAACGGGTCAGGGCCCGAAGCGAAAGAGGAAGGCCGAGGCATGTGATAGGTAGCGCCTGGAATTTGCAGCCGGCCAGAGCGAGGAGCTGCTGAATGTCTTCCTCCTGACAACGGATTGTGGAGATGGAGCTCTTCAAGAAATTGCACCGTAGCCCCGTGGCCTCCCCAAAGCACTCCAGGAGCTTCTTTGCCGCGTCCATCTTAGGGAATCTCCTGCCGTTGGCCCCCCAGGGGGCGTCTAAAAGCGCCGCCTGGGGGTGAGCCGGCGCAAAGAAAGGCCCTGGGGGCGAGTCGTCGCCCAGCCGTCGGCCCCCAGGGCCGCCCCCAGGCGAGTGTTTTTTTTTAAAAGGACGTTCGGCGAAGTTATGATAAAAGAGTAGTTAAATTTCGGCTAAACATGGCGAATTTCGGCCAAATTCGCGCATTTTCATTACATTAAGCTAATCTAAAAAAGAAAGGGGCTGAAGTCGTCGCCGCCATCGTCGTCGTCGGCCTTCTCCTCCTTGACGTGGACCCCCCGGCTGGACCCGACGTCGCCATGGTGGACTGGCGGCGGCGCGTTGTCGTCGTCGTCGCTGTCGCATAGGACCACGACCCCGTCTTCGTCGCGGCCGTGTCGGCGCTCCTCGACGCGGCGCAGGGCGGCGCGCTGGCGCTCCTTCGCCTTCTCCCAGCGCGCCTTCTCCATCGCAATGGAGTCCTGGCGTGCCCATTCTAGGGCCGTGTCGTCGTCGGCGAACTCCGCCTTCACCGGCGCCAGCCCCGGCTCCGTCTTCACCAGCGCCAGCCACGGCTCCGTCTTCACCGGCGCCAGCCCCGGCTCCGTCATTGACTTGACGAAGCGCGGAGGAGCCGACGAGGAGGAGGCGCGCCGGCCGCCCTCGTTGATGACGATGCCGGCGCTGCGAGTGCGTCGGCCGAGCGGCGGCTCCGCCGTGGGCTCGGCCTTGACGCCGAGCAGGGCCGGAGGAGTGCGACGAGGATCGGGAGGAGGAAGAGGAGGAGGAGGACCCGAACCGCCTTGGCGCCCATGGCCCGACGCGTCGGAGCTGCGCCGGAGGGTACGCCAACGGCGGGTCGTTGCCGCCCTCGAGGTGCGTGAGCACGCCCTCGAGTGTGCGGCCGGGGACGCCCCACCAGAGGCGGCGCCCCTCGCTGTTCTGCCGCCCGCCGACCACTGGCGCGCCGTTGGTGGATGCCAATCGCTGCTGCTGGCGGCGCTCGAAATACACCGCCCAGGCCGCGTGGTTCTCGGTGGCGTACTGGGGGAGGGAGCGAGGGGGGCTGCCTTGGCAAGGCTGACCGGCGGCAGCCTTGCCATTGATTCCTCGTGAGAACCGAGGCCGTTGGGGGGAGACGAGGCGCCGAGTCGCTGACGCGGCTGGCTCGCGGCTTCTTCGCGCCAAAACAACTCGCCCCGGCGCCCCCGGGCGCCCCCAGCGCGCCGGGTTCGGGCTGGGTCCGCCGGCGCTGTTTTCGGCCCAAGCCGGCGAAAATCGGGCTCCTGGGGGCGCGACTGGGCCATTTTTTCGGCGCCGGCGCGAAAAAATCGCCTGGGGAGGTCTTCTTGGGGGCGCGGCTGGAGATACCCTTAGCCACCGACGGCCTGAGGAGCAAGATGGCGTCGTCCGCGTACAGTGAGAGACGGTGATGTATGCCGCGATCGTGAAGCGAGGCGAAGAGGCCCGCCTCCTCCGCCTTCCTGAAAATCGCCGTGAGGACGTCCATGACGATGATGAAAAGCAAGGGGGAGATGGGATCCCCTTGCCGCAGTCACTTACCGTGCCAGAAGCTTTCGCTGGCCGTTCCGTTGACGTAGTAATGGCCTATCCTGCCATCCACATGCATGCACAGCACAAGCCCATCTTCACATCTTGGCATCATCACGCCTCACGCACATTACAGGCTCGGCCGCTTCTCTATTTCCCAACTACGGTAGGTCATGGCTGCTCACCTTTGGCCGGTTCGGTGGTCGTTAATGTCGGCCGGCCAGGCCACTGCGCCCCATGTGAATCTGGCTTCCCCTTGTTTGTAAGTGCCCTATGCCTAGCTCAATTGCAACCTTAAACTACTGGAATTTGGATCCGCGTGCGCATCAGTGCATGTTACAACAGTGAAATTGGGAAAAGTGGGGTATCACTAAAATTTGGAGTTTCTACTTGTTTCCTGGAGTAATTAGTATGCCTATTCAACTACATAATTGGGGATTTCTTGTTTCTTGAACCACATATTTGTTGTTCACAGAGAGCGTGAAATTGAGATTTTATTATGAGTTTGATTAGTAGTTTAGTAATAAGATGGAAGATAAGAATCTGCCAGTAACTTGGTTGTTCACATAGATGTACGACTTTTAACGGAATTCAAGAGCATTAAGGGTCAAAACGCTGATTTGTAATACCACTCCCTTTGTATAAATTTGCCTGGAGGCTACAAGTTCTGGTTTGTTGATGTTGGTTAAGTTTTTTTTTTGTCATTGGCCCCCCCATTGATTGTTGTCAAGCTCCGCCACTGTATGCAGGCAACCAATCAACATGCAGATGTTGGTTTTTTGCCTGCATATGATCAACCGGGCCCAAATAGGACAAGTATGCAAAATGGCAAGAAACGATGCAGGTAACCAAACACGCCCCAAAAGAATAAAAAAATTGTTCGGGTATTTCATCAAACACATAGAGCGCAAGGTGTATGTCCAAAGGAGTTGGACGTACTGGGGTGTCGTTCGATGGCCGCACGGTCAAAGGCGTTGTGGGTTGGGATCTCTGGTGCAAGTGTTGTGGGTTAGGGATTAGGGATGGCGGCGAAGCATGACGACAGAGCTATGGTGGCAACTATGCAGACGAGGCATGAAATAGGAGAGAAACGAGATAGATTGGATAAGGAGAGGGTCATCTTCAAGCGATTTGGCACGGACCCTTGCTGTCAGTCCTATGCAGTGGACGTGTCCGGGCATCCCGGTATTCGCCCCAGATATGAGCTTTGTATATGAGAGTGTCGGTTGGTCTGAACGCCGAGCGTGTTTGTCTCGTTCGATTAGACAACATTTTCCTGTCCGGTCAATGACCCGTCAGGCTGCTCGTTTGTCTAAAATGAACATGAGACGTTTGGTTGTAGATGCTCTAAAATCAGTCACTCATCAGTGCAACTACAACCATCTGCTCCTCAGTCCTCACGGTATGATAACGATGGCCATTGGAGCTTGTAGTGTACTGGCCAAAACTTATGTATGTGGTGCTGGCCGGTGAAACCAAGCCAAGATTCTCTCAGAGTGCGCTCTACGTCTGTCCGCCGCCACCAACCAGGAGCGGCGCCGTGGCACCGCGTAAATTATCCACTTTTGGAAAACGGTGGCCAAAACTTAGGCACAGGGGTGACGCAAATGAGCAAAACGTGTACGTCCTTGAACTCCATGTAGTATGTCTGCATCCACACGCTAATCGCATGAATGTTGGAATAGCTTGTGTAGTTCATTAGGCCTAATTTTAATTGGGTGGATGCAAATCAGAGCATTCTGATCTTGTTCTACGCGTGTTCAGTCCAAACTGTGCCCTTTCAGGACAGTGCCAAGATTAATTAATGCGTAAGGAAAGCAACACAGGAGGACGGTTTACTGAATCGAAAGTTGTGAGCAGTTCTGCAGCGGCCTGAAAGATTAGGTGCATGCATGCTAAATTAAGCGCCCTATACCTTGCGTGCAGCATCAAGTGATAAATCGAATTGACGTAGTGCGATCGATCGGTGCGGTGCTAATTCTGCCAATAACCCAGATGGTCTTACCAGGCTTCCCGAGGCATCTGTGCGTGCAAACGACATGGGTATTTTTCTTTTCAGGTTTTCTTTAGAAAGCTTTCGAGTTTGGCTGGTACGGCAAAGTGGTGGTGTTGTTCTAGTCTAGGAATAAATATATGATGGCCCCCCGCATTGCTGTAGTAATTTTGTGAAAATAACGTAAATAGTTGCTAAGAAATAACTAAATCTAATGTAAACAAATATAAGCTTCAAAATCAATAAAAAAAAGTGTCTAAAAAATAGAATAAAAACTTTTGAATTACTGTTAAAATATAATTTAGAAGAAAAAAATGTGAAGAATGACTTACATGCATGTATGATGGGGCAACATTGCATGCATAGACTAATAGGAAAACAATTGTAATTTATAAGTTCGTTTATGTGACAGATTTTGTATGCCTCGCCGTTTGCTGGTTTGCTTCGACGACTTCCGGGCAGCAGCTTCTACAAGTTTCTGGGTTTCAAAAAGTTTGCTCCGCTGAGACAAAGGCTCAGAGGCGACATCGAGCTATGGCGCGGCACACCAGCCGGTGGATATAGAAGAAAGAAGACTTCGGCGCACTGAAGAATTTGAATGTAGTTTTATTTTTCCTGTATGGATGTGTTTGTATAGACATATGATGCTTAAAATATGTAGGCATTTTCTCAATAATAATAATAATAATAATAACCTTTGTTTAGTTTGTGTAGATATGTTCCCATAATAATCTCTCGAGCTCTCTAAGCTGACCTAATTATACTGGTGTGCCTGAAGGTAAGTAACGGATCACAATTAAGTCAGTTAACAAGATCGCCGATGTTGTAGCTGTAGACCCTGAGTGGTGTGGCGTGGTGTATATAAGCAGTCGCCAGGCACACGGATCCACCACCCGCAAGAAAAGAAAAGAAACGACGATGGCCGTCTCTCGCTGCTCCATCCTTCTGCTCCCGCTCCTCTTCCCCATCCTCACCACCCTCCCACCGCCCACCTCCGCCTGCGACCGCTGCGTGTACCGCACCAGAGCCGCCTACTACCCGTCCTCCCTCACCCTCGCCGGTACGATTAGGGCATCTCCAGCCGCGTCCCCAACAGGCCCTCCCCAGGCGATTTTGCCGTGCCGGCGCCGAAAAAAAGCCCCAGTCGCGCTCCCAGAAGCCCGTTTTTCGTCGGCTCGGGCCAAAACTGGTGCCGGCGGACTCAGGCCGAACCCGGCGCCCTGGGGGGCGCTTGGGGAGCCGGCGCAAGCGAAAAAGGCGCGTGGGCCCGCACTAGAGGCGACCCGAGGGCCTTTCCCACCGTTTTCTTGACGCTTTTCTCGCTTCTCTCCCGCTCGCTCGGCTTTCTCCCGCCATTCTCCTCTTTTCTCCCGCCAAACCCCGCTCGCCTTCCGCCGCCATGCCGCCGAAGAAGTACTCCATGCCGCGCGCGGCGGCGACCGCGACTGGCGCCGTGACCCAACCGAAGCAGAGGAAGCCGAGGGCGCCGCCATCGAAGCCACCGGGCCTGTCGAACGCCTTCTTTTGAGAGCGGGAACGACCAAGTTTGAATTTACCGCATCCTGGGACCGGCGCGTGGAGGCGTGACTGGGAGCTAGCTCGCCCCTAGGCGCCGAACTAGCGCCGGCACGCCCCCAGAATGCTCTATTTAGGCGCCCTGGGTGGCCGAACGGCTGGAGATGCCCTTACTACACCTGCATACATATGCTCTGTTTCTACCTATACATGGCACATGCATAATTCTGATTGTTCGAAGTGTCTTGCAGCCGGTTCCTGCGGGTACGGCGCGGCGGCCGTGTCCCTCAACGGCGACCTGCTCGCCGGGGCCGGCCCGGCCCTGTACAGACAAGGCGTCGGCTGCGGCGCGTGCTTCCAGGTGCGCTGCAAGGACGAGGAGCTCTGCGCTACCGCCGGCGTGAAGGTCGTCGTCACGGACCGCGCCAGCACGAAGACGAACGACACCGACCTCGTGCTGAGCAGCCCGGCGTTCGCCGCCATGGCCCGGCCCGGCATGGCTGGGCGGCTCGCCAAGCTCGGCGCCGTCGACGTCGAGTACAAGAGGTAATCCAAAGCCCCCTCTCTTTTATTTGTCTCGGAGCATCGAAGTTGGAAAGAGCTAGACTCATGATTGTCAACGCTGCCGCGAATGTGCAGGGTGCCGTGCGTGTACGAGGGCAAGAACCTCTCGCTGCGGGTGGATGAGCGGAGCCGCGCGCGCAGCGAGCTCGCCGTCACGATCCTCTACCAGGGCGGCCAGACCGACATCGTGGACGTCAACGTCGCGCAGGTCGGTTCGTCGTCGAGCTGGACGTCCCTGACACACGACCACGGGCCGGCGTGGAGCACGAGGCTGGCGCCGCCGGGGCCGCTGCAGCTCAGGGCGGTGGTGACCGGCGGGTACGACGGGGCGTGGGTCCATGCCGAACATGAAGTCCTGCCGCGCCAGTGGCACGCCGGTGAGGTCTACGACACCAACGTCCAGATCACTGACATCGCCCAAGAAGCCTGCTCCCCCTGCGACACGCAGGAGTGGAAGTGACGGGTGACGAGGCAAGCAAACCACACCGGTCTGCCTAGCCAAGAGGAAGAGCATCGAACGAACGAACGGCCAGGGGCTCCTGCAAATTACTACGTACTTACAAAATACTACAAATAAAGATATGCAGCAACAATGAAGCGATAATGAGTAGATGACGGCTAGCTAGGCTCGAACAAAATACTACAAATGAAATTGGTGGTTGTTTATGCAAATGAAAATTTTTTTTCGAGAGTACGTCAAGGGCGTACCATATTTTTATAGAAGGCAGAAGACAATTACAAGAGACTACCTCTTGCTGCGAACAGCAAGTGTAGCATGAACTCCACACCCGAGCTTATCCGAAGACAAGCAACCGCACACATTACAACCACAACACAAGGAACTTGCCCTAAACAGAACAACTAAGCCGCGTCTCGACCAACACCGGTCACCTCGAAGAGCAACAACTTAAGTCGGACTTCCCTTGTCAACGCACCGACCACCCTTGAATGCCTAAAAGAAGATGGCGAGTGGCTGGCGGGACTCAGTTATCCTGAGAAAAGCCACCGTCTTGGACCCACCGCGGCCGACGTAAATTGGGAGCTTAGCCAAGAGGAACAGCATCCAACGAACGGTCAGGGGCTCCTGCAAATTACTACATACTCCCTCCGTTCCTAAATATAGGTCTTTGTAGAGATTTCATTGGATGGACTAAATACGGAACAAAATAAATGAATTTACACTTAAAATGCATCTATATACATTCATATGTGGTTCATAGTAGAATCTTTACAAAGACTTATATTTAAGAACGGAGAAAGTACAAAATACTACTACAAATAAAGAATAATGAAGTCATAATGAGTAGATGACGGCTAGGCTCGAACAAAATACTAGTAGTACATATGAAATTGGTGGTTGTTTATGCAAATGAAATTGGGAGCTTGAGCTCCTTTGATCCTAAAAAAAAACCTTGAAAAAATACTAGGAAATCCGGTGGATTTTCTCAACGGGTAACGTCTCAAGTCGGCGCGCCGCAGGATTCAAGCTCCGTTGCTTTTGGCAACGATGTTCTTTGCCTGCTAACAAACCATTTTCATGGGCGCCAAGCTCGATCGGTTGCATGGATGGGTCGTCGGTGGCAAGATTTGTTCATCCTGCATAATTGAGACATAGGAAGCATATTCCAGTTATTTTCAACATGAATCGACATATACCCAAGCCTCTATATCCGGCAAGGTTTACGCTCTATTATTGATACACTTGGTTGAAAGTGACCCATGGTGAATATTGGATGTGGCACGTGCCTTTTTTTTTGGTATGTGGGTGTGTACAAATGTCTTGTGTATTCAATAATTTGATTCAAATTTTTTAAACGGGTGTGGCGATTGCTTTAGTTCGCTTAGCATTTTTTGACCGCATGTGGGTGTGATTGTTCTTCTTACGTGCTTCTTTTCCTTTATATTGGCTCTTGGGTTTTCCAAGTCGGCTTCATTGGGTTGTGTTCCTTCGACAGCGGTTCTGTGTTGATCGTTTTCTTGTGTCATCTTGTCGCTGTCGTTTTGACCTTTTATCGGTGCCGCTTCGCACTGCCGCACCCAGCCCGACCAAAGCTAGCGTTCAAGGCAATCAGTAGTATGCAACCAGCCCGACCAAAGCTAGCGTACATAGCAGCTTCTGCATCTGTCCGCCGGCCAATAGCAGCCGGCCAATAGCAGCCTGACACGGACGAGCCGGCTAAAGCTAGATCCCGATGCTAATCCTGCTAATCCTGGTCCCGAATCGCAGCTGATGCTAATCGTGCTATTAGCAAAAGAGAAATGATTGGGACGATGTCCACTTGCATGCTCACCCTAGGGAATTAGTAATATTTCTCATGTTAAAGACTACAACCAGTAATAATATGAATATTTTTTTTTCTCGAATACGCACGAGTGTGCGTATCATATATTAAAGAGGAAAGGAAAAAGACTCCCTCCACGTTCAGAGAGTTACATGAGTATTTACAAGTGGATTTCATCCACTCCACAACATATTATGCTTACTACTCGGCCCTAACCCGCGCCTCGAGGCCGTCCAAAAACGCCTCAACTTCTCCCTTCATTAGACCTGCTTGCTTCCATGCTCGGGCTTCTCTCAGTATGTTTCGTAGGACCTGGCTTGTAGCTGGCGCCGCTCCATCAAAAACCACGGCGTTGCGGTGCGTCCATAGCTCCCATAGAACCAGAGTGCAAATTGGTCTTGCGAGTTTCTTGTGCTGCCCACAATCCTCTTGTCGAAGGCACCAATCAGGCAGCGTTTCGGTCGTCGTTGGTGTCCTACCTGGCTGGCCCAAGGCAAGGCATACCTTTGCCCAAACCACCCGAGCAAAAACACATCCGATCATGATGTGCGTCATTGTTTCATCGTGTTGGTTGCAGAGAGGGTATGAGGTTTGATGTGGGAGTCCCTGCCGTGCTAATCTATCCGAGGTCCAGCACCTGTCCTTGATGGTCAATCAAACGAAAAAACGCTTATGCAGCGGCGCCTTGGACTTCCAGGTGAATTCAGCCATAGGAATAACTTGGAGGCCGGCGAACTTGGCCGCATACACCGATCTCGCCGAAAACTTGCCGTCCTTCTCCCATGCCCAGTAGACGCTGTCACATGTTGCCGGTTGGATGTTCAGCCTTTCCACTCGCCGCCATAGGTCGAGGAATTGTCGAAGCATGGTTGTAGATAGATTCGGCCCCACTTCCACTGCCCAAGTGTGATCTGCCAGAGCATCAGCCACCGTGCGAGTTGCCCTAGTTTGTCGTGGTACTTCTTTGTAAAGGAGTGGTTCCAGCTCCTCGACCCGATAGCCTTCAAGGCATCTATCTTCCCAGAAGAGCGCTATCTCTCCATTGCCCACAGATGTTGCAGCAGCCGCACGAAAGAGCGCCATAGACTCGGCCGGAACTGAAATCTTGAACTGAGCCCAAGGTCGGGACTGGTCAGTGCGTTGCAACCACGGCCATCTCGCCAATAGTGCAGTGTTCAACCATCTTAGGTTCGGTATGCCAAGCCCACCCGCCCATCTGGGGCGGCAAACTGAGTCCCATGCCACTGCGCAGTTCCCTCCCCGAGCTTCCATCTTGCCACACCAAAGGAATCCGCGACATATCTTTGTCAAAGCCGTGATAGTTTTGGGGGGTATCTGAAGTGCCATCATCGCATGAATCGGAATCGCGCACAACACTGAGAGTATGAGAATGAGCCTGACACTTTTGGGTAAGGTAGCCGCTTTCCAGTTGGGTAGACGACCAGCAAATTGCTCCACCAAGTACTGAAATTGTGCAGCAGTGGCCTTCCTGATTGTAAGCGGTAGTCCAAGATATTTGCATGGAAAGGCCGCGCTTGTGCATTCAAGTGTCTGGCAAACCAAACCCAGTTCCATGGGAGTGCATCGAATGGGAAGTGCCGCGCTCTTGGCAAGGTTGATTCTGAGGCCCGAGGCCACTCCGAATAGTGCAAGGATCTCCTGACAGGCTCTAGTCTCCAGATCATTAGGCTTGAAAAAGATCATTACGTCGTCCGCGAACATGGAGAAACGCTGGTGCGCACCTGCTCTAGCCAGGGGGGCAAAGAGGCCCCGGTCAGTCGCCTTCTTGAACATCGCCTGAAGTGGCTCCATGCACATGATAAAGAGCATGGGTGAGATCGGATCACCCTGCCAAAGACCACAAGCGTTATAGATTTTGTCCCCTGGTACGCTATACACCGCGATCTTTGTACTGGAGGTGGCGAGTAGCCCGCATATCCACGTGATCCACTTCCTCCCAAATCCCATCCTGGTCATGACCTCCAAAAGGAACGGCCATTTAACCGTGTCAAAAGCCTAGGATATGTCAAGTTTCAGTAACATTGTGGCCTGTGGGATCTTTGAGAGCATGTAATCTTCGCGCTGTGCTCTGGACAAGCATGAAATTATCGTGCAGCGAGCGGCCCTTGACGAAAGCACTTTGGTGGTTTCCCATCAGGAACGGCAGCTCATCCACTAGTCTTGTAGCGAGCACCTTATCGAAGATCTTGGCCGCACTATGGGTTAAGCTCACAGGCCGGTAGTCCTTCAGGTCGATCACACCTGCTCTATGAGCCGTGCTATGAATATTAAATATCTCCGTTTGAATTGGCAATAATAACAAA
Source organism: Triticum timopheevii (assembly GCA_963921465.1). Classification (NCBI taxonomy): domain Eukaryota; kingdom Viridiplantae; phylum Streptophyta; class Magnoliopsida; order Poales; family Poaceae; genus Triticum; species Triticum timopheevii. The sequence continues at coordinate 584,949,285 of OY997268.1, forward strand.
ACATTTGTTTGATTTTACATGAACAAGAAATAGTATCATAACTCTTTCGTATCTAAAATAATATTATAAAAAATGTAGCAACGATCAAAATAGATGTTTGCCAGACGTTGTGCAACATGTGCACAATCATTTGCCAATTTAAATTATTTTGGGGCCTTGGCGAAATTCCTTTCTTCCAAAAACAGAATTATATTTAGGAGTATCAAATACATTGTTATATTTATTTTTCAATTTGATTCTACAAAAATAAGATAATCATAAAATAATGGATTTAATCACACACCTATACAGAAGGATGAATCAAAATGGCTGCTGCTTATGTATTTGTTGTTAAGCTTTCTGGTAATTATTCCTGGGGCTCCTGGTTTGTTTGTGTGTCGATCTCTACCATCAGTCAATTTTATCATTTATTTCAATTACATCGGCACTGTATCTTGCTTTGCCGCCTATTTTGTTTGCAATACAATATTCATCTCCATCAACTTGAGAATCAGGAACAAAAATTTAAGATTGAATACCCTGATCTCTATATTCTTCCACATTCACCCTTGGTTTTGAGTTTTAACATCTGGATCGTGATGACAATACTGATAATGGTATCGATGTGACAAGCAGAAGATAGCCACATTAAATAGGGCTTTACATAGTTGGGGACAAACTTTGTTCTTATAAACCTAATATTAAAAACTCTCCAAAGAAATCTAAACAAAGCTACACTTCCACATATATTCCTCAAGATAAGATATCTGATCCTCAAATCCATCGAGTCTATATCTAACTTGATTCAGGAATTGGATGAATGTTCAATTGGTCTACACCAATTGTCTCAGGGACGACCTACCATCAGAACCAGCTTACATCCATATCACACACTTTTGGCAATGGATCAAAATTATGGCCAGAGCCCATAGGATACCATGTCAACATCACTCTAAGTAAGCTAGCGTCATGATGGTGACCCACTGAACTCGCGGGGTGAGGGGATGTACTTTGCATCTTGCAAGATGTAGCACTTATGATGATAATAAATGGGTCCTTTCGAAATCGTTCATGTGCATAGCCTGTTTTCTTGTGACTATCGAGTTATAACGGCAAGTTTACACACATGAAGACCTTATTTTCATCACATGAGTAAATAACACAATACACATATACGGTATCGACGGGGCGTGGCGTGCCGCCACGTGGGCTAAGCTAGTATACTCGACAAGGTCATTGAGAAGTTGCATATGTGCTTGTCACTTCACGCAAGGAAAATTGGACAAAGCTTTGCTCATCCGGAAGCGGCACCGATAAAAACATTCATGGTATGTTGGGTTCAGTGTGAAGTAGTCCGTATACAGAAGCAGTCCGCTGGCAATCCTATCCTGGGGAACTACTCTCCGGCCCTTTTTATCGAACCCTGAAGTTTAGTACGTGCTTGTCTTCTATATCCATTTCTTTTTCGATGCTCATCATTATCATCATCATTTCAGCATCTTCGTCGTTCGTATCCGACGATTCGATGAACTCTTTGTATATGAATTCGCCAAGGTCCATGATTCCATAGCCATCATTCGACAATGAATCCATCGGTGACCTACTAATTACATAAAAAAAAACAGCTCCAACATTTCATCAAACACATAGAGCGTGAGGTGCATGTTTGAAAGAGTTGGACTTACCGGAGCAGCGTTCGGTGACGGCATGGTCGTGGCGCTATGGGTTGGGGCCTTCGGTGGCAGTGCTGTCGGTTAGGGATGGCAGTGGAGCAACAATGATGACGAAGCTACGATGGCGGTCGTGCGGACTAGATAGAAAAGAGGAAAGGAACATGACTGGTCGTGTAAGAAGAGAGACGTCTTCAAACGATTTGGTGCAGGCCCTTGCGATCAGTACTACATGCACGTCCAGACGTCCTCATATCCATCTGATGTGCCGGGTATGGAGAATGCCAGTCAACCAAATGTTTTGGGCCCAGTTTGCTCGGTCCGGTTGAATACCCTTTTTCTATATAGATAGCGGCCAGACCACTCGGACTACGTTTGAAATAAATATAGGACGTTCGGTTGTAGATGCTCTGACGCTAGCCACTTATCGGTGCAACTGCAACCATCAACTCATCAGTCCTCACGGTGTGACAAAATTCAGGCTCGGGGGTGACGCACACGCGCAAAACGTGTGCGGCCTTGTACACCATGTAGTATGCCTGCATCCACAGACCACAGGCGAATCGCATAATTGTTGAAATAGCTTGTGTAGTTAATTAGTCCCAAAATTTTAGTTGGGTGGATGCAAATCAGACCATCGTGATCTTGATCGATGCGTGCTCGGGTACGTACCCTGCTTTTTTCAGAACAGCGCATAGATTAGTTAATGCATAACGAAAGCAACAGGAGGACGCTTAACTGAATCGAAAGTGGCGAGCAATTTTGCAGCGGCCGGAAAGATTAGGTGCATGCATGCTAAATTAAGCCCTATACCTTGCGTGCAGCATCAAAGCGATCAATCGAGTTGACGTACAACTGATCTCTGGCCGACCGAGGGTGCAACATGTGTAGCCGCGCAGTGCGATCCATCGGTGCTGGGCTAATTCATGAAAACTGGACGAAACAAGGTTGCAGGAATGGAGTGCGAGTGAGACACGTGTTTCCGTTACGAGACGAGTATTAGAGCATCTTCAGCCACATACCTCTAAGGCCTTGTACAATGGAAGGTGCTTATAGAGATGTTTAGAAAAATAAACCGGCTTTTTCTGAAGCACCGATGCCTATTTCTATAGGAGAGACGCTTAGTTAAGCGTCTATCCTGTACAAATAAGCACCTGTGCTTAAAAAAAGCCTGGTTTATTTCTCTAAGCATCTCTTCTAAGCAGCTCCCATTGTACAAGGCCTAATTCGACCCCTCAAACCCCCGCAGACGCGTCCGGTCACTGATCGGGCGTGTCCGTTTTAAGCCTTTATTTGTCCATCCGCGCAGTCACAATCCTCATTCTCTTTCTCATATGTTCGGTCACTTGTACGTGATAGATGGAGATGAAGAGAGAAAGAAAAGAATGAATAAAAAAAAGAAAAGGTTGTCTGAAGTGGGGCCGCGTCCTACGTGGCGGATTGACTGGGCGTGCCCGTACGTTTCCATGAGCCCTCATATCCTCTCCCCATATTTGAGATGGATATGAGGGTTCACGGACAACTCGGACATATAGGGAAGATATGAGGGGTTCGGTTGGGTCAACTTTTTGCTACTTTTTGTTTCTCTAATACGCAAAGCTTATGTACATTTTCATCCAAACGGACAACTCAATTATCCTAGAAAATAGTACAACGCAATTTTAGTTTAGTACTCGCTATCGCAACCGTCACAAAGCCGCATGTGTGTCGCAACTCTATTGCTAAGTGTATGTTGTGGGAATTACGTGTTGTATTTCTCAGGTACAAGCACACGTATATATGATGTACATGAGTGGACCACGACCTTAACTATATAAGGCAACTAAGAGGTGGGCCCAATACACAGATATGCACAACACATATACTCAACACCCCCCCTCCACCAGTCAAAGCGGCACCGCTGTTGACGTAAAGACTGGACCAGAACTCCTCAATGACGCCGTAGGCAAGCCTTTGGTCATGATATCTGCAAATTTTTGGGAAGTAGGGACGTGTAGAACACGAACATGGCCAAGAGTCACCTGTTCCCGAACAAAATGAATATCCAACTCAATATGCTTGGTCCGTCGATGATGTACCAGTTTAGCGGAGAGGTAGACTGCCGAGACGTTGTCGCAGTAGACCACCGTGGCACGGTCGACAGGGCAAGAGAGCTCCTAAAGCAGCTGGTGAAGCCATGAGCACTCGGCGACGATGTTGGCCACCGCACGATACTCAGCCTCAGCACTGGAACGAGAGACCATAGGCTGCCGCTTGGACGGCCACGAGATGCGTGAGGGTCCAAGAAAGACACAATAGCCCGATGTGGGGCGACGAGTGTCAGAGCAGCCCGTCCAGTCTGCGTCGGAGTAGGCGGTAAGGGCGGTGTCGGCGGCGTGGAGCGTGACGCCAAGATCCATAGTGCCACAGACATAGCGGAGAATCCGCTTGACGGCGGCCTAGTGAACGTCCCGAGGAGCATGCATATGAAGACACACCTGCTGCACGGCATACTGGATCTCCAGTCGAGTCAGAGTGAGGTACTGGAGAGCACCAACGATAGACCGGTAGAATGCAGCATCCGAAGTAGGAGAACCATCCGTTGCAGAGAGCTTGGCCTTCGTATCAACATGTCTAGTGGAGGGCTTGCAGCTAAGTATGCCAGCACGCTCCAGGAGCTCATGAGAGTACTTCCGCTGATGAAGAAAGAAGCCATCTGGACCGCGCACCACCTCAACACCGAGGAAGTAGTGCAAAGGGCCCAAGTCCTTGATGGCGAACTCAGCGCAAAGAGGAGCAGTGAGCTGACTGAGAAGACCAGTCGTACATGCCGTCAGGATGATGTCGTCAACATAGAGTAGCAAGTAGGCCGTGTCGGAGCCCTGGTGATAGACGAAGAGCGATGCATCCGAGCGGGTGGAGTGGAACCCGAGCTGGTGTAGAAACGCCGCGATGTGCTGGTACCAAGCGCGCAGAGCCTGCTTGAGTCCGTACAAGGACCACGAAAGTAGGCACACGTGGTCGGGAAGTGCTGGATCAACAAACCCCGTGGGCTGCTGGCAGAAGACCTGCTCCTCAAGGTGACCATGAAGGAAGCCATTGAAGACGTCCATCTGGTGCACCGGCCAAGCACGAGAGACCGCAAGGTGGAGAACCATGTGAATCGTGCCGGGCTTAACGACCGGAGCGAAGGTGTCGGTGAAGTCGATGCCAGCGCGCTGTCGGAAGCCACGAACAACCCAGCATGCTTTATAGCGATCAAGGGTACCCTCACGATGGAGCTTGTGTTTGAAGACCCACTTCCCGGTAATCACGTTAGCGTGCCGGGGACGGGTAACAAGCTGCCACGTCTGGTTGGGTAGCAGGGCGTCAAACTCTTCCTGCATTGCAGCCATCCAGAGCGGGTCATGAAAAGCAGCTTGAATAGAGGACGACAACGGCGATGGCGTAGAGGTGGATGTTGTGTTGACGTAGTCATCCGAGGCGTAGCGTGATCTCGGGCGAAAAATGCCCGAACGGGTGCGGGTGACCGGCCCGGCCACGGGAGACTCGGTTGCAGGCGCCGGTGAGGCGGGCGCTGAGGCCGTGGGAGCCGGCGGGGCCGCGGGCGCCAATGAGGCCACGGGGGCCGCGGGTGCCATGGAGGCAACGGGGGCCGCAGCTGGGGCCGGGACCGCGGGCAAAGGAGGCGCCGCATGCAGAGGGCGCGCCTCAAATCTAGGGGGCGGGCCAAGAGCGGCGCGCGAGTGCCCTAGGAGAGGCGTCGAGGATCCTGTGTCATCGGTGGCGGGAGGAACAGCCAGGGGTACCTGCTGAAATGGAAACACATGCTCATCAAAGTAAACGTGCCGGGAAGTGAACACACGGTGGGAGACGGGATCGTAGCACTGATATCCCTTGGAGTTAGAGAGGTAGCCGATGAAGATGCAAGCGACAAAACATGGTGCTAGTTTGTGAGGAGCGGTGTCGGCAGTGGTAGGATAGTAAAGGCACCCAAAAATATGCAAGCCATCATAAGACAAGGGCGTACCAAAGAGAAGATGGTGAGGTACGTAGTGTCGTGGTTCTAAGTCTGACAGTAGAATGAGGGGTAGGTATGGAGAGGCAAGATCCTAGCTTTGGAGCAGTTGTGAAGACACTGGATGTACGAGTTCAGGCCCTTCTCGGAAGAAGTAAAAGCCCTACGTCTCGGAGCCTGGAGGCGGTCGACTGGATTATGTATGTATGGATTACAAGAGTGCCAACCCCTTACACTGAGGAGGGGGGTGGCTTATATAGTGTCAGCCAGACCCCTCCGGCCCTCAGTAATGCAGGGTTTAAAGTACATTAAGTCTAGGCGTTACTGGTAACGCCTTACATAAAGTGTCCTAAATGCCATAAAGACTACTTAATTACAGACCGTTTGGATGCAGAGTGGCTCTTGATCTCCTGGTGGTCGAGTGAGTCTTCATGGTCGAGTCCTTCGAGTTCGTCGAGTGAAGTCCCTCTTGGTCGACTGGAAGGCAGTTTCTTCTGAGGGTGTCCTTGGGTAGGGTACTTAGATCAGGTCTATGACCCTACCCTAGGTACATGACTTCATCATTAGCCCCCGAATGGATCGAGGTTTGAGTGAGGAAGGAGTTGATATTATTTCCGACCTGCTTTTGTGTTCTGGATATGTATCGCCTTGGACCAATAATCTCTTGTTGATGACATCAACTCTTATTTCAGTCGCCTTGATCCATTCCTTTCTTAAGTCGAGTGAACTTTTGAACTTAGTAATTTCCAAGCGACGGATCACAGGAAATTTCTCGTCTGACAGATCGATCTGCTGATAGCGGATTTTGCGGGATCCGAATTTTGGGAAGCGCGCGAAGCGGGGCGGACCGTGGCGCTCGGATGGGATAGGGCATAGACGCCTCAATTCTTGCGCCGTCTTTTTCGCCACGTATTGCGTACGCGTGACTGTTTCGGGATGTGATTGGATTGCCTGGGCCCACTTGTCATCCACTCGGAAGTGGCTCTATCAAATGCGCCCGGCGAGGGTTTTTGAACAGTACTTCTCCAATCCCCCTTCTGTCCTCTCCACCTCCGCCCGCATCACCTGCTCTCGCCTTTGCCCGACCACTCCTCGTGCGCTTCGATGGCAACAATGGTGAAGGAGAAGACGGCGGCTCTGGAGCGCGCGAAGAAGGCGACGGCGACAGGGAAGGCGAAAGGGAGAGCGACTAGTCCAAGGGGATTGGATCCGGTCGACCATCACCGAGACGGATCTCACTGAGATGGCCAACGAGGGTTTGATCCCCCACGGAGCAGCGAGGCTCCCGGGGAACGAGTGGCAACCACAGCCGGAAGAGGGTGAGTGCGTCCTTCTGGCTACCCACGTCGACCATGGGTTCTCTCTGCCTCCGAGTGTTTTCTTTCGTGGTTTCTTGAATTTCTTTGGGGCGCAACTCCACCACTTCAATCCGAATTCCATCGCCTACCTTGCTGCCTTCGTGTCCATGTGCGAGAACTTCCTGGGCTGCCGACCGCACTGGGGTCTGTTCAAGCACATATTCACTTGTCGTTCTCAGACAGTGAAAAAGGCGAGTCCAGATGACGATAAGACCAAGGTTATTCAGATGTGTGGAGGTCTGGGCATTCAGATGAGGAACAAGAGCACCTTTCCGGCCATGACCCTCCCTGAGTCGGTCAGAGGATGGCAGTCGACTTGGTTCTACTGCCAAAACGAGTCGACGCCGGGGCAGTCGAGTGGTCTCCCTCCGTTCTCTATGGACCGAGCGCACAAGCCCTCTTCTCTGAAGGTGCTCCCTGAGGAGAAAGCCCAAGTGAAGATGTTGATGGAGCGTGTAGTCCAGTTAGTTCGGGAATGAGTGACGGGTATGGACCTTCTGGAGGTCTTCCTTAGGCCGCGCATCCAGCCTCTTCAGTACCGAGGCCATTGTATGTGGCTGTACTGTGGAACCGAGGATGAGACTTGGGTCCATCCAGAAGCAGTCGATGATGCCACACTGGAGAGGTGGATGGCCGCGATCACAGGGAACAAAGACAACCCTCGAGGAGCCAGGAGGATTCCGCCACTCGACCATTCTAGCACTCCATACAAGGTATGCCCACTTTATCTTCAATTGTAATCTTGCCATACTTATTCTGCTTTCGCTGCAAAGCGGTCGATTGATCTTTATTTTGCTGTCTGTCAGGCCTTCACCGAACTATGCTTGATGCCCAATGGAGCACAGACGCCGACTGAAGAGGAGGAAGGAAGTGGGGGCGAAAGCCAGGAGGAGTGGAACTCGGACGCTGCTGCTGCTGCTGATGATGACGACTCTGATGGGGAGGAAGAAGAGGAGGAGGAGGAGGAAGTTGTACCGCCTCGCACGGAAAGGCGATCGAAGCTCATCCATGACCCTGCGACTGAACGTGGCAAGGGGGTCGCGACTGTCGCGCAGTCGACCAAGCGCCCTTGAACCACTTCTCCGGCGCCGACTGAGAAGGCTCCGAAGCAATCTCGAATGGCGCCATCGAAACCGGCGAAGGTCTTGCTAAAGATGAAGGTGTCGATTCCCACCATATCAGGGTAAAAATGCTATTCGAGTCTTCTTGCTCTACGTGAGTTTATTTTTGGTCGACTCATGAGTTAATCGACTGATTTTTGGGGTTGCAGTGCTGCTACTTCTGATACCTCGGCCAGGGCTGACGATCATGAGATGGAAGATGCTGCTACCTCAAAACCTGGTATGATTCTTGTAATTCCGTCTTTTAGTCGATTAGCTCTTGGTTCCTGATTCCGATTCTTTTCTGTAGCTCCATCCAATGTCGTTATCACCCTTCCTGACGACGACGACAATGAGGAACTACTGAAGCAAAGGAGGAGCAGGAAAGCGTCTGCTGGCAGGGTGACTCAGGACGTGCCAGCACCTGAGACACTGGTCACGGAGGGAGAGAACACCACTCGGCCCACCGTATCTTTCGCGGTGCCATTGACGAGTGCTCACCCCGCATCGTCGAGTGCAGCACAGCCTTCACTCTTTTCGACCCACTACGTCCCAGAGGACCAAGCCAGTGCTGCAAAAGAAGCGATACGCCAGGCGGGAGTCATGATGGAGCAGGTGAAAGCCATCCGAGAGGCTAGCCAGGCAGCCTATGACGCCAGTTCCGCTCTCCAGAGTAACGTTCAGGTCAGTCGGTCATCGCCTGTTCTGTTAGGATATGATGTCTGAAGATTCTTCTTTTCCGAAATTCTTAGTGATTGTCCTACACCCACTGGGTGTGTCGATTGAAATTCCGAACTAGTGGGGGCACGCTGAGTGCACCCACTGGGTGTAGTCCCCAAGGCTATGGTGGACCACTAGCGGTCGACCATAGTCTTTATGTTTTGAACCTTTTCTTTCATTCGATTAGGTCGAACGGACTTTCAGACCGGTGGGGGCACGCTGAGTGCACCCACTGGGTGTAGTCCCCGAGACTGTGGTCGACTGCTGGCAGTCGGCTACAGTTTGAAGAACACATCCCTCTTTTTTTTATTGGTCGACTGGTCGACTCTTCCTTGATAGAACTAGTGGGGGTACGCTGAGTGCACCCACTGGGTGTAGTCCCCGAGACTACGGTCAAATGTTTGCATTTGGCTGTAGTCTTAGAAACGTATGGTTTTTCCTTAGTCACTCGGAAGTGAATTGTTTTTGACATCTGCCGGTTGATTCTTCGTAGAAATCCTGTGACCTTGCGGCTCGTTACACCGAGCTGGAGAACAAACACATCCAGCTCGAGCTTGATCTGAAGTTGGTCCAGGAGAATTTGGCGAAGGCGAAGGAAGAAGCCAAAGGTATGTTTGGTGAGGCTTCCGACGACTGCCTTTGCCCCTCATTTGTTTCAAATTCTGACCTTACTGTATCCTTGCAGGCAAAGTGAAGGAGGCCCAGAAGAAGAAAGACCTAGAGTTGGCTGAGATGCAGAAAACAGCTTTAGAGAAGACCAGACTCGCAGACGAGAAGTTGACTTCGGTCACCAAGCTTGAAGAAGAAAACACCAATCTGAAAGCTGCTCTTGCCATTGCCAACAAGGAGGTCAGTCGACTGAAAAGCGATAAAGTTGCTCTGAATGACAAGGCCAGTGAGTTGACAGGGAAGAAGAACGATCTGGAGGCTTATCTGGGCGGACTCGCCAAGAAGCTATTCCTCATGCTCGAAGGTAATCCTTTGCACCAAATAGGTACTTGAGCTGTGACCTTTCCATTCGACTGCTGTCTTGACTCGGTTGTTGTGTTTGCAGAATTTTGCCAGAATTTTGAGGAGGAGACTGGTCGACTGGAACCAAACCTGGACCCCATCAACTTTCCGGTGAATGACGAAGTCGCCATGAACGTGTTCCGACTCGAATCCCGTGTCACTGCCGTCATTGATTATCTAGCAAGGTTGAAGGTTGCCACTTCCCGCATCGACGCTACGCTCTGGCCCGGGGAGACGCTCCAGAATGACCTCGAGTCCCTGATGATTCGACTGAACACAGTCCCAAGTCGAGTGCAGGAGTGGAAGAAGTCTGCTGCCAGGTGTGGTGCAGATGTTGCTTTATCTCCGGCCCGAGTCCATTGCAAGGATGCACAAGAGGACAAGCTGGCGGCTCTTCGGGTGGCAAACACCAAGAAGCATGATTTTCGGTCCTTCATGGAGACTTTCATCACCGCTGCCACTCGGATTGCTGATGGAATTGACCTCGACGAGTTTGTCGCACCTTCCAGCCCTCCACAGGAGGGGTAAAAAACTTCTTGAGATCGACACTTTAAATTCGCCTCGGTATGCCGACTGATTTCGTAATCGATAAACCTTAACAGGCTTAGCGCCTGAGCACTTTCCGTTCCGTTAGGTATTTATCCGAACTTGGATTCGACGTTTGGATATGCTTGCATTTGGTTTGAGATGTCTCTTGCAGGTTAAAGCGAAGTGCTTATTGCAATCGACTTGTATCCCAATTCACTTAGGCAGGCACTGGGCTGCAGCTAAGCCCCCGAGTGGGAGGTTTGCTCTCCACTAGGTAGGATTTTCAAAACTTAGGCGAGCACGGGGCTGCAGCCAAGCCTCCGAGTGGGAGGTTTGCTCTCCATTCGGTAGGATTTTCAGAAACTTAGGCGAGCACGGGGCTGCAGCTAAGCCCCCGAGTGGGAGGTTTGCTCTCCACTCGGTAGGATTTTCAAAAACTTAGGCGAGCACGGGGCTGCAGCTAAGCCCCCGAGTGGGAGGTTTGCTCTCCACTCGGTAGGATTTTCAAAAACTTAGGCGAGCACGGGGCTGCAGCTAAGCCCCCGAGTGGGAGGTTTGCTCTCCACTCGGTAGGATTTTCAAAAACTTAGGCGAGCACGGGGCTGCAGCTAAGCCCCCGAGTGGGAGGTTTGCTCTCCACTCGGTAGGATTTTAAGGTGTTCTTGTTATAGAAGGCACATTGTACTTGTGGCATAGCTCGGAGGAGAGAGTAGCAGTCGACCTGCACCTCGTCCTTCTTGCGAGCGCACATTGTACTTGTGGCGTAGCTCGGAGGAGAGGGTAGCAGTCGACCTGCACCTCGTCTTCCTTGCAAGCGCACATTGTATTTGTAGCGTAGCTCGGAGGAGAGGGTAGCAGTCGACTTGCACCTCGTCCTCCTTGCGAGCGCACATTGTATTTGTGGCGTAGCTCGGAGGAGAGGGTAGCAGTCGACCTGCACCTCGTCCTCCTAGTGAGCGCACATTGTATTTGTGGCATAGCTCGGAGGAGAGGGTAGCAGTCGACCTGCACCTTGTCCTCCTTGCGAGCGCACATTGTATTTGTGGCGTAGCTCGGACGAGAGGGTAGCAGTCGACCTGCACCTCGTCCTCCTTGCGAGCGCACGTTGTATCTGTCCTTAGGCGAGTACTTAGACTGCAGCTAAGCCTCCGAGTGGGAGACTGGTTCACCACTCGGTAGGATTTTATTAAAACTTAGGCGAGTACTTAGACTGCAGCTAAGCCTCCGAGTGGGAGACTGGTTCACCACTCGGTAGGATTTTATTAAAACTTAGGCGAGTACTTAGACTGCAGCTAAGCCTCCGAGTGGGAGACTGGTTCACCACTCAGTAGGATTTTATTAAAACTTAGGCGAGTACTTGGACTGCAGCTAAGCCTCCGAGTGAGAGACTAGCTCACCACTCGGTAGGATTTTCAAAAACTTAGGCGAAACGGATTCGCAGCTAAGCCCCCGAGTGGGAGACCGGCTCGCCACTCGGTAAGGATTTTTTTTGTACAAACTTAGGCGAAACGGATTCGCAGCTAAGCCACCCGCTGGGGGAATTTTACTGAATAAGGAAAAGTGACAAACAATCATCGGGGAAATTATGACACTACTATCTTGCAAAACATGAACTACAGAAGTACTTTTATTACAACTCATCCGAGTGAAAACATAAGTGTAAAATGGGCGGAGTAACTCCGCGTTCCAAGCTCGGGGCTCGTCGATATTGTGCTTGACGTTGTAGAGACGGTACGCTCCGTTGTGGAGAACCTTGGTGACGATGAAGGGTCCTTCCCACGAAGGAGCAAGCTTGTGTTGTTTCTGCTGATCCACTCGGAGAACCAAATCTCCTTCCTGGAAGGCTCGACTCTTCACGTTTCTGGCGTGGAAGCGACGCAAGTCCTGTTGGTAGATGGTCGATCGGATCAGAGCCATCTCCCTTTCTTCTTCTAAAAGGTCGACTGCATCTTGCCGTGCTTGTTCCGCTTCAGTTTCATTGTAGAGCTCGACTCGAGGGGCATTGTGGAGCAGATCACTCGGCAAGACTGCTTCAGCTCCATAGACCAACAAGAATGGAGTTCTTCCAGTCGACCGGTTAGGTGTGGTCCTTAGACCCCAAAGCACTGAGGGAAGTTCATCGACCCATGCTCCAGCCGCATGTTTGAGGTCACGCATCAGTCGGGGTTTCAACCCCTTGAGGATCAAGCCATTGGCTCGCTCTACTTGTCCATTCGACTGAGGATGGGCGACCGAAGCGTAGTCGACTCGTGTGCCTTGAGATGTGCAGAACGCTCTGAATTCTTCCGAATCGAAGTTCGACCCATTGTCAGTGATGATGCTGTGTGGGACTCCATATCTGAATGTCAGTTCTCTGATGAAGCTGACTGCAGTACCGGCGTCAAGGTTCTTGATGGGTTTAGCCTCAATCCACTTGATGAACTTGTCGACTGCTACCAGTACATGTGTGAAACCGCTTCGGCCTGTCCTCAAGGGACCGACCATATCCAATCCCCATACAGCGAATGGCCAGACGAGTGGTATGGTCTTCAGAGCTGACGCAGGCTTGTGTGACATGTTGGAGTAAAAATGACATCCCTCTCACTTGTCCACTATCTCCTTTGCCATTTCATTCGCCCTTGGCCAGTAAAATCCGGCTCGGTATGCTTTGGCCACGATGGTCCGAGAGGACGCATGATGGCCACAGGTCCCCGAGTGGATATCATCAAGGATTATCCGACCTTCCTCTGGCGTTATGCATTTCTGACCAACTCCAGTCGCACTCTCTCGGTACAGCTGCCCCTTGATCACAGTAAAGGCTTTGGATCGGCGGACGATCTGCTGAGCCTCTTCTTCGTCCTCTGGGAGCTCTTTCCTTAGGATATACGCAATATATGGAACTGTCCAATCGGGAGTGATCACTAAAGCCTCCATGATCAAGTCGACCATTGCTGGAACTTCAACCTCAGTCGGATCTGTGGCACTCTTGGGCTGCGGAGCTTCTTCAGTAAAAGGATCTTCTTTGACTGATGGAGTATGAATATGCTCCAAGAACACACCACTGGGGATGGCTTCTCTCTTGGAACCTATCTTTGCCAAATCATCAGCCGCTTGATTTTTCAGTCGGGGTATATGATGGAGCTCTAATCCCTCAAACTTCTTCTCAAGCTTTCTCACTGCATTACAGTATCCAGTCATGGCTGGGCTTCTAACATCCCACTCCTTCATCACCTGATTGACCACCAAATCTGAGTCGCCATAAACCATAAGGCGACGGACGCCGAGTGAAATGGCCATGCGCAACCCGTACAAGAGAGCTTCATATTCTGCTTCATTGTTGGAGGAATCGAAGTGAATCTGGAGCACATATCTGAGCTTATCTCCTCGGGGGGAAACCAAAACAACCCCAGCACCAGAACCATTTAACATCTTAGAGCCATCAAAGAACATGGTCCAATGCTCTGAGTGAACTTGAGTCGGCTGCTGTTGTTCAATCCACTCGGCAAGGAAATCAGCTATAGCCTGGGACTTAATGGCTTTCTTTGCCTCAAATTTGATATCAAGGGGAAGAAGTTCAATCGCCCATTTAGCCACTCGACCAGTTGCATCTCTGTTGTGCAGAATCTCTGACAATGGTGCGTCGCTGACGACTGTAATCTCATGATCAGAGAAATAATGAGCAACCTTCTTCATGGTCATGTAGATTCCATACACGAGCTTCTGATAATGATGATATCTTTGCTTCGATGGAGTCAAAACTTTTGAGAGATAATACACTGGGCGTTGAACTTTGAAGGTTTTGCCTTCCTCTTCCCGCTCGACCGTAAGTACTGTACTGACGACCTGTCCTATGGCTGCAATGTAAAGCAACAGAGGCTCTTTGCTGATTGGAGCAGCAAGCACCGGCTGGGTGGAGAGCAGAGCTTTTAGCTCGGCAAACGCTGCATCAGCTTCTGGAGTCCACTCGAACTTGTCTGCCTTTTTCATCAGTCGGTAAAGAGGCAATGCCTTTTCACCGAGGCGAGAGATGAATCGACTTAACGCGGCCAAGCATCCAGTAAGCTTCTGGACATCGTGCACACGCACAAGGCGTTTCATTCGGAGTATGGTGCCAACCTTTTCAGGGTTAGCATCGATTCCTCGTTCTGAAACGAGAAAACCGAGTAACTTTCCGCCAGGTACTCCAAATGTGCACTTCGAAGGATTAAGCTTGATATTGTATCTCCTGAGATTGGCAAATGTTTCGGCTAGGTCAGTCAACAGGTCGGAACCCTTACGTGACTTGACCACAATATCATCCATGTACGCTTCCACGTTCCGACTGATTTGAGTGAGAAAACACTTCTGAATCATCCTCATGAATGTGGCTCCGGCATTCTTGAGGCCGAATGGCATAGTGATATAGCAGAAGCACCCGAATGGAGTGATGAAAGCTGTTTTGATCTGATCCGGTCCATACTGACAGATCTGATGGTATCCGGAGTAGGTGTCTAGAAAAGACAATCTCTCACACCTTGCGGTCGAGTCGACAATTTGATCGATGCGAGGGAGAGGAAAATGATCTTTCGGGCAGGCCCGATTGATGTGTTTGAAATCAATGCACATGCGGAGTGAATTGTCCTTCTTGGGAACCATGACAACATTGGTGAGCCACTCGGAGTGGTATATCTCTCGGATAAATCCTGCCGCTAATAGTCGAGCCACCTCTTCGCCAATGGCCTTTCTCTTCTGGACGGCGGACCGCCGAAGATGTTCTTTGACTGGTTTTGCTGCCGAGTCGACTCTAAGGCGATGCTCAGCCAGTCCCCTGGGAACACCCGGCATGTCAGCAGGCTTCCATGCAAAGATGTCCCAGTTCTCACGGAGGAACTGGATGAGCGCTTCTTCCTATTTAGGGTCGAGTGTTGTGGAGATATGGGTCGGAGCTGAATTGGGGTCGGTCGGGTGAATGTGAACGGGCTTTGTCTCACCGGACGACTGAAAAGATGACTCTGTGGCAGGCTTCTTAGCTCGCAACAATTCACCCGGATCAGCATTTTGCTTATATCCTTCTAGCTCGACCGCTGTCACCTGGGAATCGGCAATCTTTGAGCCTTTCTGGAAACACTCTTCTGCCTTTTTCCGATCACCAGTGACAGTGATCACGCCTTTGGGGCCGGGCATCTTCAATTTGAGATACACGTAACATGGTCGAGCCATGAACCGTGCGTAAGCTGGTCTCCCCAAAATAGCGTGGTAAGCGCTCTGAAAATCCACGACCTCAAACGTCAGCCTCTCTTTCCGGAAATGTTTCGAGTCACCGAACACCACGTCCAGAGCTATTTGGCCGAGTGATTTGGCTTTCTTTCCAGGTATAACTCCATGAAAACTCTTGTTGCTTTTGCTCAATCGGGACATCGGAATGCCCATTCCTTTCAACATGTCCGCATACAATAAGTTCAGTCCGCTACCACCGTCCATTAGCACCTTCGTCAGTCGAGTGCCTTCGATGATCGGGTCGACCATCAAAGCTTGCCTCCCAGGGGTGGCTATATGAGTCGGGTGATCTGACTGGTCGAATGTAATGGGAGTTTGGGACCATCTCAGATAACTGGGTGTCGCTGGGGCGACCATGTTCACCTCACGGTTGATAACCTTCACTCGGCTCTTGCTTTCTACATCAGCAAAAATCATCAAAGTGGAGTTAACATGAGGATATCCCGTCTCACTGTCCTCCTTGTCTTCGGCTTTGTCCGACTCCTTTTCCTTGTCCTTGGGCTGTTTTCCTTGGAACTGCTGGATCAGGAGCCGACACTGGCGAGTGGTATGCTTCGGGTAAATGAAATTACCCTCTTCGTCTTTCTTCGTGTGGATGTGACACGGTAGATCCATCACGTCATTTCCTTCTTTATCCTTCACCTTCTTGGGGTTCCAGGATCCTTTGGGTTTTCCCTTGAACTTGCCCTGAGTCACCGCCAGAGCCTCCCCAGGAGCCGCTGGTTCGGCCTTCCGCTTCTGTTTCCGACTGGAGTTTCCTTTCTCCGACTGACTCGGCTTGTACTTGCCGCTTCGGAGTCGGTCCTCCTCTTCACCATTGGCGTACTTGGTGGCAATTTCCATCATTCGACTTAGGGTCATATCTCCGGTCCGCCCAAACTTCAAACTTAACTCTCTGTTCTTGACACCATCCTTGAAAGCACAGACTGCCTGATGATCAGACACGTTCTCCACGGTATGATGCAAAGTAATCCACCTCTGAATGTACTCTCGTAAGGTTTCATTCATCTTCTGCATGCAGACTTGCAGCTCTGTCAGCCCAGCTGGTCGCTTGCAGGTTCCTTCAAATGTTCTGATGAACACTCGGGAAAGATCTTCCCAAGTGTAAATACTGCTTGGAGTTAACTGATTCAGCCACGCCCTGGCCGAACCTTCCAACATGAGTGGCAAATGCTTCATGGCCACCTCATCATTCCCGCCGCCAATCTGTACTGCCACTCGGTAGTCCTCAAGCCAGGTTTCAGGCTTAGACTCACCGGTGAACTTGCTCACTCCAGTTGCCAACCTGAAGTTGGGGGGAATCACTGCGGCTCTGATAGCCCTGCTGAAACATTCCGGACCTGAAACATGCACTCGGCTGCTAGTGGGTGCATCTCTGTGAGCCCTGTTCCGATCGACCAAGCCTTGCACGATGATGGATCGTGCGTCGAAGCCTGGTTCTCGGGGGTCGACCGGAGCTCTTCGCCCCACACTGAGTTGACGCCTGTCATCTTGCTGCCGAGGAGCGTAAGACCCGCCTCTCGGAGGAGGAGTGGGCACTCGACGCCTATCATCTTGATCATATCGGTCACCGTATTGGTCTCGTCGATTCTTGTGTCCTTCACGCCGCGGAGGCGATCTAGGGCTATGAGCCGACTGAACCGTATTTGCAGCGACAGATCGATTGTGAATCCTGTTGCGTGACTGTGACACGGCCGAATTCTGATCTCCTGCTGCCCGGAGCAAATCTCTAATCTGCATCAAGCCTCTGCCAGCCTCCGACTAAGAGGGCTGAATTGACTCTGCTATATGGGTTGCAGCTGCTAAATTCTGAATCGGGGTTCGATATACCTGAGTCAGCAGGAAGAGTTGAAGTCGACTGGAGTCGGGTACTCGTTGCCGCGCGCGCTCGTCGAGTGCTCGCTGGAGATTCTCCAGACGAGCGCGTTCAGCCAAGTTGGCCAAACGCGCCTCTTCTAAGGCACGAGCCTCGGGGGTTTCTCCTGCGATAGGAGTATGCAGGGCATCCATGTTCCTGCAGCGAAGTTCTTCCCTTTGTAGGGAGTTAAGTGGCTCGGGTTGGTACTCCTCATGGACTCAAGCGGGGTCACGTCCACCGTCCGCCCCGTCGTCACGGGGGAAGCTGGGAGGGCTACAAGGTCCATCGACCATCAAGACCTCCGCTGCTGGATCACTGCTATCGCACTCGGATGCAGTCTCTACGGAGCCAGTCGATAGATCGAACAGGCCGTAGAGGGATTCGTCGGGCTCGATTGCCGCGACTTGGGTGGTGGCCGTCTGGCGAGCCACCGCGTGCCTCACCCACCGCTGGAGTCTCGACCGACCAGATCGCTTGTGCTGGCGGGAAACAGGAAGGGATGACAACAGGGGAGTCGACCAATATGGAGTCGATGGTTGCCGCAACAGAACGCCGCGGACACATGCGCGAAAATACGTCGCACCGCGGACGGGGAGCGCGTCGATGTCGAGTGGAGCCTCCTGGAGCCAAGCGGAGTCGTCGGCGATGAAGGTGAGAGCGCCGAGACGGATCTCGCGGCCCTCGACCAAAACTCCACTAGCAACCATGATGAAAGTAATCGGAAGAATTGCAACTTCTCCAAAAATCGCTAAGAACCTGCCCCACGGTGGGCGCCAACTGTCGTGGTTCTAAGTCTGACAGTAGAATGGGGGGTAGGTATGGAGAGGCAAGATCCTAGCTTTGGAGCAGTTGTGAAGACACTGGATGTACGAGTTCAGGCCCTTCTCGGAAGAAGTAAAAGCCCTACGTCTCGGAGCCCGGAGGCGGTCGACTGGATTATGTATGTATGGATTACAAGAGTGCCAACCCCTTACACTGAGGAGGGGGGTGGCTTATATAGTGTCGGCCAGACCCCTCCGGCCCTCAGTAATGCAGGGTTTAAAGTACATTAAGTCTAGGCGTTACTGGTAACGCCTTACATAAAGTGTCCTAAATGCCATAAAGACTACTTAATTACAGATCGTTTGGATGCAGAGTGGCTCTTGATCTCCTGGTGGTCGAGTCCTTCGAGTTCGTCGAGTGAAGTCCCTCTTGGTCGACTGTAAGGCAGTTTCTTCTGAGGGTGTCCTTGGGTAGGGTACTTAGATCAGGTCTATGACCCTACCCTAGGTACATGACTTCATCACGTAGTTCCACCGTGGGCGGCAAGCTCGAAGGTTAAGGAGAAGTGATGCAGTAGCAAGTGCGTCTGGCCAGAAGCGAGGCAGCACATTAGCATGAAACAGGAGCGTGCGAACGCAGTTGTTCAAAAGTGCAAAGGACGCGTTCGGCTCGACCATTCTGCTGTGAAGCGTACGGGCATGTGAGACGAAAAATTGTGCCGTGGTGTGACAGAAAAGTGCGGAAAGCAAGATTGTCAAACTCTTTTCCATTGTCAGTCTGAAGAGCAAGAATGGGACGCCCAAATTGCATACTGACATAGGAGTAAAAAGCCGTCAAAGTGGAGAGTACATCCGACTTTCGTCGCAAAGGAAAAGTCAACACATAATGAGAATAATCATCAAGGATAACCAGATAATATAAATAGCCCAAATTACTAGGAACCGGAGAGGTCCACACATCGCTGTGAATCAACTGAAAGGGAAAAGAAGCGATGGTGGTGGAGTTATTAAACGGGATGCAAACATGTTTGCTGACACGACATGCATGACAAGTGTGATACTCCATCTTATTACAACTGAAACTGAAACTCCTAAGAATATGACAAAGTGTGACGAGGTTGGGATGACCCAAACAAGCGTGCCAGAGATCGACGCTAGCGGAGAGAGCAACCGGTGCGGTGGTGGTGGATGAAGGCGAATGCACCAGATAAAGCTCATCGAGGCTGTCACATTGGTGGAGTACCATCCTGGTTCGAGAGTCCTTAACACAAAAACCAAGCTCGACAAATTCAATAGTGACAGGATTTTCACGAGTTAAACAATGAATGGAAATAAGATTCTTAATAAGATGAGGAGACACAAGTATGTTTGACAAAGATATAGGCATGTAATTAGAAGGAAAAGAAGTGTGCCCGACATGTGTGATGGGAAGTGTGGAACCGTCGCCGACAATGATGTGGCGGTCGGTGGTGACGGGAGTGAAGGAGGCAAGATTACCAGGATGAGCAAACATGTGAGCCGTGGCCCCAGTGTCCATGTACAAATCACCATCGCCAGTGTAGTTGCTCGATGTAGGGGCGGTGTGCAGCGCCGGCGAGGAGCGGCGGGTCCCAAGGCACCGGCGGCAGGGCCGGCATGGGAGACGGCAGCGCCATTGGGTAGCCGTAACCACCGCTCAGCTGTGGCGGTGTGTACCCTCCATAGGACTGCGGAGCCGCGTAGTACGCCTAATGCGCCGGCGGGCACAACAAGGGAAGGGTCGGTGCAGGAGCCCCGGAGACCGGCATGGTGTAGGCGTGAACGACACCGGTCCACGGGTGGTAGCCGGAGGCTCACGGAGGAGGCACCTGAAGCAGTTGTTGCGGCTGCTGACAAGGCGCACCGGTGCCCTACTGCTGCTGCGGCTGCCCGCCACGCCGACCACCATGCTGGCCCCCTGGTGCCGTTCGGCGGGAGGGGCGGGGTCCCATACGGCAGGGGAAGCATCCCCAACTGTTGCAGCCCCGGGTAGGGTGGCAGCGGCGCCGGGTAAGGCGCCTAAGGGTGCTGCGGCGGTGGTGCGGCCGAGGAAGTGGGAGGAGGCGGCGGCCCACCATGGGTGGTACCGGTGGCGAGGGCGGTGTGGATGGCCCGCGCCTTTACCTTCTTCATCTGCCGCTCCTCCAGCTAGAGGTACGCAACGAACTTGGCGAAGGAGGGGTTGGGATGATGGTGACGTTCGCCGCGGCATTGCCGAAGTCCTCGTTGGGCCCGGCGGTGACCGTGCTGAGGAGGAGGTCATCATCGATTTTTGTGCCAATGTCGCGGAGCAAGTCAGCGAGAGACTTGAGGCGACGACAATAATTGTCGATGGAGGAGTTGTCCTGGTGGCAACCAAAAAACTCTTGCTGCAAAAAAAAATGACGTTGGTCTTGGTTGTTGGTGAAGAGCCCGTTCAGCTTGGTCCACACGGCGCTGAAGGAAATACGCCCTAGAGGCAATAATAAAGTTATTATTTATTTCCTTAATTCATAATAAATGTCTATTATTCATGCTAGAATTGTATTAACCGGAAACTTAGTACATGTGTGAATACATAGACAAAACATATAGTCCCTAGTATGCCTCTACTTGACTAGCTCGTTAATCAAAGATGGTTATGTTTCCTAACCATAGACATGTGTTGCCATTTGATGAACGGGATCACATCATTTGGAGAATGATGTGATGGAAGTGACCCATCCGTTAGCTTAGCATTATGATCGTGTTAGTTTTATTGCTACTGTTTTCTTCATGACCTATACAAGTTCCTCACACTATGAGATTATGCAACTCCCAAATAACGGAGGAACACTTTGTGTGCTACCAAACGTCACAACGTAAATGGGTGATTATAAAGGTGCTCTACAGGTGTATCCGAAGGTGTTTGTTCAGTTGGCATAGATCGAGATCAAGATTCGACACTCCGTGTTTTGGAGAGGTATCTCTGGGCCCTCTCGGTAATACTCATCACTATAAGCCTTGCAAGCATTGTGACTAATGAGTTAGTTGCGGGACGAAGTATTATGGAACGAGTAAAGAGACTTGCCGGTAACGAGATTGAACTAGGTATTGAGATACCGATGATCAAATCTCGGGCAAGTACCATACCGATGACAAAGGGAACAACATATGTTGTTATGCGGTTTGACCGACAAAGACCTTCATAGATCATGTAGGAACCATTATGAGCATCCAGGTTCCGCTATTGGTTATTGACCAGAGACGTGTCTCGGTCATGTCTATATAGTTCTCGAACCCGTAGGGTCCACACGCTTAACGTTCGATGATGATTGGTATTATGAGTTTATGTGATATGATGTACCGAAGATTGTTCGGAATCTCGGATGTGATCACGGACATGACGAGGAGTCTCGGAATGGTCGAGACATAAAGATTGATATTTTGGATGACTATATTCGGACACCGGAAGTGTTCCGGAGAAGTTTCGGATAAAACCAGAGTGCCGGAGGGTTACCGGAACCTCCAGGGGGAACTAGTTGGCCTTGATGGGCCTTAGTGGGGAGAGAGGAGGACCGCAGGAGGGCTGGCCGCGCGTCCCCCCTTGAGTCCGAATAGGGCAAGGGAAGGGGGGGGGGGGGGGGGCGGCGCCCCCCTTTCCTTCTCCCTCTCTCCCTCTCCTTCCTTCCCCCTCTCTTCCCTTGTTGGAAACCTACTAGGAATAGGATTCCTGGTAGGAATCCCACTTGGGGCGAGCCCCATGAGGGCCGGCCATCCTTTCCCCTTGCTCCTTTATATACGGGGGCAGGGGGCACCCTAGAACACATAAGTTGACAATGGTTTAGCCATGTGCGATGCCCCCTCCACAGTTACACACCTCGGTCATATCATCATAGTGCTTAGGCGAAGCCCTGCGCCGGTAACTTCATCATCACCATCACCACGCCATCATGCTGACGAAACTCTCCCTCGACCTCAGCTGGATCTAGAGTTCGTGGGACGTCACTGAGCTGAATGTGTGCAGATCGCGGTGGTTTCGTACCTTCGGTGCTAGGATTGGTCGGATCGTGAAGACGTACGACTACATCAACCGCGTTGTCATAACGCTTCCGCTTTCGGTCTACGAGGGTACATAGACAACACTCTCCCCTCTCGTTGCTATGCATCACCTAGTGATAGATCCGGGGTGATCGTAGGATTTTTTTTGAAATTACCACGTTCCCCAATAGTGGCATCCGAGCCAGGTCTATGTGTAGATGTTATATGCACAAGTAGAACACAAAGAGTTGTGGGCAATAATAGTCATACTGCTTACCAGCATGTCATACTTTATTTTGGTGGTATTGTTCGATGAAGCGGCTCAGACCGATATTATGCGTATGCTTACGCGAGACTGGTTCTACCGACGTGCTTTGCACGTAGGTGGCTGGTGAGTGTGTGTTTCTCCAACTTTAGTTGAATCGAGTGTGGCTACGCCCGGTCCTTGTTGAAGGTTAAAATAACACACTTGATGAAAAATCGTTGTGGTTTTGATGCGTAGGCAAGAACGGTTCTTGCTAGAAGCCCATAGCAGCCACGTAAAACTTGCAACAACAAAGTAGAGGACATCTAACTTGTTTTTGCAGGGCTTGCTGGGATGTGATATGGTCAAGGCATGATGTGATATAAATTGTTGTATGAGATGATCATGTTTTGTAACAAAGTTATCGGCAACTGGCAGGAGCCATATGGTTGTCGCTTTATTGTATGCAATGCAATCGCCATGTAATTGTTTTACTTTATCACTAAGTGGTAGCGATAGTCGTAGTAACAATAGTTGGCGAGATGACAATGATGCTACGATGGAGATCAAGGTGTCTCGCCGGTGACGATGGAGATCATGACGATGCTTCGGTGATGGAGATCATGAGCACAAGATGATGATGACCATATCATGTCACATATTTTGATTGCATGTGATGTTTATCCTTTATGCATCTTATTTTGCTTAGAACATCTGTAGCATTATAAGATGATCCCTTACTAACTTTCAAGGTACAAGTGTTCTCCCTGAGTATGCACCGTTGCTACAGTTCGTCGTGCCGAGACACCACGTGATGATCGGGTGTGATAAGCTCTACGTTCACATACCATGGGTACAAGCCAGTTTTGCACATGCAGAATACTCGGGTTAAACTTGACGAGCCTAGCATATGCAGATATGGCCTCGGAACACTAAGTCCGAAAGGTCGAGCGTGAATCATATAGTAGATATGATCAACATAGTGATGTTCACCATTGAAAAGTACCCCATCTCACATGATGATCGGACATGGTTTAGTTGATTTGGATCACGTGATCACTTAGATGATTAGAGGGATGTCTATCTAAGTGGGAGTTCTTAAGTAATATGATTGATTGAGCTTTAATTTATCATGAACTTAGTAAGTATTTTGCATGTCTATGTTGTTGTAGATCAATGGCCCGTGCTACCGTTCCTTTGAATTTTAATGCATTCCTAGTGAACGCTAAGTTGAAAGATGATGGCAGCAACTACACAGACTGGGTCCGTAACTTGAGGATTATCCTCATTGTTGCACAGAAGAATTACGTCCTGGAAGCACCGTTAGGTGTACCACCCGCGCCTGCAACTGCAGACATTGTGAATGCCTGGCAGACGCGTGTTGATGACTACTCAATAGTTTAGTGTGCCATGCTTTCCGGCTTAGAACCAGGACTGCAATGACATTTTGAACGTCATGGAGCATATGAGATGTTCCAGGAGTTCAAGTTAATATTTCAAGCAAATGCCCGGATTGAGAGATATGAAGTCTCCAATAAGTTCTACAACTGCAAAATGGAGGAGAATAGTTCTGTCAGTGAGCATATACTCAGAATGTCTGGGTACCACAACCGCTTGACCTAACTGTGAGTTAATCTTCCTGATGATAGTGTCATTGACAGAGTACTTCAATCACGGCGACCAAGCTACAAAAGCTTGGTGATGAACTATAATATGCAAGGGATGAACAAGACTATTGCCGAGCTCTTCGCGATGCTAAAGGTTGCGGAGGTAGAAATAAAAAAGGAGCATCATGTGTTGATGGTCAATAAGACCACTAGTTTGAAGAAAAAGGGCAAAGGGAAGAAGGGGAACTTCAAGAAGAACGGAAAAAAGGTTGCTGCTCAAGAGAAGAAACCCATTTCTGGACCTAAGCCTGAAACTGAGTGCTTCTACTACA
This sequence comes from Triticum timopheevii, assembly GCA_963921465.1. Classification (NCBI taxonomy): domain Eukaryota; kingdom Viridiplantae; phylum Streptophyta; class Magnoliopsida; order Poales; family Poaceae; genus Triticum; species Triticum timopheevii. The sequence goes on from OY997268.1 coordinate 584,973,702, forward strand.
AAGGGACTGTCACTGGAAGCGGAACTGCCCCAAGTATTTGGCGGATAAGAAGGATGGCAAAGTGAAAGGTATATTTGATATACATGTTATTGATGTGTACTTAACTAATGCTCACAATAGCGCCTCGGTATTTAATACTGGCTCTGTTGCTCATATTTGCAACACTAAACATGATCTACGAATTAAGCGAAGATTGGCTAAGGACGAGGTGACAATGCGCGTGGGAAATGGTTCCAAAGTCGATGTGATCACGGTCGGCACGCTACCTCTACATCTACCATCGAGATTAGTTTTAGACCTGAATAATTGTTATTTGGTGCCAGCGTTGAGCATGAACATTATATTTGGATCTTGTTTAATGCGAGACGGTTATTCATTTAAATCAGAGAATAATGGTTGTTCTATTTATATGAGTAATATCTTTTATGGTCATGCACCCCTGCTGAGTGCTCTATTTTTGTTGAATCTCGATAGTAGTGATACACATATTCATAGTGTTGAAGCTAAAAGATTGAAGTTTAATAATGATAGTGCAACTTATTTGTGGCACTGCCGTTTGGGTCATATCGGTGTAAAGAGCATGAAGAAACTCCATGCTGATGGACTTTTGGAATCACTTGATTATGAATCACTTGGTGCTTGCGAACCGTGCCTTATGGGCAAGATGACTAAAACTCCGTTCTCCAGAACAATTGAATGAGCTACTGACTTGCTGGAAATAATACATACCGATGTATGCGGTCCAATGAGTATTGAGGCTCGTGGTAGGTATCATTATTTCTTACATTCACAGATGATTTGAGCAGATATGGTTATATCTACTTAATGAGGCATAAGTCGGAAATATTTGAAAAGTTCAGAGAATTTCAGAGTGAAGTGGAAAATCATCATAACAAGAAAATAAAGTATCTAAGATATGATCATGGAGGAGAATATTTGAGTTACGAGTTTGATCTTCATTTGAAACAACATGGGATAGTTTCACAATTAACGCCACCTGGAACACCACAGCGAAATGGTGTGTCCGAACGTCGTAACCATACTTTATTAGATATGGTGCGATCTATGATGTCTCTTAATGATTACCGCTATCATTTTGGGGTTATGCTTTAGAGACGACTGCATTCATTTTAAATAGGGCACCATCAAAATCCGTTGAGACGACGCCTTATGAACTGTGGTTTGGCAAGAAACCAAAGTTGTCATTTCTTAAAGTTTGGGTCTGCGATGCTTATGTGAAAAAGCTTCAACCTGATAAGCTTGAACCCAAATCAGAGAAGTGTGTCTTCATAGGATACCCAAAGGAAATTGTTGGGTACACCTTCTATCAGAGATCCGAAGGCAAAATGTTTGTTGCTAAGAATGGAACCTTTCTAGAGAAGGAGTTTCTCTCGAAAGAAGTGAGTGGGAGGAAAGTAGAACTTGATGAGGTAACTGTACCTTCTCCCTTATTGGAAAGTAATTCATCACAGAAATCAGTTCCCGTGATTCCTACACCAGTTAGTGAGGAAGCTAATGATGATGATCATGAAGCTTTAGATCAAGTTACTACCGAACCTCCTAGGTCTTCTAGAGTAAGATCCGCACCAGAGTGGTACGGTAATCCTATTCTGGAAATCATGTTACTAGACCATGATGAACCCACGAACTATGAGGAAGCAATGATGATCCCAGATTCCGCGAAATGGCTTGAGGCCATGAAATCTGAGATGGGATCTATGTATGAGAAAAAAGTGTGGACTTTGGTGGACTTGCCCGATGACCGGCAAGCCATAGAAAATAAATGGATCTTCAACAAGAAGACCGACACTAACGGTAATGTTACTATATACAAAGCTCGACTTGTTGCGAAAGGTTTTCAACAAGTTCAAGGAGTTGACTACGATGAGACTCTCTCACCCGTAGCGATGCTTAAGTCTGTCCGAATCATGTTAGCAATTGTTGCATTTTATGATTATGAAATTTGGCAAATGGATGTCAAAACTGCATTCCTGAATGGATTTCTAGAAGAAGAGTTGTATATGATGCAACCGGAAAGTTTTATCGATCCAAAGTTTGCTAACAAAGTGTGCAAGCTCCAGTGATCCATTTATGGACTGGTGCAAGCCTCTCGGAGTTGGAATAAACGCTTTGATAGTGTGATCAAAGCATATGGTTTTATACAGACTTTTGGAGAAGCCTGTATTTACAAGAAAGTGAGTGGGAGCTCTATAGCATTTCTAATCTTATGTGTAGATTACATACTGTTGATTGGAAATGATATAGAATTTCTGGATAACATAAAGGGATACCCAAATAAGAGTTTTTCTATGAAAGACCTCGGAGAAGCTGCTTACATATTGGGCATCAAGATCTATAGAGATAGATCAAGACGCTTAATTGGAATTTCACATAGCACATACCTTGATAAAGTTTTGAAGAAGTTCAAAATGGATCAGTCAAAGAAAGGGTTCTTGCGTGTGTTACAAGGTGTGAAGTTGAGTCAGACTCAATGCCCGACTACTGCAGAAGATAGAGAGAAAATGAAAGTAATTCCCTATGCTTCAGCCATAGGTTCTATCATGTATAAAATGATATGTACCAGACCTGATGTATGTCTTGCTATAAGCATAGCAGGGAGGTACCAAAGTAATCCCGGAGTGAAGCACTGGACATCAGTCAAGAACATCCTGAAATACCTGAAAAGGACTAAGGATATGTTTCTCGTTTATGGAGGTGAAAAGGAGCTCGTCATAAATGGTTATGTCGATGCAAGCTTTGACACTGATCCGGATGACTCTAAGTCGCAAACCAGATACGTATTTTTATTGAATGGAGGAGCTGTCAGTTGGTGCAGTTCGAAGCAGAGCATCATGGAGGGATCTACATGTGAAGCGGAGTACATTTCTACTTCAGAAGCAGCAAATGAAGGAGTTTGGATGAAGGATTTCATATTCGATCTAGGTGCCATACCTAGTGCATCGGGTCCAATGAAAATCTTTTGTGACAATACTGGTGCAATAGCCTTGGCAAAGGAATCCAGATTTCACAAGAGAACTAAGCACATCAAGAGACGCTTCAATTCCATCCTTCGTCAAGTGTCGGAAGGGGACATAGAGATTTGTAAGATACACACGGATCTGAATGTTGCGGACCCGTTGACTAAGCCTCTTCCACGAGCAAAACATGATCAGCACCAAAGCTCCATGGGTGTTAGAATCATTACTATGTAATCTAGATTATTGACTCTAGTGCAAGTGGGAGACTGAAGGAAATATGCCCTAGAGGCAATAATAAAGTTATTATTTATTTCCTTAATTCATGATAAATGTTTATTATTCATGCTAGAATTGTATTAACCGAAAACTTAGTACATGTGTGAATACATAGACAAAACATATAATCCCTAGTATGCCTATACTTGACTAGCTCGTTAATCAAAGATGGTTATGTTTCCTAACCATAGACATGTGTTGTCATTTGATGAACGGGATCACATCATTAGGAGAATGATGTGATGGACATGACCCATCCGTTAGCTTAGCACTATGACCGTGTTAGTTTTATTGCTACTGTTTTCTTCATGACTTATACAAGTTCCTCAGACTATGAGATTATGCAACTCCCGATTACTGGAGGAACACTTTGTGTGCTACCAAACATCACAACGTAAATGGGTGATTATAAAGGTGCTCTACAGGTGTCTCCAAAGGTGTTTGTTGGGTTGGCATAGATCGAGATTAGGATTTGTTACTCCGTGTTTTGGAGAGGTATCTCTGGGCCCTCTCGGTAATACTCATCACTATAAGCCTTGCAAGCAGTTTGACTAATGAGTGATTTGTGGGACGAAGTATTACGAAATGATTAAAGAGACTTGCCGGTAATGAGATTGAACTAGGTATTGAGATTCCGATGATCAAATCTCGGGCAAGTAACATACCGATGACAAAGGGAACAACGTGTGTTGTTATGCGGTTTGACCGATAAAGACCTTCGTAGAATCTGTAGGAACCAATATGAGCATCCAGGTTCCGCTATTGGTTATTGACCAGAGACGTGTCTCATTCATGTCTACATAGTTCTCGAACCCGTAGGGTCTGCACGCTTAACGTTCGATGACGATTGGTATTATGAGTTTATGTGATATGATGTACCGAAGATTGTTCGGAGTCTCGGATGTGATCACAGACATGACGAGGAGTCTCGAAATGGCCGAGACATAAAGATTCATATATTGGATGACTATATTCAGACACCGGAAGTGTTCTGGAGAAGTTTCGGATAAAACCGGAGTGCCGGAGGGTTACGGGAACCCCCCGGGGGAACTAGTGGGCCTTGATGGGCCTTAGTGGAGAGAGAGGAGGGCCGCAGGAGGGCTGGCCGCGCCCCCCTTCAGTCCGAATAGGACAAGGGAAGGGGGCGACGCCCCCCTTTCCTTCTCCCTCTCTCCCTCTCCTTCCTTGAATAGGATTCCTAGTAGGAATCCTACTTGGGGCACTCCCCATGAGGGCCGGCCGGCCTCCCCCCTTGATCCTTTATATACAGGGGAGGGGGCACCCTAGAACACACAAGTTGACAATGGTTTAGCCATGTGCGGTACCTGAGGGAGTCCTGGATTAGGGGGTATCCGTACAACCGGACTATATACTTTGGCTGGACTGTTGGACCGTGAAGATACAAGACTCAAGACTTCGTCCCGTGTCCGGATGGGACTCTCCTTTGCGTGGAAGACAAGCTTGGCGATCCAGATATTATATTTCCTTCTTTGTAACCGACTCCATGTAAACCCTAGCCCTATCCGGTGTCTATATAAACCGGAGAGTTTAGTCCTTAGAGACAGAATCATAATCATCATAGGCTAGCTTATAGGGTTTAGCCTCTACGATCTCGTGGTAGATCAACTCTTGTAACACTCATATCATCAATATCAATCAAGCAGGAAGTAGGGTTTTACCTCCATCGAGAGGGTCCGAACCTGGGTAAACATTGTGTCCCTTGCCTCCTGTTACCATTAGCCTTAGACGCACATATCGGGACCCCCTACCTGAGATCCGCCGGTTTTGACACCGACATTGGTGCTTTCATTGAGAGTTCCTCTGTGTCGCTGCTGCAAGGCTTGATGGCTCCTTCAATCATCAACAACAATGAGGTCCAGGGTGAAACTCTTCTCCCCGGACAGATCTTCGTGTTCGGTGGCTTCGCACTATGGGCCAATTCGCTTGGCTATCAGGAGCAGATCGACAGCTACGCCCCTGGCCATCAGGTCAGGCTCGGAAACTTAAACTACACGGCCGATACCCGCGGAGACTTGATCTTCAATGGATTCAGGCCTATGCCAGGAGCGCTGGACAGTCACGATGAGCATGGCTTAGACCTGCTGTCGGACAATGCTCGGGATATCGCCCCTGCAGGAGCCCCGGACCTAAATCCGGAGCAGATTGCGTCGCCCGAGGATGGGTGGATGGACCCCGCCCCGGAGGCTACACACCCATCGGCGTTAGAGCCGAACACAGACTTCACCCCCAAGGAAGCCTGTGACTCCGGACCCCCGGACTCGTATCCGGTTGTAGGTTCCAGTCCGCGCACCCCCGAGCCCGCTGAATCTGGTTGGGCCCCGGTAATGGAGTTCACCGCGGCGGATATTTTCCAGCACTCGCCCTTTGTTAAAGTCTCTCTCTTTGTCAGGAGACTCTCGGCCGAACTATGTCTTGCTCGAGTGGGAAGCTGGCGACGAGGGAATTCGTTGCCCACCCACCACCTACTTCATAGCCACTTTCGACGATGTATTAGACATGCTTGGCTTCGACTCCGATAATACCGACGGTATGGACGTCGGCGCAGGAGACGATTCAGAACCAACGGGGCGCTGGACTGCCACCTCGTCATACGATATATACATGGTGGATACGCCTAAGGAGGACGATGGCGACAAACCGGAGGATAAAACCCCCGGACAAAAGCCAAAACAACGGCGCAGACGCCGCTCCAAGTCCAGCAATAGTAAAAATAGCGATAACAACGCTAGAAAGATCGACACCCCAGTCAACTCTGAAGGCAACAATGACCATATGGACCCAGCAATGGAGCAGGATGAGCCAGGTCACGCCGAACACAGCTCGGATCAGACACCCGATCATAGTGATCCCGAAGGGCGAACTCATCAAACCACCCCGTGACAAGAGCACAGTCCGGATGACGATGCATTCATCATCCCGGAAACACGCTTGGAACGAGATAACCTCCACAGAAGGCTTATGGCCACTGCGAGAAATCTAAAGAAGCAGAAGCAAAAGCTTAAGCCGCACAGGAAACGCTCAATCGCAGATGGAATAAAGTACTAGACACTTAAGAAAAGTACGGCGACGACCGCCAAACAAAGAGCTATCCAAAGCGCAAGCTGCTACAAGAATTCGACGACGAGGCCGTTACACCGAAGAACAATACGGCCAAGAGGCCGAACAAACCACTTCGAAACCACAATCGAGCAGCTACCGACGATGCACACGATTTACGTGAGCTACTGGATAAAAAGGCTGGCACGACTAGGTCCATCTATGGATCTAGAGGACGCGCCCCGACACAGGACTATGGTCACCAAAACGATCAGACTGATCGAATACCAGTTCGGAATCAGTATCGGACACATCAACAACCAACGACATACCACAACACGTCTAGAAACAGAGGGGCCGCTCACCCTCTGTGCTTCACCGAAGAGGTACTGGACCATGAATTTCCACAAGGTTTGAAACCTGTGAACATAGAGGCATATGACGGAACGATAGACCCCGGGGTCTGATTCGAGGATTTTATCCTGCATAACCACATGGCTCGTGGGGACGACCTCCACGCCATCAAATACCTTCCCCTCAAGTTGAAGGGACTAGCTCGACACTGGTTGTCACGCCCAATATGCGATACTATCCTAAAGAGACTCGAAGGTCCCACCAAGGATAGAACCGCATATCGATACACTTTTTCAAGGTGGATATCATTACATCAACATTACATAATAGATGGGGATACATACAAAAGGCATACAATGCCACACGAATACAACATCATCTTACATAAGAGCACCATCGGACTACGAATGAAACACAAACGGAAACTGAAACAACATCGACCCTGCTAGCCCAGGCTGCCGACCTGGAACCTATCCCCTGATCAAAGAAGAAGCAGAAGAAGAACTCCAAAACAAGTAAACATCGCTCTCACGTCATGATCATCGCATAACCTGTACCTGCAACTGTTGTTGTAGTAATCTGTGAGCCACGAGGACTCAGCAATCCCATTACCATGGGTATCAAGACTAGCAAAGCTTAATGGGAAAGGAAGGGGTAAAGTGGTGAGGTTGCAGCAGCGACTAAGCATGATATGGTGGCTAACATACGCAAATAAGAGCGAGAAGAGAAGCAACGGAACGGTCGTGAAGCTAGCAATGATCAAGAAGTGATCCTGAACTCCTGCTTACGTCAAACATAACCCAAAAACCGTGTTCACTTTCCGGACTCCGCCGAAAAGAGACCATCACGGCTACATACGCGGTTGATGCGTTTTAATTCGGATCTGGTGTAAAGTTATCTACAACTGGACGTTAACAAATTCCCAGCTGCCACATAACCGCGGGCACGGCTCTCGAAAGTTTATACCCTACAAGGGTGTCCCAACTTAGCCCATCACAAGCTCTCACAGTCAACGAAGGATATTCCTTCTTCCAGGAAGACCCGATCAGTCTCGAAATCCCGGTTTACAAAACATTTCGACAATGGTAAAACAAGACCAGCAAAGCCGCCCGATGTGCCGACAATCCCGATAGGAGCTGCACATATCTCGTTCTCAGGGCAACACCGGATGCGACTAGCTACAAGTAAAACCAGCCCTCACGTTTCCCCGAGGTGGCCCCGCAGGCAGCTCGGTTCGGACCAGCACTTAGAGAAGCACTGACCCAGGGGGGGGGGGGGCTAAAATAAAGATGACCCTCGGGTTGGCCGACCCAAGGGAAGGGTATAGGTGGTGGTGAGGCAAATGGTAAAATCAAGGTTGGGCCTTGCTGGAGGAGTTTTATTCAAAGCGAACTGCCAAGGGGTCCCATAAATCACCCAACCGCGTAAGGAACACAAAATCAAGGAACATAACACCGGTATGACGGAAACTAGGGCGGCAAGAGTGGAACAAAACACCAGGCATAAGGCCGAGTCTTCCATCCTTTACCAAGTATATAGATGCATTAATTAAATAAGAGATATTGTGATATCCCAACATAATCCTGTCCACCATGGAGCAATCTTCAACTTCACCTGCAACTAACAATGCTATAAGAGGGGTTGAGCAAAGCGGTAACATAGCCAAACAACGATTTGCTAGGAAGGGTGAAAAAGGTTAGAGGCTGACATCGCAAATTGGGAGGCTTGAAGAACAAGTGATAGGTAGCGCAGCAAAGCGATAGAACGAAGCAAGTAGCATAGCAATGATAGTAGTGAGATCCAAGGTGACGTCATCTTGCTTGAAATGCCGCAAGGAAGAAGAACGAGTCCAAGAAGAAGACGAACGGATGAAGCAGAACCAAGCATAGACGAACGAATCCTCACGATCGCAACGAAACAGGAACTATCGAGAAGAAGCACACAACATGGTAAACACACCACACATATACATGACATGATGCACAACCAAGCATGATGCGTGACAAAGCTACATGAAGCTACTCATGGCAAGAGATGATGCATACAAGAGCGACACATCAAAGCAAGTTTAAATGAGGCCGGAAATAACATATAACAAACCCGGTAAGTCCTCATATGCAAATTTCGAAATTGGTCCAAATCTGAATAAACCTCATGTTCAAGTTGTTAACCAGCAAGTTAAGATGCACCAAGATGATCTACACGAAATTCTAGTCAAGTTATATATAAAGTTCATTTAATTCGTAGCTACGGCCTAGAAGATATGAGCAAAACAAGTTAAATATGGCATTGATGCAAAATGCATTCAAACATCAAGCAAACATTTTCAAAACAAGGATTCAACATGACAAGATTAAACTACATGCAAAATCAAGCTAGTTTCATATAGAGCACACTCAAAACGGAGCAACGGTTCAACACATACACTACAAGTTTAAAGGACAAGCTGTCCAAAACAGCAACTAGGCATCTAGCAAGCATCAAAACAATACACTAAACCATCTCAACGTAAGAAAAAAAGGCATGGGAATGAATTACATGTAAAGCATGACAAAACATGAACACTGAGCTATCTCCAGAAAACACTAGAACATGCTCAAAAGGACATGGCAAGGTTGCAAATAATAACAGTTTCAGACTTAACAGAAATAACATCAGGTTGCAATGTTTAGAGCTATCAAACAACCTGCTGCAGTAACTTAACATGGAAAACAAAGGCATGTCATGCTAATACTAAAGACAAAGAACAAAACTCCCTTACTTAACTTATTCCAAAGATCAACAGAAAATATGGTAGCATCCATGCAAACATGGCAAATGGTATGACAGATTCAGACATGGCAGGAACAACAATAAGTAGGCATGTTGGTGAGCTCGTACCACTCACCACAGAGCAATACATGGCATTAAAAGGTAACCAACAGTAATAAGGCATGCTTATGAAGCTAGGAACGGAAAGACCAAATTCATAGGGTGCATGGATCACTAGCAAAGCTCATGGCAAAACTGAACTTAATGTTAACAGGTTGACAGAAACATTATTTAGCAAATTGAGAGCAAGATAAAAACAATCTACAGAAGGCTATAAATGCAACCAGGGGCATGGATGGATATATCATGACATTTATAACAAAACATCCTTAAGGAACATCTCCGGATTATGCATAGAATTACTTGTAGCAGTAGGTTTACATAGCATCAAGATATAGCAGATTCAGCCTAGCAAAACAGCAACAGCAAGTACCCTACTTCACGAGAGCTATGCACTCACTACAAGATTCACAAAAATACATGGATTGCACCACTTTAAATATGGCATGATGTAGCTCATAACTCATGTAGACATCAAGCTCATAGGACGCACACACAAAATGCAACGAAAAAGACAAATCACCAAGTTCTGTTAACAGACAGCAGATAACATCATATAACACTTTTGCAACAATGATAATGGAATCAAGATGGACTCAAACATGCATGGCCCAATGGAATGAAATGAAGAGCATCTCATGATGAACATTTGGACATATTATATGTATGAAACGGAGCAGCACACAAGAAGTTATTGCATGTCAAAGATAGCACCAGAATGTTGAAAACTCAGGGACAAAATTTACCTCCCGAAAACGAATCTAGGGTTTCGGGGCACGCATCCCGAGGATGACCAGGGAACTCGACGGAGAAGACGGGGACGTCGGTCGGAGTGGGAGAAGGGGTCGCCGGAGCGCAGGGGGCTGGATCCGGTCGCTCCTCGACCGGATCTGGCCGGAGAGCTATGGGGGCACCGGATCCAATCCGGCCCGACCGGATCCCCGGCGAGGCGGCGCGGCGGACGGCGATGGCGGGGCGGTGGAGCAAGGGAGGCAGGGAGCTCAAGTGTCGCGGCGCGGGGGCGGCGCCCGCGGGTGACGGCGACGCGGCGGAGTCCAGGCGGCGGCGGCGGTAGAGCCGCGCGGCGCGAGGGGAGGCCAGCGGCGGCGGCGGCGCGAGGTGTGGCCGGCAGGCGGCAGCACACGGGTGCGTCCGGGCCCCAGATGGGCTCCGCGGGGTGGCTGCGGGTTGCGACCTGTCGCGCGGGCCTTCGGCGGGCGTGGAGGCGGCGGAGGCCACGTGTCGCACACGGGTTGGCTGGAGGCGACGGCGGCGGACGTGTCCGGCGCGAACGAACGCGTCCGGCGGCGGGAGGTGAGGGGAGCTAGGGTTTTGCCCGAAAATGGGGGGGGGGGGGAGGGGACATTTTTATAGGTAGAGGGAGCTAGGAGAGTCCAAATGGGGTGTGGTTTTCGCCCACACGATCGTGATCGAACGACCGAGAGCATGTAGGGGGTTTGGATGGGCTAGTGGGCTGTGGTGAAGAGGGGCTGGGCTGCAAATAGAGAGGGGTTTTGGGCTGCGCGATTAACCGTTGGGGCATCAAACGACCTCCAAATGGAACGAAATTTGACGGGCGGTCTACCGGTGCTATACCAAGGCCACTCGGCAAACCTCGGTCCATTCCGAGAACGTTTTTATCCCGCTCACGAAACAAGGTCCGAGAGGGGCGACGAGGCACGTGCGAGAGGTCTGGACTCTGAACGGACAACGGAGAGAACCGGGGAAACCCGAACGGATGCAAGTTTTGAAAAACATGCAGATGATGACATGGAAAAATGCAACACGCAAGCAAATAACATGGCAACAATAACAAATGACTGGAAGACACCTGGCGCATCGAATCCGAGGCGTTACAACTCTCCTCCACTAACAAGAGATCTCATCCCGAGATCTTAGGACCGAGACGGAAGGGAAAAGGGATGAGGTGAAACAAGAACTCAAGAGAAGAAGCAAAGAATCGAGAGCACTCGAGAAGAAGAGAGGAATGACGAGAATGACGGAAATCGAAAGCTCACGGAATCAGATAGACTATGAAACCACTCCGGTTAGAACGAGATAAGAAACGAATAAGACTGAAATGATTTTGGCAGCACTCCGACTGAAACATGGAGGAATAGAACACGAGCTTGAGAGGATGGAATGATACTTGATGAAGACATGACACAAAACCTCCGGAAAGAATTGAAAGAGTTGAATGAAAAGAACGGAGAAGAAAATGACAACTTGTGCCACGAATGAAATTGAAAGCATCTTTAGAAGGAAGGTTTAAACGGAGTTGTTAAGAAAACCAACAACTAAAAGAATAAGCTTGTTGTGGTCTTATAGGTAACATCTCAAGATCATAAGGTGATAACCGGCCACAAACGGAAATGATTGGATAGCTTAGAAGAACGAAGAAATGCAAAACTCCACTTCAAAACAATACGGAGATTTAATTGCACTTCGAAAAGCAAGAAGGAAAGATACTTGAGCTCCTTCGATAAGAATCTTGATGAACACTTGAGGAATGAATTAAATCATGACGAGCCTTGCGGTGATTTAGATGGAGGTTCCAACGAAATGGTCGAGGAAATTGAACTCCGGAAAAGAAAATATGAAAACACTTGGAACTAGAGTTTATTCATCATGAACAAACTCTGAAGGAAGGGATTACCTGGCGATGATGAACTAAGAGTAAGAATTACATTATGCTTATCCTCCACCAATTAAATTGATGAGAGGCAATGGATTTGCGTACAACTTATTCTTATTGAAAAGGATTAAGGGGGATACATCACAAATCTTTAGAAAGTCTTCATGAACCACTGGTAGGATTGAAAAGAACGAATGAAATAATATGATAATCAAAGAAAAGAATCTTGAACGAACCACCGTAAGAATTCAGAAATGACTGATGAAAGAGAATGAATCACCGGGAATAATTAGAAGAACCAATATGCTCGAGGGGATTTAGATGCAAAAGAACAAAGAGATCATGAGCTGATTAAAGAACACTTAAACGAAGCACCGGGATAATTGGATAACGGTAGCTGAAATGGAAGGACAAGAATTCTTCTGGAACGATGGCCTCCGGTGAAAAGAAATGGAAAAACAACTCCTGACATACTCCGGATGGGTAAGAAAAGAACATCTGACAAATGGAATAATTCGAGACGATAGCATGAAACTAGAACCGCGAGTCTTCGAGAGAACGGGCAAGATTTAGAGGAAAAACTCTTATTCAATCTTCAAATGACGACGAGAAACACCACCAAAATTGTTAAGGCACTCCGGGGGAACAAAAAACGGAGAGGTTGAGGCAACAATGAAAATGATTTGAAATCGATCTTGGAACGGCATCTGACTGATGGGATCCATTCTTACGTCACACTTGAAAAGAATTGAGAATAACTCTGGGGGAATTAGAAGACTCATGTAAGATCCTGGGAAAAGACCTGTGGGTTAGGGCCCACTAAAAGAAAACACCATTGGAAAGGGTTGTTGAAGAGATAGATGATGCACCGGAACAATTGAAATATCTGAATGAGGTGACAACCTTGAATTAACTGGAACATAGACGAATCTCCTAAGATGTCTTCTGAACTCCGGAATGATTGAATGGCAAGAGGCAAACGAGCAAGGAGAACACTTGATCCAAGGAAAAGAATGTGATCAACCCAAAAAACTTGAATTGAGTGCACCGGAAAAAGAAAAGGGAAATGACGAACGAGACGAGAATTTACCGATTGAAATAATTGAGGGAAGACTGAAGAGGCTCTGTACGAATGAAATTGATGGTCGAAAGAGACTCAGGCTTAGGGAAGAAGAGGGTGGGAGGGCGGGAAAAACAAAGGCAACTTGGAAGGGAGAACCGACGAATATCTTGAAGAGAAAACACCGGTTGAAAGAAAGCAAAGGCTTCACATGAGTAGGATGGATACTCGATTACGGACTTCGACTCCGAGATGAAAAAGAGGTGGGCGGGTGGGAAAAAGAAAACAACTGAGGGTTGAACTTGGCAAAGATGAAGAGGCTCGAGTCAACTTGACGAGAAATGCACCGGATGAAAAGAGCTGAGAACCAACGATCGAAAAGCCAACTGCGTGATCCTAAAGAAAGTTTGAAAGGGAAGAGGAGTAATTCAAAACACCTACGTCAAGATTCCTCACCAGAGTGACGAAGAGGCTGAGGAGTAAAAAGAATTCCTACTCTCCGATATAACTAGACTCCGAAAACAGTTTTCTTCTAGACTCGGCAACGTCCAAACTACATGATCAATCAAGGTGGCTCCTATGGTCGGTCGAGGCTCTGATACCAAATTTTCACGCCCAATATGCGATACTATCCTAAAGAGACTCGAAGGTCCCACCAAGGATAGAGCTGCATATTGATATGCTTTTTCAAGGTGGATATCATTACATCAACATTACATAATAGATGGGGATACATACAAAAGGCATACAATGTCACACGATCACAACATCATCTTACATAAGAGCACCATCCGACTACGGAAGAAACACAAACAGAAACTCAAACGACATCCACCCTGCTAGCCCAGGCTGCCGACCTAGAACCTATCCCCTGATCAAAGAAGAAGCAGAAGAAGAACTCCAAAACAACTAAACATCGCTCTCGCGTCATGATCATCGCATAACCTGTACCTGCAACTGTTGTTGTAGTAATCTGTGAGCCACGAGGACTCAGCAATCCCATTACCATGGGTATCAAGACTAGCAAAGCTTAATGGGAAAGGAAGGGGTAAAGTGGTGAGGTTGCAGCAGCGACCAAGCATGATATGGTGGCTAACATACGCAAATAAGAGCGAGAAGAGAAGCAACGAAATGGTTGTGAAGCTAGCAATGATCAAGAAGTGATCCTGAACTCCTGCTTACGTCAAACATAACCCAAAAACCATGTTCACTTTCCGGACTCCGCCGAAAAGAGACCATCACAGCTACACACGCGGTTGATGCGTTTAAATTCGGATCTGGTGTCAAGTTATCTACAACTGGACGTTAACAAATTCCCATCTGCCACATAACCGTGGGCACGGCTCTCGAAAGTTTATACCCTGCAGGGGTGTCCCAACTTAGCCCATCACAGGCTCTCATGGTCAACGAAGGATATTCCTTATACCAGGAAGACACGATCAGTCTCGGAATCCCGGTTTACAAGACATTTTGACAATGGTAAAACAAGACCAGCAAAGCCGCCCGATGTGCCAACAATCCCGATAGGAGCTGCACATATCTTGTTCTCAGGGCAACACCGGATGAGACTAGCTACGAGTAAAACCAGCTCTCAAGTTTCCCCGAGGTGGCCCCGCAGGTAGCTCGGTTCGGACCAGCACTTAGAGAAGCACTGGCCCGGGGGGGGGGGGCTAAAATAAAGATGACCCTCGGGTTGGCCGACCCAAGGGAAGGGTATAGGTGGTGGTGAGGCAAATGGTAAAACCAAGGTTGGGCCTTGCTGGAGGAGTTTTATTCAAAGCAAACTATTAAGGGGGTCCCATAAATCACCCAACCGCGTAAGGAACGCAAAATCAAGGAACATAACACCGATATGACGGAAACTAGGGCGGCAAGAGTGGAACAAAACACCAGGCATAAGGCCGAGTCTTCCACCCTTTACCAAGTATATAGATGCATTAATTAAATAAGAGATATTGTGATATCCCAACATAAACCTGTCCACCATGGAGCAATCTTCAATTTCACCTGCAACTACCAACGCTATAAGAGGGGCTGAGCAAAGCGGTAACATAGCCAAACAACGGTTTGCTAGGAAGGGTGAAAAAGGTTAGAGGCTGACATGGCAAATTGGGAGGCTTGAAGAACAAGTGATAGGTAGCGCAACAAAGCAATAGAACGAAGCAACTAGCATAGCAATGATAGTAGTGAGATCCAAGGTGACGGTCATCTTGCCTGAAATCACGCAAGCAAGAAGAACGAGTCCATGAAGAAGACGAACGGACGAAGCCGAACCAAGCGTAGACGAACGAATCCTCACGATCGCAACGAAACAGGAACTATTGAGAAGAAGCACACAACATGGTAAACACACCACACATATACATGACATGATGCACAACCAAGCATGATGCATGACAAAGCTACATGAAGCTACTCATGGCAAGATATGATGCATACAAGAGCGACACATCAAAGCAAGTTTAAATGACGCCGTAAATAACATATAACAAATTCGTTAAGTCCTTATATGCAAATTTCGAAATTGGTCCAGATCTGAATAAACCTTATGTTCAAGTTGTTAACCAGCAAGTTAAGATGCACCAAGATGATCTACACGAAATTCTAGTCAAGTTACATATAAAGTTCATTTAATTCGGAGCTACGATCTAGAAGATATGAGCAAAACAAGTTAAACATGGCATTGATGCAAAATGCATTCAAACATCAAGAAAACATTCTCAAAACAAGGATTCAACATGACAAGACTAAACTACATGCAAAATTAGGCAAGTTTCATATAGAGCACACTCAAAACGGAGCAACGGTTTAAAGGACAAGCTGTCCAAAACAGCAACTAGGCATCTAGCAAGCATCAAAACAATACACTAAACCATCTCAAGGTAAGAAAAAAAGGCATGTGAATGAATTACAGGTAAAGCATGACAAAACATGAACACTGAGCTATCTCCAGAAAACACTAGAACATGCTCAAAAGGACATGGCAAGGTTGCAAATAATAACAGTTTCAGACTTAACAGAAATAACATCAGGTTGCAATGTTGAGAGCTATCAAACAACATGCTACAGGAACTTAACATGGCAAACAAAGGCATGGCATCCTAATACTAAAGACGAAGAACAAAACTCCCTTACTGAACTTATTCCAAAGATCAACAGAAAAGATGATAGCATCCATGCAAACATGGCAAATGATATGACAGATTCAGACATGACAGGAACAACAATAAGTAGGCATGTTGGTGAGCTTGTACCACTCACCACAGAGCAATACATGGGATGAAAAGGTAACCAACAGTAATAAGGCATGTCTATGAAGCTAAGAATGTCAAGAGAAAGTTCATAGGGTGCATGGATCACTAGCAAAGCTCATGACAAAACTGAAGTTAATGTTAACAGGTTGACAACAACATTATTTAGCAATTTGAGAGCAAGATAACAACAATCTACATCAGGCTATAAATGCAAATAGGGCCATGGATGGATAGATCATGACATGTATAACAAAACATCCTTAGTCAACATCTCCAGATTATGCGTAGAATGACTTGTAGCAGCAGGTTTACATATCATCAAGATATAGCAGATTCAGCCTAGCAAAACAGTAACAGCAAGTACCCTACTTCACGAGCTCGATGCACTCACTACAAGACTCAAAAAATACATGAATTGCAGCACTCTAAAGATGGCATTATGTAGCTCAAAACTCAGGTAGACATCAAGCTCATAGGATGCACACACAAAATGCAACGAAAAAGACAAATCACCAAGTTCTGTTAACAGACAGCAGAAAACATCATATAGCACTCTTGCAACAATGGTAATGGAATAAAAATGGACTCAAACAATCATGGACTTATGGAATGAAATTAACAGCATTTCATGATGAACATTTTGACATATTATATGCATGAAACGGAGCAGCACACAAGAAGTTATGGCATGTCAAAGTTAGCACCGGAATGTTGAAAACTCAGGGACTTGGACGAAATTTACCTCCCAAAAATGAATCTAGGGTTTCGGGGCACTCATCTCGAGGATGGCCGGGGAACTCGATGGAGACGACGGGGATGGCGGCCGGAGTGGGAGAAGGGGTCGCCGGAGCACGCGCGGGGGGGGGGGGGGGGGGGCTCGATTCGGTCGCTCCTTGACCGGATCTGGCCGAAGAGGCGTGGGGGCACCGGATCCGGTCTGCCTAACCGGATCCGCGGCGAGGCGGCGCGGCGGCCGGCGATGGCGGGGCGGCGGAGCAAGGGCGGCGGG
This sequence comes from Triticum timopheevii, assembly GCA_963921465.1. Classification (NCBI taxonomy): domain Eukaryota; kingdom Viridiplantae; phylum Streptophyta; class Magnoliopsida; order Poales; family Poaceae; genus Triticum; species Triticum timopheevii. Next base: position 584,991,196 of record OY997268.1, read on the forward strand.
GAGCTCGAGCATCGCGGCGCAGTGGCGGCACCCGCGGGTGACGGCGGCGCGGCGGAGTCCGGCCAGCGGCGGCGGAAGAGCCGGGCGGCGACAGCAGCGCGAGAGGAGGCCCGCGGCGGCGGAAGAGCTGGGCGGCGGCGGTGGCGCGAGGGAAGGCCGGCGGGCGGCGGCGCACGGGTCCGACTGGGCCCCAGATGGCCTCGGCGGGCTGGCGGCGGGCTGGCAGCGGGCTGCGACGGGTCGCACGGGCTGACAGCGGGCGCGGAGGCGGCGGAGGCCATGTGTCGCACACGGGTTGGATGGAGGCGACGGCGGCGGAAGGTGAGGGAAGCTAGGGTCCGGCGTGAACGGACGCGTCCGGCGGTGGGAGGTGAGGGAAGCTAGGGTTTTGCCCGAAAATGAAGGGGGGGGGACGTTTTTATATGTAGAGGGAGCTAGGAGAGTCCAAATGGGGTGCGGTTTTCGCCCACACGATCCTGATTGAACGACCGAGAGCATGGAGGGGGTTTGGATGGGCTAATGGGCTATGGTGAAGAGGGGCTGGGCCGCAAAGAGAGAGGGGTTTCAGGCTACGCGGTTAACCGTTGGGGCATCAAACGACCACCAAATGGAACGAAATTTGATGGGCGGTCTACCGGTGCTATACCAAGGCCACTCGGCAAACCTCGGTCCATTACGAGAACGTTTTTATCCCACTCATGAAACAAGGTCTGAGAGGGGCGACGGGGCACGTGCGAGAGGTCTAGACTCCAAACGAACAATGGACAGAACCGGGGGAACCCGAACGGATGCAAGTTTTGAAAAACATGCAGATGATGACATGGCAGAATTCAACACGCAAGCAAATGGCATGGCAACAATGACGAATGACTGGAAGACACCTGGCGCATCGAATCCGGGGCATTACACTGGTTGAATAGATCCCCGAAAATTCAATTGGAAGTTGGGAGGAACTCGAGGATGCTTTCAGGGCCAATTTTCAAGGGACGTATGTCTGACCTCCGGACGCAGACGATTTAAGTCACATAATTCAACAGTCCAGGGAGTCCGCCCGCAAGCTTTGGAACAGATTCCTCACTAAGAAGAACCAAATTGTCAACTCTCCGGATGCCAAAGCCCTGGCGGCCTTCAAGCACAGTATCCGGGATGAGTGGCTCGCCAGACACCTCGGCCAAGAAAAGCCGAGGACAATGGCAGCCCTAACAAGCCTTATGACTCGCTTTTGCGCGGGTGAAGACAGCTAGTTGGCCCGTAGAGGCACCAGTGACCCAAGTACATCCGAAATAAGGGATGGCAATGGGAAGCCACGGTGCAATAAAAACAAACGTCGAAACAAGGAAGAAAGTCCGGACAACACAACGGTCAACCCCGGATTCAGGGGCTCTCGACCCGGTTAACAAAAGAAGCCATTTAAAGGCAACAAAGAGGGACCATCCGGCCTGAACAAAGTCCTAGACAGACTGTGCCAAATTCATGGCACCCCCAAAAAACCTACGAACCACACTCACAGAGAATGCTGGGTCTTCAAGCAGGCCAGCAAATTAAATGCCGAACACAAGGGAGAGGAAACACCAAGTGAAGACGAGGATGAGCCTCGCCAGCCGAACACTGGGGGACAGAAAAAATTCCCACCAGAGGTAAAAACAGTAAACATGATCCATGCGACTGACATATCCACGAGAAGGCGCGAACGCGCGCTCAGAGATGCATACGCTATAGAGCCCGTTGCCCCCAAACTTAACCACTGGCCGGCTTACCAGATCACTTTCGATCACAGGGACTACCTGACTAGTATTCGACACGGAGGATCAGCTGCCTTGGTGCTCGACCCAATAATCGACGGATACCATCTTACTCACGTCCTCATGGACGTCGGCAGTAGTCTTAATCTGATATGCCAGGACACTGTCTGCAGGATGGGGATAGACCCATCCAGAATCAAACACAGTAACACCACCTTTGAAGGGGTGATACCAGGCGTCGAAGCCCACTGCAGGGGCTCCGTCGTACTAGAGGTGATATTCGGCTCCCCAGGCAACTCCAGAAGCGAAAAACTACTCTTCGCCACCGCCCCACTACAAAGTGGTTATCACGCATTGCTCGGGAGAACGGCCTTTGCCTGCTTCAACGCAGTACCGCACTACGCCTACCTTAAACTCAAGATGCCCAGTCCACGCGGCATCATCACCGTTAACGGAACTACAGAGCATTTCTTACGCATGGAGGAATACCCGACAGCTCTAGCAACCGGATCCTAAGCGGCCTCTAATATCAGAAAGCATGATTGGTCATCAAGACCACGGACACGGTTAGACGAGTTCGGAAGCCCAGATCAACTCGATCTAGGCACCACACATGTAATCCCATAGAGGACACCAGGGGCTATAGATAATTAATAAATCCCAATTCTCGGCCTAATTAATAGGCCAATATCTTACACTTTACTATCCATTAGTGATAGCCAACTTTTCACACGCTTTTGTTATACTCTTCTACATGAGTTCCTCTTTTTACAAACACCATTATGTGACACCCTCCCAGGACACGTCACAACGGGGACAAAGGCGCAGACGTGCAACGGGGCCCCACTCAAATGTTTCTTTTCAGATTAAGCCCCTGTGTAAACCTTCTTTATTGTCTCTTGTTGCTTACACATCCCATGGGTACTACACCCGTAGAGGATATTGCCGTTATTGGCATTTCACCACGACAGACTAATGCACGTACCTGGGAATACAGGGTTCATAATAAAGAGCATTACTCAACCTAGTATACGTTATAAAGTCCGAATACCTTCGGGAGTTTTCGGCGTCGCGAGTTTGGCCTTATATGCATCAGTTCCGAACCATGTCTTTGGTCAAATGTTGGGTTTGCCCGGCTCCTGGGTTTGCTGCCTTACGTTCCGTTCTTATCGGCTAAGGCGGCCAAAGGAGAACTACTGTGATTGTGCCCTGATTATTCCGGATGAGCACCTCTGTAGAGAAAGCCAAAAACTAACTGTCATGATACAGCGAGAGACTGTTCAACCACTCGAAGACCTATCGGAATCTTTAGGATCCCTCCGCATTAACGAAGGACCGTTTCCCGGTCACATACACATGCGCCCATATTCAGATGCACGCGAAGGTACCAGGGGCTACCCACCGTCAAACTCCTATGGCTAAGTGAAAGTGTTACAACTATATAGTCCGGTTGCCTAGTTCGACGTGTGATCACCTCCTTAATGGACCAAGACATTGGATCAAGTGTGACTACGCATACTTTTAGCGAATACCCCTGCATTATATGCGTGGGGGCTAAAGCCAACAACTGCTAACTTTCAGATTACACATATACATAAAAACGGCAGCACAGGAGGCACAATAATACTTTTGGGCAAAAAGTATAAATATAGCCTCCATAATCGAAATAACATTGTTTTTACAATGACACGATTTGTCACTCGAACATGACATTCTTCGAGCACTGAGCCTCTATAAAGCGAGCACCTTCTACTACCTGCTCCAAGATATGCTCGGTCGGACCCTGGCCGCCCGCCAGATTCTGGGTCGCAACGATCGTGGCCTCCATATCTGTCCAGTATGCTTTAACACGGGCAAGAGCCATCCGTGCATCCTCTATGCACGCCGACCTCTTCATGGCATCGATCCGCGATACGGCACCAAGGAATTGTTGCACCAAACCAAAATAATTGTCCGGCTTAGGCCCCTTCGGCCATAAATGGTCTATTAGAGACCGCATGGCAAGACCAGACAGCCTGTGGAGCTTGGCCACATCAGCCATCCTCTCACTCAAAGGCAATGTGCGCGTTGGAGCGCTGAACTGCGACCAGAACAGCTTTTCCACTTCATCATCTTTTTGATCCTCAAAGAACTTGGCCGCATCAGCCGCACTCTTCGCAAAATCTGCATAGGCGTCTGCAGGACTCCTGCGTCGATCCAGAGGAGCGTACTTCGGATCTAAAAACTTCATACGCAACAAATAAGGGTTTCCAGCCACGATTTTCCCGGCCTGTCGAAGCTCCTCCCATGCATCCCTAATCTCAGAACGCGTGTCCTTGGCCGCATCAAGAGCCTTTTTCAGGTCAGCCGCCTTATCCTTATTCTTTTTCAAGGAGCTCATACCGGTCGGCGGCATTTTTCAGCTCCACAGTCATCTCATCTATCTTTTCTTCGCTCCGGCGACGAGAAGCCTGTTCGGCTCTCAACTCTTCAGCCGCCTTCAGGGCAGCCGCATTGCTCGCCCGGGCCTGTTCCTTGTCCAGGGCAAGTTCCGCCCTCAGAGCTTCCATGACAGTAGCACTGTCAGCAGCCCAAACACATAACATTAGCATTATGCTCCTCTCAGTTTTTCCTACCAAAAAGGAAAGCAGAGCAAATACCTTGTGACTCGTTAAGCCGCTCGTTCACCAGTGTGATATCGGCATCAATAGATCCAATCTGCCTCCTTAGTTCGGCAACTTCAACGGACCGGTTGGCTGCCGGATCCTTAGACACCTGCGCATAAACACAACACGATCATTACTTGCACAAATATGATCCTCCGTTTGCCGCCTAGGGCGGACAACCAGAGTCTCAGGGGCTACTATCCATATGGAGCACACCTAGCGCGTGCGTCACAGCCAAAAATTATGTATTTTTCATTACATACCTCAAAGCCTCCAAGCAGGCTCGTAAAGGTTTCATTCAACCCGCTTGTGGCGGATGAAATCCTCCCGAGCACCATGCTCATTAATGAATGGTGCTCCTCCGAGAGGTCAGCTCGCTCCAGAAGGCCCATCAGTGTGTCCGGCCGGACGTCGAATTGTGTCGGACCCTTCTTATCGCCCCCCGTGGGAGCTGAACGCTCCGGGCTTAGGGTGGCCGAAGTATTAGCTTCTGGCTTTGGAAGGTCTGGACTCCTCTGTGACGACACCTTGGGGTCGCCCGCCCCATGAGGCGGAGAGGTTGGTGGGGACTCACTCTCCATCATCTCCGGAAGGAGATCCCCCAAAGATGAACTCTGTTGCGAAGAGCTGCTAGCCGGACTGCAAAGAATGGATCCTGGTTATTGTTCTTGGAGAAGGAAGTAGTACCTTCGTATTTACGATTAACTTACAGCTCGGCTGAGGGCTGGCCCGTTGGTGGGCATGGCGCGGTGAGGATGCCCTTCAGGGCAGGGCCCCCTGGTGAAGCTTTCTTCCCTTGTTTGGGCACCTCTGTCTCCAAGTCTTCGAAGGTGCCCTCTTCTTCCCGCATGGGGAGGAGGCCTTGGATTCCCCTCCCCGACCATCCTCCTTTGGGGAGGTAGTAATTCCCCCGGTTTGGATGCGCAATATGTGAAGTTCTGCTTCTCTGTTCTTCCCTTCGTCTTTCCCCGAGGGCACTTTACTTAGCACGCGATCAAGCATCTTGGCTATAGCGAGACTTGGAGAGCCTTCGGGAAGAGGCACCGGACACCTGATTCTCTCCGCCTTGCTGAGCCATTCCTCGCCACGGAGGATTTTCAGAATAATGACTATGATAAAAATAGACAAGGTGTTCGGTTTCTGGGCTACTTACTTGGGTATCTGGGCGATTGCAGCTCAGGCCCGCATCCTCGATGGTATCCGGACACTTTACTTGTGGTCTGAAGAATAATTTACACATTCCTTCGAGCGTCAGGCCGAAGAAGTGCAAAATAGTCCGCGGACCCTCCGGATTGAACTCCCACATCCGGAGAGGCCGACGTTTGCACGGCAACATCCGTCGGATTAGCATTACCTAAATTATGCTGACGAGGCTAATGTCCCTCTCAAGAAGCTTCCGGATACGGCTTTGCAATGTTGGTACATCACTAGCAGATCCCCAATCCCGTCCAATATCGGTCCATTACGCCAGTTGAGAAGGAGGGCCCGAACGGAAGACGGGGGCAGCCACCCACTTCGTGCCTCTATGAGCCGTGACATAAAACCACCTCCGCTGCCATAGATCGGACACCTCTAGGAAGGAGCCCTCTTGCCATGGGGCGTCGGTGTTCTTGCTTATTAGAGCACCTCCGCACTCCGTGTGTCGCCCCTCAGTCATCTTTGGCTTCAAATTGAAGGTCTTGAGCCATAAGCCGAAATGTGGAGTGACGTGGAGAAAAGCTTCGCACACAATGATGAACGACGAGATATGGAGGATAGCGTCCGGAGCTAGATCGTGAAAATCTAGCCCGTAGTAGAACATGAGCCCTCTCACAAAGGGATCGAGGGAGAAGCCTAAGACGCGAAGGAAGTGAGAAACAAATACAACGCTCTCGTTGGGCTCGGGAGTAGGGATGACCTGCCCTGGAGAAGGAAGATTGTGCTTGATGTCGGCGGTCAGATATCCGACCTCCCTAAGCTTCGTGATGTCCTCTTCTGTGTCCGAGGAGACCACCCACCGTCCTTGGTTGGATCCGGACATGATGGAGGATCCGGGGCGCTTGAGTCTGGGTTTCGGGTGTTAGAACTCGAGATGTGAAAAGGCGCAAGGGTGGTGGAAAAGAGGGATAGGCCTCGGCCCCTCTATAAAGGGGGTGAATATCAAGCGTCCTCAGCGTAACCGCTCGGGACTTGCCTAAAAACAGGGAGTCATATCAACAGGCAACATGGGGTTGCACACTCCCGTATTGATGGAAAATCCCGCGATGAGGGGAAGCACGATCTCTGCTTTGGCAGTGCGTGCCAATAAAACCGCCTCGCAACGCGTATCGAGGCAGGCCAAGAAAAACCAGTTCGTGTTGGACCAGACCACGATGTAAGAGCATGCCATACAAAAATTGCCAGCAGATCAAGATTCATGAAGTGCCATGCCTCTATGGTGGTATGTGGAGATCGTCTTGCAGATCCGGACACGATTCAAGTGTTCAATAATTACTTTGGAGTATTCGGAGATGGAACCCGCCTTGCAATGCTAAAGAAAAAAACTGTGCGCCGACTCACCGTCATTGAAGCCTGGTTCAGGGGCTACTGAGGGAGTCCTGGATTAGGGGTATCCTGGCAGCCGGACTATATACTTTGGCCGGACTGTTGGACCGTGAAGATACAAGACTCAAGACTTCGTCCCGTGTCCGGATGGACTCTCCTTTGGGTGGAAGACAAGCTTGGCGATCCAGATATTATATTTCCTTCTTTGTAACCGACCCCATGTAAACCCTAGCCCTCTCCGGTGTCTATATAAACCGGAGAGTTTAGTCCTTAGAGACAAAATCATAATCATCATAGGCTAGCTTCTAGGGTTAAGCCTCTACGATCTCGTGGTAGATCAACTCTTGTAACACTCATATCATGAATATCAATCAAGCAGGAAGTAGGGTTTTACCTCCATCGAGAGGGTCCGAACCTGGGTAAACATTGTGTCGCTTGCCTCCTGTTACCAATTAGCCTTAGACGCACAGATCGGGACCCCCTACCCGAGATCCGCCGGTTTTGACACCGACAGTACCCCCCTCCACAGTTACACACCTCGGTCATATTCTCGTAGTGCTTAGGCGAAGTCCTACGCCGGTAACTTCATCATCACCGTCACAATGTCGTCGTGCTGACGAAACTGTCCCTCGACCTCTGCTGGATCTAGAGTTCGTGGGACGTCACCGAGCTGAACATGTGCAGATCGCGGAGGTGCCGTACCTTTAGTTTTAGGATCGGTCGGATCGTGAAGAGGTACGACTACATCAACCGCGTTGTCATAATGCTTCCGCTTTCGGTCTACGAGTGTATGTAGACAACACTCTCCCCTCTCATTGCTATGCATCACCTAGTGATAGATCTTGCATGATCATAGGAATTTTTTTGAAATTACCACATTCCCCAACAGGCGCATGCGTCGTCACCATCCTACACGACCGTCTCGAAGAGGTCCGGCGAGATGGTGAGGAAGAACCACCGGATGATCGTGGTGTCGATGGTGGACCAGTCATGGAACTCGGGGACGAGGCTGGAGTCGACGGTTCCATCCACGTGATCGACGAGATGATACTCCCGGAACACGAGGGAGAAGTATGTCTTCCACATGTAGTAGGAGGAGTCCGTTTGAGAGAGACGAACCGGCACCCATTCATAGATGTTCAGGTTGCGGATGTCATGGACGTCGGGAGGTTTGGCGTCGGCGAACGGGTTGGAGTTGGTGGAAGCAGAGGACGTGACAGACGACATGGCGAGGGTGGTGGTGGCTCGGGCGGCTCGGGTGTGGCGGCGGATTCGGGTGGTGCGGCGGCAGCGGGCGGCTCGGGTGGCGGGGTTTAAGCGGCAGGAAGCTCGGGAGTGGAGGTGGGTGGCGGTAGTAGGTAGCCAGGCGGGGTAGAGGAGAGCTGCGGTGGCCGCAGGGTGGGGTGGCAGTGGCAGCAAGATCGGGCAGCAGCGCAGGGAGGAAGGGGAAGCGCGGCAGCCGGCGCGGGAGGCGAGCGGGCGGCGGCGGCGGCGGAAGACTAGGGTTAGAACCCCGAAACTGATACCATGTATGTTGTGGGAATTATGTATTGTATTCCTCAGGTGCAAACGCACTTATATATGATGTACATGAGTGGGCCACGACCTCAACTATACAAGGTAACTAGGAGGTGGGCCCAATACACAGATATGCACAACACATATACTCAATACTAAGATATTTAATTAAGCTTAGCAACCTAAAAATCAGTTTTTAATGGGAGGCAACCCACCGTTCCATCAAAATTCAAATTTAATAGCCTAAAAATTTGCTAACAATCGCTCGTCTTGATGATGTAACAAAAAGGACCAAAGAGGTAATGTTTTGCAGAAAACAAGTACCTAAGAAGATAAAGCTTGAAGAATAAGAAGGGGGATAGAAAAAAAGGCATTTTTTAGACAGCAGAACGTTTGATAGCTCGTACTGACGATCGTACGCAGCGGTTAGAAAAATGCAAAGGTAGCCATAGCGTTCAATGGCATCCGGTTAGAGCGCTCTTGCCTGTACCATCCATCTCCCAGGGGGTTTCGAAACCTCCAAATCATTTGAGGGCAGGCAACTCCAACAAGCCGACGAATTTGTCCACTCGTGTTCGTTATCATCTGCACGGGACGAAAACCACGTCCCAACGTGGTGAAGCAAACAGATGGATGTCCCTTTCACCCATTTCCAACCCAAATTTGGGTCAGATTTTCCCTTTATCTCGCCGCTGCCGGCAGGGTTAGGGTTTCCTCACCCCCTCCCCCACAGCCGACTCAGCGCGGGACATTGTTGCGGTGGCGGGATGCAACATTAGCGGTGAGGACTGTTGCAAGGTGGCGCGCTAAAGCTAGGAAGCGGCGGTCGCATGCTGGTGACACGACAGGCGTTGCGGAGTTGGTACAGGAGGTGCGTACTTGGCAGGTTGGTGATAACTGGGGGATGTTGGTTGCGTCCACAATGTCCTGCAAAATCTGGACAGAAGGGTAGCGGGGTAGTGGCGGTGCGGACCGGTTGCTACTTGTCAATGGCTGACGATGATATTGGTCAGATTGTGGTTGGTCGTGGCGACATGGTGGCATGCGGTCGGAGGAAGTCGGGCCTCTGCCGTTCTCTACGGGCATGCGGGTCATGGGTTGATGGCGAGTTGGCAGTCCTCTGTGGTTACAGTGGGGGCTAGCGCTTATATGCGGACTTGCAGGTGGAGGCGCCCGATGATCGGAGGTGCGTGGTCCACAAAATTACACAAGCATCCTATGACCATTTTTGGTCTGTAGTAAACTTTTCACCACATGTTACTGTGTATCATCTTACTCAAACATGCATCAAACACCTACTGGTTCAAACTAGGGTTTAATTTTTTTTTTTGACATTCAGACTCACACTAAAATCTCCATAAAATTACCAGATCATCACCTTCATTATTCCCTCTTCCCCCCAAATCAAGTTTCACTGAGAAGGGCTTGGTAGAGCTAGGGTGAAAAACTATCAAACACCTTATGCATATTTCTAGTCCTATTTAAAATCTCCAAAGTTCACCCACTTTTACTGGAGCCTCTCTTTTCACCTCACTTTCCTTCAATGACCTGTGGAGATCAATCATTTGAGGGTGAAAACCCGCTATTTCTACTTCTGCCCTAAGCTTGGCACCCCCTCTCTCTTGCCATATCTTTTTTTGCCTAGCCCCATAGTTACTATCCTTTCCTTAGACCTTTGTTTAACAACAAGAATTAAGTCGACGGGCTTCCTTGCATTTTCTATGCCCATGTCGGCTATTGCATGCTATAGAGTAAGCCATGGTGCACCAAGGCAGTGTATGTTGGGGAACATGGTAATTTGAAAAAAAAATCCTACGATCACGCAAGATCTATCTAGGTGATGCATAGCAATGAGAGGGGAGAGTGTGTTCACGTACCTTTGTAGACCCAAAGCGGAAGCGTTTAGTTAACGCGGTTGATGTAGTCGAACGTCCACGTGATCCAACCGATCCAAGTACCGAACGTACAGCACCTCCGCCTTCAGCACACATTCAGCTCGGTGACGTCCCTCGTACTCTTGATCCAGTTGAGGCCAAGGGAGAGTTTCATCAGCACGATATCGTGGTGACGGTGATGATGAAGTTACCAGCGTAGGGCTTCGCCTAAGCACTACGACGATATGACCGAGGTGTGTAATTGTGGAGAGGGCACCGCACAAGGCTAAAACAATTGTCAACTTTTGTGTCTAAGGGTGCACCCCTCCCCCGTATATAAAGGAGTGCATGAGGGGGAGGGCCGGCCCTCTATGGCGCGCCCAAGGGGGAGTCCTACTCCTAGCGGGAGTAGGATTCCCCCTTCCCAAGTTGGAGTAGGAGAGGAAGGAAGGGGGAGAGAGAGGGAAGGAAAGGGGGGGGGGGCGGCCCCCCACCCAATTCGGATTGGGCTTGGGGGGCACCCTCCACCTGGCCGCGTCCTCTTCTCTCCCACTAAAGCCCAATAAGGCCCATACACTCCCCGGGTGGTTCCGGTAACCCCCCGGTACTCCGGTAAATGCCCGAACTCATTCGGAACCATTCTGATGTCCAAACATAGTCGTCCAATATATCAACCTTTATGTCTCGACCATTGCGAGACTCCTCGTTATGTCCGTGATCACATCCGGAACTCCGAACTACCTTCGGTACATCAAAACACATAAACTCATAATACCAATCATCATCGAACGTTAAGCGTGCGTACCCTACGGGTTCGAGAACTATGTAGACATGACTGAGACACGTCTCCGGTCAATAATAGCGGAACCTGGATGCTCATATTGGTTCCTACATATTCTATGAAGATCTTTATCGGTCAAACCGCATAACAACATACGTTGTTCCCTTTGTTATTGGTATGTTACTTGCCCGAGATTCGATCATCGATATCTCAATACCTAGTTCAATCTCGTTACCGACAAGTCTCTTTACTTGTTCTTTAATACTTCATCCCGCAACTAACTCATTAGTCACAATGCTTGCAAGTCTTATAGCGATGAGTATTACCGAGATGGCCCAGAGATACCTCTCCGAAACATGGAGTGACAAATCCTAATCTCGATCTATGCCAACCCAACAAACACATTCGGAGACACTTGTAGAGCACCTTTATAATCACCCATTTACGTTGTGACGTTTGGTAGCACGCAAAGTGTTCTTCCGGTATTCGGGAGTTGCATATTCTCATAGTCTGAGGAACTTGTATAAGTCATGAAGAAAGCAGTAACAATGAAACTAACATGATCATAATGCTAAGGTAACGGATGGGTCGTGTCCATCACATCATTCTTCTAATGATGTGATCCCGTTTATCAAATGACAACACATGTATATGGTTAGGAAACATAACGATCTTTGATTAAAGAGCTAGTAAAGTAGAGGCATACTAGGGACTATATGTTTTGTCTATGTATTCACACATGTACTAAGTTTCCGGTTAATACAATTCTAGCATGAATAATAAACATTCATCATGAATTAAGGAAATAAATAATAACTTTATTATTGCACCTAGGGCATATTTCCTTCAGTCTCCCACTTGCACTAGAGTCAATAATCTAGATTACATAGTAATGATTCTAACACCCATGGAGCTTTGGTGTTGATCATGTTTTGCTCGTGGAAGAGGCTTAGTCAATGGGTCCACAACATTCAGATCTGTGTGTACCTTGCAAATCTCTATGTCCCCTTCCAACACTTGATGACAGATGGAATTGAAGCGTCTCTTGATGTGCTTGGTTCTCTTGTGAAATTTGGATTCCTTTGCCAAGGCAATTGCACCAGTATTGTCACAAAAGATTTTCATGGGACCCGATGCACTAGGTATGACACCTAGATCGGATATGAAATCCTTCATTCAAACTCCTTCGTTTGCTGCTTTCGAAGCAGCAATGTACTCCGCTTCACACGTAGATCCCGCCACGATGCTCTACTTGGAACTGCACCAACTGAGAGCTCCTCCATTCAATAAAAATATGTATCCGGTTTGCAACTTAGAGTCATCTGGATCAGTGTCAAAGGTTGCATCGACGTAATCGTTTATGACGAGCTCTTTTTCACCTCCATAAATGAGAAACATATCCTTAGTCCTTTTCAGGTATTTCAGGATCTTCTTGGCCGCTGTCCAATGCTCCACTCCGGGATTACTTTGGTACCTCCCTGCTATGCTTATAGCAAGACATACATCAGGTCTAGTAGACATCATTGCATACATGATAGAACCTATGACTGAAGCATAGGGAATGACTTACATTTTCTCTCTATCTTCTATGGTGGTCGGGATTTGAGTCCGACTCAACTTCACACCTTGTAACACAGGCAACAACCCTTTCTTTGACCGATCCATTTTGAACTTCTTCAAAACTTTATCAAGGTATGTGCTGTGTGAAAGTCCAATTAAGCGTCTTCATCTATCTCCATAGATCTTGATGCCCAATATGTAAGCAGCTTCTCCAAGGTCTTTCATAGAAAAACTCTTATTTAGGTATTCCTTTATGCTATCCAGAAATTCTATATCATTTCCAATCAACAATATGTCATCTACATATAAGATTAGAAATGCTACAGAGCTCCCACTCACTTTCTTGTAAATACAGGCTTCTCCAAAAGTCTGTATAAAACCATATACTTTGATCACACTATCAAAGCGTTTATTCCAACTCCGAGAGGCTTGCACCAGTCCATAAATGGATCACTGGAGCTTGCACACTTTGTTAGCACCCTTTGGATCAACAAAACCTTCTAGGCCCTCTCTGGCACCCCGCCGGAGGGGGCCATCATCAGCGGAGGCCATGGAGGAGGATCCCGGAGGGGCCATCATCGCCATGAAGGCCAAGGACCAGAGGGAGAACCTCTCCCCATCCAGGGGGGAGGCTATGGAGGAGGAAGCACAAGGGGGAGAACATCTCCTCCTCTCTCTCGGTGGCGCCGAAGTTCCATCGGGAGGGGAATCATCACCGCGGTGATCGTCACCATCATCATCACCACCCTCATCTCTTTTACGCGGTCCACTCTCCCGCACCCCACTGTAATCCCTACTTGAGCATGGTGCTTTATGCCAGATATTATGATCCAATGATGTGTTGCCATCCTATGATATTTTGAGTAGATATCATTTTTCTTTGGGTTGATTGATGATCTAGATTGGTATGAGTTGTATGTTCTATTTTGGTGCTGTCCTATGGTGCCCTTCGTGTCGCACAAGTGTGAGGGATTCCCGTTGTAGGGGTGTTGCAATATGTCCATGCTTTACTTATTGTCTGCATTGCGTGAGTGACTGAAACAGAAACACGGATAAGTGGGTCATGGCGTATGGGAATAAAGAGGACTTGATACTTTAATGCTATGGTTAGGTTTTACCTTAGGGATTTTTACATCTGTGCCCCTGGTTCCTTAGCTCTACTCATTCATCCCCGCGCTCTTAACTTTTGCTCAACTTTCCCCACTCCCTTGCCAGAAACCCTCATAACTGGGCACAACAGACGTTGCCGTCGGGTCAAAGGCTTGACCACTAACTCTGACTAGTGGGGCCACACTGGACTGTGGCATCCGTTCGACCTGACAAGTGGGGCCACGTTGGGTGGTGTCACTGTTCGACCGTTGGGCCGTGGTTTCATTAGGTCGTCCCTTGCATTAAACGCTTGTGTGCGCCGCCAGGATAGAAGCCTGCTATGCATGCACCCAACAAAGCCTGCCTGCATGCGTCGATCGAGCCTGCATGTGCTAATGCCATGATCCCACGATGCGCCGACCGAGCCTGCATGCGCCGACCGAGCCTGCATGCACTGATGCATCCACCACGAGCACTGACCGAGCAGCTTTCTTGCAGGCCAGCCTCCACAGATGCAGCGACGGTCACTGCCGCTGGTTCCTCTCTTCTAGCTAGGTGGGTACATATTTGTGACTTGTGTAAAAAAAGAACCACTCCCTTGCTTAGTTGTACTCATTAATCCCTACTAACAAAGCTTGCTTGCATGCACTAGGTGGTCACTAACAAGGGAACCCTGCTAACAAGCCGAGCTCTCTAAGAAAATAATCAACAAATATGTAGTCCCAATGTAGGGCCAACAAGCCCATAGCACGATCACATATCTCAAACTAGGTAGAACTTAATAATAGAATAGATAGAAATCTTAATAATAGAACTTAAGAAAAGGGCCAAAAAGCCCATAGCAACTCCAACATAGTTCAATTGCAACTTAACATAACACAGACTAAAAAAGATAGAGGGTTTAGAACCCTAGCCGCCGCCTTCTCCACCTCGCTCCTCCTTTGGGCGCCCTTTTCACTGCTCCTCCGGGGTGTTGTCGATGGGGTACAGAAGAGTGTGCATGCACGTAACGGTGGGGAAGATGTTGTTATACTCTGTGAACCTGTTGTGGGTGGTGAAAGCAATGAACTCGGAGCCACACCAAAACACCCGGCCGAGGAGTTAGAAGGCGTCGAATGTGTTGGTGAAGTGGGCAAGGAGAGCAACCACCACCCGGTTTTGGATGAACTCCTCGACAGGGAACATCGTTGGAGATCCCCTCGGGAGGTGGTGGTAGCCGGACGCGAGGAAGAACTCGATGAACTTCCTCATCCTTGATATCGCCCACACACGTAGTGTGCGATCAATGTACATGCCGGTAGGGTAGAGCCTCTCCGGCATGGTGGGTGGGAAGCGGTAGGTTGGTCCGGTGTACTGCATGGCTGAGGGATGTGCAGAAGACGGAGAAGGCATCGAAGAGCAAGAAGGGAGATGGATGAGGGATGGCAGAGGCAGAGGGTGGCTTAAATAGCCGTAGTGCTACGTGTTATTTCGCCGTGTGAATAGTTTGTGGCCATTTTGCATGATAAAAATAAATTGCACGCGTGGCCAGTTGGCAGAGGCAAAAGAAAAAGAAGCTAATTCCACGCGTGGGAATCCGTGGTCATATATATTATATGAACAAAAAGAGACAATTTTTGAATAGTTTGTGGCCATTTTGCATGATAAAAATAAATTTGGCCCTTAAAAATTGGTCATTTGCTACGCAATGTCAATTGATTTCAAACGATGCAAAAATACAGAGCCAGCACATTCACAAAAAACAAAGCAAACGATGAAAATAAACGACGCAATTCAACGGCCCAACCAGAGCTTGGTTTCCTTTTGGGCCCAATAACAACTTTTTTTCCACGGAGTTAGTGGTGGGCAAGCAGCCGAGCACAACCAATAGGATCGCCTCTCGCAGATCGCCCCACGATCCAACGATACGGAGCCGTCCTTGTGATCCAACGGCGCGGAGCCTGCACATAGCCAGCCCACCTAGTTCCTTCTAGAAGGCCAGATCTGAGGGTTGTCGCTTCGCGCGAGGGTATGATCAGATGGCTGACGTTGGGAGCTAGGGTTAGGCGAAACCCTGTGGGATTTAGAGGGGTTTTGAGCTGGTCAACGGGGTTTCGACGGCTTTGACTGAGCATAACTAATTTAAAAAAACTCGAAAAATATGAAACCTTCGCCATTCGTTGTTTTATAAGACAAACTAACAAGGAAAAAATACTAAACTTGGTCTATGGTCATTTTCATGAAAAAACCCTGGCTGGCATGATCGAGGTCAAATGAGCAACATTAATTGTAAAAAAATCAAAAAAAAATATAAAACCTTCGCACAATGTTGTCTTATGTGACATGTTACCAACCAAAAATCATAAACTTGGTCTATGGTCATTTTCATGAGAAAACCTTCACACATATGAGCTATCATGTACATGATTTCATAGAGTTCAAGGAGAGGTGGTGGTGTTACTTTCTGTTTTCGGATTTTTAAAAAAAATCACTAAAGCTTTATTTTAAAGTGAATAAGAAGGATCTGAAGTTAGTTTTCCATTTTCTTATTTCAAAACGTTTTTTTAATAGTTTTTATATTAAAGCATATGTTTTCAAAAGAAAATGCAAAAATATGAAGATTAATTCAAAAAATAGTGAGACTTCGAATCTACACTATGGAAAGTGAATATGTGTTAATAAAAAAATATTTGCCTCATTTAGAGTAGGTTCAAAAAAACTGATTACAAATGGGTTGTTTACCCTAGCCTGGGAGCTCATTTGGAGCACATTTTTTCAACTTCAAATTTATTTGACCTCTTCTAAATCACTTCAAATTTTTCACACATGATCTCCTACACAAACATAGATAGTTTGTCAAGGTTTTACTTGTTTTTGCATTTTCTTGAATTTGTACTGTCCAGGTTTGCCAAGGTTTACATGATCTCATTTGGAGCATGCATTTGATTTCCTACACAACATGTGTGATCATTGCAGCACCTAAGATCATAGTTCACAACATCTCCCCTAACATAACTAACCATAGATTCAGGACAGACAAATATACCACATGCAAATTTAAGGACAGACAAATATAGATAGCATAACCAGATTACCAGCATAACCAAATTTAGTTCAACAGACCATAACCAACGACATTCAGTTCAACACACCAAAAGTAACCCAATAGTTCAACAAACCAAACTAAAACTAACACAATATCACATCATCGATCACATCACGCAGGAGTCAGGGCCTTCGTGAGGGCGGCATGCTTCCCCCTGATCATGTAGTCCTCCCCGCGAATCGCCACATCCTAAGCATGAGACAGAAGGTGATCGAAGCGGCCATCCCTTGGCTTTGGCTTGGTGGTGCAGTAGGGGCAGTGCCACTTCTTGAACTTGCGGTTGTAGAAGGAACCAACTCCCTTGGCCTTGATCTTTTCCACCTCCTTGGCTTTGAAGGACGCGACGTTGCCCTTGTACACATCATCTCCAGAATCATACTGCACACATGAATGAATTTCATTAGATTCATATACACCATGTCAAAGGAACTAAATGAACAAGGGATATGCTTACCTCATATTCAGAATCGTCACTAAACTCCCCCGCGTGGGGGTTGTAGTCGGCCAGCTTCCTCTTCCTCCCCCCCCCCCAACCATCATCCTCCTTAATATACAATTACATCCATCACTAGTAGCCAATTGAAAATTGGCATGCACACATGACACATTGATCATATGGCTAATATACTCCCAATATCAGAAATGTTTTAGAAGTGGGGTTTTTAATTTCTGTGCCCCTTACCTCTATGCATTCAAAAACCACATCCATCACTAGTATATCAACGTATTAGATTTGTACACACATTGATCAAAAACCCCAATATGACATTCAAATAACACAATGATCATTGGTCATGCACACACATTGAAGAACAGAGCTAATATGTCAAATTTATATACTAATGAATCAAAAACCCCAATATGACAAATTTACACACATTGAATCAAAATTATAACTTCTTAATCAATGGATTCCATTTGGGCATATGACATTCAAAACCCCAATCTGAGTAGCATTAAAAAACATCTAGCATTAAAAACCCCAATCTATGAGCACTAAAAACAAATCTAATAAGCACCATAGCATTAAAAACCCCAATTTGTTCACAACATCTAGCATTTTTGCAATGAATTTATACAAATCTAAAAACCCCAATCATTGCAGCACCTAAAATCATAGTTCACAACATATTATTTTTGCAACGAATTTATCCAACAAACCCTAGTCCAAAAACCCCCGTCCCCCCAACCCATACCCTACAAAAAACCCTCGCCCATCCGTCAAACCAACTACTCTAACCATCTGAACTACCGCATGAATGAAAATATAAACAATGCAACTAGGGAGCAATTAACTCTACAAGCTAAGCAAGTGCAAATACCTGCTCCTCCACGGGAGGCGGCGCAACGGGGGCATCTGGATTGACTATGCCGCTCGACGCCTTCACCTTCTGCAGCGATGAGGCAGAGGCCGCCACATCCGCAGCGGTTGCGAGTTTCCCCGCTTCGCCGTGGATGCCGCCAACATCCGCGGTCGCCGTGCCTGGACCCTGCTTCTCCACCACATCTCTGGCCGCTGCGCCGGCGTCGCCACGAGCATCGGCCATCTTACAGATGGATGTGATGAAGGTGAGGAAGAGGATGCGGTGGGGGAAAGCGAGACGGTGCGGTGGAGGCAGTGGAGGACAACGAGACGACCCTGGTGGGGGAGAGGAAGATGATGCAGCAGGGAGGGGATTTGGGGGGTAAATGGTAGGGGCGATGGAGTTGGTTGCCCTCTTTATATGATGGGACGTTTCGGGCATGTCCATGGACACGTGCTACCCACGACCGCGGTCACGCATGCGCCCACGTTTACGCGGCCCCACTCATTAGCTAACGGTCAAAGGCATTGACCCGACGGCAACGTTTGTTATAACCCGTTCTAAGGGTTTCGGGCAAGGGAGTGGGTAAAAGTGAGCAAAAGTTAACAGAGTGGGGATGAATGAGTAGAGCTAAGGAACCAGGGGCACAGAAATAAAAATCCCTTTACCTTAATGATCTTTAGTAGTTGCAGATGCTTGCTAGAGTTCCAATCATAAGTGCATATGATCCAAGAAGAGAAAGTATGTTAGCTTATGCCTCTCCCTCATATGAAATTGCAATAGTGATTACCGGTCTTGTTAGCAATTGCCTAGGACAATTCCACACACCGATCCATCATTATTCCACACTCGCTATTTATAATATTTAGTAATATATTCTAACTTTATGATAAAAGTACCTACTTTTATATTTGAGCTCTCCGATATCATGCAAAGTTATCCTCTTCATACCCACAACATAGTTTTATTTCTCGTTTCTAGTTGGAAGCAAACGTTTGGTGTACGTAGAGTCATATCAGTGGCAGATAGGGCTTGAGAGAATATTGATCTTACCTTTAGCTCCTTGTGGGTTTGACACTCCATACTTATCACTTCCACCTTTGGAAATTGCTACGATGATTCCCTGCACTTGGGGATTATCAAGCTCTTTTCGGGCGCCGTTGCCGGGGAGCAATAGCGTGAGGTTGATATTCTCGTGTGTGCTTGTTTGCTTTCTTCACTAAGTAGATTTTGTTTTTCCTTTTTGTTTCTTTTAGTTGTGGGTGAAACATACAAAAAAAATTGTGCATCATTGAAATCACCATGCTCTCTTTATGTTTCAATTGTGCTAGTCATATTCTTCATGATGCTCTCTTTATGTTTCAATTCTTTTCTTTTACGTGAGCATCCTTGAAATCATCATGCCTAGCTAAAAGGCATTAAAGAAAAGCGCTTGTTGGGAGACAACCCGATATTTACCCTTACTGTTTTTGTGTGTTTACATGATTATTCTACAGTAGTAATCATGTTTTATAGATTTTTGTTTCAATAAAGTGCCAAGTAAGACCTTTGGGAAGACATGGGTGAAGTCTTAGCAATCTTGCTGTAAAAAACAGAAACTTTCCTCTCACAAGAATAGATGCTATTTTTTACTGGAGAGTGCTTTTAGGTTGATTCTTTTTGCAGATGATTAATAGGCAAATTCCTCACATCTACCAATTTATTTCATAATTTTGGGAGTAGAAGAAGTATGGTTGCTGTTCAGATCATTACAGACTGTTCTGTTTCTGACAGATTCTGTTTTCATTGCATAGTTTGCTTGTTTTCTAGTTTCTATGACATATATTTCTCAATATAAATTGTAGAAATGATATGGTACAGTAGGAATTGTGAGAACAATTATGAAACTTGTCTTCGACATTACCAAAGTGAATGGTTTACTCTTTATCATACTAACCTATCTCACGAAGTTCCGTTAAGTTTTATGTGATTGAAGTTTTCAAGTTTTGAGTGAGATATCGATATGAGGAGAATAAGGAGTGGAAAGACTCTAAGCTTGGGGATACCCAAGGCACCCCAAGGTAATATTCAAAGAAGACTCAAGCGCCTAAGCTTGGGGATGCCCCGGAAGGCATCCCCACTTTCGTCTTTAAAACTATCGGTATACCTTACTCGGAGCTATATTTTTATTCGTCACATGATATGTGTTTTGCTTGGAGCGTATTTTAAATTTTACTTCCTGTTTGAATAAAATCATTGGATCTGAAATCTTGAATAAAAAGGAATCCTCCCATGGCTAGTTAATTATTTGACTACTCAGTGTTCTTCACTTATATCTTTTGGAGTAGTTTGTCATTTCACTACTAGAAAACCCCCTACTAATGGCGCACCTAATATGGCCATTAATGGCGCATCTGTGGTGCGCCATTAATAGCACGCCATTAGTAATTTTTACTAATGGCGCACCACCTGGTGCGCCATTAGTATCTGGTATACTAATGGTGCACCGCGGGTGCGCCATTAGTATAGGCCAGGGTGCGCCATTAGTATGCCTCCCAGGGGCCATGTATACCCAGGTGCTTTGGCATACTAATGGTGCACCACCACTTGATGCGCCATTAGTAACCGCGGCATACTAATGGCGCACTGCCCAGTGATGCGCCATTAGTATGCACTGTCATACTAATGGCGCACTGTCATGTGATGCGCCATTAGTATGAATATTAGGTTTTTTTATTTTTTATTTTCTGTTTTTTGCACAGGTTAGAAAATGTATAATTTGACAAAATATAGATAGCACACATCAACAACAGATTCATCGAATACAATAGAAGATTAGTCTTTGAATATAATTCATCATATTAGTCTCCGAATACAATTCATCATATTAGTCTCCGAATTGAAAAGACCGAACAAAGATAGAACAATATATTACAAGTCTCGAGACCGCGAGTAGCGAGTTTGTCTTCACATTACAAGTCGATATCGATCATCTAAACTACCATCACATAGAAGAGAGCTGCGGTCATCATGATGAGCATCATCACGATGAAACTCGTCTTCATCCGGTTCCTCCAACGCTCCCTCCCCTCTCCCGCTAGATAGCGGGCGTATCTAGATTCGGCCTCGGCCCTAGTGGTGTACCCTTTGTAACTGTTACCGCTGAATCGGTGAACCTGTCTCCGACACTCCTCCCAGTCATCGTAGACTTCGGGAACCTTACCCTTGTACACGACATACGTCGGCATCGCTATGCACTAGCCAAACGAAACGTTAGTACCAATTCACAGACAATACATAAGCAATATATAAGTATGCAACAGAACGATCGGAAGAGAAAAGCAAGACATTAATAGCATCGATTACATCTAAGTTGAACGACTCTCGAAACCAAAGAGACATACTACAAGTTCATTAAAGTTTAATTACAACATGAGCCAATCGATGTTTCAGAACTAGACACAGCATCACTGCTTTCGACTCGACTCAAGGGACCGGAGCGTGGATGAAGCCGCCATCTATCGTGGGAGTCATGAAATAACGGTCGTTGTCAGCCTGCATTTGTAGCATTGTGTCGATGTCACTGTTGGACGGTTGATTGTTGAGGTAGAACTGCCCCGAGGTACGAAGGACATCTTGATGGATGATTTCCGCAAACTCTGACTGGATGCGAAAGAATTCTTGTCGGAGGTCCGCGTCCTGGATTGCCGACACGCTCTTTGCCCAATCTTTGAGTTTACTCGGTAGCAGAAGTTGATGATGGTCCCGTACGATCGCCCGCATGTGATGGATGGCATAGTAGGCACCCTTCTGACCGCCAGGCGGCTGCTTGATGCAGCAGAACATCGTATTGTGGGAGAACACGTGCTTGCCGTACTTACGAATAGGCCTGGTGAAGGTGCCTCCAGATATGGTGTAGCCAGGGAGAACATCATCAAGAACCTTCTTGACATTTGTGTAGTCTACATTCGACTGACGGTCCGGGTCGAAATACGTGGCCATGGAATATTTGGGGCTTAGGAGGATGAGCGTGCATTGTGTGTCACTGCAGAAAACACGGAATGTTAAAAGAAAAATGATCGAAATGTAAGAATTCATAGTTACGGGCCGGTTGAGGGGAGGACTTACTCGGGAAAGTAAGGCACGAGGAAGTTATCCTTATCTTGGTTTGCCAGAATGAAGCCTTCGAGGTAAGAACTCGCGACTTGCCGGTCCCCAGCGCTGCTCAAGATCTTGGCACGCATGTAGAAGGGGTCGACTATCACGATGTCCGGGGTCTTGTCGCGAATGATCCGCATCTCCATACTCAGCGAAAATAGCCGAACGAAGGTGTAGTGCAGCGGATGAAGGTTCAACATAGCGTGGATGTCATCAAAACGCAGGACGATCGTACGCCCGATGGAGTTATCCACAAAGCCCTTGCCCTCTGGCACCTTGGCCGAGAAAACCGGGTATGCCACATCCTTCTCTCTGAGACGCCGCTTCTCCAAAGCAAGAACACTGTCATGCAGACTCCGCATAGCACCGGTTGCAGCATTGAGCATATTTGTCGGTAGCATCGCCCTACCCGCCACATGCACCCTCCTCGAGATATCCTGTGGTGAAGGTGGCCCGTCCTGAGCATGGATCGTACTCGGTGCCGGCTGGCTCGCACCCTTCTTAGTCTTTCTTTTGCGTGCCTTCTTCTTCTCCTGTAATGGGACCGAGTTCTGCTCACAGACCGCCTTCTTGAGTGTGTTGGGGCTGATAATATTTCGCACCTCGCCTATCTGAGGCTCGGTGAAGTCGGCAGCTGGAGGCGTCTCCTGAGAGCTGAACGCCAGACGGCGCCTGTTGCAACTTGGCTTCTCCGCGGTACCAGCTAGATCGCACACGTCTTTTGTTGGGTTTGGTTCTTGAGAAGGAGGCCCCATGAAGTCGCCATCGTACCCATGATTGGCAAAGTACTGATCGACGTTGGCAAATGTATCATTGTCGTCGTCGTCGTCGTTCTAATCCTGTGCCATATGCATGTTTGGATCCAGTGGCATAGGGATGTCCGGCACCGTTACGGTGGTCTTGCCATGGGGCCGACTTGGCGCCGGCACGACTGGCGGTGTTGTCTTTGGGGTGGTGTCCCCCGCCCCCAAACGAATCTGGCTCTTCGGCCAAACCAGGAGCCAGCTCAGGCAGGCGCTGAGGGTCATCATGTCATCATCGTCGGCCCCGACGGGTCGAATCGGAGGTAACAAGTCGTCGCAGCCTGGCAGCACCCGAACCAGTTGAACCCTAAACAAGTTGGGTGGCATCTGGGTACCGTGGAACAAGGGG
Organism: Triticum timopheevii; assembly: GCA_963921465.1. Taxonomy (NCBI): domain Eukaryota; kingdom Viridiplantae; phylum Streptophyta; class Magnoliopsida; order Poales; family Poaceae; genus Triticum; species Triticum timopheevii. Next base: position 585,014,606 of record OY997268.1, read on the forward strand.
TTGCCCTGTTGAACGATTTTGCCCTTGGCGACATCGACCAACTCGTTGTTCACGAAGTGGAGGAGAGTGCACGGAACGTCGGCGGCGCCCTGCGAAAACATGTAGGGCGTCAGGGATGCCCAGTCAAAGGCAAGGAGATGAAGTCCTCGGCCGAGAGAGGCTTTAATTAGTTACCGTGATGATGGCGTCGAGCTCGGCTAATGTCGATGCACCACCAACGGCGGGCGTGCAGTTGACGGAGGGGCCGCTTGCTGAAGAGGTGCCGGCCGGCGTACACCCGGGTGCATTAAGCTCCCGTGCCGGCGTCGGAGACACCAATGCCGCCTCCGCCGGAGGCACCAATGGCCCCGCCATCGCATTATGCGAGTTGCTGGCCGTGAAGCTAGGAATCGGGGGCGGCCCCTGTTGGCCGCCCGCAATCCACGCACTCAACCCCGAGATCAAGGTAGGCACAAGGGCGGTGATCATTGCTCCGAATCATTGTTCCACTTGCTCTTGGACAATCTCCGGAATCCGCGCCACCTGTGCCTTGAGTTCTTGAACCTCTCGCGCCTGGCTTTCCGAGCTGGTCTTTTTCTCCTACCGCGCTACTGAGCTTATCGGCCACATGACCAGCTGACGTCGGCTTACTGAGCTTATCCTTGTTCTTCATTACATTCAACGCCCTATTTAGAGTGGTGTCCCAAGGGTTGCTCTTAGTCGACCCCGCGCTACTGCTTTCAGTCGCCTGCGGAAGGAATGTGAACCATTTAGAAATTTGGCTTCATTAATTAGAATGCAACCATATGGAGCTAATTACGCAGGGGTGTATTCCTTACCAGAACAAGCTCAAGCTGCCTGGTCTTCGGATCCGTGGTAAGCTACTTTGTTTTCGGGTCCTTCTTGTACCGGGCCCTGACAAAGTTCCTGGTCTGCTTGTTACCGCTGTATTTCTCGAAGAGGGGCGGTAGGCCTTGCTCGGCATGGTCCACCTCCTCCTTGTCCCATATAGGCTCCGCCACTCTGTAACCGCCGGGACCGAGTGTGTGTTCCCCTATGTTCAGCTCCCGCATTTGTTTCCCCCACTCACTTGATTGGGAGCTTGCGGTGCTCGAGCAATTGATCTTGAAGTCGTTGTAGTCATCTTCGGTGATCGAAGGATTTTTCTCCTTGATCTTCTGATAACTCTCACCTTTCTCGATCATTTTCTTCACATTGCTTTTCCAAGTAGACAGGGCCTTGCTCATCTTCGTGAGGGCAGCATTGTTCACTTTATTCCCTTTGAGGCTTGTGTTTGCAAATTCAGCGGGGAACTTGTATCGTTCGTGCGGCTTCGTGAAGAGGAGGTGGCGCAAATTCCCTCGGTCAGGATGCCTCAGGTTCTCGGTGTTGATCGAGACGGTGCTCCGGACAATGCACCCGAGCTGAAGCGAGTACCCCTTGACTATTCGTTCGGGCGCCGTTGGATACCCGTTGGAGTCCACTTCAGTAACTTCCTCCTTGAGGGTGAGGAGCACGATCGGGCGCCGGTCCTTCCGTTGCCTCTTCGGTTGGCTGCCATCTGTGCGGGCACCGCCATCATCAGTGGTGGCATCCTCGGCGGCACCATCAGTGGTGGCATCAGTGTGGACATCCTCAGCGGCACCATCAGTGGTCTCAGGATCAATGGGGAAGGCGGCGGCCTCATACAAGTGAGGTTGTTCCTCCATCTCCTGGGACAGCTCCCAGAATGCCTTGCCGCCCGAACCCCCGGCCTCATCGTTGTGGGCCATGTTTCTCTCTAAATAGAAACAAAGTTTGGTCAAAAAGTTGGTTATTGTCAAGGAACAAGATCATGGTCTCATCATTTAGGGTTTGTCGACACCGAGGCATCCTAAAATCTAAGCTTTTATCATTGAGGGTTTTTCGACGCCGAGGCACCCTAAAAGCCTAAGCTTTCATCATTTCGGTTTTTATCGACACCGAGGCACCCTAAAAGCCATGCATTAGTCACAAGTACGCCGGGGCACTTGATCCTACTTAATTAACTACTACGATACCCCAGCCCATGCATTAGTCACAAGTACCCCATATGTCCTATTTTTAGCAAAGTCATGCTAAAATTCACGGAAAATTTCAGCATGACCTTTGCTGAAAATAGGACATATGGAGTACCCGAATTTGCTGGAACGGAAGTTAATCGACATTCCGGCAAACTCAAGGGCCTCCCGGGGTACCTGCAAAATCATTATCCCAGGTGGACATGGATGCAATGTCACATGTCACATGGATCCCACACCCATGGATCCCACACCCACATGAAGCCACATGCCGGAACGGAAGTTAATCAAACGCTGCCTTCTACTTGTAGACTTTTGGATTGTCAAGCTCAGCAGTGACCTAAGCTGGCAATATTATCAACTCCAGAGCACATCACCAGAGGTTGTTTACATGTTGCAATTTTGCTAGGCAGCAGAAACAAATACGAAGCATCTGCACCTAGCCATTAGCAAACAAATACGAAGCTAGAATATACAGACCTATCTCAGAATTAAACTGTACCACTACTTTCTACCAATCGGGAGATCTATGTAGCAAATAAAAGCATTAAGGCTGTGTTTGATAGTAAAGTGCTAAAAAACCAAAGTATTAAAAAACTACAGTATTTTAGCACGAAGGTATAAGATACCACAGTTTTCAGATATCACTGTATTCTAGAGTATTGAGACACTGGAACTCTGGCCTAACAGAATTAGACGGCAGGACCAAAAATTCCATGAATATTCAGAGAGATGACCTCTAAAATCATTTACAATACCAGGGAAGACCATATTCTACATCAATGCAAGATTTCAGTACCAAATATCTCACAAGTAACATTGTATTTGATTCTATAATTTGGGTACACTTCATTTTTCATGGAATTGACAACTATATGAGCATTTTCAATGTGTTTCATATTTGTCATTTTCTATCTTCATCAGGATGATTGTAAACTCTATCTACCTCTATAGATCCTGTTTGGACCAGCTATTGGTGAGCATGCTGCAACTACTCAAAAGAATAACATCAGAAGTAAACCTCTTGAGTCCCCTAATAAAAACCTCTGAGGCCTGACACCTATGAAAGAACTAAACAAATTCCAAACTTAGTCAGTTCAGCACCTGCGTTGTGTAACATTCACAAGATCATACATCATCGGCGACTTGGGTTACTTCTTCTGTAGTAGTAGAAAGGAGGCTATTCACTCAGCCAATTTATTTTTACAGAAAACTAACTTGTTCATGCTGATAGATAAACATTGGCACCGTTCCTTATCGAATGAACCAAACAGGATTCAGTTTCAGAAACCGGACTAGCCTAGTTTACTGATGAATCACCATGAATCTCCATAATCCATCGAACCCTAGCCTAGTTTACCGGAAAAAAAATCAATCTGGCCATGACAGGGGACGAACCAGCCGCATACCTTGCTGCGAGAGCTGGAATCGACGATGGTGTCGGGGCGGCGGGGCGACGGACGGTGGTGTCGTGGCGGCGGGGCGACGGTGGTGTCGGGGCGGCGGGGCGACGGTGGTGTCGGGGCGGCGTCGAGGGCGGTGGGGCAATGGTGGTGTCGGGGCGGCGTCGAGGGCGGCGGGGCGACGGTGGTGTCGGGGCGGCGCTGGGGCGGCGGGGCGACGGTGGCGTCGAGGGAGGCGGGGCGACGGACGGTGTCGGGACGGTGCGACGGCGGCGAGGCTTTCTGGGCTCTGGGGGAGAGGAGCGGGCGAGGGAGGGAGAGGGCGAGGGCGAGGGAAGGCGGGGAGAGGGCGAGGGAGAGGGAAGGCGAGGAGAGGGCGAGGGAGGGAGAGGGCGAGGGCAAGGAGAGGGCGGAGAGGCAGGGTGGCGACGTTGGAGCGGGCGCGGGCGGACGGCGTTGGATTAGGTTTGGGCGGACGGCGCGGGCTCGAGGAGGAGGAAGGGGAGAGGGAGGTGGCGGGGGCGCGTGGGCACAATACTAATGGCGCACCACAGCTCGGTGCGCCATAAGTACATCCATACTAATGGCGCACCTGACCGTGGTGCGCCATTAGTATTTTTTTATTTCTACTCGACCCAACAGGTTATGTACCACCAGAACTGATCCACATCAAGTCCCCCCTACTAGCTCGACTGGTCAGCAGCCAGTTCTCACACCAAGAGGTCCTGGGTTTAACTCCCAGGCTCCACAAATTTTTTTTTAGCATTTAAAAAGCTGTTTGATACTTATTTGTGTTTAAATATGTTCAAACTTGTTTAAATCATAACAGTAATATTTTTTTATAAGACAGTAATAATTTTTTTAAAAATATCATCAAACAGTAATGCCGGTGGAGCGGGGGAGGGTGCGGGGGGTGCAGGGGGTCGGCGGCGGCGGTTGAGTAGGGGAGGGGTGCGGGGGGTCGGCGGCGGCGGTTGAGTAGGGGAGGGGTGCGGGGGGTCGGCGGCGGCGGTTGAGTAGGGGAGGGGTGCGGGGGGTCGGCGGCGGCGGTTGAGTAGGGGAATCGAGAGGGTGCGGGCGGCCGGCGGACCGGATCTGGCGAGGTGGGATAGCGATCGAGATGGAGGGGGATCGAGATCGAGTGTCCATGAAATTTAAAAATATTCATGATAGTTCAAAAAGTGCCCATGAAATACAATCGAGAAATGAAGGCTACGATTTAAATACAAAGGATCTTAGCTAGCTATCTGTTCACAATCTTCTTGCCCTTCTTTTTCGCAAATGGAGTTCTTCTATGGAACGGACGTCCTTTAGGTAGGGTGGTCCTGCTTCTTCTTGTGGTGTATGCTACTACTTCATCATCGTCGTCATGTTCGATCCTCGGGTCGCCGTACTTGTCGAAGTCTTGCTCATTGGCTACTCCATCCATTCCGATGATCTTCCTTTTGCCTCTCCTCACGACAACACGACTGGGCTTTGGCGGGTCGGTAATGAAGAAGCATTGGTCCACTTGGGAAGCCAGTACCCATGGCTCATTTTTCGCGGTGACGTTTGCGCCCGCGGTCTTGGATTTGGCTTCAGGTATAACCATGGTGGTGAAATACCGGTCTTCTTTTATGACGTTCTTGGCCCATCTGACACGGAACATCGGGACCTTCTCTCCAGCGTAGCTCAGCTCCCAGATCTCCTCGATCCTTCCGTAGTATCTATCCTTGTCATTACCGGTGTAGGATTCCATCGTTACCCCGGAGTTCTGATAACCATCGCTCTTCATGTCCTTGGCCTCGGTGTAGAATGTGTAGTCGTTGATATCGTACGCCTCATAGGTCATCAGGTTGTGCTCGGCGCCCTGTGACAAGGCGAATATGAGTTGTTCTTCCGCGGAAGAATCCTCATGTAAAGGGTACGACAGAAGCTTCTGCTTGAACCAACGCGTGAAACATGAGTTGTGCTCTTTGAGTATATCTCCGTCCGTCCTCTGTTGGCCTCGGTCATTGTACGTCTTCTTAATAAAGGTTTAGTGCTCTACCACCCAAGGATCGACCACGTCTATGTGTTGTAGCGCGACTAGGTTTGCTCTTTCAAAGTCGGCGAGTCGACCCTCGAAGTCGACATGCATTTCGCGGTGACCCTCACGGTGACCCCATCCAGCGAGCCTACCGAGGTGCCTATTGACGGGCAGACCAACGGGGTTCTCGATGCCTAGATAATTCGTGCAGTAGGAGATGCACTCTTCGGTCAGAAAGCCCCTGGCTATGCTTCCTTCTGGACGTGACATGTTGCGAACGTATCCTTTGATGACACCATTCATCCTTTCGAATGGCATCATGCTGTGCAGGAACATCGGCCCGAGTTGGATGATATCCTCCACTATATGGACCAGCAGATGCACCATAACGTCGAAGAATGCGGGCGGGAAGTACATCTCAAGCTCGCATAGTATCACCACGATCTCTTCCTGTAGCCTTCTGAGTTGCCTCACGCCAATCGACTTCCGAGAGATGACGTCGAAGAAGTTGCATAGGCCAAATAGCGTTTCACGGACGTGCGCGTCCATGATCCCATGGATTGCAACTTGAAGTATCTGCGTCATCAGCACGTGACAGTCGTGAGACTTCATCCCGCTGAACTTCTGCTTCGCTGGGTCTAGGTATCTGCTTATCTTCCCCGCGTAACCGTAAGGAAGTTTTACTCCTAGGAGGCAGGTGAAAAACTGCTCGATCTCCTCCTGACTTAGAGTGAAGCACGCGGGAGGGTAGTCATTTCCGGTCTTCTTGGCCTTTTTGCCTTTGCGACGACTTTCTGTGTCCTGCTTCGCCTCATCATCATCATCATCATCATCATCATCATCATCATCATCATCATCATCATCATCATCATATAGCGTGAAGCTCCTGCCTGATGCCCATTGATTTCAAGTCTGCCCTTGCTTTTGGCCCATCTTTGGTCCTCTCTGGCATGTTGAGCAGGGTACCAAGCAGACTCTCGCACACGTTCTTCGTGATATGCATGACATCAAGGCTGTGAGGCACACGGTGGATCTTCCAGTATGGCAAGTCCCAGAAAACAGACCTCGTTTTCCATACCTTCAGCAGCGGCTCTGGCGCCTTTCGCTTCTTTCCCGGCTCTGGCGCCTTTTGCTTCTTTCCCGGCAGTGGGCAGTCTTTCCAATTTTTCAACAGCCTGTCTATTTCCTCGCCGCTCCTCGTACACGGGCGTTTTCGGGGTTCGGTTTCACCATCGAACAGATCCTTGCGTTTCCTCCACGGGTCATCGTTACGAAGCCACCTTCGATGTCCCATGAACACGGTTTTCGAAGACCCGGGATCTCTATCTAGCTGGCGATACGTTGTGTCATCCATGCACCTTACGCATCCAGAAAATCCGTGGACTACCTGCCCCGCAAGATATCCGTAACCGAGATAGTCGTGCACCGTCGTGAGCAGTGCGGCTCTCATAGGGAAATATTCTTTCTCTGCGGCGTCCCACGTATTGGCTGGCGTTTTCCACAGCGTGTCAAGCTCCTCTTTCAGCAGCCCCAGATACAGATTGATGTCATTCCCTGGTTGTTTCGGCCCTTAAATTAGCATACTCATGTGAATGTACTTCCTCTTCATGGACAACCAGGGGGGAAGGTTGTACATCCACACAAACACAGGCCAGGTGCTATGTGTGCTTCTCTGGCTGCCAAATGGATTGACTCCATCGGTGCTCGCGCCCAGCACGATGTTCCTTGGATCGTTCCCAAATTCTGGGTATTCGAAGTTCAACGCTTGCCACTGGCTCGCATCCTTAGGGTGACTCAGCATCTTGTCTTTTTTATCTATCTCCGGATCATTTGCGTCATCTTCTCGCTTCTTCTCCTCCCTATCCGCGTGCCAACGCAGGAGCTTTTCTACCTTAGGGTCCGCGAAATACCGCTGCAGACGAGGAGTGATCGGAAAGTACCACACCACTTTTCGAGGAGCTTTCTTCCTCTTCTTGTATCGAGTGACACCGCACACCAGACATATGGTAGACTCCGCGCGCTCGTCCCGATAAATGATGCAATTGTTCATGCACACATGGTATTTCACGTGCGGTAAATCCAGAGGACACACGATTTTCTTCGCCTCCTCCAAACTGGTCGGGCACTTGTTCCCCTTGGGAAGACATTCGTGCCAGAATGACATGTTCTCGTCGAAGCATGCGTCGGTCATTTTGTGTTTTACCTTCATCTCCAGAGCCATGAGCGTTACTTTCAGGCGGGTATCCTCGGGCCTGCATCCTTCATACAATGGAGTAACCGCGTCTAACTCAAGTTGATACATCTTGGCTTTCTCTTGGGCGGCAGCTCTTGCGTTATCCGTCTGCTTGAGAAGCAGCTCTTGAATATGAGGGTCCTGCACCCAGCCCATCGATGGTCCAGCGTCGTCTGCTCCGCCGGCATCATCATCATGCCCTGCATCTTCTACATGATGACTGTGTACAGCATCACCGTCGTGATAATCTCCTGGGGATTCTTCGTCTTCTCGCCCCCCCGAGCCGCGGTGGTTGTCTTGCTGCCCTTCCTATTTCTTGCCCGGCCCCCATGGACGACTTCGTAGTCATCTTCATCACCTTGCCACCGATAGCCATCCATGAAACCACGCAAGAGCAGGTGGTCCCGCACCTGCCCGGAATCCGGGTCCGCAATAAGGCTATTCAGCTTGCATCTTCGACACGGACATCTTATCTCCGTCTCGTTCTTTTGAAGCATCTCGGCCTTCGCGGACCTCAAAAACCTATTCACGATGCCTTCGGTCATCGTGCGGACCATGGTTGCCTGCGGGGTAGAGCAAAACGATATTTTAGAACCAAGAAAAAATTTGGCATGACTTTCCCTAAAAATAGGACCAAAAAGAATGCTTAATGCCAAAATTTTCGCCGAAACGGAAATGAATCAACATTCCGGCAAAATATTGGCAACTATCGCATTTCAAATACCGGTACACCTCCAAACACAATCACATATGCAACACCACAAACATATGCAACACCACGAACATACATAGATCTAGCTAGGCCATAAAAAGTGCATGTGCACATTGTTGTAGGGAGAACAACATAAATATAGCTTCCCCCCTTACTTACCTAGCAAAACAAGGTAACTTAACCACTTAATTTGAATGAATCTATGGTGGAAATGAGGTGAAAAAGAGGAGGCACCCGAGACAAGGAGGAGGGGGTGGAGAGAATGAAGTGGGAAGAAAGTGAGTGTGGGAGGAGAGGCTGTCCAAAATATCTTGTTGCTGCCAACTTACTAATGGCGCACCATCAACAAATGCGCCATTAGTAATCCAGGTTACTAATGGCGCACCCCCAGGTAGTGCGCCATTAGTAGTTTTGCAAAAAAAACATACTAATGGCGCACCCTGCCACGGTGCGCCATTACTAGTTTGAACTAGTAATGGCGCACCGCGTGTGAGTGCGCCATTAGTACTTTTGCAAAAAAAAGGAATAAAAAAAATTAAAAAACATAACATTAGTGGCGAACTTTCTGGCTGGAGCGCCATTACTAGTTACAACTAGTAATGGCGCACTAACTGCGGATGCGCCATTAGTATGTTTGGACAGGCGCACTAGTTCAAAAAAAAATTTGGTACTAATGGCGCACCGTGGGCCTGGTGCGCCATTAGTAGTTTCAACACTAATGGCGCATCAGAAGGTGGTGCGCCATTAGTATATACTAATGGCGCACCGCTTGTCTGATGCGCCATTAGTGTCAATACCATCTATAGCCCTTTTTCTAGTATTGTTTGCTCACGTGCTTCACGTATATCCTATGAGTAAATGGTTGAATGAATTGAATATCATAAATTTGAATTTATATACATTTCATATGCTTATAACAAGGGGAGTAATGACTTCACACATAATAAGTATAGGTAGTAAACTCATTAAAAGTTAGCAAACGCAGAATTGGTCAGTTGAACAATTCATGAAAGAATATTGAAGGAAGAGAGATTTCACATATAAATATACTATCTTCGACATCTTTTGTAATAGTGAGCACTCATTAAAATATGACATGCTAAAAAGTTGATGTTGGACAAGGAAGACAACTTAATGGGTTATGTTTTCCTATATCCGAAATGTTATATTGTCTTGGGTCATCCAACATGTTGGGATTGCCTTTCCCTCTCATGCTAGCCAAATTCTTTGCACCAAGTAGAAATACTACTTGTGCTTCCAAACATCCCTTAAACCAGTTTTGCCATGAGAGTCCACCATACCTACCTAAAGATTGAGTAAGATCCTTCGAGTAAGTTGTCATTGGAGCATGCAATAAAAATTGCTCTCTAAATATGTATGATCTATTAGTGCGAAGAAAATAAGCTTTATACGAACTTGTGATAGGGAAGAAATAAAAGCGACGGACTGCATAATAAAGGTCTTTATCACAAGCGGTAATATAAAGTGACGTTCTTTTGCATTAAGATTTTATGCATCCAACCATAAAAGCGCATGACAACCTCTGCTTCCCTCTTCAAAGGGCCTATCTTTTACTTTTATCTTCTAACCTTATACAAGAGTCATGGTGATCACCAACTTTCCTTTTTACACTTTTTCCTTTGGCAAGCACTTTGTGTTGGAGCAATCCGGATATGTATATATCCACTTGTATGTAGGTTTTAATAAATTATTATTGTTGACATTACCCTTGAGGTAAAAGGTTGGGAGGCGAAAGTATAAGCCCCTATCTTTCTCTGTGTCTGATTAAAACTTTGAACCCATAAATATCACGTGAGTGTTAGTAGTTGTGAAAGATTAAATGATAGTTGAGTATGTGAAGTTTGCTAAATCAAAGATCTAACATAGACCCTTCCTGAAAATAAGATGAATTGCAATTGTTTGATGACTGAGAATATGGTTTGTTAGTTTCAAGAAAGTTTATGATCTATACTTTAACATGTGAATAGCTTGTTACTTGATCATGAAAATTTTTTATGAGATGAGCTACTGTTATGACATATAATGATGCTAGAAAAGGTGACTGAAATTATCATTGATCAAACTTATGCATTTGCTAGCATTCACACTTCATAAATTATTTCTTTTATCATTTACCTACTCGAGAACGAGCAGGAGTCAAGCTTGGGGATGCTGATACGTCTCCAACGTATCTATAATTTATGAAGTATTCATGCCATGTTTAAAATAGTTTTATATGATTTTGGTATGATTTGATTAGAACTAACCCGGACTGACGCTGTTTTTAGCAGAACTACCGTGATGTTGTTTTTGTGCAGAAATAAAAGTTCTCGGAACGCGCTGAAAATCAACGGAGATTTTTTCTGGAAAATATGAAAAATACTGGAACAAAAATCTACCGGAGGGGAGTCCCATGGGCCCCACAAGGGTGGGGGGCATGCCCACCCCCCTGGGCCGCGCCCCCTGCCTTGTGGACTCCCTGAGGGGCCCCTGACGTGAAATCAACGCCAACTCCTCCTATAAATACAGAAACCTTCGGGAAATGACCTAGATCGGAAGTTCCGCCATCGCAAGCCTCTGTAGCCTTGAGAATTCAATCTAGGCCCTCTTCGGCACCCTGCCGGAGGGGGCCATCATCACCGGAGGCCATGGAAGAGGATCCCAGAGGGGCCATCATTGCCATGAAGGCCAAGGACCAGAGGGAGAACCTCTCCCCATCCAGGGGGAGGCTATGGAGGAGGAAGCACAAGGGGGAGAACCTCTCCTCCTCTCTCTTGGTGGCGCCAGAGTGCCATCGTGAGGGGAATCATTGCCGTGGTGATCGTCTTCATCAACATCACCACCCTCATCTCTTTTACCTGGTCCACTCTCACGCACCCCGCTGTAATCACTACTAGGGAAAACCCTAGCAGTAGCGCAGGTATTTTGCCTATTAGTAGCGCGGGACGTCTCACTCTTATGAGGCGCTACATCTAACGTGTAGGAGTAGCGCCTGTCATCCCACGCTACCGCTATACATGGCTAGCAGTAGCGCACTTTAGGGAAGAGCGTTGCGCTAATATCTGCAGCAGTTTTTAGCAGGAAGCGCTACTGCTAACTTTGTTCCCCTCGCTACTGCTAGTTTTATTAGTTTCTGTTTTTTCTGCATATTTGTTTTAAATTTCAATAGGCTTTATACAATAATATTTTGCATATCATACACCTACAAATGTAATCATAGCATATACATACAAATAGTCTCATCAAACCATGTCATCATCATAATCATCATCCGACACAAAGTGGTCTCTCGTCATCATCTCAAAAATAGCGATACAAGTCTCAATTACTTGCAACTACATCGTCATCCATCTAAACAGTGATATACGCAAGAAGAGCTATCACTATGAGTGAGAGCGGAACTATGAAGTACATGAGTTCGTATCGCTCTCTCGCATTAGCATGAACCTAAACTAACTACTGGCTGTCGCTCGAAAACCGGAAATCGGTACACCTCGGCCTGACACTCCGGCCACTCGTCGTATACTCCTGGCGTAGCACTTCTTCTCCATCGATGATCTATGCACCTGCATCATCACATGATTCGATGATATGCAACATATATAGCTGAGCAACAGAAAGGGACAAACTTGGGAAAAATAGAAGCGACATATCATAAGCATAAATAACAAAGTTCATCGTACCCAAAATGCCCTAACTAGAGTGATCTTCGCTAGTCGAGGAGGAGGACGGTTTAATTACATCACAAATAAAGTTTCATTGTGCATAACTCAAAGTTTTGTCATACAAAAAGTATGGACTAAACGGACACATTGTCATATATCGACAAACACTCCAACATGTCGTGCCATCCATCCATGTCAGGGAGAAAGTCCCCGAGCTTAGTGAAAGGCTTCATGTCGAGACGCTGAGAGGCTACGCGTGTTTGGATGTCTTCCCGCAACGTTTGTCCTTCTTCATAGAACATATCTGTTTTTTCAACGACCTCCTTCATGATGATTTGGGCAAGTTTGCGCTGGATGTGATAGAACTCAGCTCGAAGTCGATGATCCTCGATATCTCTTAAGTCCTTTGCCCATTGCTGAATATGGGCATCACTGGATTTAGGTGACATGCGAAGGTTCTGGTGATCCCGTCTGTACTCCAGCATGTGGTGTAGGACATAGAATCCATCATTAAGAGAATCACTCGGTTGCTAGATGCAGCAGAAGTGGGTCTTATGGCTGAAGGCAAGCCTGCCGTTCCTTGTCTTCTTGTCGTTGACCTCACCGCCCCGTTTGCCATAGTAAAAGATAGCACTGTCAAGAACAAACTTTATGTGGGTGTAATCCGTTTTGGTAATGTTCTTCGACAAGTCCAAGTAAAGAGCGTGGGAGTATCGAGGGTAGAGGATAATGAGGACGGCGCGCCCACCGCTGCGCAAAATAAGTACACCTCAAATTAATTAGCCTCCACCGTGCAAATGAATGATTAAAATCGAAGGAAGGATATCCGTGCGGATGACCTAAGGGGATGATAAGGCACGAGAATCGCCTCTTTGTCCTTATTGGCAAGCATGAAATTGATGAGGTAGTCCCTCGCGTATTCACAGTGCTTTGCGCAGACTGCAAAGAAGCCCTCATGCATGAAGTACGGGTCAGCGACACAGATAAAAGGTATCTGCTCAACCCCGATGAGGTAGTTCATGTGGAAGGCATAAAGGCGGACAAACGTAAAATCCAGCTTCTTCCAGTGATACATGTCGAAGATGTAATCGAATTGAAGGAAGAACTTGTCCGCGGGGAATGTGTCGACGTACGACAATTGACGCGGCACGTTAACCACGTAGAGTGGGTATCCTGGATTTTTTGAGGCGATGAGGCCTTTCTCTCTCCACAGCACATCGTCATGAAGTCTCCTTACATCGCGGAATCTGGCCCCTATCGCTGCTTCAGGTAGGATTGGTTCACCGACTATATGCCATTTTGCCGCACCGGGGATATATATACGGTCTTGAACCCGAGGCTTCTGAGGCGGCTGGATCATGGAATCAGCTTTTTTGCCTTTCCTCGGTCTCTTCCTAGACTTCTCTGGTACCGAAAGGTTGTCCATAATACGTTCAGACTTCGGAGGCGGCAATTTAGGCACCGACTCATGACGCTCAGACCTTAATTAGGCGCCAGTATTGACATATTGTTGAGTGTCATCCTCATCCTCATCCTCATCTATGGCGACGTCACCAACGACTAATGGAGCCTCTTCGTCACCCCCTCCGCTATCACCCAGCATGACAGCCGATGCTAATTGAGTAGGTGAGGTGTTGATGTTCATACCTAACTGCGTGCTCGTGGGTGTGCTCCCGGCCGCCTCCAGACGAAGCAGACACTTTGGCCACAATAGGACCCACCCATTGCAACAATCACCAAGCCACCGCGGGGTCTCGTCGTCATCCCCCACTACTACCAGAGGAGCCAAATTCTCGTGCGCCGGTTTGACAATGGCCACGGAAACCTTGAAGACGTCCGGGGGGATCGGTCGGCTATGGAACAATGGTTCCTTCAGCTCCATTATCGTCACCTTCCCCACATCCACCTTCTGGTCGCCGATGGTGTACAATATGGTGCACGGGGTTTCGTCGGCCTGCAAAGAAAAGTCTGTGATGTGAGACATCTGAAAGGCAACGAAAACAGGAGATTATACATTTATTGAAGAGGGCCGGTGTGACAGATACCGTGAGGGCGTCGAGCTCAGTCAAATATAAAGCACTGCCGAGCACGTCCTGTGCCGGAGCCCATGCTGGAGCAGGTGCGGGAGCTGGTGCGGGAGCTGGTGCAGGAGCCAGTGCGGGAGCAGGTGCAGCTGCAGGTGCTGGTGCAACACTAGTCGAGCTGCTCCCCAAGAAGTCAGCAAGGGGAAAGTCCGCTGCATTTTTTCTGGATTTTGCTTGCTCCAATTGAAAACGGCCGGAACCAAGGTAGTAGACATATCTACAAGCACCTGTTTTGCGGCAGCTACCGCTGTTGCGACTGTCTCAGATGATTTCTTCTCAACCGCAATCTCAACCTTCTTGTCGATGTTTTCTTCAGTTAACCTCCGTCTTTCCTTTCTCTCCTCCGTGGTCTCACGGTAGTACTTCTTCCACGTGGCGTCGTCTCCGACACCGTGCACGCGTCCATACGACGGTCGAGTCTCCACCACAAGTCCTTTCAATATGTTCAACGCCCGGTTGAATGGAGTGTCCCACTTGGGCCTCGCCAACGCCTCAGGCAGCGAGTCACTTTCGGCCGCAATCCTGTGCTGCTCTCTCTGCAAAAGGCACAAGGATCGTTTACAAATATGACTAACATGCAGTTGAATGGATCAGAAACTAAAATTACCAGCAGTCTCATGAACTCCGGCGTGATCGCGTTCGTCTCGAAAACCTTCTTCACTGGGTCCCAACGGTGCAGGGCCCTGAGGACGTCAAGCTCCTGCGGGACGGTGAACTCCGCCAAGGGGTCTGGAATGCCCACACTCGCGGCTTCCACGTCCTCCTTGGCCCATATGGACCTCTTCTCGCTGTAACCACGGCTTCCAAGGTGGTGGCACCCAATGTTCCTCTGTTGAAGCCCCTTCATGTAGTTCGACTTTTTTTTGGCAGCTTCGGCCCCGCAAGCCGCCTTGAATATTTGAAAGTGCTCTGCTGTGATTGTCGGATTATCCTTTACAATCTTGGAGTAGGGTTCCTTTTTTATGACAATCCGATATTTCACCCTTGATTTCCAGGCGGCCAACGTTGCCGGGTCCTTATCTGAATCTTTATAATCCTATTCATTCCGGCCCGGGAACAAGAATATCTGGTGCAGCTTCTTTAGGAGGGAGGGCCTCATATTATCTATCTTCTTTAGTTTCTCATCATTGATGGTGGCGGTTGTCCGTATGATGCAGCCTATTTAATTGTCGTAGCACGCGCGCGCTTCCTCGGGCGTGGTTGGCTCAAAATTGCCATTGTCCACCTTCGTGACCACCAGTCTAGTAGTCCTGAGCTTGTTAGGAAGCCGTTGCCTCTTTGCTTTCGGTTCTATATCGGCTCCACTAGTCTCGGCACCGGTCTCAGTCTCAACACCGGTCTTGATGTCGGTCTCAGTCTCAGCGCCGGTCTTGATGTCAGTCTCAATCTCCAATGTGACAGGTGGACCCACCAACATCAACTTTTGATCATCGGCATCCCTCAAAAATTCTTCTGCCGCCAGGTAGAGGTTGTCGCAGTCACTAGAACCCTATCCTTCATCGTTGCTAGCCATGTTTCCTACGATTAAATCTAGTCAATTAATTCTAGACCTAATAAAATGAATAATGACATAAAAAAGGCCTATGGTTTGCACGAACATTGACTCCTTCCCGGTGCGGCAAATCCCGGGCACTCGATATGTCCTAGTTTGTAGCACAAGTCATGCCGAAATTCACGGAAAATTTCGGCATGACTTTTGCTAAAAAGTGGACAAATCGAGAACCTGAAATTTGCCGGAACGGAAATGAATCAACATTCTGGCAAAACATAGGCCACTTGGCTTCATTCCCTGGAAACAACAAAGCCACTTGGGCACAATCGAACCACTTCAATGAAAAGATATAACATGACCACTTCAATGAAAAGATATAATCAACAATAAAAGTCTAGGAAGGGATCATCTTTAAAATAAAACTTGCCTAAATTCTTTTCCTTGAAAAATAGTGGTCTTTTCAAAAATCAAAACCTTTGCAAAATGACCTCACTAAACACTTCTCTGCCTAGGACAGAACCCAAATTATGTTGATCTAGCTATTCCTCTCTCTCTCTCACACACACATTATTTTCTCTAACCCTTCTCTGCCTAGGACAGAACCAATTAAATTGCAAAGGAACTCCATTTCTCTAACCCTTCTGAACTAATGCTCTAAAATAAAATTTTGCTCTAACCTAGCCAACCTACTTAACCTAGCTTGTTAATCTAACGAACCTAATTAACCTATCTATTTAACCTAATTAGTTAACCTAGTTTACCTAGATAATTAAGCTAATTAAACTAGTTAACGTAGCTAGTTCTCTGTTAAAGCCCTAAATAAATTTTTGCACTAACCTAGATAATTAACCTAATTAAACTAGTTAACCTAACTAGTTCTCTGTCAAAGCCCTAACTAAATTTTTGCACTAACCTAGATAATTAACCTAATTAAACTAGTTAACCTAACTAGTTCTCTGTCAAAGCCCTAACTAAAATTTTGCACTAACCTAGATAATTAACCTAATTAAACTAGTTAACCTAACTAGCTAGTTCTTTGTCCAGTGTTTGTGCTATATATGCATGAGAGAGAGGAGGGGTGGGGGATTACAGAGGATGGCTTAGGTGGTGGTGAGGGAGGCAGTGGTGGCGAGGGAGGCAGGGGCGTCTCCGGTGACGGGGAGGGAGGATCCGGTGGCGTCGACGGCGGCTCCGGTGGTGTTGGGGGCGGCTCCGGTGCCGTCGACGACGCATGGCTCTGGTGACTCCGAGGGCGTCGACGTCGGCAGGAGACGGCGGCGAAGTGGGGCGATGGCGAATTGGGGAGACAGCGGCGGGGTGCATCGAGGTATTTGGGGGAGAAGTGGTGGCCGGGGGAAAACGGTTTTTTGGTTAAGTCAAACTTAGTGGTAGCGCATTTCGCAAAACGCGCTATAGCTAAGGTAGCTATAGCGGTTTTTACAAAACGCGCTACTGCTATAGCTATGTAATTTCCTTTCATTTTCTTATTTTCTTTTCTGTTTCTATAGCGGGGGTGTAGGAAACGTCCTGCAGCTAGATTAGCTAGGCGCCTCTTACGAACAGACGCTACTGCTACTCCTTTCTCCTTTTTTCGCTTTTTCATTTATTTTGCTCTACATTTTATTTTTTTCCTTTTTCCTTTTTCTATTTCTTTCATTTTCATTTACTTCTCTATTTGTTTTTCATTTTATTTTATTTCCATTAGTGGTAGCGCTTTTCATAGGAAACGCGCTACTACTTATGTCCTAGCGGTAGCGTGCTTCTTTCAAGCCTGCTACTACTATGTGTAGCCTATCGTCTTAGCAATGGGAATATTAGTAGTAGCGCTTTTACACGTGCACGCGCTACTGCTACAATTTTATCTGTAGCACCCTTTCCCCTCACGCGCTACTGCTATCTAGCACTAGTGCCCTTTTTTGACCCGCGCTACTGCTAAATTTGTGTGTATAAGGTTTTCCCTAGTAGTGAATCCCTACTTGAACATGGTGCTTTATGCCACATATTGTGATCCAATGATGTGTTGCCATCCTATGATGTTTTGAGTAGATATACTTTGTCTTTGGGTTGATTGATGATCTAGATTGGTATGAGTTGTATGTTTTATTTTGCTGCTGTCTTATGGTGCCCTCCGTGTCGCACAAGCGTGAGGGATTCCTGCTATAGGGTGTTGCAACATGTCCATGGTTTAATTATTGTCTGTGTTGCGTGAGTGACTTAAACACAAACATGGATAAGTGGGTCATGGCGTATGGGAATAAAGAGGACTTGATACTTTAATGCTATGGTTGAGTTTTACCTTAATGATCTTTAGTAGTTGCGGATGCTTGCTAGAGTTTCAATCATAAGTGCATATGATCCAAGAAGAGAAAGTATGTTAGCTTATGCCTCTCCCTCATATGAAATTGCAATAGTGATTACCTGTCTTGTTAGCAATTGCCTAGGATAATTCCGCACACCGATCCATCATTTTTCCACACTCGCTATTTATAATACTTAGTAATATATTCTAACTTTATGAAAACAGCACCTACTTTTATATTTTAGCTCTCCAATATCATGCAAAGTTATCCTCTTCATACCCACAACATATTTTATTTCTCGTTTCTAGTTGGAAGCAAACGTTCGGTGTACGTAGAGCTGTATTAGTGGCAGATAGGGCTTGAGAGAATATTGATCTTACATTTAGCTCCTTGTGGGTTCGACACTCCATACTTATCACTTCCACCTTTGGAAATTGCTACAATGATTCCCTACACTTGGGGATTATCATAGATGTAGATGTAGCGTGCTGACCGCGATCACATTGACTTGGGAACCATTTCCTACATGCATCATCACCTCGTCCTTAGCCAATCTTTGCTTATCCGTAGCCCCTATTTCGAGTTGCAAATATGAGCAACAGAACCAGTATCAAATACCCAGGCGCTAATTCGAGCATTAGTTAAGTACACATCAATAACATGTATATCAAATACACCTTTCACTTTGGCATCCTTCTTGTCCGCCAAATACTTGGGGCAGTTCCGCTTCCAGTGACCAGTCCCTTTACAGCAGAAGCACTCAGTTTCAGGCTTAGGTCCAGACTTGGGTTTCTTCTCTTGAGCAGCAACCTTTTTGTCGTTCTTCTTGAAGTTCCCCTTCTTCCCTTTGCCCTTTTTCTTGAAACTAGTGGTCTTATTGACCATCAACACTTGATGCTCCTTTTTGATTTCTACCTCTGCAGCCTTTAGCATCGCGAAGAGCTCGGAAATAGTCTTGTTCATCCCTTGCATATTATAGTTCATCACGAAGCTTTTATAGCTTGGCGGCAGTGATTGAAGAACTCTGTCAATGACACAATCAACTGGAAGATCAACTCCTAGTTGAGTCAAGTGATTATGATACCCATACATTTTGATTATGTGTTCACTGACAGAACTATTCTCCTCCATTTTGCAGTTGTAGAACTTGTTGGAGACTTCATGTCTCTCAACTCGGGCATTTTCTTGAAATATTAACTTCAACTCTTGGAACATCTCATATGCTCCATGACAATCAAAACGTCTTTGAAGTCCCGATTCTCAACCGTAAAGCATGGCACACTGAACTATCAAGTAGTCATCAGCTTTGCTCTGCCAGACGTTCTTAACGTCATCAGTAGCATCTGTAGGAGGTCTGGCACCTAACGGTGCTTCCAGGATGTAATTCTTCTGTGCAATAATGAGGATAATCCTCAAGTTATATACAGACCCAGTCCATGTAGTTGCTACCATCATCTTTCAACTTAGCTTCTCTAGGAACACATTAAAATTCAGAGGAACGGTAGCACGGGCCATTGATCTACAACAACATAGACATGCAAAATACTATCAGGTACTAAGTTCATGACAAATTAAATTTCAATTAATCATATTACTTAAGAACTCCCACTTAGATAGACATCCCTCTAATCATCCAAGTGATCACGTGATCCAAATCAACTAAACCATGTCCGATCATCACGTGAGATGGAGTAGTTTTCAATGGTGAACATCACTATGTTGATCATATCTACTATATGATTCACACTCGACCTTTCGGTCTCAGTGTTCCGAGGCCAGATCTGCATATGCTTCATCAGGTTTAACCAGAGTATTCTGTGTGTGCAAAACTGGCTTGCACCCATTGTATGTGAATGTATAGCTTATCACACCCGATCATCATGTGGTGTCTCGGCACGACGAACTGTAGCAACAGTGCATACTCAGGGAGAACACTTGTACCTTGAAATTTAGTAAGGGATCATCTTATAATGCTACCGACATTCTAAGCAAAAAAGATGCATAAAGAATAAACATCACATGCAATCAAAATATGTAACATGATATGGCCATCATCATCTTGTGCTCATGATCTCCATCACTGAAGCATCGTCATGATCTCCAACGTCACCGGCGCGACACCTTGATCTCCATCATAGCATCGCTATCGTCTCGCCAACTATTGTTACTACGACTATCGCTACCGCTTAGTGATAAAGAAAAACAATAACATGGCGATTGCATTGCATACAATAAAGCGACAACCATATGGCTCCTGCCAGTTGTCGATAACTTTGTTACAAAACATGATCATCTCATACAACAATTTATATCACATCATGCATTGATCATATCACATCACAACAAGCCCTGCAAAAACAAGTTAGACATCCTCTACTTTGTTGTTGCAACTTTTACGTGGCTGCTACGGGCTTCTAGCAAGAACCGTTCTTACCTACGCATCAAAACCACAACAATTTTTCGTCAAGTGTGTTGTTTTAACCTTCAACAAGGACCGGGCGTAGCCACACTCGATTCAACTAAAGTTGGAGAAACAGACACTCACCAGCCACCTATGTGCAAAGCACGTTGGTAGAACTAGTCTCGCATAAGCGTACGAGTAATGTTGGTCTGAGTCGCTTCATCCAACAATACTGCCGAATCAAAGTATGACATGCTGGTAAGCAGTATGACTATTATCGCCCACAACTCTTTGTGTTCAACTCATGCATATAACATCTACACATGGACCTGGCTCTGATGCCACTGTTGGGGAACGTGGTAATTTAAAAAAAATCCTACAACCACGCAAGATCTATCTAGGTGATGCATAGCAACGAGAGGGGAGAGTGTGTCCACGTACCCTCATAGACCGAAAGTGGAAGCATTTAGTTAATGTGGTTGATGTAGTCGAACGTCTTCGTGATCCAACCGATCCAAGTACCGAATGTACGGCACCTCCACGTTCAGCACACGTTCAGCTCGGCAACGTCCCTCGTACTCTTGATCCAGTTGAGTCCGAGGGAGAGTTTCGTCAGCACCATGGTGTGGTGATGGTGATGATGAAATTACCGGCGCAGGGCTTCGCCTAAGAACTACGACAATATGACCGAGGTGCGTAACTGTGGAGGCGGGCACCGCAGACGGCTAAACCAATTGTCAACTTGTGTGTCTAAGGGGTGCCCCCCTTGTCGGTGTCAAAACTGGCGGATCTCGGGTAGGGGGGGTCCCGAGCTATGTGTCTAAGGCTAATGGTAATAGGAGGCGGGGGACAAAATGTTTACCCAGGTTCGGGCCCTCTCTATGGAGGTAATACCCTACTTCCTGCTTGATTGATCTTGATGAATATGAGTATTACAAGAGTTGATCTATCACGAGATCGTAATGGCTAAACCCTAGAAGTCTAGCCTATGAGATTATAATGATTGTGGCTAAATCCTAGAAGTCCAAACCCTCTGGTTTATATAGACACCGGGGGGCTAGGGTTGTACAAAGTCGGTTACAGAGAAAAGGATCTACATATCTAAATTGCCAAGCTTGTCATCCACGCAAAGGAGAGTCCCATCCAGACACGGGAAGAAGTCTTCTATCTTGTATCTTCATAGTCCAACAGTCCGGCCAAAGCATATAGTCCGGCTATCCGAGGACCCCTTAGTCCAGGACTCCCTCAGTAGCCCCTGAACCAGGCTTCAATGATGATGAGTCCGGTGCGCAGATTGTCTTCGGCATTGCAAGGGGGGTTCCTCCTCTGAATACTCCAACATTGTCTTCCGAACACAGGAAACGTGTCCGGCTCTACAAAATAAGTACCACACACAACTGTAGAGAGTATAATATTTCACGAGTCTAATCCGCTGACAACTTTTTGTAGCGTGACATCATGCCACTGTCCAGTCATTATTCGAACCCTTTTTTAGCTCGTATTTCAAGGTGCGGTTTCATTGGCACGTCTTGTAGAAGCAGAGATCGTGTCCCCTTATCACGGGATTCTCATCAATACGGGCATGGGTAGAGATAGCGGAGCGGATTAACTGTCCAGCTCCGCTGCCCGGAGATCCAGAAACGCCTCTTCTGGCGAAGATGCTGTTTCCAGCACCCTATGAGGTGCCGGAGAAGAAGGCCAAGAAGAAGGCCCCAGGGACCAGAGGCGGTCTCCGTCGGAAGGGCACTTCAGACATGATGTCCGAAGACTCTGAGACGCACTCCTCCACCGAAGACGAGGAGGAAGAAGACGAGGAAAAAGAGATCCGTCCCCCTGCTGGGGGAAGAAAGAAGAGGGCGCCCCCCACACAGGGAGCCCAAGACGCCCAAGAAGGGGAAAAACTCCCTTCCGGACTACTCCGCTGCAACCACCGACAGTGGTGGGGAGCGGGAGCCCAGGGTCAAACCCCTAGCCAAATCATAAGTATCCGGACACGGTAGTATTTCCGGCCTTTTTACTTTATTGTTTTTAATGTGCCTGATCATGCACTTGCAGCCTCTTCGGAGGGATCGCTGGACCCGTCGGCGATGAACAGCGGGTCCCTTCCAATGGCTACCTCTCCCAAGGCCGCGGACAACACCAAGGTATTGTCTCGAAGGATACCAGGCCAAGGGGAGGCTATCCCGGTGATGCTGGAGGGTAAAACCCCGGTTGCTGGACAAATGGGGGAAGGGCTCTTACCGATGATGGGGGCCATGTCCAATTCGGCCCTCAGCCGAATACAGCTCCGGAGACCCAGGTGGCTCCGGACTCAGGCAGGCCGCCTCTTCCAAATGAGGGGGGCGAGCCAACTCCACCGGTGACCTCTGTCCATCCAGAGGCACTAGATAGATTAATGGAAGCGCTGCAAGGTGCTTCCATTGTGGAAGAACACCGTACTCTTATGAGTACGGTGATTGAGAAGGTCCAATCCGCCAAAAATGGACTGACCAAAGCCTGCACTAGCCTTCTAACAGGCTTTGAGGTAAGTAATGTAATTGTAAAATAATATCACAGTGTAGACAGTAGCCCCTGATGCTTTGTTCGGTGTTCGAAAAGAAAAGTCGAATAGAGGATCAAAATAATTTTCGCAAGAGTCTAACATAGTATGTCTATGTGAATAAACAGGCATCGCTGCTGGCTGCTGCCGCTCATACTGCGGAGGTCTCCGGACTGAAGCAGAACCTGGAGCGGGCCGAGCAAGAGCTCGGCCTCTTGAAGAAGCAGCTGGAGGAGAGCAAAGGTATGTATTTAACCTGCTCGTATATTTTTAGGAAGGATGAACGGTTTGTGCTGACAAAAGTGTCATCAACTTTATTAGGGGCCACTACCAAGGTGGCGGCCCTCACGAAAGCGTTAGCTGAGGCCGAAGAGAAAGCGGCCAAGGAACTTGTTGCACGCGAGAAGCAGGAGGCCCGGGTCAGCAAGGTTCAGCAAGAGCTCCAAGACGCCGTCAAGAAGCACAAGTCCTTGGAGCGTGATTCGAAGACGCAAAAGTCTGAACTTGCCAAGGCTCGCCAGAGCGCACAAGATGCCCGAGCCGAATCCCAGAGCACCCTCCAGGAAATCTAGGCGGCCAAGAAGATTGTGGCGGGTAAGGCTTTTATTATGCAAAGGAAGTATGTGAAGGAAATGTTCCGCTTGCTTACCCGAATTTGGAGTTCTCCAGGAGCGTTTGCGGATCTTCCGTTCAGCATATCAGTGTGGCACCCCGGCTCAGAGAAACCGGAATGCCCCATATTCCAGCCCAGAGATCGAGGAGAAATCTTCTGGAATACGGCACTGCTTAGCATAGAACAAACCAGTTTTCTATTATTACACGAATATGAATACAAGATCTCCGATATTACAATGAATAACATCGGCACGGCGACACTACGCCATCCTCAGTTGCTCTATGCAAGCAGCATAACAAGTTGAGGCAGCGGAACCACTACTAGCAGCGGAACAAGGAACGGTGATGATGGACTCCAATCTGCAGGGACTCTGGCTGGAACGTGTATCCTAGCTCGCGAACACATGAACAACACCAAACAAGCAAGCAATCCAGGCACGACCTGCAAACTGGCATGACACGCCAGGTCAGTACATTGAATGTACTTGCAAGCTCACAATAACCAGAAGCATTCAAGACGAACAACAACATGGCAATTACAGGTTAAGCAGGAATTATCATGATATCATCAGAACAATATAGCATGAACAACATGAACATGGTACAGCTAGCACAACATGAACATATATGGCATGAACATATTAATCTGACAATACTAGCATGCAACAGGATGACACTATCATGCACTACTTATTCTGCTCGGTTTACCTCATAACCATCACATGCATTACTTACCATCCTCGGACATCACACGATCATCTTAGGATCAAATCAAGCTTCGTATAACCAATACCGCAGTAATCATTAAATGACCACAAGGAGCTTGATTTTTACCCACAAGTCTCGCACAACATCACGAATATACAACAACTCGGTATCATTGATACCACGGTGATCATTCACGGATCATAAACGGAACCACTCTGGGTTCAACGGGCTACCTCCTAACCAAACGGTGATCTTTCCGGCGATCACAACCATGATGAACACTTGGTCTCAAATGGTGATCTTTCCGGCGATCCCAACCAACTTATCTCATCATCGAACCGGGGTTGTTATTAAGCACATTATTATTAATACTGTTGACTCATAGTGTGACCGACATGAACTGGGCCCTTATCCATGGGCACGGCTACCGATAGATTTAATACACACTCTGCAGAGGTTAGTACACTGTACCCACACCACGGAACCCATGGCCTCAAACTTCCATTCGGGTGGACCAACGGCGTTCCGACAAAACCATCCTACTGCCATGACACTCTCCCGGCTACTCCGACCAACTCCCCTTTGGGCTAAGTCCTGGGTGGCCCCGTGCCTACCAAATGCACCAACGGCCACCATCGTGGCCAAAACATAAATGGTCCCAAACAGGGACCACCTGGGTACAACAACAACAACGGGCACACAAGGTTATGTCTGCTTATCGGGCCAGGGTACCGCACGCCAATAACCTTCCCTCATTGGAGGCACCGGCGAGAGGCATGACAATCGACCCAGTTAGGACCTTCCCATAAAGGTAAGCGTGGTTGCACTGGTCAGATCGATCTAGTGGCACCATGACTCAGCCAACAGTTGTTCAAGTTCAATTTAATCCGGTTAAACTTGAATGCAATATGCTGAGTCATGATAAATAACATGATGCAAATACGATGCATGAGCATGATATCAACATAAGCACGGGGTGCAACATAACTATCCACCATATCCACAATGAATCATATCCAACTAAGTATGGCATACTGACTAGCATGAACATCACAAGTACATACTTCTCCGAGACATAGCATGACCAACATCATCAATCAATAAATATCATGCAAGAACATATCAACAGTGACATCATGCAAGCATTTAACCAGCTGGATGCAATGGAACATGCATAACAACGGTACTCAGGACAGATGGCAGTCATGCATCGAAAACCATCACGAACATCATGCACTACTAGCAAGCATAAGCATATGAAAGGAATACTAACAACTAGCAGGGCATGATAACCAGGTGCATAACAACATAGCCAGTAAGCACTAACCTAGAAGCATTGCCGAAACAATGATAACCATATGGCTTGCCTGGGGGTTAAGAAGGAACCAGGGAGAAGTGCGGTGAAGCCGCGGAAAGATTTGCCGGAAACAATTCTCTCCCGAAGGGGGCTGTTTACATGCAAGGGCAAAAAGGTCATTTTAACAGTGTTAAATCATAGTGAAAATGAAACCAACAGAACGGGCTCGATGAAACGAAGAAGTGGGCTTTGGATTCACCTCATTTGGAGTTACGGGCAAAAGGTTGTGAGGTGTAGAAGATCAAGGACTAATCTGTGAAAATTCCTTAAGCAAACAGGTCCCTGAGTGGATAAGGCAGAGGCGTAAAATGAGAAATACGCTTCCACTTATCCACGTGGACCTAGTCCTTGGGCCACTTATAGGTGGGCCCCACGCGGTCACGAGAGGGGCCAGGCTCGATCGTCTCCTTCCTCCCGCTCGCATGTTCTCCCGTGAGACAGAGCAGAGGCAGGGGAGGGAAACGACCAAGGGGCCGGCCGGCTCAGGTGCTCCCCGGCCGAGCCAAGGGCACCGATGGGACCGCAGGGATGTGCCTCCTACATCCAGGGGCGAAGGAAGGCGTGGGGAGGAGCGGAGAGGAGGGGAGGTCACGGCGATGGGGGGTGGCAGAAGGCTTCGGGCGGCGGGGGTTCTTGGCGCTGCGGCCAACTCTCACGAGGGATGAAGGTGTTGGGCGGCTCAACGGAGCACAGGGAGTGCTATGGTGGTGTCAGGATGGAGAGGGAGTGGCTAGGGCGGCGGGACGACAGGGGCGGAGGCGACGGCCGAACTTGGGAGACGTAGGCACAGGGCTCTCCGGCGAGGAGAAAGGGGTTGGGGCGAATCGCAGAGACGAGGGGAATGCGATGGACAGATCTAGAGGAGGAGAGGAGGCTCGAGCTCGCCGGAACCAAGGAGGAACCGAGGCGGCCGAGATGAACTCCGGCGAAACAAGGAGGGGGCCGAGGACTCCGCTGGGCTAGGGAGGAAAATGAGGGGCTTGGGAGCTGCGGGAGGACCTCGGGCATGCTTATATAGCCGAGGGGAAGCCTCTCGAGCATCACAAGCGAGCTCCTACATGGCTATAATGGTGGACAGTGGTGGGGCACGACACGGGCATGGAGCTAGCAACTCATTTATGGCAAACCGCGACGAGCCATCGATGCAGGGAGACGTAGTGCATCACGGGGGAGCTCCAGGACATGGTTGGACGTCGAGACGAGGAGGGAGGAGACGAGCACAGGGGTAAGAACCAGCCAGAGCACACAATCAAATGCGGCAGAGTTCTATCGAGCCGAAGATGGGAGTTCTATGGAGAAGCTGTTCTGGTCTCAATACCTTGGACCAGAACATCAGTGCCCTTTAGCAATTAGCTAAAACAGTTGGTCGAGCTGCACAAGGTGGCCGAACTAGCCATAAAGGACCTAATAGTCCGGCTATGGCCTGCCGAGCCCATGCCGAGTAGCTAATTCGGACTCGTGAAGCGTCTTGTCAGTGCGTGCCCATGACTTAAAGTCATAAAGCGGTCGGTTTGTATTGAAGGTGCGCGAATGGCCTTTGCCTGCGCTATGATGCATTGGGCGAAGATGGACGCCACAAAGCTGATGACCAAAGGGGCACCTAAGGGCAAAGAGCACCGCCGACCCAAACTATACTATGACAGTGTCCTGGAGGGATCCCACCTTGTGGCGGAGCAATGTGCGAAGGATATCATATTCCCATGAAAACATTCATGTTATCCTGTCCTGTAATATGAAACAAGATTTTTATGTAATATAATGCATGTTATTTAAAATTTTACCTCCTGTGCGGCCATTTCTGAAAATCTGAGAGTTGGCCAGTCGTCGACTTTTGCCCCCACATAGATAGTACGGGAGTGTTCGGGATAAATCTAAACAATCTTTACTCCAAATTTTGGTCCTTAAAGGAGGTGTTTAGCGCAATGAACAAGGCAATCGGACTATACAGCTTTATCACCCTCACTTAGCCATAGGAGTTCTATAATTTTAAATTTTGGCGTAGCCCCTGGTATTCGGAAGGCCGAAGTTGGGGCGCTATATACGCCTAATCGGGTAAAAACCGATTCCTCGCATAAAGCGGAAAAAATCTCAAAGGATTTGAAAACCGCTCGAACAGCTGACCAGCTCTCGCCGCATCATGACAGTCAGTTTTTGGCTTTCTCTACTGAGGTGCGCGTCCGAAAGAACCAGGACACAATCGCAGTAGTTCTCCCTTTACTACCCTAGCCGATATAGCGGAACGTAAGGTAGCAAGCACAGGATCCGGTGTCGTGGAATTAACACGTCAGATGTCCTTAGTGTCAGGACTTAGTCGCGAGGCCAACGCATCTATGTGGTAGCTTGAGAGGGGGATCAGGACGAGTGACGCAACACGCAAGACAAGGATTTAGACAGCTTCGGGCCCCAGGAAACATCATCCGGTAATAACCCTACATGCTGTTTGTGCCTAGGTCTCATTATGCTCATGAGAGGAGTCGCCGTAAGCCGGCTCCCCCTTTGTCTCTAGCCCTAGAGATTGTCTCTTCTTTTATCTCCCTCTTTGGGGAGCCCTGCCCCTCCTTATATAAGTTAGAGGGGCGGGTTACATGTGGAGTCCAAATAGGATTAGGACTAGCCTATCTTCTACTACAAGCCGGATACAAGTCCGGGTCTTGATTCCTTGTAA
This sequence comes from Triticum timopheevii, assembly GCA_963921465.1. Taxonomy (NCBI): domain Eukaryota; kingdom Viridiplantae; phylum Streptophyta; class Magnoliopsida; order Poales; family Poaceae; genus Triticum; species Triticum timopheevii. The sequence goes on from OY997268.1 coordinate 585,042,806, forward strand.
GGAAGATATTCCTCATGCCTTTCCTCTTAAGCCGGCCTACCATAACGTAAGCCGGCCTTCTGGGCCTTGAGCCTCCTGGGCCCCTGGGTCTTGTCGTTCCTCTGATCCGCTTGCCACGTCGCCCATAAGTCACCAGGATCGGGCGGGTCACTTAGTGTGTCATCCAGCCAGGGTGGGTCATCAGTGAGTCGCCAAGTCCGGTCGGGTTATACTTCTGGCTGGGTTATACTGCGGGGTATATCCCCGACATTAGCCCCCAAGTTTAGCATGGATTTATCCATGGTAAACTTATGCTGCAAAATAAACACAAGAACAAATTTGACAGGTTGTGCTCCGGGTTAAGAATTCTTGTAAACCGGCACCTGAACATCCTTATGTCCTTGTCATTTCCTTCTTCTAGAAAATCCGGGTCAATAGACCAGCTTCACAATCAATTTGATGATGTTGGTTTCTCACAGAAAAATATTGTGAAGAATAATCCACTTGAGTCGGCTTCCAAGGCGCCGGGTTAAATAATTTTGGTCTTCAAATACTCATCTGATATTCAGCCGGCTTGAAGATATAAAACTTGCCGGTTTATCATTACCCAAAAACTCTCGGATTGTAAATATTGATAGCACCGGGTCATAACTGTTGCCGACACCGGGTCATAATTATTGGTGACACTGGATCATGATTGTTACAAACACCGGGTCAACCTGATCTTCTCAAGACTGAGAATTTGAAGATTTTCCCCCTTATATGTATATCACCTGTAGCCCCCAAGTGCCGGATTGTCATGCTTGCAGCAACATGGGACTTGTAATTGCCTTATGCTCATAAAACTTCAACCAGTGTAACCCCCAAGGGCCAGGTCATTATGCAATAATGAGTAGAGACTTTGTAAATATGATCATGTAGACATGAGCAGCAACGTGTAGCCCCCAAGGGCCGGCTCAGTACAATGTGATGAGTCGGGTCTTCAATGAGGTGAGCAAAAATGACTTTGCATTAGCCCCCAAGTGCCATGGTGCATGCTGGCAGTGACATGGGACTTGCATATTTGATATAATCCCAGTCTGAATAATATAGCCCCCAAGTGTCGGGTCGTAAGCCTGCAGCGACTCGGGACTATTCCTTTCATTGTAGAATAAATCATATCCATTAGTAAGATAATAGCCATTGCGCGGAAGCGACTTTGAAAACCTCAATCGTAACACTGGTAATTGATAATCACAATAGAAATCCAGCCATGTTGGCTATTCGAGATTTGAATAATATAATCCGGTATGAAAACCTCAATCATTCAATATCATCATGAAAATCCAGCTAGTTTTGGCTATTAAAGATTTGAATACCTCATCGGTTGACAAGTAAATCCGGAGTTTAAATACCTGGCGGCTCTTGGCCGATGATGACTTAATACGCCTCCATTGTAAGCTGGAATTTTTATAACCCGGTGGCTTATAGCCTTTGAGAAAATCAAGAATTGATAACCCTTTTGAGACACCAATTTCAATCTTTGATGATGGGCTTGAACTTAATCACTTATGTAAGTCATAGCTCTGTAAATCCTCCAGAGAGTTTAAACAACATATGCCCTGGCGACTTAACATCAAAAGCCAGGGCGGGTAACATCCAAATGTAATCTTATCCTGCACACAAGAAGATCACAAGATCCCTATGATCCTTTGAATGATACCGCCGGTTTATGTGACCCGGACAATGAAGTTTGATAACTCAACTCTGTAAGAGTCGGCACATATGATATTTGTGACAACTCAAATACTTGCGATTGTATAAAAACAGATAAAAATTTTGAGGCTTCTGATTCGAATACGATTAGTAAACCGTTCCAAAGGGGTTAAGCTAAGATTCGAATACGATCATATAGCCCCGAGTGGCTTTGGCCATGCCGATCAAGTGGGTATCGACAACTATGTTCTCTTTGGTTCAAATACGACCTTTGTTTGAACAGGAAGCCCCCAAATGACCTTAAAAGTTGTTTAACGATGTTGATTCGAATACGATCCACGTCGATTCCCAAAGGGGTTGAGCTATGATTCGGATACGATTAAGAAGCCCCCAAGTAGGTTCAGCAGTTTGCTAATCAAAAGGGTATCGACAGCTATGTTCTCTTTGGTTCGAATACGACCTATGTTTGAACAGGAAGCCCCCAAATGGCCTTAAAAGTTTTGGCATTGCGCCGATCAAGAGGGTACTGATAGCTATGCCCGATGAGCAGGAAGCCCCCAGGTGACCATGATAAGATAAGCCATAAGGCAGGATACCCATGCTTTGAACCGTGCATCATGACAACAAGTTCTCTTTGGTAACCATTAATTTGTCTGAAATCTCAAACTTGCGAGAGATTAATTCTTTTTTGAACCGGAAATTCTTAAGCCGGATATTGAGATCCTTAAAGCTTTGTAAGGGACAAATTTACCTTGGGCCGGATGTTGAACCGGTTTTGAGAGCTTCAAAGCTTTGCAGGAGAGAGATGTCTCTGAGCTGTATTTTAAACCGGAATCTTCATTTTGAGCCGGAAATTTTTTTTGACGGCCTTTAAATATTCGCCAATAAAGCAGTAGCCTCCAAGGCCGGGTTATCTTCCCTTCAATGACCCGGAGTTCTTGAATTCCTGGCTAATTTTGCCGAGCCATACCATTGTAGCCCCCGAGTCTCAAGATGACTCGAGGAGTTGGCTTGAGATTCTCCATATTTGACCATAGCAGGAGGTGTATACCATTGGCGGTGATAACGCGATGTGAACCTACAGAAGGTTGAGGTGAGTACGACGGGTTATAAATGATCCCGTATGAGCCGTGTCAACAACTCGGCCAATGGCACCTTCCAACTGGCTGTTTGAAGTTCACCAAACTGTAGTGGCGGCGACTTGGCGCCTGCCCATTGAACCATCCAATGCGGACGGCGGCTGATAATATATGATAGTTTGCCTCCAATTTGTTGGAAGAGAAACCGGGCTTCCCAAGTAGTGACTTGCTCATACTCAATGAACAGCTCACACAGACAGGCGCGGCCCGGTGTGTTGATAGAAACCAGGCCACGAGAGACGGACGGTAAAGAGGACCGCAACATCTGAGGCGGCACAGACAGATAAATTGGCTGTGGCAGTGTAAGCCGGTGCGGACGGGCAAGTTGTCCTCCTTGTTGTAAGCCGGCGTGGTCGCGAGAGACGGCCACGGCGTTGTAAGCTGGCGCGGTCGCGAGAGGCGGCCACGGTATTGTAAACCGGTGCGGGAGTCCATTGAGTAACAACGACCACCTGTGCACAAAAATGTTGGTGTGCCTCCATCTCGTGGTATAATGTCACCTTTTGCCATAAATAATTGCCCTGCATAAACAATATTGCAGACCAAGGCAGAGATAAACTTGTTCTTTAACAAAAATAATATGTGTTAATAACACAAACTTGGATGAATATCACCAGATTCGCCCGGACAACATATGAGTCGGCCACGGCACTGTAAGCCGGCGCGGACGGGCGAGTTAATGTAACCGGGCCACAGAGGATGGTGACTTTGCGCACATTCATTCACCGGGCAGTATGACATGGACGAAACCCCGGTGCAGAACATTGCCATCGCTCGCTCCATACCCACAATATAACACCTCATTCGTAATGAACAATTGTCCTGCATCAAAAAATATTGCAAGCCAAAGTATTTGTTTTTTTTAAGAAAGCAATATGTAATATAAAAACATATTGGATGGATTTCACCTGATGCGTCAGGCCAGTAGTTATCCACCGCGGATTTGATGATCACCGCGGTGAAGCTGAAATTAATCGCGGGTGAACCGGCCGTGGCGTTGTAAGCCGGTGCGGTCGGGCGAGTCAATCGCAGGAGCAGTAAGCCACTCGGACGCCGAGTCGGCCACGGGGGTGGACGGGTAAGTCGCCCATCACATTGTAAGCCGGCACAGACGTGTGAATCGGCTGGCGCATTGATTGTAGATCGGACCGCAGGGGCGGCGGCTTGCGCCCACCTGTTGAACAGTAAATGGTCGCCGATGACGTTGCATGATGATGCTACCGCACACTCCATGAATATGGCATTACACCATCTTTATGAGGAATCATTGTCCTGCACATACAGGTGTATGTACCAAAGTGATTGTTTTTTGACAAAAAACAATATGCGCTAATAAAATAATCTTAGATGGATATCACCTGATTTGTTCGGATGGCCGATGATCCATTCAATGCAACGGAAACCGGCTCAGATAGACCGGCAACCCATGGCGGGTCAACACAGCAGAGGCGAATCAACGTAGCCCCGGCGGCTCATCGCACGACAGGTGCAGCTCAGGCTTAAATCGCGGTGGTCGGTTCAAAAGCGGAAACCAGTAAAGGCGTCGGCGGCTCAATGCACAGTCGGGCAATTGAGACCGCAAGAGTCGGAAACTTGAGGCTCGGAGGCGACGACTCACGATGGCGACTCAGAAGCGATGCTAGCGAGGAAAATGGTGCGCTGGCCATTAGGTCCCTGAAGGCGACTCGGTGTGTGGCGGTTCATAGAACGAGCAAGGTCGGGGCAAGATTACTTGGCCGGGACGACTCACCGATGGAGCTCCTGCAAGAGGTGGTGCGAGGCGGCTCGAAACAGCCGCGGCGGCCAGTGCTGGCGGAAGGCGAAGGCAAAGGCGAAGCCCATTGGATCAAGGTCGTAGTTGACACCTGGCCAAGCAGTTTGAGGCCTGCCTACAGCTGAAAAGGCCTTTGCGACACAGCAAGAAGAGGCGGCTCAAGGTGATGGTGGTGATATACCTTGTACGTAGTATATACTGGAATAATAGCTGATGATTTGACTTTGGTCTTCACACATAAAGCAGCAGCGGTAGACCAATGATTCCTTCGGGACTTAACTCTCTTGTGAGCGGCAGGTTATATGGGCGCTGCGTACGGAGCAGCAATTGCAACGCGTTGGAACAGCCAGGACTGCTGCAGCCTTTAGGGATATTCCACCGGGTAAAATGGACCAAGAGCCGTGCTTACGACAACTCGGCGGAACCTACGGTCGGACGGATCGCGTGAACTTCCGTCGGCCTCAGAGAACGTGGTAGATAAACCGCCTCCTGCAGAAAACCTCAACTCGGACTCGACAGATTACCACGACGTGTGAGGCGGCCGCACAACATGTAACCCTAAAAAAATCTCAATCTCATATCTGTCGCCGCAGAATACTTTGTTTAATCTTGACTGATGAACTAATCATTGATGTGAACTTTTCCACGCCAGCCTTTGTTGAACCGGAAAATTGCAAACTTCTCGAACCCTAAAAAAGATCCCTTCAAGAACTCAACACCACCGTGCGCAGGCCCCATGGTGGGCGCCAACTGTCATGGAATTAACACGTCAGATGTCCTTAGTGTCAGGACTTAGTCGCGAGGCCAACACATCTATGTGGTAGCTTGAGAGGGGTTGATCGGGACGAGTGACGCCACACGCAAGACAAGGATTTAGACAGCTTTGAGCCCCGGGAAACATCATCCGATAATAACCCTACATGATGTTTGTGGCTAGGTCTCATTATGCTCATGAGAGGAGTCGCCGTAAGCCGGCTCCCCCTTTGTCTCTAGCCCTAGAGATTGTCTCTTCTTTTCTCTCCCTCTTTGGGGAGCCCTGCCCCTCCTTATATAAGTTAGAGGGGCGGGTTACATGTGGAGTCCAAATAGGATTAGGACTAGCCTATCTTCTACTACAAGCCGGATACAAGTCCGGGTCTTGATTCCTTGTAAGGAAGATATTCCTCACGCCTTTCCTCTTAAGCCGGCCTACCATAACGTGAGCCGACCTTCTGGGCCTTGAGCCTCCTGGGCCCCTGGGTCTTGTCGTTCCTCTGATTCGCTTGCCTGGTCACCCATAAGTCGCTAGGATCGGGCGGGTCACTTAGTGTGTCGTCCAGCCAGGGCGGGTCATCAGTGAGTCGCCAAGTCCGGTCGGGTTATACTTCCGGTTGGGTTATACTGCGGGGTATATCCCCGATAGCCGGGCAACCCAACTATTGACCAAAGACATGATTCGGAGTCGATGCATATAATGCTATAAGTTCGGGGTGCCGAACTGTACTATAAAAGTGTTCGGACTTTCTTGCCGTGTTACGAGGTACAATGAAGCCCCAGGTGAATTAAGGTGTACCAGAATTTACGGGTGCAATTGATAATAAATAAACAGAAAAGGAAAAAATTGATTAATAAGCTGACGCTGCAAATTATTTTCCATTGTAATTTGATTAATACATCAAGGCGTATGTGTACAAGTTGTGCGATAATCAAATAAGGCTATTTAACATGCCATGACCAAGAGCGAGCTGCGTGTGGGTATTTAAAACAGGTATAGCGATCGTTAGCAGAGACGATGTGGGGATTCCCTTGTACGTCAAAGCCCCTTGCCTTCTTGGAGTATCCGTCCCGCGATGGGTCTGATGATTAGGTTATTGGAAAAGCTTCAAGAAGAGAAAAAACCTGAAAAAAAAGTGAAGGTATGCGGATCCAGTGGAGGTTGAGCCGCATTGTGGACCGCGGTCTAGTTGTGCCCCCGTCCATGCCCATGGTATTTTAAGTGTGTAATTATGTACACGTGGCACGAATTTCACCACTTGATTGGGACTAGGGCGGAGGCCGAATTGCTAGTTGAGCTCTGGACGAGCCGGACGGTCCTGCTGTAGAGTAGCTCGGACTCGCTTGACGGTGTCCAGGAGCTTTATTGCCGAATTGAGGTTCTGCCTAAGAAGGCTACTCTGTACTTCTGCTGCAAGGGTCGCGGTGTGTTTCTCAGTGTGGAGGGAGCGCTCCGTATTTCCATTGACTATTATAACACTGCGAGGTCCGGGCACCTTGAGCTTAAGGTAGGCATAGTGCGGCACCGCATTGAATCAAGCAAATGTGGTTTGTCCGAGCAGTGCATGATAACCACTGCGGAAGGGGACGATATCGAAGATTAACTCTTCGCTTCGGAAATTATCCGGGGATCCAAAGACCACTTCCAGTGTGATTGAGCACATACAATAGGTCTCTACACCTGGTATGACACCTTTAAAGGTGGTTTTTGTGAGTTTGATCCTTGAGGGATCGATACCCCTTTTGCGCACTGAATCCTGATAGAGGAGGTTCAGGCTGCTGCCACCATCCATGAGATCTCGCGTAAGGTGGAATCCATCAATAATTGGGTCAAGGACCAGTGCGGCTGAACCGCCATGACGGATACTGGTCGGATGGTCCTTGCGATCGAAGGTGATCGAGCAGGACGACCATGGGTTGTACTTTGGGGCGACTCCATCGCGTAGACGTCCCTAAGTGCATGCTTGCGCTCCCTTTTGGGGATGTGGGTGGCGTATATCATGTTCACCATTTTGACTTGGGGGGGGGGATTTCTTCTGTCCCCCTGCGTTCGGTGGTCGGGGTTCCTCGTCATCGTCCTTGCTTTGCGACCCTTTCTCCGTATTCTCGGCATTTAACTTGCTGGCCTATTTGAAAACCCAACATTCCCTGTTGGTATGATTGGCTGGTTTATCCGAAGTGCCATGGATTTGGCATGGTCGATCTAGTATGCGGTCCAGACTGGACGGGCCCGGATTGTTCCTTTTAAATGGCTTCTTCCAGTGACCGGACTTTGAGCTGCGGAATCCGGCGTTGACCGCCGTGTCTTCGGTACTATCACCGTTGTTTCGACGCTCATGTCTATTGCGTCGAGGCTTGCCGCTGCTGTTTCTGGCTTCAGAAGTGCCAAGTTTGCTTGCATTGTTGTTGCTACGGGCTAGCCAGCTGTCTTCGCCCGCACAGAAGCGGGTCATGAGTGCCGTAAGGGCTGACATGGACTTGGTTTTTTCCTGGCCAAGGTGCCTGGCTAGCCATTCATCACGGATGATGTGTTTAAAGGCTGCTAGGGCTTCGATGTCTGGACAGTCGATGATTTGGCTCTTTTTAGTTAGGAACCGAGTCCAGAATTTCCTTGCTGACTCTTTGGGCTGTTGGATTATATGACTTAGGTTATTGGCATCCGGAGGTCGGACATATGTGCCTTGGAAGTTGTCGAGGAAGGCGCCCTCCAATTCCTCCCAGCTACCAATGGAGTTTTTGGGCAGACTATTTAACCAGTATCTAGCTGGTCCCTTGAGTTTGAGCGGGAGGTATTTGATGGCGTGAATATCATCGCCGCGGGCCATATGAATGTGGAGAAGAAAATCCTCAATCCACACCGCGGGGTCTTTTGTTCCATCATATGATTCAATGTTTACGGGCTTAAACCCTTCTGGGAAATCGTGTCCCATTACTTCATCAGTGAAGCAAAGGGAGTGTGCGGCGCCTCCATATCGGGGAAGGTCGTGACGTAGCTCAGATGAAGCTCGTCTGCGGTTTTCGGCCCGGACGTGGTTATGTTCGTCACGTTCAGCCAGATGGCCATCGTCGCGTGTCAGGGCGCACCCCGTGATCCGTAGATGCATCTTGTTTGACCCGCTCTCTTTTCCAAATCGTGTCGCAGGTCATGTGTATATCCCTGAGCAGTTGTATTTCTGTCTGTTCGGTGAGGCAGTGCGGGCTGGTGTTCGCCCCGAGGTGCCGCTTTGTCCCGGCCACGAGGTGGTCGGTTTGCCGCATCGTACCTTGGTAGGACGAGCTCTAGCGCCTCGCCATCGAACTGTGGTCACAGTTTGCGCTTCAGGTAGCTTTTGGTTGGCGCTCGAGGATGTATTCCTCGGCTGCCAGGACATCAGTCCATCTTTCATTGAGCAGATCTTGATCAGCTTGAAGCTGTTGCTGCTCTTTTTCAGGCTTCTTGAAGTGGCAATCAGCTGGCACTTAAAGCGTTCTGTTCGGCGGGATCCTCAGGTACGATGAAATCTTCGTCGCCGAGGCTCACCTCGTCCTCAGAGGGTGGGAGGTAGTTGCTATCCTCCGAGTCTTCATTCATGGCCTGTTCATCAGGGCTGGCTCGCCCATCTTCCTGTTCCTCCTGATTGGAGGTTAGCTCAACGGGGTCTTCATTGTTTTCAGTACCGTCCGTAGTGTTCTCCTCTTCTGTGACGGTATTGTTGTTTTTACTACGGCGTGGCTTAGAGCGGCGCCGCTGATGTCGGTGCTTCGGCTGTTTCTCAGGAGGTTTATCCTCAACTAGCTTTTCATCGTCGCTGTTGTTTTCTTTGGGTGTATTGATACGTCTCCAACGTATCTATAATTTATGAAGCATTCATGCTATTTTATTTTCTGTTTTGAATGATTACGAGCTTTATTATACACTTTTATATTACTTTTGGGACTAACCTATTAACCGGAGGCCCCGCCCATATTGTTGTTTTATTGCCTATTTCAGTGTTTCGAAGAAAAGGAATATCAAACGGAATGAAACCTTCAGAAAAGTTATTTTTGGAACAGAAGCAATCCCGGGAACTTGGAGTGCAAGCCAGGGAAGCGTCAAGGAGGCCACGAGATAGGGGGGAGCCCACCCCCTGGGCACGCCCTCCACCCTCATGGGCCCCTCGAGACTTCCCCGTAAGACTTCTTTCGCTTATATATTCCCATATACCCTAAAACCATCGAAGACAGAAGATAGATCGGGAGTTCCATCACCGCAAGCCTCTGTAGCCACCAAAAACCTCTCGGGAGCCTGTTCCGGCACCCTGCCGGGGGGGGGGGATCCCTCACCGGTGGCCATCTTCATCATCCTAGCGCTCTCCATGACGAGGAGGGAGTAGTTCACCCTTGCGGCTGAGGGTATGTACCAGTAGCTATGTGTTTGATCTCTCTCTCTCTCTCTCTCTCTCTCTCTCTCTCTCTCTCTCTCGTGTTTTCTCTGTGGCACGATCTTGATGTATTGCGAGCTTTGCTATTATAGTTGGATCTTGTGATGTTTCTCCCCCTCTACTCTATTGTGATGAATTGAGTTTTCCTCTTGAAGTTATCTTATTGGATTGAGTCTTTAAGGATTTGAGAACACTTGATGTATGTCTTGCCGTGCTTATCTGTTGTGACAATGGGATATCACGTGATCCACTTGATGTATGTTTTGGTGATAAACTTGCAGGCTCCGCCCATGAACCTAGGCATAGGGGTTAGCACACGTTTACGTCTTGACTCTCCGGTAGAAACTTCGGGGCACTCTTTGAAGTACTTTGTCTGGTTGAATAGATGAATCTGAGATTGTGTGATGCATATCATATAATCATGCCCACGGATACTTGAGGTGACAATGGAGTATCTAGGTGACATTAGGGTTTTGGTTGATTTGTGTCTTAAGGTGTTATTCTAGTATGAACTCTATGATAGATTGAACGGGAAGAATAGCTTCATGTTATTTTACTACGGACTCTTGAATAGATAGAACAGAAAGGATAACTTTGAGGTGGTTTCGTACCCTACCATAATCTCTTCGTTTGTTCTCCGCTATTAGTGGCTTTGGAGTGACTCTTTGTTGCATGTTGAGGGATTGTTATATGATCTATTTATGTTATTATTGTTGAGAGAACTTGCACTAGTGAAAGTATGAACCCTATGCCTTGTTTCCTACCATTGCAATACCGTTTACGCTCACTTTTATCATTAGTTACCTTGCTGTTTTTATATTTTCAAATTACAAAAACCTATATCTACCATCCATATTGCACTTGTATCATCATCTCTTCACCGAACTAGTGCACCTATACAATTTACCATTGAATTGGGTGTGTTGGGGACACAAGAGACTCTTTGTTATTTGGTTGTAGGGTTGTTTGAGAGAGACCATCTTCATCGTACGCCTCCCATGGATTGATAAACATTAGGTCATCCACTTGAGGGAAATTTGCTACTATCCTACAAACCTCTGCACTTGGAGGCCCAAGAACGTCTACAATAAGAAGGTTGTGTAGTAGACATCAAGCTCTTTTCTGGCGCCGTTGTCGGGGAGGCTAGGTAAGCGGCATTCACACCCCGCCAACGAAGCTATTTTATGGCGTCGTTGCCGGGGAGGTGAGTGCTTGAACGTATAGCTTTAGATCTTGCAATCAAATCTTTTTTGTTTCTTGTTTTATCACTAGTTTAGTCTATAAAAGAAAACTACCAAAAAAATGTAATTGAGTTTGTCTCATACTGAAAGTGCAACTAATCCCCGGGTGGTTTTGGTAATTAATAACAACATATATATCATTGAACTAATAGTTTCTTGAGAATCATTTTAGAAAGTTCAGTGATATGGGTATGGCAAGGACTGGAGAAGTGGACCCCTCAAAATGCTAAGGCAAGCATTGGCAAAAGCTCAAGACTCCATTTTTGGTTTAGTGATCCAAGATCACATTGAGTCTATAGGAAAGCCAATACTATTAAAAGGGGATGAGGTTATGATAATGATCTGGTTGCTCAAAGTGCTTAGTGATACATCTCCTAAACTATCAGCAACTCTCACTTCCATAATACACTCATAAGTAATCTCGGTCCCACCGATTTTCCAAACCCAGTCACACCGAGATGAACCACCTCAGCCATATAGCCAAACCCTAGAATTCTCGGATTTTCCGATTCTGAACTCGGTCTCACCGAAACTTGAGTTGCCAAGCTTCTGTAACCTTCTGTCATCAAATCGGTGTCAACGAGATGATGAAGTCAGTCCCACCGAGATTGGCAAGCTCTTGTCTTTGGATGAATCGGACTCACCGAGTTTGTATTTTCGGTCCCACCGAAAATCCCAACGTTCACATGATTTGAACTTTCGGTCTCACCGAGTTGTCAACTTCGGTCTGACCGAGATTGGTCAAATGTGTGTAACGGTTGGATTTTGTGTGGAGGCTATAAATACCCCTCCACCCCCTCTTCATTCGTGGAGAGAGCCATCAGAAAGAACTACCACTCCTACCTTACATTTCTGAGAAGAAAACTACCTACCCTTGTGTTGAGATCAAGTAGCTCCACTCCCACCATATGAAACTTGATCTCTAGCCTTCCCAAGTTGCTTTCCACTCAATCCTTTCTTCCACCACAGCCAAATCAGTGAGGAGAGTTGAGTGTTGGGGAGATTATCATTTGAAGCACAAGAGCAAGGAGTTCATCACCATCAACACCATCTATTACCTTTTGGAGGGTGGTGCCTCCTAGATTGGTTAGGTGTCGCTTGGGAGCCTCCGTCAAGATGTGGAGTTGAACCAAGAAGTTTGTAAGGGCAAGGAGATCGCCTACTTCGTGAAGATCTACCCCGAGTAAGGCTAGCCCTCCGTGGACGTAGGCCATGATGGCATAGACAAGGTTGCTTCTTCGTGGACCCTTCGTGGGTGGAGCCCTCCGTGGACTCTCGCAGCCGTTACCCTCCGTGGGTTGAAGTCTCCATCAACGTGGATTGACGATAGCACCACCTATCGGAACCACGAGAAAAAATCTCCGTGTCTCCAAATTGCGTTTGCTCTTCTCCACCTCTCTTTACTACATGTGCAATTTACTTTCCGCTGCCTATACTCTAGAATTGCATGTGTAGGGTGATACTTGACTTGATCATCACTGTGAACTTGCCAAAAACTTGTCTTTATCAAAAGGCTGAATTTTTATATTGTCAAGTAGTCTAATCACCCCCCCTCTAGACATACTTTCGATCCTACAAGTGGTATCAGAGCTTTGGTCTCCATTGTATTGGTTTCCATTGCATTGGACTCCATAAGCTTGGTTTCACAACCTAGGAGAGTATGGCGTCTAGTGAGGGTAATTTTCGTAGAGGTCCTTACTTTGATGGTACAAATTTTGCTAGTTGGAAGCATAAAATGAAAATGCATATTCTTGGTCATAACCCAGCCGCATGGGGCATTATTTGTGTTGGTTTGCAAGGTGAGTTCTTCGAGGAAGGAAAAGTTCCGGATCGCGAAGCTACAACGGATGAATTGCGGATGTTGCAAAACAATGCTCAAGTTTGTGACATTCTATTCAATGCTTTGTGTCCCGAGGAGTTCAACAAAATCAGCCGTCTTGAGAATGCAAAAGAGATTTGGGATACTTTGGTTGAAATGCATGAAGGTACCTAGTCCGTGAAGGAATCAAAGCTAGATATTCTTCAAGGTCAACTTGACAAGTTCAAGATGAAGGATGGTGAAGGAGTCGCTGAAATGTACTCTAGGCTTGCTCTCATCACAAATGAGATTGCCAGCTTAGGAAGCGAAGAAATGACCGACCGATTCATCATCAAAAAGATTCTCAGAGCTTTGGATGGAAAGTATGACACCGTGTGCACTTTGATCCAAATGATGCCAAACTACAAGAATCTCAAACCAACCGAAGTCATTGGAAGAATTGTTGCTCATGAGATGACACTTAAGGATAAGGAAGAGCTTCACAACAAGTCAAGTGGTGCTTACAAAGCTACAAGTGATGCTCCCACAACCTCAAGTGACAAGTTAGTTTCCAATGAAGAGATAAGCCTAATGGTCAAGAACTTCAACAAATTCTACAAGAATAGAGGCAAAGAGAGAAGCTCAAAGTCTAGATCATATGATGAAAAGAGATCTTCTAGTCGTGATCGAAACTGCTACAATTGTGGAAGACCCGGACACTACTCAAATGAGTGTATGGCTCCCCACAAGAGAAGAGAAGAATCTCCAAGAAGAAGAAGCTCAAGAGATGAGTCACCTCGGAAAGAGAGAAGGAGCAGAGATGATCGTTATGAACGAAGACCCTCTCGGAGAAGCAAGGATTCGGAGAGGAAAGACAAGTCATCAAGGAGCCACACAAGAAGAAAACATCAAGCTCATGTAGGTGAATGGGTCTCCGGCTCCGACTCCGACAATCATTCCGAAAGAAGCTATCACTCCAACTCCGACTACAGTCAAGATGAAGGTGTTGCCGGTCTTGCTCTCGTGTCCTCCAACTCCAACTCCTATGACTTATTTGATTCACCAAATGAGGGAATTGGAAGATGCTTCATGGCTAAAGGCCCCAAGGTATCACACCCTGAATTCATTGAATTTGATAGTGATGAGGATGACTTGCTTGGTGAAGATGAGCTTTTACATGACAAATCTAGTGAGACTAGTAATGATGAACATGCTAGTAGTCTTTATAGTCGAGAAGAGTCGAATGACAATGCTATGAAGGAGATTGAGCATCTAACTAAAGAACTAAACACTCTTAAGTTAGCTCATGAAACAACTCAAGAAGATCATAGAGAGCTCCTAAGATCTCATGAGAAGCTACGCTTCGAGAAGCTCAATCTAGAGCAAGAACATGAGTTCCTAAAAGCAATCAATGACGATCTTCAAAAGAAGAGTTCTTCATATCTTGCCAAACGACTTCTCTTGTCTAATTTCTTGCCACCTATTAAAACTAAGCATGACAAGCATAAGAAAAATTCTTCATCTAGAAGCAACAATATTGGTTCTAGTAGTTCTCTTGATTCCACTAACAATGTTTCAAGCCAAGTTACACTTGAGCAAGAAAATAGTTTATTGAAAGGGATTATAGAGAAAGGTGTCTACAAGAGCCTTGCCAGAAGCAAGAACTTTGAGGAAATTATTCGCAAGCAAGGGAGGCACCGGAAGAATCAAGGAATTGGTTTTGAGCGAAAGTTCAACGCCGAGGGTGTTGAATGGGAAGAAGGTCAATATCCCACTCCAAAGTTTGTTTCTCAAAAGGAGAAGTACGATCCTACTTCTTCCAATGTGGAACAAGCTCAAGATGATCTTCCACCACAAGACCACAAGCTAAAAGACAAGGACAAGCTTCAAGAGGAGATTGATGCATTTATTGAAGCACCTAAAGCCATGGTCAAGTGGGTTCCCAAGGAAACGTCAAGTTCTACTTCGTCAAGCTCAACTACAACCCCAAGGATTCCCATCAAGATGATGTGGATCCCGAAGAAGAAGAACTAGAAAGTTCTTGAGGGTGACTCCGCCAACATACTTCACTCATATTCATTTTGGCAAGAACTTGTGCAATCAACTTCCACATATTGCACTAGTTCATGGAGTCACAAACCCTCTTGTTGGTAAGTCAAGGGACAAGGTAATCATAGCTCTCATGGACATCATCCATTGTGTACTTCAATCTATGTCCATGGATATCCTTGTTTGTTCCTTGTGGGACTAACCCATTTAGGTATTGAAAGTGCCCGAATCCAAAGGATTGCTCCCAACTCTTGATGATCTTCATCAACATTGAGCATCCACATCTTCAACATCTACATGAAGTCTTCTACGACAACCCAAGGTTAGTTTGACCCTTTAAAAGGGGTTCTCACATCTAGGGGGAGCTTTGCTCTAAA
The DNA here is from genome assembly GCA_963921465.1 of Triticum timopheevii. Taxonomy (NCBI): domain Eukaryota; kingdom Viridiplantae; phylum Streptophyta; class Magnoliopsida; order Poales; family Poaceae; genus Triticum; species Triticum timopheevii. Next base: position 585,058,011 of record OY997268.1, read on the forward strand.
GAATTGAGCTAAAGCATCTTCAAATGATGTGAACACATCAATGCTTTATGTAAAAGTGGTAACCCCACTTGTGCTTAAACGATGAGTATGACCTATGATCAAATGTTCTCATTTGACTCCTAAGTCAATATACTCATATATAGATGACCTAGTCATCGACAAATTGTGTGATAGTAGCTAGAGTTTTGTTTGTGCATGTTTGACACATATTTCATTTGCTATCTTATTGTGTGAGCATGTTGGATGCATGATTTAATCCATTCGAGGACATCCATTTGTTGCTTTGGTCTTTTTGATTTTTTTTTACCAAATGGATGGACAAGAATGCCTAAGTACCTCCCCTAGCTATCTATGCTTTCTTGTCTCAAATTCTATTCATGCTTACATCACAAACTTTGAACAAGTCATTTTCGGACCCTCCGAGTGAGGAGCACTCGGAGCCACCGAACCGTCAAGGGCTAACTTCCAAAACCTTCTAAGTGATTTCGGTCAGACCAACCCACTCAAACTCGGTCAAACCGAAAGCATTTGGATTGATCTAGGTTTTCACCTCGGTGAAACCGAGTTGTGAATTTCGGCGTGACCGAAGTGCATAACTGCCCTGCAGTTATCCATCTCGGTGCCATCGAGTTTTACAACTCGGTCCCACCGACAGCAAAGGGGTATATATACTCCGAGGGCCACGCGTTGATTTCTACTTCAAAACGCTTCGCCCCCACACCCCTTGCTGCCGTCGCCTGGTCTCCGGATCGTCTCCGTCGTCGCCTGTGCGCCCTCGCCGCAGGTCTCCGTCGCCGTCAACGGACATCTTCTCCGCGCCGTTGCCGCCGTAGAGGAACTCCACCAAGTTAGGGTGAGTTTCGATCCCACTCGTGCTCTCATCTCCGATTCAATGCACGTTTGGTTTGCCTGTAATCTTGCCATGATTGAAATCTTCCTGAACACAAGATTAGTTCCTTTGAACGAAATTCGAGTAAAAGTTTTAGGGTTAGGTTTCCGCCGAACACATCTCGGTTAGACCGATTTTACATTCTCGGTATGACCGATTTGGCCTCTGGCCATTGCACTGCACCTTTCGGTCCAACCGAGTTGTGCAAATCGGTGTGACCGAAATGAGGATTTAGTGAAACCCTAGTGTTTTCGATAGGACCGAAACCCACTTCGGTCCAACCGAAAGTGGTGTGAATGCTTCTGTTTGAACACTTCGGATTCACCGAATTTTAAACTCGGACTGACCGAAATGTCTTCTGTGAAAACCTAATACTAGAATTTGAACTCATTCTGTTTGCAAAATCTTCTGCAGTTTGTGATAACTCTTCTACTCTGCCTACACCTTATCTATTCACAGGTTGTCAGCCATGTCAGATGCCAGTGACAGCCAGAATAGGTCTGAGTCACCTATTGCTGATATTCCATAGGCAGGCACTAGTCCTGAACCCAGCAGCTCATCAGATGATGGTGAGAGGAGCACACCAAGTGGTTTGCCTCCTGCAGCCACCAGGGCCAGAAAGAAGAGGAACTCTGATGAAGAAGATTCTGATTTCATTGTTGAGGAAGAGGTCTCCTCCAAGCCAAAGAGAAAGGTTGTTGCCAAAGAGCCTCAAGGGCAGCAAACCAAGAAAGGCACCAGAAAAGTGAAGCAGTCCACTGTTGCCAAAAAGCTGAGTATGGAAGAGGAAACTACAAGCAAGGTGAAGAAAACTTCCAAGAGGAAGAGGATTGTGCATGATGATGCAGCAGAAGAGGATGAGGATGAGGAAGCACCCCAGCCTCCTCAGAAGCCTAAGCTCATGGGTGATGCCATCAGGGCTGGAGCCACTTCAAAGTCCAAGCCATCTGCTCCAGTCAAGGCAGCTCCAGCAAAGCCTGCTGCCAAGCCCAAGAGGACCGTCAGAAACATTCCAGCGTCTGAAAAGAACAAGGATGATGTGCCACCAGCTGTGTCAGATGATGAGGCACCAGTTTTGCTGAAACTTCGTCCAAAACTGCCACTTCACAATGATGCTCATCCTCAAGCTGAAAACATGAAGGAAAGGAAGGATAGAGGTCTCAGGCTATGGAGACAAGCTGATCCATATGCTGTGAGGAGAAGAACTGCTGTTGATCCCAGATTTCACACCAGAGAGCAGCAGGACTTCTATGAGACTGTGCTGATGGACAAGAAGCCCATAGTGGCAGACACCAGATTTGTTGATTGGAAATACATTGACAGTGAAGAGCACAGAGACTTCTTTCCACATGTGCATGAGAGCTTCACTGCATGTGGTGTTGCAGACTTCGTAGGTCAAAAGCTGACAAGTTGGAATGATGAAATGATTATGCAATTCTATGCCACAGCTCATTTCTATCCAGATGGAAAGATCACATGGATGACTGAAGGCCAAAGATTCTCTTCAACTGTAGAAGAATGGGCAGAACTGCTGAATGCTCCAGTGCAGAGAGAGGATGATGTTGATGTCTATGGCATTCCCAAGAAGAACCATGAATCTATGAAGAATATGTACAAGGAGGTTCCAGCTAAGGATTTAGCAATCTGGAAGCTTGGCTCAGTGTATTATCTCCAGGCAGGTCTACCTACCACTGCAGCCTGAGCATGAGGACAATGATGTTGTGATGGATGAGGAGGATCCAACTTCTGTTGAAGGTCAAGCAAAGATTGAAGCTGCCAAGAAAGCCAAAGCTGAGAAGGAAGCAGCAGCAGCAGCAGCTAAACCAAAGAGTGTTGGAGAGCAGCTCCTTGAAGCTACCCAAAGGATTGAACAACGCCTGGCCAGCATTGTACATTCTCAGGAGAGCCTTGAGAGGATTGTTGAAGACAAGATCCATGCTCTGGATGTGAAGCTGACTGAAGTGCAAGTAACTGTCAACAAGCTTGAGGCAGATATCGAGGAAGCAAAGAGGGAGAAGGAAGAGCTCATGCGTGAGATGCAGGATGACCTAGTCCAGGATGCTTATGAACAGACTGCTCCGGTTCCCACAGGACCCCGATCAGCTGCTATTCCAGTGACAGACACCAGGACTACAGCCTCAGCACCTCCCACAGCTCCATCAGTTGCTCCAGCTCCAGCTCCAGTGACCACTCCTCCAGCTCCACAGACATCAGCAGAAGTCTTCGCCGATGCAGCCATCTCAACTCCAACATCAACCCAGACAGGAGCTGCCAGCAGAGTCCCTAGTGACGTTTAGCTCTATACTTTTCGAACTTTTTGGTAACTTGTTGCCAAAGGGGGAGAAATTGTATAGATCATAGGACTTCGAGAGAGAGAGTGCTTTTTTGCGCTTTTGTTCTTTTGGTTTTCGTGACATTCTGTGTGTTTGATACTACGTTTGATGAGTGCTTGGTCGTACTATGCCTTAATGTGTGCTTAATGCTTATCATATGCTATTCCTATCTTGTATGACCATTTACTCATGTCTTGGTGATTGGGTGCATGCTATTCATTCTTATCATTTTGTGCGCTCCACCAAGATGTATGTGACATGGAAGAGTGACCCATGATCCTAATCGATTGTGCATTTGCATTCAAACGCAAATCTTAAATAATGCACAAATTTAGGGGGAGCTCTTGCTTATCACATACTTCTCAAAGCGACGATATTATTCATTGATTATATCCTTTGTCGAAGCTTTGATCTATATGTTGTCATCAATTACCAAAAAGGGGGAGATTGAAAGTGCAACTAATCCCCGGGTGGTTTTGGTAATTAATAACAACATATATATCATTGAACTAATAGTTTCTTGAGAATCATTTCAGAAAGTTCAGTGATATGGGTATGGCAAGGACTGAAGAAGTGGACCCCTCAAAATGCTAAGGCAAGCATTGGCAAAAGCTCAAGACTCCATTTTTGGTTTAGTGATCCAAGATCACATTGAGTCTATAGGAAAGCCAATACTATTAAAAGGGGATGAGGTTATGATAATGATCTGGTTGCTCAAAGTGCTTAGTGATACATCTCCTAAACTATCAGCAACTCTCACTTCCATAATACACTCATAAGTAATCTCGGTCCCACTGATTTTCCAAACCCAGTCACCGAGATGAACCACCTCAGCCATATAGCCAAACCCTAGAATTCTCGGATTTTCCGATTCTGAACTCGGTCTCACCAAAACTTGAGTTGCCAAGCTTCTGTAACCTTCTGTCATCAAATCGGTGTCACCGAGATGATGAAGTCGGTCCCACCGAGATTGGCAAGCTCTTGTCTTTGGACGAATCGGACTCACCGAGTTTGTATTTTTGGTCCCACCGAAAATCCCAACGTTCACATGATTTGAACTTTCGGTCTCACCGAGTTGTCAACTTCGGTCTGACCGAGATTGGTCAAATGTGTGTAACGGTTGGATTTTGTGTGGAGGCTATAAATACCCCTCCACCCCCTCTTCATTCGTGGAGAGAGCCATCAGAAAGAACTACCACTCCTACCTTACATTTCTGAGAAGAAAACTACCTACCCTTGTGTTGAGATCAAGTAGCTCCACTCCCACCATATGAAACTTGATCTCTAGCCTTCCCAAGTTGCTTTCCACTCAATCCTTTCTTCCACCACAGCCAAATCAGTGAGGAGAGTTGAGTGTTGGGGAGATTATCATTTGAAGCACAAGAGCAAGGAGTTCATCACCATCAACACCATCTATTACCTTTTGGAGGGTGGTGCCTCCTAGATTGGTTAGGTGTCGCTTGGGAGCCTCCGTCAAGATGTGGAGTTGAACCAAGAAGTTTGTAAGGGCAAGGAGATCGCCTACTTCGTGAAGATCTACCCCGAGTAAGGCTAGCCCTCCGTGGGCGTAGGCCATGATGGCATAGACAAGGTTGCTTCTTCGTGGACCCTTCGTGGGTGGAGCCCTCCGTGGACTCTCGCAGCCGTTACCCTCCGTGGGTTGAAGTCTCCATCAACGTGGATTGACGATAGCACCACCTATCGGAACCACGGAAAAAATCTCCGTGTCTCCAAATTGCGTTTGCTCTTCTCCACCTCTCTTTACTACATGTGCAATTTACTTTCCGCTGCCTATACTCTAGAATTGCATGTGTAGGGTGATACTTGACTTGATCATCACTGTGAACTTGCCAAAAACTTGTCTTTATCAAAAGGCTGAATTTTTATATTGTCAAGTAGTCTAATCACCCCCCCTCTAGACATACTTTCGATCCTACACATACGCTTCATCTTTTTAATATCTTTTGTGAGTTTGATGAAAAGGAAAATTGTGCTCAAGTGCTAGAAGAAGAAATCTATAGAATGTTTGATACTAAATCTTTGAATGATGAGCATGATTGCAATGTTGTTAGTATGGATTCCTTGAATATTCATGATGCTAATGATATGCAAAGCCACAAGCTTGGGGAAGCTATGTTTGATGAATATGATATTTTTAGTCCCCCAAGTTTTGATGAGAATATTTCTTATGATGAAAGCATGCCTCCTATTTATGATGATTATATTGATGAAAGTGGGTTTTGAAGAGTGTCAACTTTAGGAAGTAATGATCCCACTATTTTGGAGGATGTTGAATCTTATTGTTATGAATATGAAAGTGGATTTGGAAGAGTGTCAACTTTATTTAGTGATGACTCCACTATTTTGGAAGAGGTTCCAATTGATTATGAGAACAAAGTTGCTATCTATGATGATTATTCTGATGACTTGTATGCTATTGAGAATAATGATAACCATGAAACTTGTCATCATGATTTTAGTTTTCAATTGGATTATGCCTCACATGATAATTATTTTGTTGAGTTTGCTCCCACTACTATTCATGAGAAGAAATTTGCTTATGTGGAGAGTAGTAAATTTTCTATGCTTGTAGATCATGAAAAGAATGCTTTAGGTGCTGGTTATATTGTTGAATTCATTCATGATACTACTGAAAATTATTATGAGGGAGGAACATATGCTTGTAGGAATTGCAATAATATCATGTTTCCTCTCTATGTGTTGAAAACCTTGAAGCTATGCTTGTTTTGCCTTCCTATGCTAGTTGATTATTGTTCCAATAAGTTGTTTGCTCACAAAATCCCTATGCATAGTAAGTGGGTTAGGCTTAACTTTGCTCATCATATGCTTTATGATGCTCCCGTTATGTTTCAGTTCTTATCTTTTATGTGAGCATCATTGTCATCATCATGCCTAGCTAGAAAGGCATTAAAGAAAAGCGCTTGTTCGGAGACAACCCAATATTTATCCTTACTGTTTTTGTGTGTTCACATGATTATGCTACTGTAGTAATCATGTTTTATAGCTTTTGTTTCAATAAAGTGACAAGTAAGACCTTTAGGATAGTTTATGGTGATAGTTGTGTTGATCCTGCTGAAAATCAGGAACTTTTGCACCAGGTAAATTAGTTTTTATAATTTACAGAAACATGATTTTGACCTGATTCTTTTTGCTATGTATTGGTACACAAATTTATTAGGACTTCTTAATTTGGTAGGATTTTTGGAGTTCCATAAGTATACGTTTGATACAGATTACTACAGACTGTTCTGTTTTTGACAAATTCTGTTTTCTATGTGTTGTTTGCTTCTTTTGATCAATCTATGAGTAGTATCGGAGGATAGGAACCGTAGATAAGTTGGAATACAGTAGATATTACACCAATATGAATTTAGAATGAGTTCATTACAGTACCTAAGTGCTTGTTTTATTTTCTTATACTAATGGAGCTTACGAGTTTTCTGTTGAGTTTTCTGTTGTGAAGTTTCCAAGTTTTGGGTAAAGATTCGATGGACTATGGAATAAGGAGTGGAAAGAGCCTAATCTTGGGGATTCCCAAGGCACCCCAAGGTAATATTCAAGGACAACCAAGAGCCTAAGCTTGGGGATGCCCCGAATGGCATCCCCTCTTTTGTCTTCGTTAATCGGTAACTTTACTTGGAGCTATATTTTTATTCACCACATGATATGTGTTTTGCTTGGAGCGTCATTTTCTTTTGTTAGTATTTGATTTCTGTTATTTAGAATAATTTTTTGCATCTATATTTCCAATTAAAATGTGAAGGATAGCCTTTACCATGCTTATTTTGCTAGTATACATGTTGCTGTTTGAAAACAGAAAGTTTACCTCTGTTGCAAAATTTCCCTAGAAAAGTCAGAGAATGGTATAATGTTGAACTTTTTGCATTTTGAGATCTGATAAATCTTCTATAGCTTAGTATTTTTATCATAATTTTTGGAGTTAGGGAAGTATGATGAATCTTGCATTCTTTACAGACTATACTGTTTTGGCAGATTGTTGTTATGTTTGCATTGTTGGCATATGTTTGCTTGTTTAATGATTCTATTTAAGGATAGGAGTATTAAATATGCAGAGACATTTAGTATGAAATGTTGAATAATAATCTTAGTGATTTGTTACAGTAGAAAATGATAAGGTTTTTGCATTGGTTTATACTAACTTATCTCACGAGTTCTTGTTGAGTTGGTGTGGATGAAGCTTTTGAGATGTAGGGAAGCCGTGATATAAAAGGAATTAAGGAGAAACAAAAGCTCAAGCTTGGGGATGCCCAAGGCACCCCAAGATAATATTTCAAGAAGTCTCAAGCATCCAAGCTTGGGGATGCCCCGTTAGGCATCCCACCTTTCTTCTTCAGCAACTATCGGTTAGTATCGGTTGAGCCTAAGTTTTTTCTTCTTCACATGAGTTGTGCTATCCTTGCAATGTCATTTTATTTTGCCTTGTTTGCTGTTTGAATAAATTACCAAGGTCTGAAATTCTTAAATGAGAGAGAGTCTTCACATAGCTACATAATTATTTAGCTACTCATTGATCTTCACTTATATCTTTTTGGAGTAGTTTTTCATTTACTCGTGTGCTTCACTTATATCCTATGAGTAAATGGTTGAATGAGTTGAATGTCATAAATCTGAAATTATATATGTTTCATTTTCTTATCCCATGGGGAGTAATGACTTCACATTTTAGAAGTAGAGGTCGTAAATTTATTGAAGGTTAGCAAGCATTGTATTGGTCATTTGAACAATTCATGAAAGAATATTGAAGGAAGAGAGATTTCACATATAAATATACTATCCTAGACATCTTTTATAATTGTGAGCACTCATTAAGTATGACATGCTAAAGAGTTGATGTTGGACAAGGAAGACAACATAATGGGTTATGTTTTCTCACATCTCAGTTAAAGTATATTGTCATGGATCATTCAAATATGTTGAGCTTGTCTTTCCCCCTCATGCTAGCCAAAATTCCTTGCACCAAGTAGAGATACTACTTGTGCTTCCAAATATCCTTAAACCCAGTTTTTGCCAACAGAGTCCACCATACCTACCTATGGATTGAGTAAGATCCTTCAAGTAAGTTGTCATCGGTGCATGCAATAAAAAATGCTCTCTAAATATGTATGATCTATTAGTGTGAAGAAAATAAGCTTTATACGATCTTTTTATGGAAGCAATAAAAGCGACGGACTACATAATAAAGGTCCATATACAAGTGGCAATAGACGTTCTTTTGCATTAAGATTTTGTGCATCCAACCATAAAAGCGCATGACAACCTCTGCTTCCCTCTGCGAAGGGCCTATCTTTTACTTTATGTCTTTTACTTTATGCAAGAGTCAAGGTGATCTTCACCTTTCCCTTTTTCATTTTATCCTTTGGCAAGCACCTCGTGTTGGAAAGATCCTGATATATATATATATATATATATCCAATTGGATGTAAGTTAGCATGAACTATTATTGTTGACATCACCCAAAGGTGAATACGTTGGGAGGCAACACTATAAGCCCCTCTCTATCTCAGTGTCCGGTTAAAACTCCATAACCATTAGTATTGAGTGAGTGTTAGCAATCATGGAAGACTATATGATAGTTGAGTATGTGGAGTTTGCTAAATCAAAGCTCTGACATAGACCCTTCCTGAAAATAAGATGAATTGTAATTGTTTGATGACTAAGAATGAAGTTTGCTAGTTTTCAAGAAAGTTTATGCTCTATGCTTTAACATGTGAATAGCTTGTTACTTGATCTTGAGAAGTTTTATGAGATAAACTACTGTTATGACATATAATCATGCTAGAAAAGGTGATTGAAATTATCATTGATCAAACTTGTGCACCTTCTAGCATTCACACTTCATAAATTCTTTCTTTTATCATTTACCTACTCGAGGACGAGCAGGAATTAAGCTTGGGGATGCTGATACGTCTCCAACGTATCGATAATTTATGAAGCATTCATGCTATTTTATTATCTATTTTGAATGATTACAGGCTTTATTATACACTTTTATATTACTTTTAGGACTAACCTATTAACCGGAGGCCCAGCCCATATTGCTGTTTTATTGCCTATCTCAGTGTTTCAAAGAAAAGGAATATCAAACGGAGTCCAAACGGAATTAAACCTTTGAAAAAGTTATTTTTGGAACAGAAGCAATCCCAGGAACTTGGAGTGCAAGCAAGGGAAGCGTTGAGGAGGCCACGAGATAGGGGGGCGCGCCCACCCCCTGGGCGCGCCCTCCAACCTCGTGGGGCCCTCGAGGCTTCCCCGACCGACTTATTTCACCTATATATTCCCATATAACCTAAAACCATTGAAGACAGAACATAGATCGGGAGTTCCGCCGCCGCAAGCCTCTATAGCCACAAAAACCTCTCGGGAGCCCGTTCCGGCACCCTGCCAGAGGGGGGATCCCTCACCGGTGGACATCTTCATCATCCCGGCGCTCTCCGTGACGAGGAGGGAGTAGTTCACCCTCGGGGCTGAGGGTATGTACCAGTAGCCATGTGTTTGATCTCTCTCTCTCTCTCTCTCTCGTGTTTTCTCTATGGCACGATCTTGATGTATCGCGAGCTTTGCTATTATAGTAGGATCTTATGATGTTTGTCCCCCTCTACTCTCTTGTGATGAATTGAGTTTTCCTCTTGAAGTTATCTTATCGGACTGACTCTTTAAGGATTTGAGAACACTTGATGTATGTCTTACCGTGCTTATCTGTGGTGACAATCGGATATCATGTCATCCACTTGATGTATGTTTTCGTCTTGACTCTCCGGTAGAAACTTTGGGGCACTCTTTGAAGTACTTTGTGTTGGTTGAATAGATGAATCTGAGATTGTGTGATGCATATCGTAAAATCATGCCATGGATACTTGAGGTGACAATGGAGTATCTAGGTGACATTAGGGTTTTGGTTGATTTGTGTCTTAAGGTGTTATTCTAGTATGAACTCTATGATAGATTGAACGGAAAGAATAGCTTCATGTTATTTTACTACGGACTCTTGAATAGATAGAACAGAAAGGATAACTTTGAGGTGGTTTCGTACCCTACCATAATCTCTTCGTTTGTTCTCCGCTATTAGTGGCTTTGGAGTGACCTTTTGTTGCATGTTGAGGGATTGTTATATGATCTATTTATGTTATTATTGTTGTGACAACTTGCACTAGTGAAAGTATGAACCCTATGCCTTGTTTCCTACCATTGCAATACCGTTTACGCTCACTTTTATCATTAGTTACCTTGTTGTTTTTATATTTTCAGATTACAAAAACCTATATCTACCATCCATATTGCACTTGTATCACCATCTCTTCGCCGAACTAGTGCACCTATACAATTTACCATTGTATTGGGTGTGTTGGGTGTTGGGGAACGTAGTAATTTCAAAAAAAAATCCTACGCACACGCAAGATCATGGTGATGGTATAGCAACGAGAGGGGAGAGTGTTTGTCCACGTACCCTCGTAGACCGTAAGCGGAAGCGTTATGACAACGCGGTTGATGTAGTCGTACGTCTTCACGAATCGACCGATCCAAGTGCCGAACGTACGGCACCTCCGTGTTCAGCACACGTCCAGCTCGATGACGTCCCCCGGACTCCAATCCAGCGAAGCATCGGGGATGAGTTCCGTCAGCACGACGGCGTGGTGACGATGATGATGTTCTACCAGCGCAGGGCTTCGCCTAAACTCCGCGACGATATGACCGAGGTGGAATATGGTGGAGAGGGGCACCGCACATGGCTAAGGAACGATCCGTAGATCAACTTGTGTGTCTATGGGGTGCCCCCCTCCCCGTATATAAAGGGGGAGAGGAGGAGGGGGCCGGCCTAAGGGGAGGCGTGCCCTAGGAGGGGAAAACCTACTCCAAGTAGGTTTGCCCCCTCCCTTTCCTATTCCAAGAAGGAGGGGGAAGGAAGGAGTGGGAGAGGGGGAAGGCAAGGGGGTGCCCCCCCCCCTTCCTTGTCCTATTCGGACTCAAGGGGAGGGGGCGCGCCTCTTGCCCTGGCCGGCCCCTCTCTCTCTCTCCACTAGGGCCCATCAAGGCCCATTACTTCCGGGGGGGTTCCGGTAACCCTCCGGTACTCCGGTTTTTCTCCGAAAACATCCGGAACACTTCCTGTGTCCGAATATAGTCATCCAATATATCAATCTTTATGTCTCGACCATTTCGAGACTCCTCATCATGTCCGTGATCACATCCGGGACTCCGAACAACCTTCGGTACATCAAAACTTATAAACTCATAATAAAACTGTCATCGTAACGTTAAGCGTACGGACCCTACGGGTTCGAGAACTATGTAGACATGACCTAGAACTATTCTCGATCAATAACCAATAGTGGAAGCTGGATGTTCATATTGGTTCCCACATATTCTACGAAGATCTTTATCGGTCAAACCGCATAACAACATACGTTGTTCCCTTTGTCATCGGTATGTTACTTGCCCGAGATTTGATCGTCGGTATCCAATACCTAGTTCAATATCGTTACCAGCAAGTCTCTTTACTCGTTCCGTAATACATCATTTCATAACTAACTCATTAGTTACAATGCTTGCAAGGCTTAGGTGATGAGTATTACCGAGAGGGCCCAGAGATACCTCTCCGACAATCGGAGTGACAAAACCTACTCTCGAATTATGCCAACTCAACATATACCTTTGGAGACACCTGTAGAGCACCTTTATAATCACCCAGTTACGTTGTGACATTTGGTAGCACACAAAGTGTTCCTCCGGTAAACGGGAGTTGCATAATCTCATAGTTAAAGGAACTTTGTATAAGTCATGAAGAAAGCAATAGCAACATACTAAACGATCAAGTGCTAAGCTAACGGATTGAGTCAAGTCAATCACATCATTCTCCTAATGATGTGATCCCATTAATCAAATGACAACACATGCCTATGGTTAGGAAACATAACAATCTTTGATCAATGAGCTAGTTCAAGTAGAGGCATACTAGTGACACTATGTTTGTCTATGTATTCGCACATGTATCATGTTTCCGGTTAATACAATTCTAGCATGAATAATAAACATTTATCATGATATGAGGAAATAAATAATAACTTTATTATTGCCTCTAGGGCATATTTCCTTCAGTCTCCCACTTGCACTAGAGTCAATAATCTAGATTACATAGTAATGATTCTAACACCCATGGAGTCTTGGTGTTGATCATGTTTTGCTCATGGGAGAGGCTTAGTCAACGGGTCTGCAACATTCAGATCCATATGTATCTTGAAAATCTCTATGTCTCCCACTTGGACTTGGTCCCAAATGGAATTGAAGCGTCTCTTGATGTGCTTGGTCCTCTTGTGAAATCTGGATTCCTTTGCCAAGGCAATTGCACCAGTGTTGTCACAGAAGATCTTCATTGGTCCCGATGCACTAGGTATAACACCTAGATCGGAAATGAACTCCTTCATCCAGACTCCTTCATTTGTTGCTTCCGAAGCAGCTATGTACTCCGCTTCACATGTAGATCCCGCCACGACGCTTTGTTTAGAACTGCACCAACTTACAGCTCCACCATTTAATAAAAATACGTATCCGGTTTGCGATTTAGAATCGTCCGGATCAGTGTCAAAGCTTGCATCGACGTAACCATTTGCGACTAGCTCTTTGTCACCTCCATATACGAGAAACATATCCTTAGTCCTTTTCAGGTATTTTAGGATGTTCTTGACCGCTGTCCAGTGACCCACTCCTGGATTACTTTGGTACCTCCCTGCCAAACTAATAGCAAGGCACACATCAGGTCTGGTACACAGCATTGCATACATGATAGAGCCTATGGCTGAAGCATAGGGAACTCCTTTCATTTTCTCTCTGTCTTCTGCAGTGGTCGGGCATTGAGTCTGACTCAATTTTATACCTTGTAATACAGGCAAGAACCCTTTCTTCGCCTGATCCATATTGAACCTCTCAATACTTTATCAAGGTACGTGCTTTGTGAAAGTCCAATCAAGCGTCTTGATCTATCTCTATAGATCTTAATGCCCAATATGTAAGCAGCTTCACCGAGGTCTTTCATTGAAAAACTTTTATTCAAGTATCCTTTTATGCTATCCAGAAATTCTATATCATTTCCAATTAACAATATGTCATCCACATATAATATTAGAAATGCTACAGAGCTCCCACTCACTTTCTTGTAAATACAGGCTTCTCCAAAAGTCTGTATAAAACCATATGCTTTGATCACACTATCAAAGCGTTTATTCCAACTCTGAGAGGCTTGCACCAGACCATAGATTGATCGCTGGAGCTTGCACACTTTGTTAGCTCCTTTAGGATCGACAAAACCTTCTGGTTGCATCATATACAACTCTTCTTCCAGAAATCCATTCAGGAATGCAGTTTTGACATCCATTTGCCAAATTTCATAATCATAAAATGCGGCAATCGCTAACATGATTCGGACAGACTTAAGCATCGCTACGGGTGAGAAAGTCTCATCGTAGTCAACCCCTTGAACTTGTCGAAAACCTTTTGCAACAAGTCGAGCTTTATAGACAGTTATATTACCGTCAGCGTCAGTCTTGTTCTTAAAGATCCATTTATTCTCAATGGCTTGCCGATCATCGGGCAAGTCAACCAAAGTCCATACTTTGTTCTCATACATGGATCCCATCTCAGATTTCATGGCCTCTAGCCATTTTGCGGAATATGGGCTCATCATCGCTTCCTCATAGTTCGTAGGTTCATCATGGTCAAGTAACATGACTTCCAGAACAGGATTACCGTACCACTCTGGTGCGGATCTTACTCTGGTAGACCTACGAGGTTTAGTAGACACTTGATCTGAAGTTTCATGATCAATATCATTAGCTTCCTCACTAATTGGTGTATTTGTCACAGGAACTGATTTCTGTGATGAACTACTTTCCAATAAGGGAGCAGGTACAGTTATCTCATCAAGTTCTACTTTCCTCCCACTCACTTCTTTCGAGAGAAACTCCTTCTCTAGAAAGGATCCATTCTTAGCAATGAATGTCTTGCCTTCGGATCTGTGATAGAAGGTGTACCCAACAATCTCTTTTGGGTATCCTATGAAGACACATTTCTCCGATTTGGGTTCGAGCTTATCTGGTTGAAGTTTCTTCACATAAGCATCGCAGCCCGAAATTTTAACAAACGACAACTTTGGTTTCTTGCCAAACAACAGTTCATAAGGCGTCGTCTCAACGGATTTAGATGGTGCCCTATTTATTGTGAATGCAGCTGTCTCTAAAGCATAACCCCAAAACGATAGCGGTAAATCAGTAAGAGACATCATAGATCGCACCATATCTAGTAAAGTACGATTACGACGTTCGGACACACCATTTCTTTGTGGTGTTCTAGGTGGCGTGAGTTGCGAAACTATTCCGCATTGTTTCAAATGTAAACCAAACTCGTAACTCAAATATTCTCCTCCACGATCAGATCGTAGAAACTTTATTTTCTTGTTACGATGATTTTCCACTTCACTCTGAAATTCTTTGAACTTTTCAAATGTTTCAGACTTATGCTTCATTAAGTAGATATACCCATATCTGCTTAAATCATCTGTGAAGGTGAGAAAATAACGATATCCGCGACAAGCTTCAACATTCATCGGACCACATACATCTGTATGTATGATTTCCAACAAATCTGTTGCTCTCTCCATAGTACCGGAGAACGGTGTTTTAGTCATCTTGCCCATGAGGCACGGTTCGCAAGTACCAAGTGATTCGTAATCAAGTGATTCCAAAAGTCCATTAGTATGGAGTTTCTTCATGCGTTTTACACCGATATGACCTAAACGGCGGTGCCACAAATAAGTTGCACTATCATTATCAACTCTGCATCTTTTGGCTTCAACATTATGAATATGTGTATCACTACTATCGAGATTCAATAAAAATAGACCACTCTTCAAGGGTGCATGACCATAAAAGATATTACTCATATAAATAGAACAACCATTATTCTCTGATTTAAATGAATAACCGTCTCGCATCAAACAAGATCCAGATATAATGTTCATGCTCAACGCTGGCACCAAATAACAATTATTCAGGTCTAAAACTAATCCCGAAGGTAGATGTAGAGGTAGCGTGCCGACTGCGATCACATCGACTTTGGAACCGTTTCCCACGCGCATTGTCACCTCGTCCTTGGCCAGTGCTCGCTTATTCCGTAGTCCCTGTTTCGAGTTGCAAATATTAGAAACAGAACCAGTATCAAATACCCAGGTGCTACTACGAGCTCTAGTTAGGTACACATCAATAACATGTATATCACATATACCTTTGTTCACTTTGCCATCCTTCTTATCCGCCAAATACTTGGGGCAGTTCCGCTTCCAGTGACCAGTCTGCTTGCAGTAGAAGCACTCAGTTTCAGGCTTAGGTCCAGACTTGGGTTTCTTCTCTTGAGCAGCAACTTGCTTGCTGTTCTTCTTGAAGTTCCCCTTCTTCTTCCCTTTGCCCTTTTTCTTGAAACTAGTGGTCTTGTTGACCATCAACACTTGATGCTCCTTCTTGATTTCTACCTCCACAGCTTTTAGCATTGCGAAGAGCTCGGGAATAGTCTTGTTCATCCCTTGCATATTATAGTTCATCACAAAGATCTTGTAGCTTGGTGGCAGTGATTGGAGAATTCTGTCAATGACGCTATCGTCCGGAAGATTAACTCCCAGTTGAATCAAGTGATTATTATACCCAGACATTTTGAGTATATGCTCACTGACAGAACTATTCTCCTCCATTTTGCAGCTATAGAACTTATTGGAGACTTCATATCTCTCAATCCGGGCATTTGCTTAAAATATTAACTTCAACTCCTGGAACATCTCATATGCTCCATGACGTTCAAAACGTCGTTGAAGACCCGGTTCTAAGCTGTAAAGCATGGCACACTGAACTATAGAGTAGTCATCAGCTTTGCTCTGCCAGACGTTCATAACATCTAGTGTTGCTCCTGCAGCAGGCCTGGCACCTAGCGGTGCTTCCAGGACGTAATTCTTCTGTGCAGCAATGAGGATAATCCTCAAGTTATGGACCCAGTCCGTGTAATTGCTACCATCATCTTTCAACTTTGCTTTCTCAAGGAACGCATTAAAATTCAACGGAACAACAGCACGAGCCATCTATCTACAACAAACATAGACAAGCAAAATACTATCAGGTACTAAGTTCATGATAAATTTAAGTTCAATTAATCATATTACTCAAGAACTCCCACTTAGACAGACATCTCTCTAGTCATCTAAGTGATCACGCGATCCAAATCAACTAAACCATAACTGATCATCATGTGAGATGGAGTAGTTTTCAATGGTGAACATCTTTATGTTGATCATATCTAATATATGATTCACGTTCGACCTTTCGGTCTCCGTGTTCCGAGGCCATATCTGCATATGCTAGGCTCGTCAAGTTTAACATGAGTATTCTGCGTGTGCAAAAACTGGCTTCACCCGTTGTAGATGGACGTAGAGCTTATCACACCCGATCATCACGTGATGTCTGGGCACGACGAACTTTGGCAACGGTGCATACTCAGGGAGAACACTTCTTGATAATTTTTAGTGAGAGATCATCTTCAAATGCTACCGTCAATCAAAGCAAGATAAGATGCATAAAGGATAAACATCACATGCAATCAATATAAGTGATATGATATGGCCATCATCATCTTGTGCTTGTGATCTCCATCTTTGAAGCACCATCGTGATCACCATCGTCACCGGCGCGACACCTTGATCTCCATCGTAGCATCGTTGTCGTTTACGCCATCTATTGCTTCTACGACTATCGCTACCGCTTAGTGATAAAGTAAAGCAATTACAGGGCATTTGCATTTCATACAATAAAGCGACAACCATATGGCTCCTGCCAGTTGCCGATAACTTCGGTTACAAAACATGATCATCTCATACAATAAAATATAGCATCACACCTTGACCATATCACATCACAACATGCCCTGCAAAAACAAGTTAGACGTCCTCTACTTTGTTGTTGCAAATTTTACGTGGCTGCTACGGGCTTTAGCAAGAACCGTTCTTACCTACGCATAAAAACCACAACGATAGTTCGTCAAGTTGGTGTTGTTTTAACCTTCGCAAGGACCGGGCGTAGCCACACTCGATTCAGCTAAAGTGAGAGAGACAGACACCCGCCAACCACCTTTAAGCACGAGTGCTCGTAACGGTGAAACCAGTCTTGCGTAAGCGTACGCGTAATGTCGGTTCGGGCCGCTTCATCTCACAATACCGCTGAACCAAAGTATGACATGCTGGTAAGTAGTATGACTTGTATCGCCCACAACTCACTTGTGTTCTACTCGTGCATATAACATCAACGCATAAAACCTAGGCTCGGATGCCACTGTTGGGGAACGTAGTAATTTCAAAAAAATTCCTACGCACACGCAAGATCATGGTGAAGGTATAGCAACGAGAGGGGAGAGTGTTTGTCCACGTACCCTCGTAGACCGTAAGTGGAAGCGTTATGACAACATGGTTGATGTAGTCGTACGTCTTCATGAATCGACCGATCCAAGTGCCGAACGTACGGCACCTCCGTGTTCAGCACACGTCCATCTCGATGACGTCCCCCGGACTCCAATCCAGCGAAGCGTCGGGGATGAGTTCCGTCAGCACAACGGCGTGGTGACGATGATGATGTTCTACCGGCGCAGGGCTTCGCCTAAACTCCGCGACGATATGACCGAGGTGGAATATGGTGGAGAGGGGCACCGCACACGGCTAAGGAACGATCCGTAGATCAACTTGTGTGTCTATGGGGTGCCCCCCTCCCCCGTATATAAAGGGGGAGAGGAGGAGGGGGCCGGCCTAAGGGGAGGCGCGCCCTAGGAGGGGAAAACCTACTCCAAGTAGGTTTGCCCCCTCCCTTTCCTATTCCAAGAAGGAGGGGGAAGGAAGGAGTGGGAGAGGGGGAAGGCAAGGGGGGCGCCCCCCCCCCCCTTCCTTGTCCTATTCGGACTCAAGGGGAGGGGGGGCACCTCTTGCCCTGGCCGGCCCCTCTCTCTCTCCACTAGGGCCCATCAAGGCCCATTACTTCCCGGGGGGGTTCCGGTAACCCTCCGGTACTCCGGTTTTTCTCCGAAAACATCCGGAACACTTCCTGTGTCCGAATATAGTCATCCAATATATCAATCTTTATGTCTCAACCATTTCGAGACTCCTCGTCATGTCCGTAATCACATCCGGGACTCCGAACAACCTTCGGTACATCAAAACTAATAAACTCATAATAAAACTGTCATTGTAATGTTAAGCGTGCGGACCCTACGGGTTCGAGAACTATGTAGACATGACCTAGAACTATTCTCGGTCAATAACCAATAGTGGAACCTGGATGTTCATATTGGTTCCCACATATTCTACGAAGATCTTTATCGGTCAAACCGCATAACAACATACGTTGTTCCCTTTGTCATCGGTATGTTACTTGCCCGAGATTCGATCATCGGTATCCAATACCTAGTTCAATCTTGTTACCGGCAAGTCTCTTTACTCGTTCCGTAATACATCATTTCATAACTAACTCATTAGTTACAATGCTTGCAAGGCTTAGGTGATGAGTATTACCGAGAGGGCCCAGAGATACCTCTCCGACAATCGGAGTGACAAAACCTAATCTCGAATTATGCCAACTCAACATGTACCTTTGGAGACACCTGTAGAGCACCTTTATAATCACCCAGTTATGTTGTGACGTTTGGTAGCACACAAAGTGTTCCTTCGGTAAACGGGAGTTGCATAATCTCATAGTTAAAGGAACTTTGTATAAGTCATGAAGAAAGCAATAGCAACATACTAAACGATCAAGTGCTAAGCTAACGGATTGAGTCAAGTCAATCACATCATTCTCCTAATGATGTGATCCCATTAATCAAATGACAACACATGCCTATGGTTAGGAAACATAACCATCTTTGATCAATGAGCTAGTTCAAGTAGAGGCATACTAGTGACACTATGTTTGTCTATGTATTCACACATGTATCATGTTTCCGGTTAATACAATTCTAGCATGAATAATAAACATTTATCATGATATGAGGAAATAAATAATAACTTTATTATTGCCTCTAGGGCATATTTCCTTCATTGGGGACACAAGAGACTCTTTGTTATTTGGTTGCAGGGTTGTTTAAGAGAAACCATCTTCATCCTACGCCTCCCACGGATTGATAAACCTTAGGTCATCCACTTGAGGGAAATTTTCTACTATCCTACAAACCTCTGCACTTGGGGGCCCAACAACGTCTACAAGAAGAAGGTTGTGTAGTAGACATCATGTATCCACCATGTATATGTCATACGAGGAAGTGGTTGTCCAACGCCCTATAGGCAGTGGTTCCTGATCCTCTTCGGCATCGTCGTCCATACCATCGATGTCTTCGGAGTCGTTGTCAAGCACGTCTGTTAAGTCGTCGACAGTAGCTATAAAGTGGGTGGTGGGTGGGATACAAAATTCCTCGTCGTCCACTTCCCACTCGAGCCGGACATAGTTCGGCTGAGAGTTCTCCGACAGGGAGAGGGATTTTAATGAGCTCAACACATCGCTAAAAGACGAGTGCTGGAAGATATCCGCGGAGCTGAACTCCAAGACTGGCGCCCAATCAGGTTCGATGGATGCGGATACACGCGGTGCAGAACCTATGGCCAGAAACGAGTCCGAGGTTCCGGTAACACTAGCCCAGCTTGATTTTGGGTCTATATGCGGCTCAAGCGGCGCTAAATCTGCGGCCTCCGTGGCGGGGTTAATCTTCCCGTCTTCGGATGATGCAGTCTGCTCCGGCTCTAGGGACAGGGCGGCCACATGCGCTATCTCCTGCGTGCAGCCCGATGGAAGATCTAAGTCATGCTCATCGTGGTGGCCGGGGACAGCCGTCATGGGCTCAAACCCATCGAAGATCAAGTCTCCACGGATATCGGCCACAAAATTCAGGCTCCCGAATCTGACCTGATGGCCAGGGGCGTAGCTATCGATCTGCTCCAGATGGCCAAGCGAGTTGGCCCGCAGTGTGAAGCCACCGAATACGAAGATTTGTCAGGGAGAAAAATCTCCCCTTGGACTGCGTTCTTGTAGATGATTGATGGAGCCATCAAGCCTATCTTCGATGACACAGCGGAACTCTCAATGAAAGCACCAGTGTCGGTGTCAAAACAGGCGGATCTCGGGTAGGGGCTCCCGAGTTGTGTGTCTAAGGCTAATGGTAACATGAGGTGGGGGACACAATGTTTACCTAGGTTCGGGCCCTCTCTATGGAGGTAATACCCTACTTCCTGCTTGATTGATCTTGATGAATATGAGTATTACAAGATTTGATTTACTATGAGATTGTAATGGCTAAACCCTAGAAGTCTAGCCTATGAGATTACAATGATTGTGGCCAAACCCTAGAAGTCCAAACCCTCCGGTTTATATAGACACCGGGGCAGGCTAGGGTTGTACAAAGTCGGTTATAGAGAAAGGAATCTACATATCTGAATTGCCAAGCTTGCCACGCAAAGGAGAGTCCCATCCGGACACGAGAAGAAGTCTTCTATCTTGTATCTTCATAGTCCAACAGTCCGGCCAAAGCATATAGTCCGGTTGTCCGAGGACCCCTTAGTCCAGGACTCTCTCACCCCTCCCCCGTATATAAATTAAGGAGTGGAGGAGGGGGAGGGCCGGCCCTCTATGGCGCGCCCAAGGGGGGAGTCCTACTCCCAGCGGGAGTAGGATTCCCCCTTCCCAAGTTGGAGTAGGAGGGGAAGGAAGGGGGAGAGAGAGGGAAGGAAAGGGGGCTGGGCCCCCACACAATTCGGACTGGGCTTTGGGGGGGCGCCCTCCACCTGTCTGCCTCCTCCTCTCTCCCAATAAAGCCCAATAAGGCCCATACACTCCTCGGGGGGTTCCGGTAACCCCCCGGTACTCCGGTAAATGTCCGAACTCATCCGGAACCATTCCGATGTCCAAACATAGTCGTCCAACATATCAATCTTTATGTCTTGACCATTTCAAGACTCCTCGTCATGTCCGTGATCACATCCAGAACTCCGAACTACTTTCGGTACATCAAAACACATAAAGTCATAATACCAATCGTCATCGAACGTTAAGCGTGCGGACCCTACGGGTTCGAGAACTATGTAGACATGACCAAGACACGTCTCCGGTCAATAACCAATAGCGAAACCTGGATGCTCATATTGGTTCCTACATATTCTACGAAGATCTTTTCGGTCAAACCGCATAACAACATACGTTTTTCCCTTTGTCATCGGTATGTTACTTGCCCGAGATTCGATCGTCGGTATCTCAATAACTAGTTCAATATCGTTACCGGCAAGTCTCTTTACTCGTTCCGTAATACTTCATCCTGCAACTAACTCATT